>OU342700.1:11282500-12028784 GCA_910589285.2 Mythimna ferrago
TATATCCCCCTCCGATCTTGTGACATTTGTCCGTGACCCTAGAAAGTAAAAACTACTGAAAGAATACAGGTGGGTTTTAGTCAGTGAAAGTCTGACACGCTCTCTGGCTCCATCCTGAGCGGCAGAATTTATTTGCTGACTTCCAACCTCGAACAAAAACCCTCCCTTTGAGTCTTATTTGAGTAATAGAAGATCCCAAAGCATATAGGTCGCATCTTGGTTCAACGTTTTTAATTTGTGCATAAAGTTAAACATTGATTGGGTGACGTCCTCAGGGTCTTTACTAAAGATGGGCGTGCCTCAAGGTTCAATTCTAGGCCCTTTCCCTTTTTTAGTTTATATTAATGACCTTCCCTTCATGATGGCTAATTTATCCGATATAACTCTATTTGCTGATGACACCTCTCTTATTTTTAAAGTAGACAGAAAAGATGGGGATGTCTTGCATGTCAACGAAAGTCTGACTGTTCTTTTGAAATGGTTTGCAGCTAATAATCTCATATTAAATGCAAAATAAAAACTAAATGAATAAAGTTTTCATTGCCAAATGTCCCTCAAGTTAACGTCAATCTAATTCTTGACAGCAAAAAACTGGATGTTATTACAGAAACTGTATTTTTAGGTATAAATATCGATTCTAATCTGCAGTGGGGTGCTTATATTAGAATTCTCTCGAGAAGATTAAGCATATGCAGCTGTATGCAGTAAGAAAAATAAGGCAATTGACAGATGTAGCCACAGCTAGGTTAGTTTACTATGCTTATTTCCACAGTTTTATGTCTTAGAGCATTTTACTGTGGGGATCTGCAGTAACAGTTGATGTAGACTCAATTTTCATATTACAAAAGAGAGCAATCCGGGCTATTTATAAAATGGGCCCACGCGAGTCCCTCAGAAATAAATTCAAAGAAATCGATATTAATTACTCTGCCTTCTCTTTATAACTTGGAAAGCATTTTGTTTGTTCGTAAAAACTTAGGACTCTTTAAAATTAGAAGCGAGTTTCACAAAAAAAAAAAACACGCAAAATAAACAAGAAATTGTCTTACCCAAATGGAGACTAGCTAGTCTTAACTAGCAAGTCATTTTTAGTAAACAGCATTTGCTTTTATAATAAGCTGCCAAAGGCGGTAACTGAACTTAGTGAGGGAAAATTCAAATCTCATATCAAGCGTGTCCTAACCAAAAAAGCATATTACAAGGTTAAGGACTATGTCAAAGATACGCTTGTTTGGCAATGACTACCTCTGCACATGTGGCCCCCTGGTAACTCATTAATATTTTGTCTATTAACTGCTCCAACTTTGTTTTAATAATGATATATATATATTTTTTTCTCTGACACATTGCTTTTACAATATTTTTAAATTATTTAGACTTCAATTATCTTAAATTCGTTGGTAATATTGTTAACACTTTATTGATACTTGTAATTTTTTTTCTAGCCTTTTTTATATAGCCTCTTTTTTAAAAATGTGATTGTGAGAACACTGTAGACTCCATGAATTCTTAGGTTTCTTCTTATTACTACTTAATTTTTTTATTATTATTCCTTTATTCTTATTTTATTTACATGTTATAATATATTTTTAAATATTCCTTAAAAAAAATAGATTAAAAAAAACATTTAAAAATATAAAAAAAACAGTATCCCACCGGTATCGGGAACAGGGTCCAAGCTACCGGCGGTCAGGGCTCCAGAGAAAGGAACCTCCTAACGATACGGGCCGTGTCCAGAAGAACTGCTCTCTGAATCAAGCCCTTGATCCAGTCGCCTAACGAGAGCCTCCTAAGGTGTTGGTCGAGGCTCTTGGCTATTAAGCCATTGGCTGACACAACTATCGGTACAATGATCGCTGAATCCACTTCCCACATGTCGACAACCTCGCGAGCCAAGTCAATATACTTGATTTGTTTATCTTTCTCGGCTTTCACGAGGTTCTCGTCATGCGGAATGGATATGTCAACAATCATTATTATTATTTCTTTCTTTTTTTGTGATTTTGGGTATTTACACTGTTCTTACGTAAAGGGTATTTCAACAAGAACTTTGTTTTTCAAATGGGGCAAAACCAAGAACGTGATAGTTTTGACATGTAGTTTTTGGCGGTATTCGTAGTAGGTGCTTAGGCAATTGTTACAATGAATTCAATTTCGCTCGAAAATTGCATTAAAATAATTCAAATTCACTATGAAAATGGTCGTTCTGTTAAAGTTACATTTCGTAAAATTCGTGATATTTTCGGACAGCATAATCGTCCTTCTGAGACCGCTATTAAGAATTTGGTTGCGACATTTGAGTCGACAGGCTCAGTACAAAATGTGCCAACACCAGCCCGTGTTCGACCAGGTCGTTCAACAGAAAACATCGCCGCCGTGAGCCACAGTATTGAAGAAGATCAAAATTTGTCAATTTCACGACGTTCTCAACAATTGAGGATATCCAAAAGCACAACAAGGCAAACATGAAAGCTTTGAAGCCTTACAAGATCCAACTGGTGCAGGTATTGAACCTGACCGACCATTCAAATCGCCGTGCTTTTTCTGAAAAAAAAAAATCATTTATTCAGACGAAGCCCATTTTTATTTGTCAGGGTACGTCCACGAGCAAAATTGCCGCATTTAGGCTTCTGGAAATCGTAAAGCAATTATTAAGAAGCCTTTGCATGCTCAACGTGTCACAGTGGTGCGCTATGCGGTCTGGAAGCGTGATTGGGCCGTTTTTTTTTTCGAAAATTTTGATAAAAGAATCAACATCTCGCCTATGCTATATGCCCATGTACATCAAATGTCCTGTTTTTTTGTTTGTATTTTTTTTTTGTGTACAATAAAGAATACGAATACGAAACATCTGTCAGCGTGGTCGTGGTGGACATTTGCCAGATATCATTTTTCATTCATAATTGCCAAAATTTTCTTTTTGTAATACAATAAATTTTTTATTCATTTTCCTCAAAATTTTTGGTTTTATTAAACAAAGTTCTTGTTGAAAGACTCTGTATTATCTATTATTAATGTAGTATGGAAATATTGTATCAACAACCACTTTTTTAAAAGAGTAACCATGGAGTTTCTTGCCGGTTCTTCTCCATAGGAAACGACCAATTTGGAACCGTGCACTAGCTTCTGACGTTTTATAAGTGCCCATGTAGGCATATGTGACATCAAATATTTTGAATTTTTTGAATTTTGAATTTGAATTCAAATCTCGACACGGCCTATGAGTTTCTGATATCGTGTGGAAGGAAAAGCTTGGCTTTGGCGGTTCAGAATCCACTCAATAATCTAAAAACATAAGTACTCATAACTTACGTTAAATAATAACTGGTCTAATTCTTTGAAAATGTTTTATGGACATTCGTAATATTTCAAACAATAGGAAATGAAACTGTTGGAAAACTGGTCACTCTACTGTTACCGCCTATTGGTCAGAAATCAGAAAATTCATCATGATTTTACACCGATTTTGATTTTTTTTTTTCACCCTTACGAATTTACGTCACGATTAAGATTCTGTTATGCCATAATAATTTACCGTTTTCGCCTAAAACAAAATTACTTAAAGTAGAGTGCATGTCCGCAAAAACTTGAGTATTATCAAAAATAGAAGTGATTTTCATAATTAAATAATATGCTAAACATTACATTGTATTATCCAAATGGAGATTAGCTAAAACAAGCAAATAATTATACGCTTTTATAACAAGTTCCCAAATACGGTTACAGAACGAGCGAGGCAAATTTTAAAACCCAAATAAGCATGTCCTTGCCAAAAAAACATATTATAAGGTTAGAGACTACGTTGAAAACACGCCTGTTTGGTAATGAGTACTTCATGTGGATTTCCTGGCAGCTGCAACTGCAACCGGATTACGATTTTCTTATGCATTAAAATTTTTGTCGTTCAACCTTAAATAAAACGAACAATAATAAATAATAAAATAACTCTCACTTACCCCAAGAGAATAAGTGCACATGTTTCACAAACAGTGCTAACAACACCAAAGTACGCGCGCTATGCATCTTCTTCAGACAAGTTGGGTTCAGTAGATGAGACGTCCACTCCCGGTGACCGCTCGTAGTTTATTAAAGTAAAGTGTTGGTTGGTGCCATGAAGTTATTTCCTGTTCTAACAAAGTTTATTTGATAAGCAAGTTTTTGTGGTTAAATACCGATTACACTTTGACATTATTTTGAAATATAAATTTTCGCACACTGATAAGCTTATCATGGTTTCCGGCGATAGTAAACCAACTTCATTTTTTGGCAATATGTTTACCATGACTATTTCCTGTGCCTCGGTTTCATCCATGTGACTGCGTGTTAAAAGACTGTTGATTTGATAAAAGTAATCAATAATAATTAGTTTCTTTTCGGGCTATTTCTAAACAAAAGAGGCGTCATTTCGCGTACACGTGGTCAGTAATTGTGGTCTGGAGGTATGCGGAACAGAGAGTAAAGTCCTGCAAACCTCCTTTGAAAAGGGAGGATCCTCCGACCAGACAGGTGTTATAGTCTGGTGGGCAATTGCCCGATAGATGGGTATACCGCCGTTTGCCCGAATTTTATTTACCCTAATATCATTTGCCATAATAGTTAACAGCCATAATATTATACGACGTAATATTCATTTGCCCTACTCTTATTTGCTATATTAGTCACGTGCTAGAAGCTTTGTTTCCCATAAAGTCACTTACCATAACATCATTTGTCATAATCATTGTAAGCCCTAATTATCACATGCCCTAATTATCACATGTTCTAATTATCACATGCCCTAATTATCACATGCCATAATTATCATATGCCATAACATCATTTGCCATCGACATTGGGTATGTAACGGTTGTTATATCAGGAGAAACTGGATGCAATCGGGACTTTAGGGCACTCCGACTCGGATAGGTTAGGTTAGAAGGGCGCCGCCATCCCCTTCCTGGTTATTTTTTTATAAACCACATAGAAGTAGGAGCCCCGCTAAGCGGGGCTTTGTCAATCAAGCCCACCATCAACCATGCATAGAATATTTTAAGGTTCGGCTAGGTCTATTCGCTCGCTTCGCTCGCTCAAACGACCCCGCTATACCCTTCGTGGTTATTTTTTTATAAACTACCCAGAAATAGTTTGGTTAGGTGCATGTATTACGGCGTTTAAATATTTGTCTAATAATTATTACGGCATTTAAATGTTATGTCTAATAATAATTATGGCGTTTAAATATTATGTTTGATAATTACATATGTGTGTGTATTTTATCTATAATTATGTAAAATTTGCTTTTTGTGCGCCTACCATATTGTCTCTTCACCACCCTAGGTTGACTGGTAGAGAATGCCTAAGGCATTAAGTCCGCCTACGTACTTTGTGTTGCATGAACATTAAATAAATAAATAATTATTATGGCACTTAAAATTTAAAAATATGAAAAACAATACGTATGGCACTCGTATCTTATGGTATCCAAGTTTCGGGCAATTAACAGTATGTCATATGTCTTTTAGGGCAAACAAAACATTCGGGCAAATGAAATTCGGGAATATGATTATGGTATATAATCTTCGGGTAAAGAATAGACAACCCGATAGATGATTTCGGGCTGTCGTATATAATGTTCAAATCGCGCGGAGAACTTAGAATGCGTGCTGCAGGATTAGTTCTTATGTGATGCCATAGATGTCGCTACAGTGGGTACATCATAGGTTACCATCGGGTCGCTGAGGGCTACTGAAGGGACACAGGTGGGTTGTAGTCAGTAAGTCTGACGCGCTCTCTCTCTCTACAAAGAGTTGGAGAAGCTATTTGATGATTTCTCTCCTAAAACAACGGTACAAAAATAAACACAGAGTACCATTAGACAGAGAAAAACTACTGTTTTTGAGAAATCTACATTAATGCGAGCAAACCACGGGCAAAAAATTGGTATAATACCAACGTGAACTTCACACTCTTTGAGAATAAATATCTCATCTCGTTTTTCCTTCAAAAGTCTCTAGACCTTCATTTTCTTTTCATCTTTTCTTAAATATCAGAAGCGTATTTCTTATTTAAATAACGTTGCCGCACTAGGATTAATAAGTGCCCATGTCGTCATAAGTGTCTATGTGAAATTAAAATATTCTGATTAGTTTTATACATTGAATTAATCAATGAGTACACCGCTAACTACTTGCTACGCTCGACTCGATTGTGTGCTACGCCGTAGCGGTTCGTAGCGCTACGAGGCTACGACACAGCATAGAACTACTTGCACAGAAAACATTGAAGTGAATTAAACAGTGTATTAATATAACATCATGCCTTCATTCCCGGCTTTGAATTATTGTCTTATATTGTATTTTAAATCTGCTTTCTCTGTACTTCATGAATTTAAATAGTGTAATTAGTTAAAACCTTTCTGTTTGAATTAACTTTTCAATCGAGTCAATTAGAGACACAATAGAAAGACAATAACAGCTCGAACGCTGGCATTTGATTGGGGTTTAATGAATTAAATGAATAAATAAAATGGCAAGGTAAGAGTAGGATTACAAAACTTGTTATGATTGAATTACAAATCCGGCTCACGATCGTAATGGATCAAATTTTCACTCAAAGTTTCTGAACATTTTGATCCAAAATTGTTCTAAAACTTTGAACGACTCTTCTCACCTAAGAATACAGCTAGTAGGTATTGTCTTGATTGCTAACAAAGATGTAAGAAGTGAAATCACATGTAAGTGTACATATAGACTTCACAACTACTTGAGACTAATTAACAGGCACTGTTGATTTGCTCATTTTATTTGAGCAGGCGTTGGGTACCAACTTAAATCCAAATCAACTCAGGTGTAAATCCTCACACAATTATATACTAAAAGTGAAATAAATAAGAAATGAATCAATTAAACCAGCTAAAGCAGTTAGTGTGTAATTACTTCGAATGGCTTTGGTTTGTTGACACACTAGGTGACGTGCATACGAAAGCGGTGAACAGTAAGTGCAGGTTTAGGGCCACAATAGTTGTCGCTAAGAGTAGCTCAAGCCAGCGGCATCGCCCGCGTGAAGGTCGGTAACTATCACTAGAGAACATACATACAAACATACGAAGAGTCGGATTTTTCTTTCGAAGTCATCAGTCTACCCGTGTTCCGAACTTTCTAATCCGTTCAGTCGTTGAGGCGTGACGTGTTTGATTAACAATCATTCAAACTTACAGATTTACACATTTAATTTGAATACGGTGTCGGATAGGAAGTAGGACAGTAGCAAGTCAGACTAGCTGTTATCCGCGCCTTCCCATTTTAAGGAAACTATGTACTTGATGTGTGTCAATATACAAATCCGATCAACTACTACCACACAACGCCGTCTAGTCCCAAGCTAAGCAGAGCTTGTGTTACGAGTCCTAGATCACTGATAAACATACTTATATTTTTTAAATACATACATAATTATATATCTACACTTCTACACTAATACAATAGAATAGAATAGAATAGAATAATCTTTATTGTACACCAAAAGTAAAATTACAATAAACATAAACTTAAATCTATGGGTATACAATCAGGCGGTCTTATCGCTTAAAGCGATTTCTACCAGACAACCTTAGGATGGATTGAAACGAATAAAACAATACAGGGGTAGTCCCTATATATATATATATATATATATATTTCTATATATACTTATTATATTATACTTACACAATTTCATCAGAAAAAAAAGAAAAACATAAAGAAAAATAAAATCAAAATAAAGTAGGGATGGTGAAAGAAATTGAATTAAATAGCACCAGGATAGCGTTAGAGATGAAGAAAATGGTCTTTAACTTGATTTTTGATGGAAACTAGTGACTGGGCTTGTCTAATTGGTAACGGCAATGCGTTCCACAAACGCACCGCCTGGATCACAAACGACTTGTCACCGTTTTCAACGGACTTATGAACGGAATTACAATATAATAATAATAATATAATAATAATTTATTTCTACATAAAAGTTGTACAAATTTTGAGCAATGAATTCAAGGTTACTTAATACAAATGCATAAGAAATAGAATTGTGCAACTGCGCCTGAGCTAGGCCGAGCCTGTATTTCAGGACGCAGTTCTCTTCCCAGAAAAGGAGTTATCAATACAACAGCATTTGCGTGTTACGTTTATATACTTTTTTATATATCAATATATTAATTTGCAATCGATATTGTGAGTTGTGTGCATGCATGTGTTTCGTGTGTTTGTGTGTGTAATTTTATCTCAAAGATTTAAGAAGGTCTTCAGTAGTTTGGTAATCACATGTGAGTAGAAAGTCTAATAATTTGGTTTTGCATTCTTGTTTGCTTAGTGTGTAGATATTGAGAGTTGTGTTTAGTTTATTGTAGAGGAAAGGACCATTGAAACAGAAAAATCTATGTGTAAACGAATGTTTAAATTGACGGGACTGGGGTACTACAGTGTTACGACGCCGTTTAAGCAGATTATTCCTGTCCAGAGGGGCAAGAGAGTGTTGTTTGAGACAATGTGAGGCAGGACGATTGACATTCCTCTAAACCACGTAAAGAATGGTGTTGAAGCGGCACTTCAATTCTGCACCACTAGTTTAAGTTAGCAATGATTACATAAATAAATATTTGCTATAAGTTTTTTATCAGGCGTTAAATATCTACTAGTGCCATGATATTTGAAGGTCATGACTGGCAAATTAAAACTGATACACTGCAAGTTACGATACTGATTTTTAATTTCTAAAATTCCTGAGAATTTCCTACAATTTTATACAAATGGCATGTTCTTTAACCGTACACAATAAATCAACCAAATCCAATGAATACTTTAGCCACAGGAAATTATTTTTCAACATAATGTAGATTGGAGTCCGTAATAATAGGTAAACATTGTAAGGTCAAAAAAATGTGCAAAAACGAACGATTCTATTCTCTACGTCTCAATATGCTTGAAAGACTGAGAAAGATGTCATACGATCCCACTCTGACGTGCCCTGCTTACTCCCACAAAATACAACAACTATAAAGAAAAAGAAATATTACTTACGGAAATAATGCATCAGTGGTGCATAGAAAATTGCGAGTGTGTTTGTGAGCGGATGTTTTCAGGCAAATAGTCCTTGACTCAGTAACTACGTCAGTCAGTGCATAGCGTCGCCCTTTGAGGAGAGCACAGGGCCTACTTTTTCTATCACAAGACGAGCCGACGAGGCGATTTTATGAAAAGTTTGTTGTTATTGTGATTAAAGACGATTTATGATAGTTGGATTAGTGCATAGTGTGCATAGGTTAGTGTGACTTATTGTTAAGTGTTAGTGTAATATTAGTTATTTAGGCATTTATTAAGTAGCTAGTTTTGTGATTTAGGTTAGGTTTGTAAGTTTTTTAGTTTAATTATGCTTCAAATAAGGTACACAGCTGCCGATTACACCGACATGGTACTTAAGTACGGAGAATGTCACCAAAATGCGGCTTTTGCATTGCGTAGATATCGCCATCGGGAAAGATACGGTAACACAAGAACGTGCCCTACCAACAGCCGTAAATATACCCTGGCCATTCAGAGGTTACGAGAGAATCGGCCTTTGGTTCCTAAAGAAGAGGGCGTGTCTTCAAATTCAAGTATCGAGGACCGGATATTACAACATTTTGAAAACAACTCGACTAGTAGCCTTTGGAAAGCAGCGCGGCGGTTTCAAGTGAGTCACAGAACTGTCCATAGAATTTTGAAATGGCAAGCACGGCGACCTTACAAGTTCAGAAAAGTTCAACAACTGTTATCCAGAGATAAGCCAGTCAGAGTGTTATTTTGCAGATGGCTTCTCGACAAAATATCAGACGACCCTGACTTCTTAATTAATATTATGTGGACATATGAGAGCACTTTTACAAGAAATGGAGTTTGGAATAGACAAAACCTAAGATATTGGAGTAACGAAAACCCGCGCCTAAGCCGTGAGTCTTCATTCCAGTACCGGTTTTCACTAAATATCTGGGCTGGGATTCATAGGAACAAAATAATAGGTCCAGTGTTTATTGATGGGACATTAAATGCAGAGAAATTCTTAGTGGCCCAGTGTCAGACTATACCGACGATTTACCTTTGGACGTGTATGGACGACTGTGGTATCAATTGGACTATGCGCCCGCCCATTCCGTAATGCCTGTTAGACAGCGACTAACGGATATGTTTGAAAGGCAGTGGATTGACCGTTTTGGACCTATTCGATGGCCAGCACGGTCACCAGACCTGACACCAATAGATTTCTTTTTGTGGGGGGCCGTAAAAAACAAGGTGTGCACGAGAAGTGAACACTGTGAACGAGTTAAAAATTAAAATAATTAATGCCTTCGACCAACTTAAATGAATGGCAGATGGTGACTTGTTAAGACGAGCCCGTGAAAATTTAATAAGAGGATGTCACTTGTGCACAGTGCACAACGAGGGACACTTTGAAAATCTAAAAATTTGACTGTTGATGATTTAAATTCTAATTGTAATGTGATATTACATGATTAATTATTCAATGAGTGATATTTTAAAACAACTCGCAACTTAGTGTGTTTATGTCCACGGAGCAAGTTTATGCCACTGATTTGTTGTTCTCTGACTAAAGTACCTACGCCCAACACCACCGCCGCACTATGGAAAATATGGGTCGTTTGCTGATTAAAAATCTATATCTCCTTTATTTTTATAGACAAAGAGTTGAAATTTTGCAGTGACATAGTACATACTATAGGTATTTAAATAGGTATACATTTAATAAGCACTAGGGTTTACTCGCGGTTTTACTTGCGTCTAAATTCGCGATGATGTCAAAAAACCGTACGTTTGTTATTTTAAATTCACTACAATGTGGTTTTTGTCTCTTTTTAAGCCTTCTACGAAGTAGGATGTAAACACAATAAAATAAACTTAAATAATATAATAAAAAAGTATTTATAGTTTTTACTCATAATAAAATCAGTCTAAAAAATGGTTCAAACAAAATATCCTAAATTGCTTCAATCAAGCACATTTATTTATTTATCTTTTACATGTACCTATACATCTAAAAGATAAATAAATAAATTTAGGCAATTTTTATATCTGAAAAGTGTCAGAATCCGTGATTAGTTGAATCATTCTCAAGAGTTGGAGAGTGTCTTCGGCTAGTTCCTTGACATTTTTTTTAGATATTTTGTGAATACTTGTAATGTATCTTAGATCCCATGTACTTAGACAGTAATGTATGAAATACATCTATTTGCTGCCGATCTTGAACATTTTCTCGAATGATGTGGTCTAAAATTTTTGTATCATTGGGCGTCTTCTCCTGTTGTTAAAGCAGGCAGAGTTATCTATAGAAAATTCTGTATACAGCCAACTAATATTGGCTTTAAGAAATTTACCTGTAAAACTTGTGCAACAAGAACAAAAACAATTTCTAGTGAAAATCACATAATACCGCTTGTAAGTTATTTTTTAAATATGATAATTTTCAGGTAAAAATGTTGATAGGGCTGAAATATTTTTATCGTTCTAAGTTTGTAACAATCAAATAATGTCTAGAATAATTAAAAAACCCCAATATAAAAGTAATCATTATTTTGGAGAAAAAATCAATAACGAACTATAAGGATTGTGGTGTTGGGTGTTCTATGGCCAACTTTTTATATCAAAATTGAATAAAGATGATGTGTATCATGTCACATTCTTTATTACAACTAGAAGATATGCAAACCCGTTCAATATTTACCACTAGAACCTAATACAATAGTCATTTATTTAGTTTTCGTGAAAATTCATTTGGGATGTCTTGTCACATGACGCTTCATAACACAAAAAAGAGCAAATATGCGCAAGATTTTCTTTTTGCCTATGTCAATTAGATAGACCTTGCGTAGCACATAAGATTGAATTTAGAACTTAGGCAAGCTTAGCTAACTACCAAAAGTCTCGTTGAAGTCAAAACAATTGTTTTTTTTCTAGCATTTTACGTAAATAATTATGACAGGTATATTTTATCATTAATTATAAAATTAACTACAGTTTTACAATTCACATAAAATACCCTTTCTAAGTATATAACACACTATATGGTTCTTATTTCACAAGTGCTCAATATTTAACTCTGAACATACCTAATTTAAGGTTACAATTCATCGTCGTACTGTTGAGTCCTAATGCAATTTTATCAAAGTTTTCTATATTGAACTGTTAAAAATATATAATAATAGTACGACTCTTTAGGAAGAAATTAAGGCCAAAATTTCAAAAAAGTATTATGATCAGCCCTTGTTCTGCGATAAATCCATAGTGCGCCGCCCGCTGCATCCCGCACTTCGCTGCGCACTAGATCAGTGACTTTCCTAGATAAAGCGTGTTTATTTTTTATGCAGTTGATTCTACTATTTATTTTGCTTGAAAATGTTTCGATGGACTAGTACTGTGCTCGTTTTAATTTAATGTCGTAGTTCCAGATCCACATTGTGTATTTCTTTTGTTTTTTTTTTTTTTCAATTTTTATTTACGGTACCGTCACTAAAAACAAACTTAAATGCCTTATAGCCAGAGCGCATTTCTTGACAATTCCAATAATCCCAAACACGATTAGTTTACATATATTTACGGAACCCTAAAAATGATATTAGAAACCTCCATATCATTTTTGAAGACCTATCCATAGATACCCCTCACGTATGGGTTTGATTAAAAAAAAAATTTTTAAGTTTCAGTTCTAAGTATGGGGAACCCCCAAAATGTTTTGTTTTTTTTTCTTATTTTTTTTGTGAAAATTTTAATGCGGTTCACAGAATATAATTTAAATATAATTCAGTAGCAATCAATTATACATTTCTGGATGTCATGTGAATGCTCAGCAAACTGTGTTTTTCCAAATTAGGCATGCAAAATTGTAATAAATTAAACATTTTGGATACCTACTTAATATATGTCAGAGATTAATACCTACTAATAATAATGCCAACACAAAACAAAACAAAATTAATATAGTCAAACAATAATGTAATACAAATAAAAACAAACTCAAAATAAATACAATAAGTAGATTAAGTACAGTTAGTCGGACTTAGAAAGAAGTAACCCTTGTCATTAGCAGTAAATTGTGCAATTGTTTTTTAAATACGTCAACATCGTCGCATTCTAGCAAAGATTTAGGCAGTTTGTTGTATACCCGTGGAGCCATTCCTAAGAAACCTTTATGAAATATGGCTTTATTGTGTGGTCTGCCGCTTATTTTATATCTATGTCGCGTGCTGTTATAAACTCCAAACAAATGAAGATTTTGTTTTACAAATATAGCTACTTCATATACTACTCTGTCAAGAAAGTACCGGGAAAAGAAAAAAAAAAATCAATAATACACAAAACTTTTGTTATTCATCCTAATTTATTTTATCACCTTCAAAGTATGCTCCTTCTGAAACGATACACTTACGCCAACGAATAATCCAATCATCAAAACATTTTTTAAACGCTGTTTCCAAAATTGAGTTCAGTTCTCGCCGCGAATTCTCCTTTAGATCTTCTACAGATTGAAAACGGGTGCCACGAAGTGGTAATTTGAGTTTAGGGAAAAAGATAAAAGTCGGCTGGAGCCATATCTGGCAAATATGGTGGCTGCTCGATGTTATTTGTTGAGTGTTTGGTCAAAAATTCGTTCACAATGATGGCCTTGTGCGAAGGCGCATTATCGTGGTGCAAAATCCAAGAATTTTCTTTCCACAAATCTGGCCTTTTTCAACAAATTTGCTGTCTTAAATGCCGCATAATGCTCAAATAATATTCTTTATTTACCGTTTGACCTTCCGGTTAGAATTCCGAGTGCACAACACCGCGATAGTCAAAGAAAACAGTCAACATGACTTTGACTTTGATCGACTTTGGCGTGGTTTTTTCGGTTTTGGTTCAGTTGGAAGGCCACTTCGAAGCTTGTTGACTTGTTTGCATGTCAAACTCGTAAACCCACGTCTCGTCGCCAGTAACAATGCGTTTCATGAATGTTGGGTCGGAATTGACTCGTTCTAGCATGTCCTCAGCGACTCTCATGCGATTGAGTTTTTGGAGAAAATTCAGGTCTTTTGGGACTAGCCGAGCGGCAACATGTTTTGCTAATAGTTAAAATGGTACGGATCGACTCGTGAGATACAGAAAGTTCGGCGGCTATCTCTCTCAAACTTGAATGAGGATTTTCAGTCACTATTTCCTACACTTTTGCGATGTTAACTTCAATTGCAGAGGTTGATGGCCTACCAGAGCGAGGCAAATCTTCCATCACATCTCGACCGCTTTTGAATGCTTTGTACCACTCATAAGCACGTGTTTTTGATAAATTTGATTCACCGTAAGCCTTCTGTAACATTTACAGTGACTCCGAACACGAAATTCTATTGGCGATGCAAAATTTAAAACAAACTCTTTGTTCGATGTTTTTGTCCATTATGAAATTCGCAATACACACTAGATATGATATAACTAAAAACAGCACTGTATTTAATATAAATAACAGATGCAACTCAAACTCCGCGCCAAAATGGAAAACAGTTGTGCTAATCTAGCAACAACAAAAAAATCTAAAATTTGAATTTGGAACCATAAACATCCATTCCCGATACTTTTTTGACGAATGTATATATAGATAAGGTACTGTTAATATACGAACATTCACAAAATACGGTTTACAGCTTTCCGTGCTTTGAATGCCGCATATTGACCTAACACACCTTTTTTGAGCCCTAAATACCGTGTCCATATTTGTGGAATTACCCCAATATATTGTTACGCCATATCTCCGAGAAAATAACGAGTAGCACGTAATAATTAAAACGCATTGCTGTTCAAAAGATCTAGAATAGTTGTGCGTAGCCAGGCTTAGAAAAATCTCGAAACATCCACAAAGCAAGTACCACTGGGAAATGGCTATACCTAGAGATCAATTGCGTACTAATCTAAGTTTAATAGATGGTGCTGTTTCAATATTTTACTTCGGAAAGACTATTATAATTTATTAATAATTTTTTTTTTTTTATTATAAGGTATGAACTGATTACGATGAAACAAAAATCTAATATTACAACAGTTTACGCACAATTTATTGTTTTTCATAAAAGTTATGTGAAGTAATTTTCATTACCAAGTGAACATAACCCTAATTTTACTTCTGGAGAATTTTAAATTCAAATATCTTTTGATAGACTGAACCGATTACAATGAAACAAAAACTAAATGTTACTTCAAGTTACGCTCAATCCTTGTGTCTAAAAGTTATCTACATTGCTTTCGTACATTTTACGTGATGCCCGAACAAATAAACAGACAAACCGACAAACAGACAAAAATTCGAAAAATGCTGGAAATGGGTTCTATTGGTTGTTCTTTAACACCCTAGCCACTTTTCTACAGTTTTATTATATGGATAGATATGAGAAACATTAAACACTGTTCCAGATATAACCAATCTTTGCATCAGAGGTCAGCTGCAGCTGTTATGAGGCGAACTAAAACAGTGAAAAAACCTCAAAACCCTAAAATGATGATGATGATGAATACTTCTTGTGACGTACCTATAATGTGTTTTGTTTTCTCCTTACACATCACCTTAAGGCCGGCGCCCACTGCGGGCATGGCGCGGCATGGCACGGCAAAGGATTTAATTACTAATCAAGTTATTTTGAATCTTATTTCAATGATTCTAGAATTCATGTTACTTTATTTCCATACCACGATGCCAAGACGCGCCGCGGCATACTGTGGCATGCTGCGGGGCGCCATTGCATTTCGCGAGACGTAATGTGTCACTTTGTGTCAAGGAATTATGATTGCTAAGTTAGTTGAAATACGGTTGTTCTGTTGTCTGTTGTTCAATTTGGAACCGTGCACCAGCTTCTGACGTTTTATAAGTGCCCATGTAGGGCTATGTGAAATAAAATATTTTGACTTTGACTTTGACTTTGTTGAAACTTGCGCAGCGGTCATTTCGGTTAATGAGGTCCGGTCGACGCGCGGGGGCAAGGGAAGAAAAAGACGCACTTGCGCGCGCGTTTTTTTGTCTCTCACACTGACCGAGCACGCCAAGAGATTAGCAAAACTGATTGACTCCGGCAGGAGTGGCTGGGCTTTCAATACGATGCCACAGCATTCCGCGAGATGCCGTAGCGCGACCTGCCGTGCCATGCCGGCAGTGAGCGCCGACCCTTATTATTTTAGATTTACAGTCAATGACCGGCAAAAGCCGCGATATTTCGAAATATATCTTTCGAAACATATATTTCGATATACATCTAATCCATTTTCATGAATAAGTCTATCAAATCGTGTAAATCACATCAAAATTATCACGAAGTACAGACGTGACTTTGTTTTATACTATATATTATTGAATAGTGCACTATTTTGACTTAAAATACCTAGGTCTTCAGCAAGACGTTCCGACAACGATACTAAAGCTTTTGACGATTATCATCAAAAGAATCAGCGCTTTAGAAAACGACTCGAAAGATTTGAAGCAAATCCGTGATGTAACAAGTAAAGCATACAGGAATAATACCTACTAATGTGGCTAGACTAATAATATTACTAATCAAAGAAAAGATATGACAGAATACAAAATTGAAAGATTGATTGATTGATTGCCATGAATTGGAAATAAAGGACGTTATAAAAGAAAATATTACAAAAACTCATGCAACTAACACTGAAACTACAGTAAATCATAACACATATTTTAAACCAAACACGATAAGTAGCGATGCAACCAATGCAACAGTTGTTGAAGACACAACTAATTCTCAAGTTACAAACAGCGCTAAAGAAGTAACTACAGATACTGGTTACAGTGACAGCTACTGATAGTAAAGTTGAAGACATTATTAACGTCATGACATCTGTAAGTGATGTCACTGCTCCCTCCCGTGAGACAATGGGTTATTCTAAACCAGCGTACTATGATAACCCTGTTCGTCAGATTGATCCGTTTGAGCACATGAATGATGGTCTTGACGCGGTTTCAATGAGTCAAAATTATTAAAATTGCCGAAACACAAACAACACAATTGAATTGCAGTTAATAACGGGTCTACCTTTTATAGCAGAACTTTTTACGTCATAATATTGTTTTGCATAACAACGGATAGCATAAACTTCATTTCGCAGAAAATCATTTCGCATACACTCAGTTGTCATACATTCAAAACTCATAATTTTGTTAGTCAGAATCATCTTTAGGCATAATGTTTATATCCATAATAATTAAAAAGCAGAACCATCATATCGCAGAAAATTCACAGTCAGAATCGTCTTTTGGCATACATTTTATATCGATAGAACAAGAATACACCATGATATTACTACTAATATCAAAACGCTAACCTAAATGCTAATTACAAAAATATTGTCGGCTTGGATGCATGTGCATGCAAACAGGCATACAACATGCAAGCAGGCATGCAATATGCAGCATGCATGCTGCATGCATGTAGCATGCAAGCAGGCATGCAACATGCAGCATGCATGCAGCATGCAAGCAGGCATGCAACATGCAGCAGGCATGCAGCATGCAAGCAGGCATGCAACATGCAGCAAGCATTGTTTCTGTCACGGCTCCGGCGGGCCTTCAAACCACCTGCTCCTCAGCTCGCGGGCCGCCCTACCCCTCCGCGCCTACGCGGGTTTAAATTACACTCTAGGGGTAGGGCAGACAAGACTGCGTAAAGTCGGTTTCGCAGCGATTCGTTTCTGTCACAAAATTTTGCAGCACAACGTATTGACTTTTTATGACACAAATTTAATTTAATATTGAAAATGCTACCAATACATGCTATAATATTTAGAACATTCTATGTCACTTTTGCAGACCATTCGATTTTAAATACATTGCACGTAGGTTATCTAACCATTCGACAGCATAAATTTACTTTATTTAAATTATCAGTTTTATTCCATATATTATAAGTTTTTGATGTTTTGAACACTAATTTTTACAAGAAGATACATCTATTTTAATTTTTGATGTTCAAATATGCACCCATACCAAATAATCGTATCTCTAAATAATTGTTATGCGAAACAAAATTCTGCCAAGATAAAAGTATGCCATTGTAAATTCGGACACGTAAATATTCTGCCAAACAAAAGTTATGCTAAATAATTTTTATGCCTTAAAAATATTCGATTAAATAAGATTATGCCATGTGAGTTATGCCAAATAAAAATCGGAGTATCAAGATTCTGCCAAATAGAAGGAACCCGTTAATAACAGATATTAAAGTAAATGTACGTGTAATGTAGTAAAGTAATGACTTAACTGTGTCCTTATTAAAAAAAAAACTTTCTCCTTTAAGTCCTTGTCACACCTAGGTTGCGTCATTGGGCATGTCATGATCATGACGCTAAGTCTCCTCTTTGAGAACCGGCTCGAAAGACGTCACAGCGTCCTCACATTCCGCAGGTCCTCATCGGACATGGTAAATTCAGGAGGTTCCTGCACTGAATTCGTATGGAAGAAACGCTTGAGTATCACCATTTTAGGAAACGCCTGGAGGACACAGCGGAGCATACAGTGTAGGTGTGCCGCTTGGGTGGAGCATCACCGTGTCCTCGTGAGGGCGACCGGGGCGTCCACAAACTCTCGCGCCGGGAACTGATTCAGGCCATGGTCAGAAGCTGGGAGAAATGGCAGGCGGTCGCCTCCTTCTACAAAGGAGGAGGCTGCACGTGGAGGGGACGGACTTACGAGCCCTAGTTCCCGAGATCCCAACCCCAAATTCAAGCTACTGTAGCAATGGGTTGCTCATCATCCGGCCGTCCGGTAACCGTCCACACCGAGCCCGAGACGTCGACGGCACGCAGAGTTCCACGCGCACCTCAATGAGATGTCAGCAAAACTGTAGGGGCCCAGTAGGGTCGAAGACTACTGGGGTCATGGGTTCGCTTCAGTAAGGAAAACCTGGGGTCTGGAGCAAGCAAGGCGAAGAAGGCACGTAGGAGTGGGTTTTAGTCAGTTAAAGTCTGACGGGAGTCTAGAGCGGGAGAATGCACTGAATGATTTCCTACCTACAAAAATATCAGATTGCGTCATGGTTCTGAAAACGACATACATATAATATACATATAGTATAATAGCAATTCGATTGAAAAATATTTAAGTCAGAATCGTAACTTTCAGATGAAAATCAGTAATGATTGTGTTGGAGAGCGAGGCGCGTGGAGTAGTCAGTGATGGTGCCCAGAAAATTTTTGCACCGGTGGAAAGCTGCTTTATTCCTGAGTGACATAGGCTATATTTTATGTCTACAGGCGAAGCCGGGGACAAAAGCTAGTAAGCTATATTTTACACCAAAATACTAACACACGAAAACTGTAGGTGGTGTGGCAATATTAAAGACATTGAAATATTTCTATAAAGACCGTCAAGTTATAAATCTTGTAGTAATATAAGTTATGGGTACTAAAAAAAATAAAATTAAAAATAAAATTGTTTATTCGGTCTCAAACGGTTACATTACAAATGTGAATGAAACAGCCCCAGTAAGTTATTAATAATATTTGTCTTGGGGTTAAAAAAAAATGGTTTTAGTGAAGCCTCCCCAAACAGGTAAGCAGTACCTATGTGATTACTGACTGCGCGAGAGCGATATAAATGATAATGAGTGTCTTCCGAGGCATCACGTGTCTTAGATTTTTTAAAATCCATATCAATTTTCGAACACGCGACATAATAACCTCGACATGCGAGTGCCACGTTAAACACTCGTCGAATATGACTCCCAAATATCTAGTAGACGTTAACTGTTTGATGGGTTTGCAGTCACAATCCTGTCCTGACCCAAGCTGTTTGCACATTTAAGGATACGAATATTAAAATTCGTATCCGTAGATGTACCTACTAGTCAAACCGATTTCTTTTAAATAGCATTATTCACCTCCAAAGATCTACTTTTCCTTCTAAATGACCAAGTCAGCCACAATTAATAAGCAATTGAATGATACTGTACGGTCTACGTACATTGCTCTTATTTTTGCACGACAATGTGAATCAATACTTACGTTCGCGTATCACCACAAATATTGCTACTCATACTTAGTGTGCAACTTATTAACACGTGAAACATACGTATTAATAAGTTGCACACTATGTGAGAATCATCACTCTACGTTGCACGACACTAGTTATAAATAAAATTAGATTTTTACTATGTGAAGTATTTTACATGTTGGTCACACTCGCTACCTAAACATAGGTACAAACAATTATAGTGGACAGCAGTTCAGGAACTACTCTGGCCCGAACAGATATTATCTTAGCGACGAGTTATCTTTTATGCCAGTAAGCCACTTTCTGGGTGGAAATAAAAGAAAACACTCCGTGTTGGAGTGCCCTGCAATTCCGAGCTCGTTTCGCTCGCTCTTGGATTAGAATAATGATTAGTTGCGCTATAAAAGAGACGATTTAGTTTATAAGAATCCATCTCATTTTCTGTGTGGCTTGACTTATAAATTCCTAGTTATTTAATTATGATTCTTTAATATTGATCAGAATTTTAGGTTAGATTTTTTCGAGTGAATTATAATGGTTGTTACAATTATTCGCAATATTTTGAATTCATCCATCCATCACAATATGTAATTGTGATGTAAATTTGAAGTAGTTTTTATGTCTCAAGTGTGTATCTATCCAAAACTGAAAATTAAACTAGAAGGTTTAATATAAAAATGCATGTAAGTATTATTTAATCATGATATTTATTTAAAAATCTTATTTTAGAAAATACAAAAGCAAAAATATTAGTAGAGACTGTAGACTGATGCCTAAAGATAAAATAATGAATACAGAGCGAAATAGAAGCACGAGCACTCGACCGTGTGACGAGCAATCATTTGCACGACGATCTGTTCGCACGTCTCCCTCAGGACGAGAACTGTGAGCGTGACGCCCTGGCGACACTTGCTCCTCAGTCGGTCAGCCACCTGACGATACCTGGCTTACAGGTCACAGCTCGGACTAGTACACAGACTTAAGCCGACGTACATTATTTAAGGAAAAACAAACAGTAGCACAATAAGATAATAGTCAAAATATTTTAAATAATTATTACATTTTAAAACAATTATTTTGTAGCCACTAAGTTCTCCACAGATTAAAATTCCAAGTATTTAAAACTAGCTAGTACACAGATACAGAACTTATACAAAACTGCTCATTGTTCTGGAACTAATCTCTGAATTTTAAAATATAAATAAAAAAGAAAACAATTCATGTGCGTACATCATTAAAGCCCACGTTATTACATATAGATCCGCGGATCCTTTAGGGTTGATTGGGTTTGCTTCCTAAATGCCTTTTTACTAAGAAAAATCATGTGGATTGAATTGGTGAACGCGAGCCAGCGTTGTATTTACAGAGGCTAGTAGCAAATAGACGTAGAGTGCGTACCTCGCGTACATGAGCTGTTCGAGGAACCAGCGAACACACTCTTAGGAGTCTGGACAATCAAGATGATGGCGGCTCACGTACAACAGAGTTAAAACTTCCAGGAATTTCCATTTCGACTTTAAGGTAAAAAAAACATACTTTTGTAGAAGCAAGTTTTTTTCCGGTATCTAAAATAGATATCGCGAAGGTATTTACGTCGTGCTAGTTCATTATATTTGACGTAGTCTCGGGTTCCACGTAGGTACTGCACACTCTAACGGTGCACTCATTATTGAAGTTATTAACGAATACTACATTATTTTTTGTTTGTGCGAAACCCGAATATAGTTTATTCGAATCAGTAACTGAATGGATTCCAATAGCTTTTACATCATGTTATATTTTTCCCAAAAATATTTAAAAAGGTCATAAGTTGAGCACCACTGACACTAAGTCACGGCAGGTCATAGCGAGCATTAGAAAAAGCTGGCTGCAAGTGCAATATAACCGTTTAGTTGCCTGTATAGCTCGGTAACTATGTATTTTTGCTGAAAAAACGAGCTTACTTTGTAATTTTCCATGATACAGTTATGAAATTTTGTACATAGATTCTTTGCACGAAAATACTAGACACGTGTTTCGGGTTTTGCATATACTAACACTAATGTATAAGTGCAATAAGGCGGAAGGTTGACGGACACCGGGAAGGTCTCATAACAAAACCAAACATGTGGTGGGGCTTGTTAACAATCTTTTCTATTTGAACATCCAGATGGAGCTTCGAATCCAGCAGAACATCAAGATTGCGGAGAAAACTAACTTTACGAGTACTAATACACATAATAGCAAGACGATAGTCGAACTCGGTAATATTTTTCGTTTTGGTAACGTCATGACATGACGCTTTGGAAGGCTAAAGTTAAGCTTATTGGAAGAGCAGTAGTTAGAGAAACGGTCTAAGTCCTGCTGCAGGTTAACACAATTAACTTTATCAAAAATAATTTTATAGACTGTGAAATTTCGAATTTTGTCATTGAACGCAATAAACTGCATCTAATAAACATCTATAGCAATGTTATTGTACGCAACAGGCAAGAAGCTTCGTGTGATGGTGCGTCCATTAGTATTAAATACGTTTAGAATGACATGTTTTTGGAGCATGAAATTGTACTAAGAAAGAGAGTTTACAATGACAACTAATAGGTATTAGAGATAAGGGTACTTAGCTAACGATTTACTTATTTATTGATTGAGGAGCCTCAACTGAACAAGCGCACACGAATTCACAATTTATAAAGAACCAAAGTCTTAGGTTCGTGAGCTCCATGCATCAGTAGGTCGGCGACAGGAGGAGCTTTGAGTATTGAAACTAAGATAACGTAAATCTAAAATACAAACTAGTTAATACGTACAACCCGTGCGCATTAACATGGCACCTGATAAGTGACGTTTGAAATATTCAGTGCATTGAATTTTATTTTAGTTTTTTGATTAAGGTGATTGCTACGGGTTGTTCGTGGCCATTTTCCCGTTAGATGGCGCTGAAGTCAACATTTTCAGTTTTATTTAGTTTTGAGCGTAATTGGAACAATATTATGTCACAGAAATAGTAGTGCACCAATCGGACATTCCACTTCACCGAAATTTGTCAAATTAAAGCCTCAAAACCCATTGGATTCGTCAAATTTCTAAAAGTTATTATCCAAGTCTGCTTATAGTATCGTTTACACACACATAGACATGAGCGACTACTTTAAAATCAAAAGCATTCAGCAAAATTAACCACTAGATGGCGTGAATTTAAAAGTTACTAGGCTAGACTCTAGTAGAAATTAAAATTGTCTGGGGGGTAAGTTTATTCTAACGCCACCCGTTAAAATTATATTATGAAATAAAAGGAATTATGATTATATAATAAAAGGTGGTATTTCTGGTATTTAACTATTTAATTGATTTATTATTTTAGGAATCAAATGAATGTCAAGAATGCAATATAAGATAGTTTTATTATATTGTGTACCTTATACATTATTTAAAAAAGCATATGTACTAACTAACAATAATTACAAGATACTTATAGTGACAATTTATGTCTTGCTTGATACATAACTGTTTACTAAAAAACAATCTTTTTCAAAATATTTAGTCCCAATGTAAGTTTGAAGTAATTCAAGGTATATTTATTTACAACAATTCCACACCAATACAAGACAAACGCAAGAAATTATAAATCATAACAAGACAACAAATTTAAAACACAAATAATGAGAGATTGCAACCAGGAAGGTGGAAAATATTTGATAGTATCTTAGCATCCATAATCAAATATAACTAACAAATGGTTATACATATCTGCTAAAGTATTGTTTTGATTGTAAAGGAAATAAAAAAAGCAAGAGATCTTTTTTTGTTGTTCAGAAACCTGGAAAAAGGGTCAATGTATTCATCACATTACGAACATTATGTTCATCACGATGAGCACACCATTTCAGGTTTCTGGTAACCAAATATGATTGCAAACATTGATAATGTAGATTCTAAACAAACTACTTATAAAAGTACAATTAAAACAAAAATCATTTGATGTGTTGTTTTCACTCTTCCTCTTCTTTCTTTTCTGATGTTGTTGATTTTCTTGTCCAGAAACCACCGCTACACAGCTGCTGCGAAAGAAAATTACTATATTTAGTGTGTAACTTTTGATGTGGATGTTGAAAAACAATTTCCTACAAGAAAAAATGGAAAATATGAAGTAAATCTTCTTAGTCGTACACTCTTGACAGAGTGGCCGTGGTCATGTCTCGGTCGAGTCCCGCACCACCGCCTGTCTCGCGAAACGACGTCATGCAGCTCTGTGTGCAGGCGGCTTGGGAGCCTTCATTTACGCTGTAGTGTGTCATGAAGTAAATAGAAAAGTAATAATTTTGTGTACCTTTCATATCTATACATTTCGCATTTTTTTGGAAATGTGTTCCTGGGCTCTGTGTGGTCTGCTTTTTCCATGCAGTCTCATGCCATTTGTGTCCAGTAGCAAGCGATAG
Organism: Mythimna ferrago; assembly: GCA_910589285.2. NCBI lineage: Eukaryota > Metazoa > Arthropoda > Insecta > Lepidoptera > Noctuidae > Mythimna > Mythimna ferrago. Next base: position 11,306,941 of record OU342700.1, read on the forward strand.
CCCTGAATACAAAATATAATTTTACTAGAAAATATTAAAAAATATATAGAAATTATATGTTATGTACAATATAAATATAAAGAAACAGTTCTGATACATTTATTTTTGGTTCCAATCTACTAGAAAATTAAATGTTTATACTGTTTACCTGCCACATGAACATGTCGCTGATACGTTCCCCCTTTTCCTAAACTAATTCGTTTTCCGCAGGTGAATTTATTTATTACGCTCGTAAAGTTTTCCGCCACATTTGTTGTCTCATTTGACAAACGACCTGCCTTCAATACAATTTTTCATTGGCGGCAGAAATCAGAGCCCACACCGGAGCATCCTTTTTTAGATCCTCTACGAGGTTTTCTTCCTCCTTTTCACTTCCATTGACATTGCAGTAGTAGTCCTTGCAGTTTCCATGTACTCCAAATACTTGAAGTGGGCCATTTCTCAAATCTGCAGCCATAACAGTATTATCACTGCTATACATTATGATTTTCCGTGCCACTAAGGTAAGTTTCATTACTTTTGGTTTCAAAATATTTCTCCCACAAAGTGGAAGCTTAGTGTTGACCAAAATCTGAAAGTGTACAAATATAAATATAGAATATGATTCCATAATTTTGTGTTCACAAACATGTAAATTCACATACACAAGACATACAAAAAAATTTGTTCCTTGCGGGGTTTGAACCTGCGATACGCAGCGCAGCAGTCAATAGATCAACCACTCAAATTCAACATTGCATTATTGTTGTTTGTACCTATTACCTACATTGTTTTGACAATAAATACAATTTGTGTTTAGTAATAATTTATCTTACCATGCCAGATGATGAATCAAAGTTATGCCCGTATGATCTCTTCAACCATCCTCCATCCACATAAACAGTAATAAATGGAACACCGTCTGAAGACACATGACCTTTTTAATTATTCTTTCTTGTTCACCAGCTTAATTTCCTCTGTCAAATGTTCTAACCAAACATTGCCTAATTTTTTTTTCAACATGCCGAAATTTATTAGGTGACATTGTTGGAATATCCATCAGACTTGTTATATGAGCTGCTTGAGTGTTGCTACCAGAAGCCACCGTAGCCCACACAAATGCAGTATTTACTTTGTCTTTGCTCTCTGTGCAGTGTTCCCACGATTTTCCACACATACTGCACTTGATGCACTTCGAAATCCATCACGTCTTTCACTGACAAATTCAATTTGTGAAGATTCACAGATATTTCGGTGTCTTTCCATATGGAAGGCCCACTCAATAACGTGTATAAGGTCCACAATACGATACCCAGATATTCCAGATAAACATAATATTTGGAACAGTTTCCACAATCAACTGTAAATGGTTGTGTATTCTGGGCACTGAAACAAATAAATAAAATATTATGTAATGGCACAACATGAGTTTTATGATCAGCGATCACAATAAATAATGATTATTTGATACATACACTATAGAATTATCAGGGATAATTTGTTCATTCGCTAACTTTTTGTTTATTTCTTCAGATCTCCAAATTCACGCGGCTGTAATACGATACAGATATAAATTTTAGTGAACAGTAGGTATGGTTGTAAGTACCATAGTTTACGGACGCATGAATATCGGTTTGATAACTTTGATACGCTAGTTTTCTCGTAGCCAACACACACACATAGCTTCTAGACGTAAACCGAATCTGAAATACACAAAAACAAATGATATACAAGACAATAGTTACTTTTATAAACTCGGAATTCGAATAAAATTGAATGTAATCATAAAACAACCAGATCAGATTCCTTCGAAATGCAGTTGCAGTTGAATGCAAGTCCAAATATCCATAGATAATACAGACCCTTAGTTCCGAATTACGTCAAAAGCGATTTTATCGCGAACCCGACCAAATTTAATAGTCACAAAATCTATGAACTATCGAGTACTATATGTGACGTTGCGCGTTGGTTGGGTTCGCGATATAACCTTTCGCTTTTGATACAATTCGGAACACGGGGAGAATATTACAAACTGACGTTCCAAATTACGGTCGAGATTACATTAGCATTTTTAGAAAAATATAGGTAGCTGTAAGATTTTACTTACCCAAATAATTTTGATATCATATTGATTGACAATCAAAAAAATAATATCTAGTCAACAAATCCCTGCCGGTCATTCTGCAGGGATTAATTTAAATATAAAATAGAATTTCATAAATAATAAATCATATTACATAATTATACATTTTGATGTAAAGGTAACGGAATGCACGCAACCATTCAAATGAAACGAGATTGCAGTAAACTAATGTTTGTTTGTTCGTCTAATATTAATTTTATTGTCCATCGAAAACTATTTGTATTACTAATGTGAAAAAGTAATACGACAGGAAATACAATATATATATATATATATATATGTATAACGACTTAAAAATTTTGTTTACAAATGATACATAATAATATTATTATTAAGTAAATAAAATTTTGTTTACTTGATATTATCATAACTGAACAATATCAATCGGTGATTTATATCTATTATGAGAAGATTTTAGTTTGTAATAGCCAGCTAAACTCACGGGCCGTCTTGCTAACACTACCGAAAGACTACTTTTATTTTAAAATAAAATTGCTAAGCAATCTATACTACAATACCTTGCAATTATTATATTGAATTGTAATGAAATACAAACAAGAAAATAATATTATTTCAAATCAATGAAAATGCATACAATTTAAAATATACAAGCAATTCCGCGCGTAAAACCTATCACTGCATTAGCTAGCCTAGTTTCAAAATGATGTCAATCGAATGATCAAATTGAAATAAGTTTGGCAACGCGGTTTCTTAGAAATTCCGACGTAACATCTAAGGTCAAAGGGTCACGTTGTTAAAAAGTAAGAAGAACGGCAACGTCGCGTTCCGCGTTTTACGTATGATGAATATAACACGTTGCCAGTAACAATAATCATAACTAATGCTAACAATTTTTTGATAACAACAATGTTTTATGTTTTCGTCTAGGATAGGTAGTTTTACGTTATTATAATGTTTTTTTTTTAATGAAATCCATTATTATAAATTTAGTAATGATTTTTCAAATTTATATTATCGGTTGCACGCCATCTAGCGTTAAATATTATAACCTATCGCAATCATGGCGGTATGGTTTGGAAATTTGGTTGTCAAATCGCACTCACACTAGTAAACACAATGTCAAATTTTGCCCGGTTTTCATGACTGTTTTTCTCAATATATAACGCAAATTATTTACCAAAAAGTCGAACGCGCCACTGTTTTATTGTAGAAAAGTGATAAAGTGATTCGTTTTGAGAAAAAAGTGTCTATGTACGGAGTATCTCATCAGTATGAAATGTATGAACAGGTCAGCGGAACAATCACCTTAACAACATTTATTTTGCGCCGAGTAGTTTCTCATGACACTACTTTACGAATTCAAGATGCTTTAAACGTGACGATACAAACTATTTTCGAGTATTCAATGTGGCAACTGTTTTCGAGCCAGGAGCCGTGTTAATGCGCTCGGGTTGTAAATATAATAAGAAGGAAAGAAAATGTAAAAAAAGAAAATTAAAAATATCAAATATGACTTAAAAAACTACTTTAACTACATTAAACTTATGTTCTTGAATTTGTAGAGATGAACGCGCACTCTTCGACTGCTGCACATTTCGCGCTCGTTTTGAACAAGCTCCGTTGTTCAGACAACCGTTGAAGCACACGTCGACTTGACGTCGCTCACAGTAACCGGCGGCACATCTAGAAAGAGAGCACAATAATACACAATGATGTCATGAGAAGATTATTAAGGCTCGAGAAACCAAGAAGGAAAGACTTTCCCAAGTCGCATCCTGCAACTCAACTCCGCCTCGAATCATCGAATTGACAGAATTTATTTCTCGTATTTTATTGAAATGAATCGAAGGTTTTCTTCCGTTGTTATGGCAAGTGGGCCATCGAACATGGGCCTGAGTCACTGGCACCGACCTCGTCTGCACTAGAGGGAAAGCTCTGCTTTAATCGATTAATATTAAAATAAGTTTAGAACGAAAACAAATCCTTACTTAATTGTATGCGTGTAACACCCATTTGGCGACGAAGGCGGGAATGTCGCATCTTTTACCGGCGTAATCAGCTGTGCACTGGCAGACTGGCGCATCCGCCTTGTTCAGCGAACAAGCGCCGTCGTTGAGACAGAACTGATGGCATGCGTTGAATGTCCCGTCCCCGTTACCGGCATCACAGCTGAAACAATGAAAATGTTCGAAAATAGTAACACAATAAACAAACACGTCCGTAAATTGTAACTATAATTTAAGATTAATCATAGTAATAACACTTTTAGTCAAAAATTAAAAAAAGGTTTGAAAAATGTACAGTCAAAAGCACATCAGTGGTCGGTCATAACTACTGCAATGGCGCTCTCAATATCAAATTGTTACCAATTGCATTTATATTACTTTAACGAGTTAAATCATCAACTAGCTTCTTCCGCTTTAAAGAAGAACGAAAGTGTGTCAGACCTTTACTGACTAAAAGCCACCAGTGTCCGTCAGTTGCCTTTGCGGTCCAGGACCACTGTAACTCTTTCAATAATTCCCGCGGCCCTAGCGGCGTCGACCCTGCTGGGCCCTACGGTTTTGTATGAGCCCAGGCTTCGAGCTGCTACTGACAAGTTTCACGTACTAAAATTCATAAATATAATATGCATGACCCGGGTACCGAGCCCACAACCTCATGTTTAGAGGTAGAGCTTCTGACTACTAGACCAGCGAGACACTCGGAACGTGACGACATGAAATTATTATTTGAATAACAGACGACTGTGTCACTAGTTAGTTCCGTTTAGTTAGTCGGCCAACACTTTCAGTAAACACACAATTGTATCTAATATAAAGTTGTAACACCCACTAGGAGTGAACGAACGTTATATACGGCAAACTTTAGAATTATGTTACTTTTACTTTTTCTTTGACAAATCTCGTCGCATCTGCCGAGTGCGCGATCAGCGTCCAGCGCAGCGCTCGATATAACTAGTGTACAGTGAGAAGAACAAGTTTTACCTGTTGTCCTGATAGGCAGGAAGCTCGCATCTTCCACCATCGTAACCTGCTGTGCACTGGCAGGCCGGCTCGTCTTCTTCGTTTAAGGTGCAGACACCGCCGTTTAAACAGTGCTTATGGCACGCGTTTTCTTCGCATCTTTCCCCGGAGTACCCGAGCATACAGCTGAAATAACGAAGATATAAGAGTTACTCTATAACCAAGAAAACTAAAACATAATTCTTAGTTTTGATGATCGGTCAGTCACCATCAACGATTGCATTACTGCTTACCATCAAGTGGGATCGCAGTCAAGCACTGGTTTATATATATATTTTTTTAAGTTAAAGGTAGAGATTTATATTAGAGTAGTTATATTCAAAACTGTATTTTACAATTTCTAGTAGTTTTGTCGTGTCTGCATCGTTGTGTTTTGCCAAAATCAAAATCAAAATCAAAGCATTTATTTCAAATAGACCATTTACAGGCACTTTTGAATAGTCAAATGTCGGTCAGTCCAAGAAAAGTGAAGCTAAATTGCACGTTCCAAAGAGTAGGTCTCTATGGAGAAGAACGTGCAAGAAACTCCATGGACACTCTTTTAAATCTTATTATGTGTTACATATAATGCTTGGTCACATATTACTTGTTGCTTCTATCATGTGAGCACAATGTCGATAATGAAATAAAAATGTAAAATAATTAAAAGATAGAAACTGAATTAAGCCACTGGCAGCTAAGAGATGACCAGTCCCATCTGACGGCACCCGTTCACGAGCATGACGCGTGCATCAGCCCCACTCAGCTCAACCATTTTGAAGGGAACTGAACGACCCAATAACACGTGCTACCAACAACGAGACATTTGAGTGAGCATGACAAACTCTCAACAGCCATGCTCGTAATGTCAAAAAAAAAAAAAGTTGTAACAAAACATCCTGGACTAGTAAATTACACCTATTGTAACCTAAACTATAAATCTGTAGAACTCTGTTTAAATGGTTATTTAAATAAGATCTCAGAAATATATAAAACCGATTCGCAAAAGCATGTTCAGTCCGAGAGTTAGCACAAACCAGATCTCTGCCCTCCAGTGGGATGAGAGCGGGCAGGCATTCTCTTTACATTTATAATTTTATTCTTCTGTACATGAGTAGGATATTGAAGTCATCATCATCATCATTAGCTTTTTAAATGATCCCACTGTTGTGACTCTGGCCTTCTCTCTAAGAGAGGGAATGGGCCGTAATCCAGCACGCGGGCCCCGTGAGGGTTGGTAAATGTCACATGTATTCGAATTTTTGGTTCTAGGACATGCCGGTTTCTTCACGATGTTTTCCTTCACCATTTTGAGAGCAGTGATAATGAAATAAATTACATAATGTAATGCGTCTGGCTGGGTTCGAACCCGCGACCTATAACTCGTAAGTGGGGGCCGTTACCACTCGGCCAACACTCTTCTATGGATGTTGAACTCCTTTTATACAATTGGACTGATTTTTTTATTTCTGTACATACTTCTAACAAAAGAAAGACAAGTCAAATCATTATAAACATTTGTTCGAAGGTTCTGCTTATTTCAAAAGAAACTTCCAGAAGACCTGCTGAACAAGAGATGTTTTAGGCGAGAAATCATCCAATGACTTATCTCGCTCTAGGGCAGAGCGGGAGGGCTTGTTACACTTTAACTGACTAAAACCCACTCCTATGTTCCTTATTATTCTTGCGTTCCAGAACTCCGGTATATACACATATCTATAGTAGCTTTAGTTTGATGTTTATAGAGTTAGGGTAACAATAGAATCGGGCGGGCTGACATCTGTTAGGTCCGCTAGTTAGTAATAAAAGTGTTTGTATTATCTATACAACGAACTCCATGGGTAACATGGTATATATTTACCTGCATTGAGGTTGGCCCTCAGCACCGACGCTACAGTTTCCTTGTAAACAATAGTCTTTGCAGATGGACACTTCGCATCTTTCACCATTGTTACCTGCTGTGCACTGGCAGGCCGGCTTACCCTCTTCGTTCAATGAACAAACACCGCCGTTTAAACAGTGCTTATGGCACGCGTTTAGTTCGCACCTCTCCCCGGAGTATTCGGCTTTACAACTGAAATAATGAAGATAAGAAACAGCGTCACTCAGCCGACCAACAGATATTGTGACTAGTTGTAACACGCAAACGAGGTGCGCGACCACTGCGCGTCACTAAACATGATTTACAATCAAATAGAATGTTCATGAATTCGATCAGCAATAAGGAACTTTAGTATATTTCAGGGGTTAAAAGTACTCATGAAAATGAACCTATTTTTTATTGACCTATATTTTTATAAACCCTAAATCAATCATCTTTTTCTTACATTTGCCAATTAATACAAACATAAACTGTATTCGTAGAAATTCGTAGAAAAGAGCTGATCCTGTAGTAAAAGTTGCGTTCGCTTGGGGTTTAATGAATCAAGTCTCTGTCCCACAGTTCACAAGACACATTAAACATTGAAATTAATATGTGTTCAATTTTTTTATGTGGGAAATCATCCAATGACATCTCCCGCTCCAAGGCGGGGCGGGAGAGCGAGTCAGATATTACTGATTAAAACTCACTCGTACATTCCTTCGTTGCCTTGTATTCCAGGGCCGGGTTTTCCTTTCAGAAGCGAACCCATGGCCCCAGTAGGCTTCGACCCTGCTGGGGCCCTACGGTTTGCTGACATCTCCTTGAGGCGCGCGTGGAACAATACGCGCCGTCGACGACTTGGGCTCGGTCCGGTCGACTACTGGACGGTCAGACGGCGATCTAAGCAATGCTCGCCGTCCGCAAGCCCGCGAAAGTATCGTGTGTGTTAGACGCGAGTCACTGTTCTAAGTATTCTAACTTTATATTTCGAAGCTGGTGAGGACGTGGATGCTTGAGGATCTGTTACCGTTAGACATGTAACATATGTAGGCGTCGCTTAACTTGCCGTCAGTGAAAAACGTTAGGGTCAGCTCACACCGAGACGCGAAGTGATGCTGCGCGAATTATAATTATTAGAGTTAGTACACAACAACATATACGTATCACATAAGAGAATCTGAATAAACCCCGCGGCTTCGCTTTCTTCAAGCATCGTGAGCTGACCCCGAATATCTGTGCGATGAACACGTTTTACCTGCATGTAGGTTGTCCCTCAGCACTGACGCTACACTCTCCTTGAATGCAGTAGTTCTGACAGACTGGTGGTGGAGACTCACTCTTCGAGTCATTCGGAATCAGACCCTGGAGAGCATCGCAGCTGTTTATCCCCTGAATTTGTTCCTTTATCGTGTAGTTGGCTGCTATACGATGACAAGCCGCACAGCTTGAGCTAGACGGTGAGGTTAGTTTTGTTGCCACAGTTTGTGTTGAATACTTCGGTAATCGCCAAATTCCCTGTTCCTTATAGTTCTGCCAGTATATAAAGTCTTTTGACACGGCCAAGGAAAATACATAATCAGTGTTTCCTACAATATAAAGTGTTGTTCTGTTCTTTCCATTAAAGTTTGCACTTTCAATAGACCATGATCCACCACTATGTGTTTGCTCAGTCCAGTACATTTTTCGTGTTTGTTGATCGATGACCAAGCTTAGTCGCAACCAAACAGTACCTGATATTAAAACTTCTCTCTCGGAGCCATCTAACCGAGCCCTCTCTATCTCGTCGTTTGTGATCCAGTAAATATACCTGTAATTTGTAAACATCCATCAATATTAACAAAATTCAAAAGGAATTCAGCTGAGTCATAAACCTACACACAAGGGCAAACATAGCGGAACATAAATAGATACATTGTTTTCAAGTACAAATTAATTTTATAATCTTGAAAAATGTAATAATCTTTTCTTAACTAGCTTTTTCCCGCGACTTCGTCTGGATAAATGTCGGTTATTGCGGACGTATATCTTTTCTTGGGTTTCAAGCTTACTCTGTTCCAAATATCATCAAAATCAGTTCAGTAGTTAAAAGCGTAACAGACAGACATAGTTATTTTTACATTTAACCGGACGCGCTGAGAGAGACGCCATTTCCAAGCGCGTCACCTTCCACACACCACTATCTGCCTGTCAGTCCGCGAAGTGATGGGTTACCAGTCGACATGTTTATCTGTTAAACTTTGTGCAATACTGTAACAATTTTTTTACTGGCCTTTACTGTCGAATGGTGCAGCAATCGCACTTGTATTTTCAGAGATTACCTCCTACATACAAAAAATATAATATCTGAATAAATTAAATGGGCTATCCAACTGATAAAGAATTTTTCTGTTCGGACCCGTGCTTCCTGAGATTAGTGCATTCAAACTAACTTACACTTCACTTTTATGATATTACTAGCTTCTGCCAGCGGCTTCGTTCGCGTGACCGTTGTTTATAGCGGACGCGAAGTCGAAGACGGATAAAAAGTAGCCTATGTCCATCCTTGAGTTTGAAGCTATCTCCGTAACAAATTTCGTCAAAATCGGTTTCGTAATTTATCCGTGAAAGTGTAACAGATAGACATACATTTATAATATTATAAGTGTAGCTTCTCTAAGAGAGGGTCTTAAAATGAACATGGATAAAACCAAAATCATGATTAAACCAAAATCAACCATGTAGCGCCCACTCCTATCAAGGTCGGAGACTCTACACTCGAAGTTGTGGACGATTACGTCTACCTCGGACAGACAGTCCAGTTGGGTAGGTCTAACTTCAAGAAAGAGGTCAACCGTCGAATCCAACTCGGTTGGGCAGCGTTCGGGAAGCTACGCGGTATCTTTTCGTCCTACATACCACAGTGTCTCAAGACGAAAGTCTTTAACCAGTGCGTGTTGCCAGTGATGACATATGGCTCCGAAACGTGGTCGCTCACAATGGGCCTCATCAGAAGGCTTAAAGTCGCCCAAAGAGCAATGGAACTGACTATGCTCGGGGTTTCCTTGCGTGATCGAATAAAAAATGAAGATATCCGCAGGAAAACTAAGGTTGCCGACATAGCACAAAGAATTGCCAAACTTAAGTGGCAATGGGCAGGGCACATTGCTCGCAGAACAGATGGCCGTTGGGGCCGAAAGGTTTTGGAGTGGCGACCGCGTACCGGAAGACGCAGCGTTGGAAGGCCTCCTACAAGGTGGACCGATGACCTGGTGAAGGTAGCGGGAAACCGATGGATGCGGGACGCACAGGAACGTTCGATGTGGCGACGCTTGGGGGAGGCCTATATCCAACAGTGGACGTGTATCGGCTGAAATGATGATGATGATGAATGATGAAGTGTAGATAAGTGCAAATAAGATTGAGTATGTTATTTGATTATTTCATGAAACAAATGAAAACTGTTCTCAATACAAAAAACAAGTTTTCCGATCTTCTCGTTAGTGTCCCCGCACAGGAGCCACAAAAACAAAGCCGTTTCAAGCTTCTTTTTGTGGCGGCGTTTTTTTGTGGCCCGTGTGCGGGTACTACTCACTAGTAACGTACCCTCCACAGCTGTCCACGGCGAGATCATAGCAGTAGTGATGCAAGCTAACTAAAACATTTCCATCAGCTTGGTTAGAAGATGCAGGACTTAATGAAAACGTGCGTATACTATATGCATCCTTCCAATAGAGAGCTTGTGTGACGGGGTCGTACACGAGCCTCACCCAGTAGTTCGTTGTTGTCGTAACTAAACGTTGTACAGTCTCGGTTGATACGTCCAAGCTGGATATAACCGTGGTCGAGCCGTGATCGTCGCTAAACAGCACCCTGTAGTGCACAGGATCGTATGTTACTGAACTGATCCTAGCAGCCGATGGTATAACTTGTGTGTGCGTCCGTGTACCATCATTGTTGTAAAACTCTAGTTGTGTGTCTGTGGCGACGACGATGTCTGAAACATAGAAATAGATTTGTTTTAAGGACTGAGATTTATTTTATCTAATACTAGCTTTTGCCCGCGGCCTCGCTCCCGTCAACTGGTACTCTATTATACTCTATCATACTCTTCCTTGCGTACTCTACTCAACTCAACTTTACTTGAGTTGGGTAGCGTAGGAGTACTACCCCCGGGTTTGCGGACGGGGAGCAAGGGGAGCTCGCTGTCCGACTTTCCCCACTCTACCCTTTTTTTGATAAGTGTGGAAATCATCCAATGACTTTTCCCGCTCTGGGTGGAGCGAGAGGGCGTGTCAGATTGTTATTGACTAAAACCACACCTATGTCTTTCAGTTGCCCTTCGCGTTCTAGGACTACGGGTTCCCTTGTCAGGAACTCCTCGCGGTGCTAGCGGGCGTCGTCCCTGCTGGGCCACTACGGTTTGCTGACATCTCTTTGAGGAGCGCGTGGATCACTATTATATAAATCAAGCTATTCTTCATCTATACATATAAATAAAATGGCAGTGTCTGTTTGTAATATTGAAATAACCGCTTTTTACTACATGCATATTATGTATCATATATATATGATACTATATGATATATATACCAAAATAACATTTTTTACAATTTTTGTGTGTTTGTTCCGGCTAATCTCTGAAATGGCTGAACCGATTTTGATGGGACTTTTTTTGGCAGGTAGCTGATGTAATAAGGAGTAACTTAGGCTACTTTTATTTAAGCAAAAAAATAATAATTTCAAAATCCTGTAGTCCACGCGAACGAAGTCGCGGGCACAGCTAGTCTTTTCATAAACTTGTTGCTCATACAAATGCTTTCCAAATGACTTGCATTCTGACTGATCCTACCTCCTACAATTCACTACTTACCCACTAACTTGCAAATGAAATGGTTCAACAGTTACTCAGTACACGAGGTGGCACAGTCACTGCAACTGTATTGTACTCTTTTTTTTATTACTATTTTATGTTGTGGTATATTGCTAAAAAAAGTCAGTGACGTTACTATTTTTATTTGAAAAGTTTTGTATTGCAAGCATGTTTTCTTTTAGTATTATCATTAAGTATTGCCTCGTTACAATAACATAGCTTCAGAGTACTCCGACATGATTTTAATTTATGGGGAGTGCCACAGAAGTACGAGAGGACTAGGTACTACCAGTATTTTAATATATTGTCGGCGGCACGGTAACATTTATTTATTTATTTTATTACAAAAACCAATACATGCAGAGAGTCATTATTATATTCAAATATAAAAAAATATCATCATTGTCATTAACATATCCATACTGGTAATGTAAATGTGAAAGCGGATGCTCTATCTGTCCATATGTCTATCTGTTTGTTACCTCTTCACTTTTTTTTTTATCTGTTATAACCTACTTCTTAACGGCTGAATAGATTTAGATTCCTGATCCAGGATATAGTCTACTTGTGTTGTAGTTTCATGCAAATCTGTTCAGCTGTTTAGACGTGAAGAGGTAATAGACAGACAAAGTTACTTTTCCATTTATAATAGTATTGCTATAGATATTCAAAAAATCCTAAAGTTTTAGAAGTCGAATGGCTGCTGTGTTTTACATTGCAACCGGTCTCTAAAGCTGCACTGCAGCCCGGTGTCTCAAATGACGATTATTGCAAACTGAATGTGGCAATAAATAAGTTTGTTCAAAAAATCACACTTGGTAATTATTTCAATACTTAATTGTCAAGTTTGATTTGTTGAACGAACTTTCAAACGCTTGTCGTTTCACGTCCGAATAACCAAATTATGATATCAAGTTTGATCGAAATCCGTTTAGTCGTTTGATTGTGAAGAAGTATTAATGAACATACAATTATACACACAAACTTTCTCCTTTATAATATTACCTAGTGTAATAGCTGGATAGGTATAAAAAAAACTGGACAAGTGCGAGTCGGACTCGCGCACTGAGGGTTCCGTGCAAACTACCATTCCCGAATGAAGCCTCGAAGATTTTTCCGGATAGACAAAAAAATTTTTTTTTTATTTCTGCCAGAAACAGTTTTATTACTTTCTACATATTTAGTGCGAGAATATTAAGTGCGAGTTGGACTCGCGTACTGAGGGTTACGGAACCCTCAGTAAGTTTGTACGAACAAACTTACCTATGAAAACAGTTCAATTCCTGAATTGAGTTACGAAAATTTTTTTAAATCGCAAAAAAGTTTTTTTTTTTGTGACGTACCTTTATATTTAGTTTTCAGATTTTTTCCAATATTTCTGATATGAGATCTTGTTTCATGCCAAATTTCAAGATTCTAAGTCAACAGCAAGTATCCTACGAATTTTGATTCCCTTCCCTTTTTTGCGACATAAACGGCTATACGTATATCTTTTATTTAACTTAGAAGTTCGATTTTCAACTATTTTTATATATCTGTAAGTAAATGACATAATATTTAATCAAGTGTACATTCTTCTGACAACTTTATATTTATTCCAATTATTACATAGTCGTACTGATTCAATTACATACTTTTATGATTGTTTTTTTTTTATTGTACCTTTGTTGATTTTCTCTTGCTGGCTTGACAATCTCGTCTGTCCGTGTTATTTAAGCGCTTAGATGAATGCGCACTCAAACTTCACCCCTGTTACTACTCACCAAAACTCAACATTTCAACAAATCAATTCACCCAATAACACATTTATGCAAACAAATCGATTGCGTAGGTCAGGAATCTTGTTTATTACTTATTTAATAACGTAAATAATTTATCTTGCCGCTGTTATTGTAATCCATCGAGCAGCCATTTTTTTTTACTACTGTACGTCGTACGAAGCGGACCATAGAGGTTGGACAGTCTCAAAATGTGACTATGTGACTGCGCACATTGACAATTCTAGTTTTATATTCAGTCGTTCATTGATCGATTATAATAAATAATCGACTAGTTCAGTGTTTGTTTGCCAATTTGTGTTTTGTTGTTTTTAATGGTTTTTTGTTAATTATGTTTTTATTATGTTTATTCTGTGATTGTAAGTATGATATAATATGTATATTTGCTGAGCACTGGCCGTTTTGCGCGGATGTAACATATATCCTACTTACGTGCTACTTTAAGTCGATACTGTTATTTTTTTTATTTTAAGGTATGCGCCATGTTTGACGTAAATAAACTCTTTTTATTTTTTTCTTCTGCTGCAATCGCAAATCAGTCAAGGTCTACGTTGCGTAGTGCACGCGCACCTCATAGAGTTGTCAGCAAAACTAAAAGGGCCCAGCAGGGCCGATGCCTGCCAGGGCTTTAAGAGCATTTGAGAGAGAAAAAGTAACTCTGAAACGCAAAGAGCAACCTATGGAGTATAGGTCAGTTTAAGTAAAATTCTGGCGCGCCTGTTTGCTCCACCCTAGAGCGCGAGAAGTCAATTGATGATTTCTCTCCTCAGAAATGTATTTTACCGTTACCACAGAATAAGTTATAGTTACAAGTAGGTACAGTTTCGCTCTTCGAAAGAAAACGTGCTAATATAAACCTATTAACAACACGGGTAATGTTTATAGTACGTTGCACGGCTCGGACACGGTAATAATATCATACAGTTTTGTGACTCGGCCGTATCTTTGAAACAAATGCCTACCTACAGTCGCGCGGTACGTAAACATGCGATAGGGCTGCCCGCCTCCAGCATTATATTTACATTTCCCTACTTTGTGATTCCATTTAGTTATGTGATTGTAAATATACTCTATTGAAATTTTAAATGCGTGTCTTGGCAGGTGGGGCCCGTTACTGACTGGGGCACATAGGGCTGGTTTACCCTAAAAGAAGATGTTCCCACTTTTGGGATTATACAAATAAAATACTTTGTGAATTGAATAGGAAGTTTTCAGTAAAAATGCGTGTTGTTTTTTGCCAATTAGCTAAGGAACCCTAAAACGGTTTTTAGTGGTATATGTTGTTATAGCAGCAGCAGAAATACTTATTATGAGAAAATTTCAACTATCTAGTGACAGACAGACGGTAACATTTATTTTTTCTAGTAATATTCATACTAGAAAAATTTTTTTTTCATCATCATTGCTCTTATTCAGAAACTGTGGCTGGCTAATACTAACACGGTGTCTGGACAAGGCTCTGCAGGTAAGGTCGTACACCATGTCGGTGGAGTCAAACCAAGAGCGTGTATACTTTTCAATGATAATATTGATTTCTTATGCATACAAGGCCTATGCAGCGATGATCTGATTGCAGCTTATGTTAATGCCAGGCTGAAAACCAATTGACATGTCAGTGATGAACCACTGTTAAGAGCGGAAATAGACGCCTCATCGTGTGCTCGGCATACCTTGACGGGTCGAAAACCGACCCATCCGAGGAGCTTGCAAAGGTAGTCGAGTACGTCTTTGCCAACAATGCCGAGCTTCTCATTGGGTGTGACGCCAACGCCGACCATACCAACTGGGGCAGTACTGACACCAACGACAGAGGTGAGCTGCTTCATGATTTTGTACTAACTAACCGCCTCCAAATAGTTAATGAGGGATGTAAACCGACCTTTGTAAGTAAATCGAGGAAGGAACTTCTTGATGTAACTCTCGCTACTATTCACACTGCCAGGCTGATAACCAATTGGCATGTCAGTGATGAACCATCTATGTCTGATCCCACATTTGCGAAACCATCACTTTTAGGGATGCGAAAGCCACGGACTGGGACTTGTACAGACGAAAGCTCCAGGAATGACTCGCTCCCCTGAAACATTGGATTATGCTGTTGCTCAAGTTACTGGTCTGAAGTCATTACAGCCTCTTACGAAGAGAGCTGCCCTTTAAGAACTGTGAGGGATAGAAAAGTGACATGGTGGAACAAAAAGCTCGATGTTTTAAGGGAAGAATCACGTAGGTTGTTTAATAAGGCCAAATGGACTGACGACTGGGATCGGTATCGGAAAGCTTTAACTATCTACCTATAATAATTTTTGGGGGCCGAGTCACCCGCGTCCGTAGGAGAATACCCGAAGCAAGTCCCTACACGTGGTCCTCTGGTGGTGCTAATCAGGTGACACTAACTGGTGATAGGTTTCGACCGTTGGCTTGCGACCACCCACTGAGCAAAGACGTACCACCAAACGGCCTGGCCGTGTTCCGGTATGATGCTCAGTGTAGCCAGTCTAGAAGAGTTGGGTCGAAATAGTTGTTCCAACGCGAGCAGACCAATCTGGCTCGTGCTGATATCGAGGAATCGGGAAGCTAGTCGCGGAGGGTAGCGGAATCCGAGGCACGGTTGCCGATGGCCGACCGCAGGTAGTTGGGGGCCCAAGTAATGTACTAGCCACACATGAAAGGCTGCCCCGCCAACTGTCGAAAAATCCCGGAATGCGCCATCGTGCTGGTTGGCGACCAGACGAGAGGGCCCGATGGACATTCCCGGGGGGGCTTGGGCACCCCCGCAGTCTCCAGACTAGTCCCCCAATGATTTCGTTCCTTCAGTGCGTGCCTGAAGGTTAGCTGCGTGGAACCTCATTTCACTTCCTTCTCCTCTCCTCCCGTTCACTCGTATGAAAATGAAAAGGACAAAGAGACAAGTTAAACAGCGGTTGCACTCCCTCTCCCACAAAGTGCACCTCACTAACATAAGAGGTCTGCACTCCAATATCGTCGCAGTCCACCATCACCTGGAGACTGAAAAGCCAGCTCTCTTCTTCCTTTCGGAGACGCATCTCAGGTGTCCGTCCGACGTGTCGTACCTTTCCTACCCAGGGTTTACCTTGGAGTACAATTTTAAACCACGTGCGGGTGTATGTATGTACGCCCGGGACGACATCTGCAATCGGCGTCTCCGTAACCTTGAGGACTCCAGTTTCTCGACGCTTTGGACTTTGGTGGACACAGGCCTGGATAAAATAATCTACGCTTGTGTCTACCGATCGCACAGCGGAGATCAGGATATATCCGGGCTCACACAGCATCTGAGTTAGGCGGCAGATGCGGCTCTACAGCGGTACCCTTCTGCCCAATTAGTGTTACTGGGGGATTTTAATGCCCACCACCAAGAGTGGTTATTCCCGTATCAGTCCACAGACTACGCTGGTCGAGCGGTGCGAAAGCTAGCGCTAGCACTAAATCTCACCCAGCTGGTCCAGGGGGCAACGAGGGTGCCGGATATGGATTCGCACACAGCCAATTGCTTGGACCTCCTGCTGACAACAGATCCAGACCGATACTCTGTGTCGATATGTTCGCCTTTAGGCAGTTCCGACCACTGTCTGGTTAAGTCTGTGTCTGTCTGACTCCCCGCCCGATCCCAGCCCTAGAGGCACCCGGCGGGTTTGGCGATACAGGTCAGCAGATTGGGATGGCTTGCGGTCTTTCTTCGCATGCTATCCTTGGCAGCTCACTTGCTTTTCTTCGGAGGATGCTTCGTCGTGCGCAGATGCCGTGACGGATGTGTTGCGACAGGGGATGGAGTACTTCATCCCATTCTCTGACGTAACAATGTCTGGCCAAGCTCGTCCATGGTTCGGCGCCGTCGCTTGCAATGCTCGTATGCGCAAAGCAAGCGACGTGGCTCAAAAGAAGAAGGCCTTTAACAGGGCTGCCAAGTCCTGTAAGAAGGTGTTGTGAAGGAGGTCTCGGTTCGACCACGTAAGCCGAATTGGGAGCAAACTTGCTTCATACCCTGCAGGTAGTAAAGCGTTTTGGTCCCTGGCTAAGTCGGTTGAATCGAACTTCTGCCGCCACTCACTTCTGCCGCTGCTAAAACCCGATGGCTCGCTGGCCCACACCGCGGAAGAGAAAGCAAACTTATTTGCCTCTCTTTTAAGGAATCTTCGCGTCTGAACTCTGGTGACGCATGGCCCCCTGCCTTTCCTGAGCGATTCGCATCCATCAGAAGGACGTCCGTAGGGTGCTACGTAACCTAGACGTGAACATAGCCAGCGGTCCTGACGGGATACCAGCGGTCGTGCTTAAAACTTGTGCGCCTGAATTGTCTCCGATCTTGACACGCCTATTTCGCCTCTCATATGAAACTGAAAAAGTGCCGATTGCTTGGAAGCAAGCGACAGTGCAGCCTGTGCTTAAGAAGGGCAGTCGAGCTGACCCGGCAAACTACCGACCCATCTCTGTTACGTCCGTGCTCTGTAAGAGTATGGAACGGGTGCTTAACAGGAAGCTTCTGGCATACCTAGAAGCTAACGACATCCTCAGTGACCGGCAATACGGTTTTCGCCAAAACCGGTCTACTGGGGATCTTCTAGCTTATGCCACTCACATCTGGAGCGAGGCCATCGAGAAACATGGGAAAGCGCTTGCCGTCTCCCTTGATATCTCGAAGGCTTTCGATAGGGTCTGGCACGAAAGCCTTATTGCTAAGCTTCCTTCCTTCGGATTACCCGCTGGTCTGTGTGATTGGATCGCAGACTTCTTGCGGGATCGATCCATCCGAGTGGTTATTAATAAATAATAATTTATTTATTACAAGTAACATTGACTCATATACAAATATAAAAAATAATAATCAAATCAGTCACAATTAAAATTACAGTTTTAAAATTAAAATCAACCAAGTTAAATCATATCACCATCATATATAGAGCGTCATTAAATTTAATTTAATTGAAATTACTTATTTATAGCTAGATAATAATAAAAAAATAAATAAATTGTAATTAATAAAATTCAAACTAAACAATAAAATCAAAATTAAACACTAGGCAAAATTAAATCATAAAATCAAAATTAAACAACAAAGTTAAAATTAAATAAAGTCAAAATTAAATAATAAAATCAAAATTAAACACTAAATTCAAAATTAAATAATAAAATCAGAATTAAATAATAAAATCGGGATAAAATAATCATAATTAAATAATAAAATCAGATTTAAATTCAAATTATAATAAAATGACTTATTGCGTCACAAGCCTGTCACGTGTCGCAAACAACAGTGCATTATAATGCGACAATCCAGTCGCTCTGCAAGCGCGGCCAACATGCTATTAGTGCTCCCCCGCACTCGATGCACCAACGACGTACCTCTCTTGCGCATTAATGTGTGGAAACAATCCACGCGCGCTTCCGCAAACATTGCCGATGCACTGCAATAGCGGGGGAGCCCCAACATCATCCTGAACGCGTTGTTGAACTGGACACGAAGGGCGCTGTACGATTTCTGCGAGTAGTTGGTCCACAGGCTGCACGTGTACAGTGTAGTGCAGTAGGCTCTAAAAAGAGTCACTTTCACCCCAGCTGAGCACCGCGCAAACCTGCGGATCACCATGTTCGCTCTAACCGACAGCGCCCTCCGCTCCCGCTCGATATCAGCATCATCTCTCAGGGTAGGCGTCACCAAATGACCTAAGTATTTAAAAATGTCAACTCTTTCTAAATGAAACCCATTAAGTTTTATAGATGGCATTACTGTTACTTTTCTCGGCCCACCCTGAAAGACCATACACTGACTCTTTTTCACATTGTAGATCAGTCCATGATCAGCTGCATAACACTCGCAGATCCTCAACAACCTTCTGAGACCACAGACCGAGGCGCTTAGCAGCACCATATCGTCCGCGTAACTAATGTTATTAAAACAGACGCCATCTATGTGACAACCGACATGCTGCTCACTGAGCGCCTCGATAAGCCCATTAATGTAGAGGTTAAAAATGGTGGGAGAGCTCAATCCCCCCTGCCTCACACCACATTCCAACCTGTAAGGGTCCGACAGCGCACCTGCCCACTTCACTTCAAGGTATACCAAAACTTCAAGGTGTTAATAAGCTCTGGTGGTATATTGGATGATCTCATCTTATTCCACAAGATATCATAAGAGACCCGGTCAAAAGCCTTAGAAAGGTCGAGGAAGCAAGCATACACAGAGGTATTTCTCTCAGTATAGTACATAACAGCACTCTTAAAACACAATACTGCAGTTTCCGTAGACAGTCCCGGCCGAAACCCGAACTGGTTATCGTGCAATTTAATGAATTTGTTTAATTGTGTGTTAAGAATGCTGTCAAACACTTTGCAACTATTGATGGCTGCTCGTCCGGTCAAATGGATATTAATGCCGGGGTCCCTCAGGGGTCAGTGCTCTCGGCGACGCTGTTTTTGCTGCACATAAATGATCTACTTAAACCCGGTATCTTTGGGTATGCAGACGACAGCACTGTTGCTGAGAGATATATATCTGACGCACGAGCTAGCGGGTCACAGATCCAGTCATTCCGAGAGGCTATGGTTAAGCACATGAACTCGTCCTTGAAGGCGGTCTCCGATTGCGGCGACGCCAATCTGGTCAAGTTCAATGCATCTAAAACCCAGGCGTGTCTTTTTTCCGCCAAACGGAGCCAATTCCACCCGGCTCCATCTTTCCGGGGTGTGATCGTACCGATAACCGACCACTTTGAGCTTCTTGGAGTTACGTTATCATCTACTCTCAATTTCGGCTCATACATCGATGCAAAGGCTCAACTGGCTGCCAAAAAATTGGGGATCTTAGCAAGGATGAGACGGTACTTCAGGCCACAGAACAGCTGCTCAATCTTTATCAAGCCCAAGTTCGATCGTGTATGGAGTACTGTTCTCATCTTTGGGATGGATCTGCCAAATACCAGTTTGATGCGTTGGAGTCGATTGAGAGGCGAGCCAAGAGAATCATCGGCGACGATTTTTTCTGTTTTTGCTCTGGCAACCCTAGTGACAGGTCGTGAAAAAACGACCTCTTAGACAAATTATCTTTAAAAATTAATTAATTAAGTATATTTTGTGTAAATTCTATTATAAAATTTTGAATCTTAGTGTAAAGTGCGACACACAGTGTTTGTACCGTGTTTGGTCGTGATATTTCATCAATAAATATATCTTTGTCGACCGGCTGTCAAAATTTGAATTGTTTGGATTGCAGATTTGAATTCATCAAACCCGGGGAGTACCTACTTTGTTTTATTTTATAGCTTAATAAAATTATATTTACACACTATTCAACACCTGTTAACTCTGCTCAGGGTTCTGAGCTACGTCCAGAACACATTGGCGCCGTTTATGTCTCCTTTTACTTGACAAACTGTGGAAGTAAAATCGACGACTAAAACATAAGCCCCAGACAACACATACACTACATTACTTACTTCACATTATTTTAGTATTTTCAATCTGCTTTACCTTAACTTCCTAGATTAATAACTGTCTCCATTATCAAATTAATGTTACCTCTAATTAATTTTATAATTCAGCATTCTTAGCATTAATTAGATAGCAAATCTAATAATATTGGCTTAGCAATAATAATCTGTCGAATTAATCAATCAATAAATAAGTACGTAAAATGGGGTGAATAGGGACAAAATCGAACTTGTCACTGAAATTAATCGATGTTGTAGGACGAATGCAATATTGATAACTCTTTTCAAGGGTTTCCGGCAGTTAATACTTTTCGTAAATGTTAAAAATATCCCCAGAATTAGTTAAAATTTAGATATTTTAACAAAAATATAGGCTGTCCCTATTCATGCTTGAAGTGGGGTGACCTGGAACGAGACATGGGTAAATTGGGAAAAACTAGTAGGGTTGTCTCTTTACTATTTAAAAAAAGAACTAATTACCTTCTGCTAAAAGCTTAATTTTCTTCATTAAATTTAAAATTTTGTACGCTAAAAACGTTAAAACCGATCGACTTCGATATCTTGCAGAAAGCTACTTAGCGTTATAATATTATAAAATCTCTGTAAAAATGTGCATACATGTTTATCTTTTTCGTCAATTTTCTAAAAAAATGATGAACCAATTTTGATAAAATTTATTATGAGGCCTGCTCTGATGTTATATCCTATCATACAAAAAAAAAATCATCAAAATCAATTCACGATAATGACGGAGTAATAGCGCCACATACAAACCAAACAAAAAAGTCGAATTTAGAACCTCCAGGTTTTTTTTTGTTGAAAATAAAAGCGTAAAGAAATTTAAAGAATATAGAAACCTATAAATGTAAAATATTAAAATGCATAAAACAACGAAGACCCATATATTGTTAGTTCAACACACTACGTATTTTTATTATTTGTTTGTAGGCTTGTTTTTTAAATCGAACAAATTCGTACCTATGTATCTCTTATTACTTCTCATTAGTTCGCCTTGTACGCATGCTTGTATATAAGTTTAAAATAAATAAAATGAAAATGCCTTATTTTAATAAAAAGTGAAATCCTGCAAAACAATGCGATAAAATGTTCAATTCATGTTGTAGCAGCCCTGACCCTATTCAAACTTTACCGTTCCTAATCAACTTTCATATGTCCCTATTTACCAAGTATATGCAACTCTATTTGTACTTTAGCCGTCCCTTGTCACCCCGTTACCGTATTTATTCACCTCGAAAAAATAAACAATCCCAGAGGTTTTAAAGAAAACGATTTCAAACAAAAACTATGTAAAATCTAGACTTAGCTCTTTTTGTGTAGCTTCTTAAAGATATTATATCGTTGGCTAACTCCACACGTTGTCAAAAAAACACTAGAATTTCCAAAAACGGTCAACTTAAGGACGTATTCACCTATTTCGACAAATATCACGGTTTTTCGGGAACCATTATGATGCTCTAGGAATCATAATTATGAGTATATCTTGGTATCAAATAAAAGACAATATATTTATCTCCAGGATGGCATAAAAGAAATATTACGGTCTCGTATAAAATTTTCATATAAATACGATTTTACCAACACACTAATGCAAGAAAATTACGAAACACAGGGTCTGAGTAGGAACCCGTAACTTAAATCCAGTAAACATTTTTACTTTAAAAAACATAAAATAATACAGCTTATATAGTCTTCAACACCTATAGCTAATTATTTTGAACCTACTTAAATAACTTTATGATTTATGACCAAAATAAAACCACTCTCAATATTTCTTCATACATTTTTCATTGAACGCGCGATGTCTAGCGTCAGTCCGCGCTCAGAAGCGCTTGTGAACGGATGTCCGTATCGCTCTCTTACAAAAAATAAATACGTCTAAAATGTGTGCCGACTTGTATACTGCGACTGCAAAGACGTGCTACTTTTTCGGACCGAAATAAAAGTACAAATATCATACTTATTTTTAAAATTGTTATTATGGAGTAATAATGGACTTACTGATACAGAACGAGTTTTATTCTAAAACAAAGACCAGAAATGGCCAACGGAACTTCATACTTACATAGATATCACAATGTAGATAGATAAGCGACTATGACAATAAAAATAAATAAATGGTTCTGAATAGTTATGTTAAAAATGGTACCGTCGAAGTGACCTGATGATGATGATGGAGCCGGAAGATAGTCACCGGAACTCCGTAATTAATCAATGTATCCTAGCCGTGTTTGGGCTTATTAGAATTGTCATGAAATGCCCTTTGGCTATAAGGTACTATCGAAGTGACCTGATGATGATGGAGCCGGAAGATAGGCACCGCAACTCCGTAGTTAATCAATGTATCCTAGCCGTGTTTGGGCTTATTAGAATTGTCATGAGATGCACTTTGGCTATAAGGTACTATCAAACTGATCTGATAATAATGATGATGAAGCTAGAAGATAGGCACCGGGACTCCGTAATTAATCAATGTATCCTACCCGTGTTTGGGCTATTTAGAATTATCATGAGATGCGCCGCACTTTGGCTATTAGGTACTATCAAACTGATCTGATGATGATGGATAACCCTATAGTAATCCAATCGGGCGTTGAATTTTGTCATGAACCTTGAAACTCGATAAAAATAATTTGTTCGAGCTTAGAATATAGGTTATAATGACACGTATGACGTCGTAGTGCAATTCGAGTATAGTACAAAATAAAACAATATCTTTTTTGGAACGAAGTTCCTTATCGCGCGTTGTGAAAGGGGGCTAGACGGAAAAAATTCTCACGAAAAATTGTACCGACACTTTTACTGTCAAAATATAAATCCAAGATGGCGGCTGCAAGAAATTCAACTTTTTCGTCATGGGTGTCGTTTTAATGGTTTTCGAGGGTGTTGAAACCGATGGTACTGTCAAAATATAAATCCAAGATGACGGCTGCAAGAAATTATCAAATTTTTCGTCATGGGTGTCGTTTTCATGGTTTTCGAGGGTGTTGAAACCGATGGTACTGTCAAAATATAAATCCAAAATGGCGGCTGCAGGAAATTATCAAATTTTCCGTCATGGGTGTCGTTTTCATGGTTTTCGAGGGTGTTGAAACCGATGGTACTGTCAAAATATAAATCCAAGATGGCGGCTGCAAGAAATTATCAAATTTTTCGTCATAGGTGTCGTTTTCATGGTTTTCGAGGGTGTTGAAACCGATAGTACTGTCAAAATGTAAATCAAAGATGGCGGCTGCAAGAAATTATCAATTTTTCGTCATGGGTGTCGTTTTCATGGTTTTCGAGGGTGTTGAAACCGATGGTACTGTCAAAATATAAATCCAAGATGGCGGCTACAAGAAATTATCAAATTTTTCGTCATGGGTGTCGTTTTCATGATTTTCGAGGGTGTTGAAACCGATGGTACTGTCAAAATGTAAATCCAAGATGGCGGCTGCAAGAAATTGTTAACTTTTCCGTCATGGGTGTCGTTTTCATGGTTTTCGAGGGTGTTGAAACCGATAGTACTGTCAAAGTATAAATCCAAGATAGCGGCTGCAAGAAATTATTAACTTTTTCGTCATGGGTGTCGTTTTCATGGTTTTTGAGGGTGTTGAAACCGATAGTACTGTCAAAATATAAATCCAAGATGGCGGCTGCAAGAAATTATCAAATTTTTCGTCATGGGTGTCGTTTTCGTGGTTTTCAAGGGTGTTGAAACCGATAGTACTGTGAAAATGTAAATCCATGATGGCGGTTGCAAGAAATTATTAACTTTTTCGTCATGAGTGTCGTTTTCATGGTTTCGAAGATGTTGAAATAGTGCTGTCAAAATGTACATAAAATAGGATAGTATTTTTTAGTTATCTTGGATTGGCTAGACGGAAAAACTTCTCACGAAAAGTTGTAACGATACTTTTTGCTATAGTAAGCTATTGTAAGCCGTGCGGCGTGCGGATGTTTCTCTGTCTGTCTCTCTCTCTCTCTCTCTTATAGAAAGCAAGCCAGAACGGAACTTCGTTCCATCCGGGTGTCCCTTGACACCTCAGTAGTTTTTTTATATTGCTAAATATCTGACAGACAAATCGAAGCAAGTAATAGGAGCTGTACCCTATTCGCGGATTAGACATATAAAGAAAGTTTTTTTACTGTCAGTTCAACCGATTTCAACTTCTATTTCGTAGGCATAAGGATGGCATTAAAAGCAAAAAACTAATTACAATACCAACTATTTGCAATAACTAAGCCGTCTGGGAGCTTTTAACGCAAACGCTGCCTAAACCCTTTGAGATATAACAAAATAATGTATCGTGGAATTGTGTATCTTATATAGGTCTACAGAAAAGTCTGCGGTGGCTATTTATATTAAATTGATAGACATATGTCTATCTCTTAAGGTTAACATAATATATCCATTTTACTACTTTTAAAAATTGGCATTCATGAAGCATTTATTGGAAAGCTATTTACATAATTACGGTATTAATTCTTATCAAAATAAGTTACTTCGCGTTCAAGACTATATCAGTATCTGTAAATTACTTTTTGAATCATTTAAATCGGACGTACTATTAGAAAGCTTTCATAAATTTAATAATTCTCAAAATTAAATTCACGAGTTCACGAGTTCCGCTCTTCAGTAGCTACGCATGACGCGGTCACTGATCCTCCCCCCGCGCTGTTTTGCCTACTGTTTCTTTAGCTAATAAGCCGAACGACAATAACGCACGACTGATGACTGTGTTGTCTTTTGGAAGTTGTTGAAAAGTTATAATTGCATTTTTGTTTTGTGTTTGTTTTCTTAACTAACACAACACCAACAATGGTAATATATGTGAATTAAGGTAGTAAGAACTACGCTGCTCACACGTGTAAAATGGAGGTCCAAAATTTATGGGAAATAACATTAGGTTACGCCACGCGGGCGAAGCCGCGGGCAAAAGCTAGTGTATTTATAAATCAATTTTTCCTGTTACCATTTTGATATACAAGGAATTAAAGTTGCCACAATATCATGATATCAAATTAACGATGATTTATTCATCTCCCAGTTACATGCTTTAAAATTATTCAGTCCCATACAATCTTTTCACACAAATACAATACAGAAATTGCCTATGCTACAAATAGGGTCTGGATAGTACACATAACTGCTAAATCCGTTGTATATTTTACCTTCTAATTGAAAAAATAAACTTTATCCAAAAAAGATATAACCAATTTCACTAGTCGGTGTTAAATAAGGAACAAACAATATCGAGAAACACCGACTTCCGAAATTAAAATTATTTTGATGGTTTTAGTGTTTTTTTTAGTGAAGTCGGTTATATTTTTTTTGGAAAAAGTTTTTTATTTCACACTTTTTCACGAAGTTATGCGCGAACATACATAAAAAAAAACTACTGAGGTGTCAAGGGACACCCGGATGGAACGAATTTCCGTTTTGGCTTGCTTTCTATAAGAGAGAGAGAGAGAGACAGACAGAGAAACATGCGCACGCCGCACGGCTTACAATAGCTTACTATAGCAAAAAGTATCGTTACAACTTTTCGTGAGAATTTTTTCCGTCTAGCCAATACAAGATAACTAAAAAATACTATCCCATTTTATGTACATTTTGACAGCACTATTTCAACATCTTCGAAACCATGAAAAAGACACCCATATCGAAAAAGTTGATAATTTCTTGCAGCCGCCATCTTAGATTTACATTTTCACAGTTCAATCGGTTTCAACACCCTAGAAAACCACGAAAACGACACCCATGACGAAAAAGTTGATAATTTCTTGCAGCCGCCATCTTGGATTTACATTTTGACAATACTATCGGTTTCAACACCCTTGAAAACCATGAAAACGACACCCATGACGAAAAATTTTATAATTTCTTGCAGCCGCCATCTTGGATTTATATTTTGACAGTACCATCGGTTTCAACACCCTCGAAAACTTTGAAAACGACACCCATGACGAAAAATTTGATAATTTCTTGCAGCCGCCATCTTGGATTTATATTTTGACAGTACCATTGGTTTCAACACCCTCGAAAACCATGAAAACGACACCCATGACGAAAGAGTTGATAATTTCTTACAGCCGCCATCTTGGATTTATATTTTGACAGTAAAAGTGTCGGTACAATTTTTCGTGAGAATTTTTTCCGTCTAGCCCCCTTTCACAACGCGCGATAAGGAACTTCGTTCCAAAAATCAAACATCCGAATTAAGAACTTCCTCCTTTTTTAGAAGTCGGTTAAAAATACATAAGTATTCATAGTTTTAACTGTATTTTACGATTAGATCGAATATTAAATTGGAAATACCTACTTGCTTCAGACATCGTACGAGTATTTATTGAGTTTGAAGATTTAATTCATGTCGGAGAGGGGTTGTGCGTTAAATGCGTTGTACCTAATTGTCTGATAAAATTAATCTCAAATACCCATTTGATTTTGTTAAATATAATATTTTTAAAGAAATAAGCCTGGGAAATAATCGTAGGTTTACAAAGAAATTGGTCGTTATTACCCGTAACGATATGGCAACTACATACTTATTTTTGCTATAAGAGTAGTACTCAAAACTGGATAAGCAGGCAATTACATATTGCCATATAGTAATACTGATACTAAAAATCAAACAAGCTTGACTCAATTAATACTTACTAAGAAAAATAAAATAATACCTCAAATATCAAGACATGTTCGGTTAAAGTATAAAATTGAGCGAACAATGGGCTCTATGTGTGCGTGCGCGTAAGGTCGATGTATTGCGACCAAGATACCTAAATTCGAGCGAGTGAATCTTGCTAACGCGTCCTTAAGGGACAATACCGCAACCTCACATCTACAGTCTTATTTGAAAGAAGATTTTTGACACCTTTTACTAACTTCACAACGCTTCGGTGTTGCCAGTTAGAAGATAATATATTCTACTTTTAGAAGAAAAAAAAGGCAGCAATTGGAAGCCACAAAATAAAAAAACAAGAATGTTTTTTTATTTTGTGGCTTCGAAACTAGATTCCTCGATTTGACCCTATTTACCCCTGAGTCCTTATTCACCCCGTTTTACTAGTTCTTTTTTCTTTTTATTCTCTCCTTATTTTTTTTTTTTCTTCTACCTACACTACTAGTTAATATTATAAATTCTAAATTTCAATCTTCTTTTTTGTTTCTTTATTTCTTTTTAACTATTTGTCTGCCTCTAACTATTTGTCTGCCTCTAACTATTTGTCTGCCTCTAACTATCTCAAGTTCTTTACTCAATAAGCATCTCATCAAATACTTAGCCGTTTATTGTAACATTCCAGGAGCCACTCGGGGAAGTTTATAATATGATGACCCGTGGAGCTACAGTTCGTGACATGCATGTAAAACTGAGTGCAGCACTGAAGGAGCTGGAGGATTCAAGAAAGACTTGCAATGACCTGCTGCGGGAAAGAGAGGAGAGCGAGGTGGAAGTTGGGAAGATAATAGACAAAAACACTTAACTCAAGAGACAGCTTGTAGAGCTGCACACCCAGCATATGGACATACTTGAGCAGCATGACCATCTCCGTCAACTTGTGTCCGAGTTTCAGGAATGCACAGACACTCCTGAGCAGGCACTGAGTCGTATATCAGGCCTTGAAGCGGAATTATACAAGGCTCGCAACACAATTTCTGCTGTAGATACTTTGAAAGCTAGTGAACAGGTTACCAACACTAATAACCTCTTCGACAAGCTGGTGGGTAGTGTAGCTGGACTGGAGTGTGAGAAACTTACTGTTATCATAGACTTAACCAGGGATGATACCATAACTAAAGGTCCAATTCTAAGTAGTCATAATAAAATTAAGAAGTATATTAAAATCACCAAAAACATTAAAAATTACAAGAAACTCTTAAAGACACAGAATGTTTATAAATGTAATATAAATCTTAGAAAGCAGCGTAATAACTTACATAAGCAATTAAATTAATGTAATTATAATTTGGAAAAAAGCAAAATCTTGTATGATATTGATATACAGAACCTTCAAAGGGAATTATTGAGTAGGGAAAATACTATAAAGGAAATATTTTGTAAATATGAGTCTTGCCAACAAATGTTGAGTGAGCGCATGCAGGAGGCTTGTGAGTTGGTGGACTTGGTGAAGTTCAACGCAGAGAGGTACGAGTCACTGACTAACAATATCACCTGGAGCTGTGCTCTCGCTCCGCCACCTCCCATGTCTCAGTATGACATTCCTATGCCTTCCAATGTTGTACATAATAATAATTCAGAATCAATAAACCCTTGTCAAAGTTACATTTTGGTATATTCAAATAGATTAGGGACAGGTTTTGGGTCTTTGTTAAATAACCGTTGCAAACATACCATTATGAGTCATTGTTACCATAACCTGCATTTTAACGAGCTTGTTCATAAAATAAAAAATACACAAATGAATGAGCAGACCACAGTGGTACTTTTGATTGGAAATAGTCTTAGTTTAACTAAAAAGGAAAAGGGACTTAGTGGTATTGAAACCCTGCTTAAATTGAAATTAGGAAAATTAATTTTGTGTGCATTGCCCTATTCTAACAGTTTATGTGAACATGATAACAATGGGATTAAATATAATGACCACCATAAAACGCTTTGGTACCCTTAGTTCTTTTGTCAAAAATATATTACTTGACACCAAAAAAATGAAATCCTAAAGTTACAATAGCATTTTAGTTACGACTGTAATTTAAATTGTATTCAAACACCAAATGTAGTAAATGATAACCAAATCTTAGCAAGCAAATTAATGCGCTCTTTTTAGCCCCGTAGAGCAGGATGATACTTTGTCTAATCAACAATCTATCTTAGTGGAATTTTAGGGCACCCCGGGTCGGATAGATTTAGGTTAGAAGAAGGTGGCGGGGTCGTAGTGAGCGAGCGAAGCGAGCGAACACAGACCCCGTCACCTTCTTTGAGGTTATTTTTTTTTAAACCACCCTGAAGTAGGAACCCCGCGTAGCGGGGCTCCGTCGACCTGTCTTGGCAGGTAGTTAACCTAACCTCAAAATTTTAACTACTGATATCTCCGTAACCATGGGGTTCTGCCGATGCTTTATTTGGATTCATTTTGCTTAAATAGGATAGCGAGATATTAAAACTGGTTATAATTTTACATTAAAATGTAGGTTTAATTTTGGTGATCATTTATTATTTTTGTCTTTTATATGTTACTATATCCGGTGGTAAGTTAAACATAAGCCGATAACAATTACATTTATAGCCTAAATAACTTGATGCACATTTTGTCATGTCGTCATAGTGACCGTATATTATATTTTGACACAAAAAATTTTGTTAGAGATTTTATTTTGATTCGGGAACATACAAGTATGTTTCTTCCCAAAAAAAGTCGACATTTGTTGGCTACTTTGTTAGCATACAATATACACGCAGTTATTGATGATTTAACTGAGATTAGGTTAAGTGACGAATCAGTATTATCTAGTATACCTAATAATACTGATATAGACTCTTTAAACTTTTAGGAACGACAAAAGGGAAGCCTATTAATAACATTATACTATACCATCAGAATATAAATCGCTTCTCTGGCAAAATTCTAGATGTGGAAATGTTAATAGATAGTTATAATATGGATATCTTATGTTTTTGTGAAACCTGGTTAAAACCAGATAGCTGGTTAATGTAAATAATTTTTCAGTTGCCAGTACGTACAACAGATCATCAATTGGGGGTGGCACATTGATATTATGTAATAATTCTTTAAGATATAAGGAAAGGAAAGAAATCACTGCTTGCTCTGTTGATCGCTTATGTGAGGTAGCATGTGCAGAGGTTGAAGGCCGAACTTTCTTATGTGTTTACAGACCACCTGCATCAAACTTGACATCTTTTTTTATTATAATAGAAGAAATACTAAATAAACTTATTAGAGATAACAAATTAGTTTTCGTTTGTGGGGACTTAAATATTGATTTACTCGTAAATTCACCAGAAAAATGTAAACTTCTCTCATTGTTTAATTCTTTTAATTTAAAATAAACCTTTACGAGATCAGGATAGCTGCTTCAGACAGCTGACAAACAATAAGGCGTCGGGCGAGGACAGAATTACCAGAAAACCGGTCCTAAAGGCCATTCAGAAGTTGTTCGAATCCATTATAATCGAGGCAAAAACGCACGAGGCATGGAGCAAAGGTGTGGTGCTCTTCTTTAAGAAGGCCGACAATACCCTGCTTAAGATCTACAGGTCCATCTCACTTCTGAGCCATGTCTACAAGCTGTTTTCGAAAGTCATCTCGAATTGTCTCGCGCACATTTTCAACGACTTCCAGCCTCCTGAACAAGCCGGACTTGGAAAAGGTTTCAGCATCGTGGACCACATAAATGCACTGTGGCAGGTTATACGGAAGACTGAGGAGTATAATCAGCCTCTGTGCTCAGCGTTTTTAGACTACGAGAAAGTCTTTGATTCGATCGAGACTTGGGCTGAACTGCAGCCTTTCCAACGGTGCCAGATTGACTATCAGTAAACTTGACTACATCCTCCATTGCGGCCGTCGACAGTTTCGGAGAAATGACGGCTCCCTGCCTCACCCCGTTTCGAGGTCTAACATGATGTCTGACACCATGTTAGTGCGACTACAAAACCAGAACTCGAAACCTGTCCTCTTGCAGCGGGGTGTGAGATAGGGAGACGTTATTTCTCCGAAACTGTTCACGGCCGCCTACATTGCGGCCGTGAACTTGTCTTGAAGGTTCTGGAATGGAAAGGGCTAGGCATTCTTATCAAAGGCGAGTACATCACTCGCCTTCGGTTTACTGACGACATAGTAGTCATGGCTGAGACTACGGAGGAACTCAGTGGTGATCTCAGTAGAGCTTCCGAAAAAGTGGGACTTAAAATTAACATGGACAAAACCAAAGTCATAATAAACAGCCATGTAGCACCCACTCCTATCAAGATTGGAGACTCTATACTCGAAGTTGTCGACGACTACGTTTACCTGGGACAGACGGTCCAGGTGGATAAGTCTAACTTCGAGAAAGACATCAATCGACGAATCCGACTCAGCTAGGCAGCGTTCGGAAAACTGCGCGGTATCTTTTCGTCCAACATACCACAGTGTCTCAAGACGAAAGCCTATGATCAGTGCGTGTTGCCAGTGATCGCCGAAACGTGGTCGCTTACAATGGGCCTCATCAGAAGACCTAAAGTTACCCAAAGAGTATTGGGAAGGGCTATGCTCGGAGTTTCCTTGCGTGATCACATCAAAAATGAAGATATTCTCAGGAGATCCAAGGTTACCGACATAGCTCGAGGAATCGCCAAACTTAAGTGGCAATGGGCAGAGCACATTGTACGCAGAACAGATGGTCGATGGGGACGAAAGGTTCTGGAGTGGCGACCACGTACCGGAAGACGCAGCGTTGGAAAGCCTCCAACAAGGTGGACCGATGACCTAGTCAGGGTCGCGGGAATCCGATGGATGCGTGACGCACAGGACAGGTCTTTGTGGTCACGCTTGGGGAAGGCCCATGTCCAACAGTGGACGTCTTTTGGCTGATATGACGATGATGACTACCTACTTTTAGAACTAAAGTTTGTCGGATTGATTTTGTAACCAACTGGTAAGATATTTACCCAGAGATTACGCATGAACCAGGTTCATATGTTCTAAATTTCTAATATTACTATCGGTGGCAATAAAGTTACCACCGAAACCACCGATATTGCACCACCGAAATTAGAAACATGAAGAAAAAATTAAATATAACAAAATTATTTTTGCTTCCGTCACTTGTGTTGTATGATTGCTAAGGGTACCCAATAACAGATAATATTCTAGAAAACCGTAACGTAAAAAACAACATTCATTATTTATTTATTTATTTTACAATTTATGTACACACAAATATACTGAAGAGGATAATAATAATAGAATACTTTGTACAAAGGTACTGCTTATTTCAAATAGAAATTTCTTCCAGCAGACCTGTGAAAGGAGAAATTACAAGAGATGTAGACAGTAGTGTGCAGAGATGAGTAAAGAAGAATTAGTGAAATCTTAAATTAAACCAATAAATACTTATATAACTATATATATCTTATACTAAAAATAAATACATAATATGTATATATATATATATACATGTTACGCTCAAAGATCGAAAACGCTCAGTGAGCGGAAAAATAGCTCACAACGCGTTGTGGTCACAGTAAAACATCCACATGACGAAATCTGTGTTATGGCTCTAATGAAAATGCGCACGCGTTGTGGCAATCACAGAAAGACCAAATAGCGAAATTCGTGTCGTGGCTGACATGCTATTCGATCTCAACGCGTTGTGGCAATGAAGAAAAGCCATGACGCGTTTGATTACGACGCACACTACTTTCCGATATGGATCCTATTAGGCCTAGATTGGAAACGTTTTGGTAGATGTCCTTAGGAAATATTTTTTATTTTATAAAATCACTGCATAACGTGTTTGTCATTATTAAGTATGTTATATAATTATATAAACTAAAATAAAACGATATTTGTTATTTATTGAGATTGCTTTATATTTAAAAAAAATCAACGTATTCAGTAATAAATTACTGAAAACAAAATATTAATCATTTGTAAATTATATAATAATACTTATAATTCACTTAAAATGATTAGGGATTTTAATTTTTTTATTACAATTTAACCCTTATGTGAGTGACGAGGTACCCGGGTCCTTTAGCATTTTCAAATTTAAAGAAAATTATGTTTTACGCTCTTGTGATTTCCTGAGAGCTCTTAACTATTTATAATTATTATATTATTTAATGTTTTGACCCAGTCCACTATTTGTAATATTTTGTGGAAACAAAAACATATTTAAAACTCACAGTAGAGTGATAAGGTACCCGGGTACCTCTGTGTTTTGTATGACTATGAAAAAAGCATTTATAATTTTATAAAAAATTAATTAAATAAACATTAGTTAAAAATTGTATTTCTATAAAAATTACAAATTCTTTGTTTATACAGCATTATCACAGCTCTCGAAGCAGATGTTACATGTTGGACGAGTTACTGCATGTTCATCACAAACTGGTTTTCTGCAGTTAGTGCAAGCTTTTCGTGTTTTTCTTTGCTTGCGTTTGAGTTATATGTAGCAACTTCCGACGACTGCAACACGCCCTGTAGAATCTCGTTTAGTCTGACTTATAGAAGTTGTAGATCCAGAAGAAATTGAAAGCGTTAGTTCTTGGCCAAGCACGTTCTGCATTGCAGATCTTACACGTAATTTTGATGTCACAATGCAATTTTTTGAAATTTTTTTGTCTGTCGAGACAAATTGTGGGTTATGTTCCATGTAAATGAAATATGCTGCCAAAGCTGCAATGTCAATGATATTGTAAAAAAATGCTAAAGGCCACCTGTTCTGCGTTTTACGGTATATTATGCTAACAGCTTATCCATGTTGTCCACTCCACTTTTGGTTTTATTATAATATAAAATTATTTGTGGCTTGGCAGTTTATTACTTTCAATAACTGGTGACATGTGCATTGATGACAACATTATTACTGCTTTATTCTTTTTATAGGTACATAGGAGTACACAGTTGCTTCTTTGCTAAAGGCGAAGTTAGAAGAATAAATCGCCCTCTCCTTGTGTGCTTGCATATTTGGAGGAAGAAACCGTTTATTTTCTCTTACCGTTGCAACTATAGTCATATTCCACGAATCCAAGGAATGAGCCAGTTGAAGAGACGTTAAAAACCTGTCCGTAGTTACATTCAGTCATGAATTTTTATATTTAGCCATGAGATCTAATACAGTGCATTCTTCAACATTTGTTTGACGACTGCCATCACTTGACTTTCCTGTATATTTGTCCATTTAGGAGGTAGGAGTTATTTGCATCACAAGCCCAGAATATTGTGATGCATTATGAACACACAAACTATAAATAATTTTGTACAATACAAACAAACGTATGCAGTCAAGTGTCAATCAAGCACGATGCATTGAATGGATTGTAGGTAGTAGTGTTTCTTGCGCGCCGATAACCATGTACCGCACTTCACCCCTCCTCCGCTTTGATCGCCTCATATTGTCAACTGTTTAGCTTAACTAAAATAATAATATTCAAAGTATGTGTAACGTAAAGGCAAATCTTGATTGTTTAGATGATAAGGTACCCTGGTACCTCGTCACTCCGATAAAGGTGTTTTATTTGTCACTCACATAAGGGTTAAAATTCTTTCAAGTTATAACAATATTTAACAGGAACAATGTTTATTGATCACCAATAAACAACAACAATGTACTCAAATTAATTACTTGTATTAGAAATTACTATAATTGTGAAAAATAAGTATTTGATTGCTATTTATTTTTACAGGAAATATTACTGTGGCATTTTGTGGCAGTATCTTTTGCAGTGGCACATTATAAACCCTTGCTTACTTCCAGATGATAACATAGATGCTGAGCGAATTGTTAACGACGAAGTTGAGAACACATCACAAATGTCACAAAATGTACAACCTGTCCGTGGTGATATTATGGTTAAAACTATGAATGCTCAGAACGCGTCAGGGCTTTTCTTCATTGCCACAATGCGTTGAGATCGAATAGCATGTCAGCCACGACACAAATTTTGCTAGTTGGTCTTTTTGTGACTGCCACAACGCGTCGTGCGCGTTTTCATTAGAGCCATAACACGAATTTCGCTATGTAGATGTTTTACTGTGACCACAACGCGTTGTGAGCTATTTTTCCGCTCACTGAGTGTTTTCGATCTTTGAGCGGATCTTTTACGATTATCACGCAAGAGAGGAAAGATAGTGCTCATTTACTTTAGTCTTAAAGAGTAAGATCGTTTTCAAATCACGAATGCTAGGCGGAAGTGAGTTCCACAATCTTACTGCGTGGACAGAGAAAGAGTAGGAATAGTAGCTGGATCATTCGTACAGTAACCCATCGAAATTGCATAAGTTCCTATTCCCTCTCAGAGAAAAAGTACTTATGTAATGGAGTGAAAACTCGGCAGGATGCGATATGTCACTACTATGAGAACGCAAGAGCACGTCTTGGCCTGCGTGTGCGTAAGGAGATAGTTTGTTAAAATAGACTTGTTTACGTTATAGATCGATTTCAACAAAATACACCGAAATTGCACTTTTGGCGTGGACGTTTCTTATCACAATGGTCCTGATGTCTGCATGATCGGAAAAGTAACAGAAGTGATAAATATGGTTACATACTTTGTGTATTGGCCAGTATAATAATGTTTAATTGAAGTACTAAAATTGCCATCACAACTATTTAAAGAGGTAAATGCGCTTAAAAATTAATCACGGACATACTACCGTTATTGAGAAACAGACATTTTTTTTTAAATTTATATCTAAGAGAAATATATTTATACTAGTGCCTTCATATGAGCTAGTTTTCTTATTACACGAAAAAAAATAGAATGTTCACAGATAAATATTTTACATAGTGATTTCACGCGTAGAACCTCTAAAAACGCCGTTGGTGAAAACACCCATATAGATAAAGACTTTGAATTAAAAACCAGTGAGAAACCATCTTATACATATGATGAAGTACCGCCAATACTTACAGCAGAAGTACAAAATACCAAACGAGCTGGTAAGAGGCATGGTGGAACAACTGACTCCAATTCAAAGCAAGATATATAACGACATACTCAAAACAGGCGCCATACCATGTCAGTGGTGAGAGTCCCACATCATTTTCCTGCATAAAAAAGGGCCTAGAGAAGTCATCAATAACTATAGACCAATTAGTCTGATTTCATATGTATACAAGGTGTTTGCTAAAGTAATTCTAGAAAGAATCACAAAAAGGCTCCAGAAAAAACTATAGCACCATTGACCAAATTCTCACAATCAAACAAATACGGGAAAAAGCAATGAATACCAGAAACCCATTTACATAGCTTTTATTGATTATTCCAAAGCGTTTGATAGCCTAAACCATAATTGCATTTGGTCAACCTTAAAAGAGCAAGGAGTGGACAATGCCTAAATATAAATACTCTAGAACGTCTACAGTATATACAAGAGCCGTATAAAACTGAAATCGAAAGGGGACCTTTTCCCATTAACAAAGGTGTTAGACAAGGTAATCCTCTGTCCTCCAAACTATTCACAGCTGTGCTGGAAAATATTTTCAGAAGACTTAACTGGAATGAATATGGCCTCAATATCAGAGGCAGCCTCTTGAACCATCTGAGGTTTGCTGATGACCTCATTTTGCTGGAAATAGACCCAGACAAACAATAAACAATTGTACAAACGCTAGCAAACCTCACTAAAAACACTTTTAGCGATAAGACCGCCCATTGTGACACCCTATTAATTTTAAGTTTCATAAATCATTGTTTTATTTTTTATGTATAATAAAGTATTTATCTATCTATCTATCTAACGAAAGTAAGGAAGTAGGTAAAAATGAACGACATTAAGACAGAACTGATGACTAACTCTGAAGGGGTTGCCATAAAATTGGATGGAAAAACATTTGAATATGTGCAAGAGTATGTATCATCATCATCAGCCTTTTTAATGTTCCTACTGTTGGGACTCGGGCCTCCTCTCTAGGAGAGAGAATGGGCCGTAAGCCACCATGCAGGCCCAGTGCGTGTTGGTGAATGTCACATGTATTCGAATTTTTGGTTCTAGGACATGCCGGTTTCCTTACGATGTTTTCCTTCACCGTGATGAAATAAATTACACAAAGTAATGCGCCTAGTTGGGTTTGAACCCGCGACCTACAACTCATAAGTCGGGGCCGGGAAATTAACAAAAGAATAGCCTGTGATTGGAAACCATACTGGTCTCTGAAAGAAATAATGAAAAGTAAAGAGCTGAGCATTGCTATCAAGAAAAAACTTTTAACACGTGCATACTTCTTTGGATTAGATATGGCTATGACACATGGTCTCTCAACCAAGAACATCGCGAGAAACTTGCAAAATGCCAACGAGCGATGGAGAGAAGTACGTTAGGAATAAAACTCAGGGATAGAATTAGTAATTTGGAAATAAGGAAAGGAACTAAAGATTCAGACATCCTGACCAGAATTGACCATCTCAAATGGTGCTGGATGGGTCACATGATTTGCTGCACGGCTAACAAATGGAGCAAGCAAGTGGGGTTATGGTACGCAAGAGATGGTGTCAGAAAACAGGATCGCCCAACAAGACGATGGGAAGACGATATCCACCTGACCTTGGGTCCATATTAGACCAGGGTGACAATGGATTGAGTTCAGTGGAGGCAGTTAGAGGAGGCCTATGCTAAAAGGCACACCGAACGGAGGGGTATTCTATAACAGCCACACAAAGAATATTGTATCCTAAAGTTAAGAAATAAAAGGCTATTTTATTATTACTATTTATTACATTATCGGAGTCTCTCTCTAGTGCTGCTATCTTTGATAATAAAATAGTGTTCCAAGCTTTACTTGTATTAGGTTACGATGCGGCTGTCATAGCCTTTCTCTGACCAAAAGCCAACATTAAACATTATAGAAACTGAAAAGAAAAAGAAAAAGTTTTTAAGCGATTCAATTATATAGCATCAGACTTAGAAGTCAGAAGAGCTTTCTCCGCTGCACACAGGCCATTCGGAACCGACCATCCACAGTGAGATGTATATTGTTGGAGGAACGCCACTTACCACCGCCCGACTTCGTTCAACCCCTGGAACATCTGCTACCTGGAAGCGATCTGCAGTGGCCTATGTGGAAAGCTATCAATAGGTTGCGCACCCAAGTAGGCCGTTGCAAACATATCCTGGCAAAACAAGGTATTATGGACCCCTCCGATACCTAGTGCGAGTGCGGTGCTCCTGACTAGACAAAAGCACACTTATTAGAGTATCCAAAGTGTCCTAACATCGTACTTTGGAGAATCTAAAAGACGCCACTGATGGCGCTATAAACGTGGCAACATACTTGGCCCAAAATTTTAGAAAAAGAAAACTGTCGAGTCGAGAAGAAGAAGAAAAAAACTATGGCATTGAAATAATTTCGCGACCCATATTAAATAGAATGATTTAGGCTTAGATTATTAACCGACTTCAAAAAAAAGGAGGTTATAGGTATGTTTTTATGTTTGTGTTCGCATATCTCCGGAACTACAAGTCCGATGACTCCGATTTAAGTAATTCTTTTTTTGTTGTACTAGGTATTGTTCAACTTAGGGAACACTGTAAGTTTCATCAAAATCGGTTTAGTAGTTTTTGAGATTGAGAATTTTAACCGCCTTTTTTATGTATGTTCGCCGATTTCTCGGTAATTTGTGGACCGATTTTGAAAATGTTTTTTTTTGTTAGAAAGGTTATGCTTTCAAATTAGTCCTATTGAAATATTGTTATGATCTGATCATGAACTTTGAAGATAGGATCACAGCATAAGTAAAACTGCTTTGTTTATTACGTGTAGTCAGTAACTGGCTGAAGAGAAATGGGGAGGGGATGTATCGGACTGATCTGATGATGAAGCCAGATGGTAAATTAATGTAATCTAGCCGTGTTTTGGGATTATTAGAATCGTTATGAGATGCTCTCTGGCTATAAGGTGTTTTTAAGCTTGGTTGAAAGGTACTTTTTAGTGGTGGTACCATAACTAAAAACCGGCCAAGAGCGTGTCGGGCCACGCTCAGTGTAGGGTTCCGTAGTTTCCCGTCCGTCACAATAAGTGTACCCACTTATGAGTTTAAAAAAATGCTCGCATATACGATTATACTACAAACTTAGTCCAGAAATTATTTTGTAGAAACTTTTTGTCTTTTTGTACAAAAACTGTTCTTTCCATCAAGTTCAAAATGATTTTCCGAGAAAGTCCTTATAAAGTTCTACTTTACAATTTTTTTTCATATTTTCTAAACTTATGGTTCAAAAGTTAGAGGGGGGGATACATTGTTTTTTACTTTTGGAGCGATTATTTCCGAAATTATTGACATTATCAAAAAATGATTTCAGTAAACCCCTATTCATTTTTAAATACCTATCCAACGATATATCACACGTTAGGGTTGAAATTAAAAAAAAATCACTTCCCAATTTACATGTAGGGGGCTACCCTAATAAAACATTTTTTTCCAATTTTTATTTTACCACTTTGTCGGCGTGATTGATATAAGTACATATTGGTACTAAATTTCAGCTTTCTAGTGCTAACGGTCACAGAGATTAAGCGAGGACGGACAGACGGACAGACAGACAGACAGGTGGACAGACAGACATGGCGAAACTATAAGGGTTCCTAGTTGACTACGGAACCCTAAAAAGTGTAAATTAAAAAAATTGCAGTTCCAATTTACACCGATCATTTTATTTAGGTACCTATAATTTCTTAATAATTTGATTTTGTTTTTAATTGAATTTTCGTAATTAGTAAACAAAATCCACAAATGTTTTTCTATAACTATTTTATTGAGTATTCTAGCCACTGGTTTGTATTTTTTGGTTATTAATTCCATTAGGACTTTAGAAGTTCTCCAGCTTCGAAATTGAAAAAAAATTACATAATTATGTGAACAAGTATAAAAGCGTGCTCTTAATTGAAATAAAATCCTATCTAACTATTTAGACAAGAATATTTCCTAACGTTATTGGTAAATCACACTCATGTTTATCTTAACTAATATTATAAATGTGAAAGTGTGGATGTTTGGGTGTTTGTTACTTAATCACGCAAAAAAAGCTGAATGGGTTTGGACGAAATTTGGCATGCGTATAGCCTATAACATGAAAAAGAACATAGGCTACTTTTTATCCCGGAAAAACATCTTATTCCTACGGGAAAACACGTTTAGACTGCGATAACCGAAGTACACGCGGACGAAGTCCCGGGCGGACAGCTAGTACCTATACAATAAATCATTCATGGATATAAACGGGTTTTAAAATCATGGTTTTTGAGCCAAATACCACGTAATTTGCAGTGAACGCTCTTAATAAAGTTGTAATGTGGTCGACAATTAAACAAAAAGAGTAATACTTGGTATCGTTCACGATTCTGGCACTCACCCCAGGAGAAAGAACGCGCCGAACTCACGAGTAACACCAACACTAACACACACGTGCCATACATCTTGTGGTACTATTAGATGTAACGCTCGATGAATACGAAAGAAGAGTGATGGAGTTGTGTTAAACGTAGCTATATATATAGGTGGCTGGCATTTACCTGTTTGTTAGAACTCTTCTGGTAAAGGGGACCCGTATGGTTTAATCATGATTACAAGAGGAAAAAAGCTGCCAAGTGCGAGTTGGGAAGGGTTCCGTAGCAGCAAGTAACATAATATAAAAGTTCTTGTAGTTCATTGTAATTTTAATCTTTGTTTTATTATAATTAGTGTTTTTTTTAGGCTTGCGTTTGACCATCATTTCACCTGATGGTAAACGATGATGTGGTCGACGATGAAGCACGCTTGCCTAAAAGTCCTTTTCATTTTCATACGAGTGAACGGGAGGAGAGGAGAAGGAAGTGAAATGAGGTTCCACGCAGCTAACCTTCAGGCACGCACTGAAGGGACGAAATCATTGGGGGACTAGCGTATTAAAAAAGAACTACTTACTTTTCGGTGGAGGTATGCATAGTAATGTAATTACATAAGGTCGATTCGGCGAAGACCGTATGGCGGGTAGGACCGTATAGTAAGCAAAACTACGAATTCTGAATAGCTACAACAATGACAACCCGAGATATTAAAACTTTAAACTATTTTGATTTAAATAAAATGGCATAGATGGCGCTATTTACAATACAAAGAGAAAAAATGACGTCCAAAATTTTGTCGGGTTATCAACTTGCAACACGACCAACACCACACCGGCAAAAAAAAAATTTTAAGTGCTTTTTCTTTATATAAACCAGGGTTTGTGTAGGTGAGTGCAATAATGATTAGTTTCTTGACCTGATTATTATATTAGAATACAGTTAAACATGTTTTTGAAGAAGTTACATCTGGTGACAAAAATTTAACCTCAAAGTGCAATAGTGGAGAAGACCGTCTAGTACTTGGAGAGCAAGATCGGCATATGCCGATCTTCGCCAATTCCAGATGCCTTAAACCTTTTACACTTGAACAAATTTTATAAAGTAATTGATAACTGATTCGTAAGTTCGAATTTCCAGCGTATTGAGTAACCATGAGGTTATACTCTTAAAATCGATAAATCGATATTCGTGTCATCTGTCGTATTGTATACTACTTTTAGTTACACAGTAGTAAAGACGATTGAATGAAAGATAGGTACTAAAGTCCCTTCCGACTGAAATGTAATATCGCAGAAACGTGCGATACTAATTCGCAGTTTTGTGTGGAAGCAAATATCTGACGAATATTCCAATTTGTCGACAACTCTACACTTGTCAACTTTTGTTAGTTCCTACATTATATACGTAATATTTTTTTTTAAGACTGTATTTGTGTAGTTCTTAATGTTTTTTCAGGTAATATATAATGTTTTGGTGAATTTATCAGCACTAGTGGCGAAAATTTGCCATAATTATAATTTGCCTGCTGCGGTCTTCCCGTCCGATTATAATTTGAGTGTCTTCAAAGCTAGAGTGAATAGGCTTTTAATAAACTAGTGCGCCTCACCATTAGAGATTGCATCACTGCTTGCCATCAGGTGGGATCGCGGTCATAGTTTATATCAATAAAAAAAAAATACAGAGAGAGAATATTTTAGTACCTTCTATTCAATCCCTTTCTATAAATTTGTTCTTTAAAGAAATTCGTTAAAATAGAAGCTGATTTTAAAACAAAAAAAAAAAGATTTTTTAAATTTATGAAACTGTTTTTAACCCCTGACTGGCGATTTATACCGGTCTTACCCGACAAACACTTCTTATTGCAATTTCTACCGATTGAAGCCTTTAATATGAAAAACGACAGCACACATTGAAATGCTTTTGAAACACATACGCGTACACATTGTCTCTATTTGAGTAAACCAGCAATTTATAGGTTTTTTTTTCATTAGACGGTCTTATCCGACGTGGCAGGAAATTCCGTCTATTCAGCCATTTTTTCAAAATTGGTATTTATGTAAAAAATTGACAACCTTAAAGCAATTCTGATAGTTTTTTTTAATAGTCAACTAAATATTTAATCACCTACTTTAATAAAAGTTTCCTAATATATTATAGAAATAGCAAAAAATGCCCAATGAAATATTTTATTAATAAAGTATTAGTCTTCGACTAGTTGACCTTACATTTTTTTTTAGTTTTATCATTATTTTATTTTATAAAATACTGGGACACACACATTTTACCATTAAAAAAAAATGATTAGAAACCTCAATATCGTTTTTGAAGACCCCACACACCCACACGTATGGGTTTTGAGTATGATTAATAAAAAAAAAGTGTATTTTTCTATTTTTATGTGAAAATCTTAATGCGGTTCACAGAATACATCTACTCACCGAGTTTCAACAGCACAGTTCTTATAGTTTCGGAAAAAAGCGGCTGTGACATACGAACGGACAGACAAACAGACATAATGAATCCTTATGGGTTTCGTTTCGTTGTCATTTGACTTCAGAACCCTAAAAATGGTCATTTGTTAATTAATTTAAATATGAGAGAATCATTAATTAGTGAAAAATATAGCAAATGGTAGATTATTTTCAATATTTATTGTGGACTAACCCGTTGATTAGAAAAGGAAAACGAACGACGAGGACTTGCTAATTAGCAATGATGTTAAATATAAAATAATAATGTGCCTAAAATAAACTGGACCGCAAAAATAAACGTGTCGCACAAGAAAACTGCGATAATATCTAAGTTATGGATTGCTCGTATACATATTATGTTATAAACATAATTATTAGTAAAGCTTATTGTAAATCTCAGAAGATGATTAATGTACGCAAACATTACGCAAATTATAAAAAAATAACAAATTTCTAAAGAAGGATAATAATCTATTTTTTCTTTTACTCCAAACTTTGTCTTGGATCAATCACAGTTTTCAGTGGGACGTTATGTCGCTAACACCTGAATAATGAACACGAATTTTTACCATAGTCCAAGATAGACGTCACTGCTAGAACAGTAGGAATATCTTTATCTTCGATCCAAGGAGTACTCCAGTGATTTCAGGAGACCGTCGACCGGCATAAACATCAAAGACCAGGAAATGGCCATCATGTCTTTCATTTCATAATTATATATTTTCAAATTATTGTGAAAACGTGTATCATTAATAACATTTTTTTATTGTTGATAGGTTCGTGCTTGACCACCATCTCACCTGATAGAAAGCGACCACGCGGTCGACCTATAGTAACCTATTCGCTGTTGACTTAAATATCCCCAGGTTGTGGAGATCAGGAAACACAAACTCCGACAGGGAATTTCACTCCTTAGCTGTAGGCACATTAAAGTTTTTGACAGAAGTTATGAACAGACTAGGTAAGGTCACTATAACAACATGACAGAATATTCATCACGTTATTAATGACCAAAAAATATATTCATTTTTGTGATCAAGGATATTATTATCAGAATAAGGAAAAGAACATAAATACTAATTAACCTAACTTTCAATTATGTAGAGTAACTATGTCGGTTCTATTTACATTCCTTCTGTTTTCAATATAATAGAATAAAATGTTTTTATTTGAGAACTAGCTTTTGCCCGCGGCTTCGCTCACGTTAAATTCGGGGTAACTCGGTTCCCCTTTCTGTGGGGGGTTAGGGAACTCCCCTTAGCGAACTCCACTGCGGGTGACGTAACCTACGACAAACTTATTATTTGCAGTTGGCACAGTAATCGGGTCTAGGGATCGAACCGCAAAATTAAGTTTGTATTGTATTGTATATACTT
The DNA here is from genome assembly GCA_910589285.2 of Mythimna ferrago. Taxonomy (NCBI): domain Eukaryota; kingdom Metazoa; phylum Arthropoda; class Insecta; order Lepidoptera; family Noctuidae; genus Mythimna; species Mythimna ferrago. The sequence continues at coordinate 11,351,826 of OU342700.1, forward strand.
TTCCAGAATAAAAAGTACCCAGTGGGGTGCCCAGGATATTAAAGAATAATTATACCAAGTTTCATCGTAATCGAACCAGTAGTTTTTGCGTGATGCCTGAACAAACAGACAGACAGACAGACAAAAATTTTTTTAATCACATTTTTGGGTTCGGTGTCGGTCTATTAACACCCCCTGACATTTATTTTTTTGATGTTTTCAATGTACAGAATTTTCACTTCTACAGATTTATTATAAGTAGGTATAGAAGATGTACGTGCAGGTACATAAAATAAGTTGTTACAATGTAAAAACTTTTTACAAAAAAAAATTCAACCGACTTCAATGTAAAAAAACACTGAAAGTACAAAATAACAATAAGATAATTTCGGAAGTCGGTGTTTCTATAATAGATAGCTTCGTCTCTTCGTTATTTAACACCGACTTCCGAAATTGTTTTATAGTTATTTTTTTACTTTTCAGTGTTTTTTTACATTGATGTCGGTTGAATTTTTTATTTTTATAAAAAGTTTTTTTATTTTTCATTTTTTACTTATGGTACCACCACTAAAAAGTACGTCTTAGCCAAACTTAATACCTTATAGCATCTCATAGGGATTCTAATAATTCCAAACACGGTTACATTACATTAATTTACCTTACGGCTTCATCACCCGATCGGTTTGATACATCCTCCCCCCCTTTTCTTTCAGTCAATCATCGCCTACATAAAAAAAAACAATAGAACCTCCTCCTTTTCGAAGTCGGTTAAAAATTGGATCCATGTACATTCTTCCATAATTCATTAGACTCTAAGCGAATGCGTTCGCGTTGTCATTTTCTTTCTATTGTGTCTCTGATTGACGGTATATATATATAGCAAGCAAATGTAATACGAACTAGAGGACATGGAAGATTTTACAAAAAGCTATCATTTAGAAAATCCTGGACAAAATAATAATATAAATCGATGAGTAATTCTGTGAAATGTTTTTAAAATTTTTGCAACGGCAATTTTTTATTAATGTACGTTGTATTCTATGAACAAGCTCATTGTAACGCAAGATCGGCTCACTATGACATGTTTCCAACGGTTATCTGTCAGTGATCCAAAACCCTATCCCTAATCTATTCTGAATACTCCAAACTCCAATTTTCTTTTTGCTAAGAGGCCGGTAATGAATGAACAATTACTATTTTACTGAATGTTCCAATTTCATAGCCCCCTCCACTAGCATTTTTTACATAAGATCGTAATTAAAACCAGTCATCTTAGGTCAGAACTCTCAAATAAACGAGCTCATTTTTAATCAAGACCTGCTCTATCCCAATCAGAGTAGGTAATTTTACTTTGAGCTCATTCTTACATGTTAACAAAACTATTTCTTTCATCTTTTACTACACTCGAACACTTTTTAGTCAGTATGGATGAAACCTGTCCAATTAGTTTGTCCATCTCCTTCGTGGCTTGTCGTGACTCCGTCCAGTTGTCTTAGTAGGTGTGTTTGTGTTCTGTGCTAGTAAGGCTTATTATAAAAAAAATAAAAGAATTAAATAAAAATTATAAAATTTAGTAAAAGCTAACGAGAAACAATGCAATAGTATAAAAAAACCGGCAAGAGCGTGTCGGGCCACGCTCACTGTAGGATTCCGTAGTTTCCCGTCCGTCACAATAAGTGTACCCACTTATGAGTTTAAAAAAATGCTTGCATATACGATTATACTACAAACTTAGTCCAGAAATTATGTTGTACAACCCTTTTGTCTTTTTTGTACAAAAACTGTTTTTTCCATCAAGTTCAAAATAATTTTCCTAGAAAGTCCTTATAAAGTTCTACTTTTCAGACTTTTTTCATATTTTCTAAACTTATGGTTCAAAAGTTAGAGGGGGGGGGACATTGTTTTTTACTTTTGAAGCGATTATTTCCGAAATTATTGACATTATCTAAAAATGATTTTAGTAAACCCCTATTCATTTTTAAATACCTATCCAACAATATATCACACGTTTGGGTTGAAATTAATAAAAAAATCACTTCCCACTTTACATATAGGGGGGCTACCCTAATAAAACATTTTTTTCCAATTTTTATTTTACCACTTTGTCGGCGTGATTGATATACATATTGGTACCAAATTTCAGCTTTCTAGTGCTAACGGTCACAGAGATTAAGCGAGAACGGACAGACGGACAGACAGACAGACATGGCGAAACTATAAGGGTTCCTAGTTGACTACGGAACCCTAAAAAGGAATGGAAATGATTTTGAAGTAATATAGAAATACTTGTGAGTATAAAGAACAGTACAATATTTCGTAATATTAGCAAGTGACGTGGAATGTTACTGACCCTTGTAGTGTCGTGACACGTTTTGGTGGTTCGTGTCGGTGTTTCTCAGTAGTGTCTGTTTCTTATATAACACCGACTTCCGAAATTAAAGTTAATTTGATCGTTTCAGTGTATTTTTTTAATGATGTAGGTTATTTTTTATGATTGTAAAAAGTTTTTTATTTCACAGTTTTTAGTTGCGATACACTTGTTGCCAGAGTACCTTTTTCTCATGACAATTCCAATCAAGCCAAGCCATGTTAGGATACATTCTTTTATTATGAAGTCCCCGTGTCCACCTTCTACCTTCCAGCGCAATCATCAGATCAGTTTGATAGCACTTTATAGCAAAAGTGCATCTCATGACAATTCTAATAAGCCCAAACACGGCTAGGACACATTGATTAATTACGAAGTTCCGGTGCCTATCTTCCGACTCCATTATCATCATCAGATCACTTCGATGATACCATTTTCAACATTATTCAGAACTATTCATTTATTTGTTTTGTGCTGCTATGTTCATTGTGATATCTGTTTGAGTATGAAGTTCTGTTGGCCATTTCTGGTCTTCTTCACCAGTTCCACTTCATCAAGTGTCACTTTTTGACTGTAAATGCATAGTCTTCAATGAAAATACCAAAATAACTATATACACTGGTCAGCAAATAAACCGAGCCACCCGCTACCTAGGAACTCTGATTCGATTTTCTCAAAAAGTATAATACTTACAACTATCAAAGTTATACCTACAAAAAGTGCATTTCATGGTGATTAAAATGACTACAAATTAATTCGAAAGTACCGTCAACTCACATTGTAATCAAGCAACAAACACAATGCTAACGATTTGCTCTGTTTTCACCAGAGTTTGAAATTAGCGTTCTTTTTCTCTACAATGAGGGTAGTCGGATATTTCTTATCATTGTTTAGTTTTTGTCCATAGTTTGCTCAGACGCGTGTGTTTTTGCTATTTTTTCGATTTATAATGGATACAACACCTCAGGAAGTAGCTCAAGCTGTAGCATTACTTCAAGCAGGCATTGCGCAACGTGAAGTCGCTCGAAGGCTTCGAATCAGCAGATCTTCGGCGCAACGAGTTTACAGAGGATACCTAGAGACTGGAGCATTCGATCGCCGTCCAGGTACGGGTAGACCTAGGGCTACATCAGCAGCAGATGATCGTTATATCCACCTTACTGTTCTGCGAAATCGTCACCTCAACGCAGTTCAAGTCCAACAAAGTCTGTGTGACGAACGCCAAGTGGTCATAAGTTCAGATACCGTCAGAAGGAGACTTGCTGAACGGAACCTGACCCCAAAAAGAGCTGTAATAGGCCCAGCATTAACGGTAGCACACCGTCGAGCACGACTTGAATTTGCTCGAGAGCATAGGGATTGGACATTAGAGCAGTGGAGTAATGTACTCTTCACTGATGAGACCAGGGTGAGTCTACATGGAAGTGATCGACGTCAGAGAGTATATCGTCGCCCTGGAGAACGTTATTCTCAGTGTTGCATCGAGGAAACTGTTGCTAATGGAGGAGGATCTGTAATGGTCTGGGGCGGCATCTCGTTAACAGCACATACAGCGTTAGATTTCATCGTACCGACGGGCCGTACACGTGGACTGACTTCTCATCGCTACATTACTGAAATCCTCGCAGACCATGTGGTACCTTACGCAGGATATATCGGACAGGATATGCAATTGATGCATGATAATGCACGGCCTCATGTTGCTCATGTGGTGACCCAGTATCTACGCGACGTCAGCATTCGTACGATGGACTGGCCAGCTCGAAGCCCGGACTTGAATCCGATAGAACACTTATGGGATAAGCTGAAACGTCAGGTTCGAGCCCGGGTACCTGCTCCAACAAGGCTTCCAGAACTGCGAATCGCAATTGAAGAGGAGTGGAATACAATTCCTCAAGATTTTATCGTCAGGCTCGTAAGGTCGATGAATACAAGGATGCTGGCAGTTATCCGAGCAAGGGGAGGGAATACGGAATATTGATCAAAAACTTTTTTTTTGATTTTATCTTTGTTTTTGGCTTTATTTTTTTTTTTCACTTTATCATTACTAACGATTGTCACGACTGGAAAACGACTCTTCTTTGTAAAATCCTTAATAAACACTGAAATATTGATTAAACCCAATGAATTTCCTTTCATTTTAATCACCATGAAACGCACTTTCTGTAGGTATAACTTTAATAATTGTAGGTTTTTTAGTTTTTGAGAAAATCGAATTAGAGTGCCTAGGTAGCGGGTGGCTCGGTTTATTTGCTGTCCAGTGTAGTTGCCTATAATATTTAAGGAGTTCCCTCGATTCCGCAACATTTTTTTTATTTTTTTATATAATTTGGTAATTCTCCCTAGTAACAATCTGTATTGGTTTATGACAAGGTTTCATTCCGCAAGGATCTCATCATCAGAACTGGATTTTGAAAACAATGGGAAAAAAAAATTGCAAATTGGTCCATAAACGACGAAGCTCTGAGGTAACCAAACATAAAAAAGTAATATAAAGTATAACCGAATTCAGAACCTCCTCCTTTTTTGGAAGTCGGTTAAAAACTAAGAATAAGAGACGAGTGATATGAGGTATGCGTGCGATATATCAAAAAATCACTGTCTTTTTCTCTTTATAACCAATTTGGACAATTAAGATTTATATGTAAATACATTACACATTGAAATATGCAATTAATAACATGTTTCACTGCATTTACGACATTATGCGGTTTTTTTTTGGTTGGTAAATGTCATCCAAATGACAACCCTGCCCTAGGGCGGAGCGGAAGATAGTGTCAGACTCTTGTTGACCCACCCTTTTTTTTTTTTTTTTATGGTGGGAAAAAATCATGCATTGACATCCCCCGCCCTTGGGCGGAGCGGGAGATAGTGTCAGACTCTTACTGACTAAAAGACCCACCCCGTTCCTTCTAGCCTTCATACCGGGGCTCGAGCGCCCTTTCGGATAACCCTGGCCCCAGTAGGCTTCGACCCGGCTGGGTCCCTGCTGTTGCTGACAACTCCTTGAGGCGCGCGGGAACAGCGCGCGCCGTCGACGACTTGGGCTTGGTCCGGACAGTTACCGGACGGCCGGACAGCGAGCTACCCATTGCTCACTGTCCGCAAGCCCGCGTCTACGTTGGCCGGAAATCGGGATCAGAATCCCGGCGACGGCGGCGGCGATAACGCCGTTGCCTGATGCGTTCGGCCTCCTCCTTTGCGAGCATTACTGCTTCGCAGAAGTCGGCGACCGCCTGCCACTCCTCCTCGCTCCGGACCATGGCCTCAACCAGGGTCCGGCGCGAGAGGTCTCCGCCGCCGATCGCCCCCACGAGGGCACGGCGATGCTCCGCCCAAGCAGGGCACACCTCGACTGTGTGCTCCACCGTGTCCTCCGGGCGTTCCGCACAGTGGCGACACCCGGGCGTCACTTCCGCATGAATCGAGTGCAGGAATCTCCCGAACGAACCATGTCCGGTGAGTACCTGCGTCATGCGGAAGGTAAGGACGCCGTGAGGTCTTTCCAGCCACGCCTCAAAGAGGGGACTTACCGCCATGATTGTGGCGTGCCCAGCACTGGGTTGCGATAGTCGCTGACGCCATTTCACCATGAGATCCCGCCGGAGCTCTGTCCGCCATGCCGTGACCTGTCGCGGCAGCGGACTTTCACCCCGGCGTTGCATCTCCACGCGCATATCGTGCATGTGTGCAAGGACTGTTGCCTCCAGATCCCACGGTGGTAGGCCAGCCAGAAGGCTCGCCGCTTCGCGGGAGACCGTGCAGTATCCCCGCACCATCCTTATCGCCATGACCCTCTGGCAGGCGTTCAGTATGGCCGCCGGTTGCTTTTTCAGCAACGGCGCCCACACCGGCGCCCCGTAGAGGGCCATGGACCGAACGATCCCCGCGTAGAGCCTCCGGCAGGAGGCGTCTGGACCCCCAAGGTTGGGCAGGAGCCGCTTGAGCGCAGCCCCAGCCCGGTTGAGTTTGGGAGCCAGACGTCGGAAATGGTCCACGAAATTCCACCGGCTGTCGAGGACGAGTCCCAGGTATTTCATCGTCGACCCGACACCGATGTGAACTCCTCCTACCGTTAGTTGGGAACTCAATGGCGGCGCGTTCCGAGACTGGCGACCGTGGAAACACATCGCCTCGGATTTGTGAAGCGCCACCTCGAGTCCCAACTCCTGGATCCGATCAACGACCATCGCAACCCCGCGTGTCGCTAGAGCGACCGCCGCCTGGTACGACTCTCCCTGCGCTAGGACCAGCGTGTCGTCTGCGTAGCAAACCACGCTGACCCCGTCAGGGAAGTCGCCGCGCAGCACGTAATCGTACCCGATGTTCCACAAGGGTGGCCCTAGTACCGACCCCTGCGGAACACCGCACGACATCTCTCGACGTTTCCAGTCTTCCTGGTGACCGGGATAGACTATAAGTCTCTCCGACAGATAGGCCTCGACCACTCGACAGAGGTATTCGGGCACCCGGTGGTACCGGAGTGCCCTCCGGATCGTACTCCAGGGCAGGGAGTTGAAGGCGTTGGCAATGTCCAAGGACACTGCCACGACACACCTGCCCCGGGACACCGCAGCCCCCGTCGTGAGGGCTCGCACGCGCATGATGGCGTCCACCGTAGAGCGCATCCTGCGAAAGCCGAACTGTCCGTCCGAAAGGTCCGGCCCCACCCGTGCTAGGCGCCCGACGAGGCGGTTTGCAATGACTCTCTCAAAGAGCTTGCCCACCTCGTCGAGCAGCACAATGGGCCGGTACGCGGACGGAGAGTCCGCAGGGCGCCCTGGCTTCGCTATGAGGACCAGTTTCCCCGTCTTCCAGCAAAGTGGGAACTGGCCCCTCTCCAAACATGCGCTGAAGAGCCCTCTCAGTCGAGGCCCGAGAGCCTCCATGGCCAAGACCCAAGCCTTTCCAGGCAAGCCGTCGGGTCCTGGGGCGGTGTTTTTGGCACTCAGCCTTCGCACCGCCACTCTCATTTCTACCTCGGTCACCTCTGGAGCATCGTCGTCGTCGCTGTTGCGGTCCGCGTCAGACACCGCTGGCGGTGGAGGCGGAGCCATGGGCGGGGGGGAGTGTTCCCCCCGCGCAGGGAACAGAGCGTTCACCGCACCCTCTACGATCTGGGGCCGGAGACTCTGAGTCAGTGGGGGAGCCCAGGGGCGGAGCTTTTCCCGTACCATATTGTACGGGCGCCCCCATGGGTCCGCGTTCAGAGACCCCAGCCACACGTTGCGGGCCTCCAGTTTGGCCCGCTTGATCTCCGTTCGGAGGGTGCGTTTTGCCGCTCTGTATCCCTCATACAGCTCCGCCTCTCTGGCCTCCGCATCCGGCGGGCGGATGCGGCGCCTGCAGTGTCTGGCGTACCGGCGCCGCGCGTGACTGCATGCGTTGCGCAGTGCAGCAATCTCCGGCGACCACCAGCACACCTGGCGCTTAGCTCGCCCTGGACGGACTCGGGGCATTGCCGCGTCACAGATTTGCGACATGGCCTCCCGGAACCACTCCGCCTCGACGTCTATGTCGACAGGCCTGTCCGGTGCTTGCACCCAGGCCTGTACCGTCGCGGCTTCCAGGAGGAGCTCCCGGTCAATCTGCTTAAGCGCCCACCGCGGACCGCAAGGGCTCTGTCGGACCGGCGCGGCCGAGGTTTCGGCGGAGACGTCCAACCGGATGTACCGGTGGTCGGAGTACGTCTCCACCTCCTCCATAACGCGCCAGTCGACGACACGCGGCAACAGAGCGGGGCTGGCGAACGAAATGTCCACCACTGATTCACCCCGCATCCGCGCCAACGTGGGGACAGAACCCCGGTTCAGGACGACCAGGCCCAGCTCCAAAGCCCAGTCCTCCACCATCTGACCCCGTGGGTTCGTGTACCGGGAACCCCAAGCCGTATTCCAGGCGTTGAAGTCCCCGCAAACGACCACGGGGAGGGAACCAAACCCAGCGACGACGACATTTAGCTCCATAAGGGAGACCTGGAGTTCGTCGAGAGATCTGCTCGGGGACAGGTAGACGCCTACCACTGCAATGTCCCCGAACCGTGCTGCCACGCAGCCCCGCCCCCTCGCAACAGCCTCGAGGGGCGGGGTACCGGCGGCGGCCGACGAGATTAACGTCACCGAGCCGTCTAGGTCCTGAACCCAGTCTCCACGGGGATGGACGTAGTACGGCTCGGAGACGACGGCGACATTTATCGACCACTGCGCCATGCTCTGGAGCAACAGATCCTGAGCGGGGGCGCAGTGGTTGATATTCGCCTGGAGGAGACGGAATGGGGCCGTTATTGGCAGTCCATTGTCTCCTCCCGAGCCCTTCTAGGGGGCACTGCCGCGGCGGGTGCGGCGGCGACTGCGGCGGGTGCGGCGGCGAGAGCGGCGGGTGCGGCGGCGATAGCGGCGGCGGCCAAGGAGGCGGCTGCGGCGGTGAGGACGTCGGCGGGGATGGGCCTACGGGCCCTGCCCTTGTCCTTGGCGGGGGGGTCGCAGGACCTGCCCCCAGCCCGGTGGTTGGCCGGCTTGCCTGCCGCCGCACATGCGTAGCAGTGCGGCGGAGCACGGCATTCTGCGGCCTTGTGACCGGGCTGGCCACACTGGTGGCAGCGGTCGCTGCGGTCCACCTCCGCGGCGCAGTGGGCGCCAACGTGGTGCCCCACTTGGCACCGGAAGCACCGCAGAGGTCTGGGCTCCAGCAGTTTCACCTGCGCGGAGACCCAGCCTACCAAAAGCCGTCGGCCCTCCCCGGTGATGGTCCTGGCCGCCGCCACGGGGCAGCTAGCTGTCACCGCTCGCATGCCCGTGCCATCAGCGCGGATGGTGCCCGCCCGGACCTGATCGGTCGTGCACCCACCCGCCCTGACGATGGCGGCCACCACCTCGTCCACCCTGACTGAGTCGTCCAGGCCCATGATGCGCATGTCTATGCACTTTGTGGGCCTGGACACTCGGGCCTCTTCCGCGTTGAGGGACGCCCTGATCCTTTCGGCCAGGGCATCCGCTGCAGGGCCGCTGGCCGCACCGGGGACCTCCAGGATTCGGGCCCCCGTGAGCGTACGCCTCATGCGGAAGCCCCCAGCGGCTCCAAGCTCGCCAAGGTGGGGCAACACCGCCTGTTGTTGACCCACCCCGTTTCTTCTTGTCTTTCATACCGGGACCGAGCTTCCCTTTCAGATAACCCTGGCCCCAGTAAGCTTGATTTTATGATTTATTTATTAGGCTAGACGCTACTGAAACTAGATACATAAAACGGAAAATCTATTTCAAAGACCTAACGTTTCAAGTTTTATGGCAGCGGTACTTTGTGTGTATTTAATTATTAACATAGGTATTTAAATATGGAGGATGCCGTATTTTGTATGGGCACCGTCCTCACTCTCCAACAGACTTGAGACAGGTGTCATCTAAAGCGTCTAGTTAAATAGAGTATTTTTACTATGGCGACACATCTCAAAAGCATGAGTTTTAGGTTTTATAAACAATTTTTATGTTAACCTAACCTATCCAAACCTGACCTAACCTAAGTTGTATATATCCATTGTATGCCACGTGGGGTTACTGAAACACATTGATTTTAATGCACCAGCACAAATGCTTGATCATATTGTAATAGATGACTAGTAGTAAAAGTCTCTGTATGGAAAAATAAACGTATTATTATCAAGAAGTTTTTTTTTTATCAGCTGTTTTGTCTTTTGTGGATAGGGATAAACAAACTGACATGCATTCCATCTTTACTATGCGCAAAACTTAGGTTAGGTCAGGTTAGATTAGGTTAGGTTAGGTTAAACCTGAACCCCATTGTGTGTGCTTTTGAGGTATGTCACCATAAAAAAAAAAATATATTTTACTAGACACTTCAAATGCCATCTGTTGTTGTTGCTTTTGTGGTTGAGTCATTTTTGGAGACAGTTTTACGTAATGCCCTTTGTCAAATATTTTTATAGAATTTTGTAGGGCCCGCCAAGCCGCATTAAAAAATGTATGACATATTATGAGTACCTAGGTATATTAAAGGTCTAAAATACTTGGGTTAAAATATAATGTATAATAAAACCTAAATCCCATACTTTTGAGGTATGTCGCTTTAATCAATCCTGTTTCAAGTCTGTTGGTGGGTGGGGACACTTTCATGCAAAACCCTTTCTACCGATTCAACTGTTGCTTTATCTTTTTCCTTGTTGAATATATTTAAAAATTCATTTCATATGTAATTTCCTGAAATTCTTCATTATAGGTGTAGTTACAACATTCGGAGTTGTGGACTCCTCACATGATCTACCCTCGGATACATTTGTACATACATACATAATCAGCCTTTTAATGTTCTCACTGCTGGGACTCAGGCCTCCTCTCTGGGAGAGGCAGTTGGCCATAATCCACCACGCGGGCCCAGTGCGGGTTGGTGAATGTCACATGTCTTCGATTTTCTCCTTTTCTTCACCGTTTTGAGAGCAGTGGTGATAAAAAAATTACATAAAGTAACGCACCTAGCTGGGTTCGAATCCGCGATCTACAACTCTTAAGTCGGGGCCATTCCACTGCTCTGTTATTTGGAATAGTTTTTATCAAAGTCCCTTGAAAATGCAGAGACCTCGAACAACGTAGCGTCAACTTTTTCTGAAAATCAAATCCCTAAGAAAAACCAGACAAGCAGCATCACGTTATATCTTACGAATAACCACATGCAAATCTGCTCTACACTCAGACCTCTCTCTACAAATAAAATACTCCTAGACTTCAAATAAGCTACAACATCAAGCACGACATATAAAATAAGGAAAACATATTTTCTTATTACCGAGAATTGAAAGAACAATAAGAGTTTGATTTTATATAGGCCAACGTAAACTAAATAAACAGGCAGTAAGGGAAGTGGGGACTCACATGTTTTGGAACAAGAGATAAAAAAGGAGAGAGGTTCACATGACTGTGTCTGGAAAATAATCTTACAATTATAAACAGTTTGTTTAAAAAGAAACATGGCAAGCTATGGAATTGGCTCTTACCTAAAAGAGGAAAAGTCAAATAAACTACATTCTATTTAATTTGAAATGTAATTACATTTCAAATTAAATAGAATGTAGTTTATGTATGAATGTAGCTTAAGCTTACCAACACAGAAGTTCTTTCTAACGATTGAAATGTAGCTCACTCACTTAAAATAGAGGGAATAAAACGAAACTGATTAAATTTTATTAAAGTTGTACATCAACTCAAGACAAAAAAAAAACATTTTTACAAAAAAAATATAACCGACTTCACTAAAAAAACACTAAAACGATCAAAATAATTTTAATTTCGGAAGTCGGTGTTTTTCGTTATTGTTTGTTCCTTATTTAACACCGACTTCCGAAATTAAAATTATTTTGATCGTTTTAGTGTTTTTTTAGTGAAGTCGGTTATATTTTTTTTATAAAAATGTTTTTTATTTCATACTTTTTTAGTTGCAACACACTTACAGCCAGAGTACTTTTTTCTCATGTCAATTCCAATTAACTCAAACCCTGCTAGAATACATCATTTTCATATGAAGTTCCCGTGTTTACCTTCCACCTTCCGGCTCCATCATCAGATCACTTCGATAGTACCTTATAACCAAAGTGCATCTCATGACATTTCTAATAAGCCCAAACACGGGTAGGATACATTGATTAATTACGGAGTTTCGGTGCCTATCTTCCAGCTCCATCACTATCATCAGGTTACTTCGATGATACCATTTTCAACATAACTATTCAGAACTATTCATTTATTTGTATTGTCATAGTAGCTTAACTATGTTCATTGTGATATTTGTTTGAGTATGAAGTTCCGTTGGCAATTTCTGGTCTTCTTAACCAGTTCCACCTCATCAAATGTCACTTTTTGACTGTAAATGCTTAATTCCTTGATGAAAATATCAAAATGACTATATAGTTGCCTATAATATTTGAGGAGTTCCCTCGATTTAGCCAAGATTCCATCATCAGATCCCGACTTGGTGACTATGGGACCATTTGGGAAGTATACCCTTTCCAACAAAAAAAGAATTTTTCAAATCGGTTGGCAAGCGACGAAGTTATGCCCGAACATACATAAAAAAAAAAAAAAAAATACAAACATCCGAATTGAGAACCTCCTCCTTTTTTAGAAGTCGGTTAAAAAGACATTAATTTTTGGAAAGTCCAGAACAACAATTTAACCATATTTGCCCTACAGAAGAGGATGATATAGAGTTAGCCTACCGGAAAATAAAAACTAGCAACATCAATAGTATGCCGCACAGTCAAGGTTGCTCTTACAATCGTACTGTCATTACCCGACAAATAAAAACAATAATCAAGAGAAGAACCGAACTAAGCGAGAAACATTACTTGATCAGAGAACAAAAAGAAGAATTAAAAACACTATACAAATAGAAATAGAAAACGCAAGTTACAGTATTTTTGAAAAATAGGTACTTATCGCATACAGGAAGTTTAAAAAAATCCCCGTGTATAACTAGAAACAATAAATCATATACTCTAGACTAGAAATAATACAAACTGCTACAGAGTTTTACAAACAATTGTTACCGATGTTAAACACTTTAGCACAAGTGAATATTGAAAGAATAGATTGTTTTATTGAAGAAGAAATTCTGAAAGAACTAGAAGAGTTAAAAGTAGATAATAGTAGCGGACCAGATAACACTAAAAGTCGCATGAGTCTTGCTCACGATACCAGTAACAAAAATGAAATAAAAAAAGCCTTAATAAATTCAAATCATTTGTAAAACGTAAACTTTGTCAAAAGGCTTTTTACACTGTAAAAGACTATATTCAGGACGAAAAGGCTTGGAATTGACCTGCTCCAGTACCTACTACAACTGTCATTTTTATTTTTCTTCTTTTGTATTTTTTAATTATTTTTATTTTCAAATGTGCTTTTTCTTTTTATTTTATTTGTTTTTTTTACAATTTGACATTGGAGATTATTTTTATTTTACAAAATGACATGTATACATTTTAAGTACTAAAAGTATTTTTTTTTTCTTTGAAATAAATATTTACTTTTCTAAATATTTTGTAAACTATCAATTTGCTTATATTATTGTAAACGTGAGGACTATGTTGATTGCTTTTTCTTTTCTTTTCAGTAATTTTAACGTATGTCTGGCAATTTGAGTGTTTTCTGCGGCCTACCCAAATGTCCTTTCTTTGGTATTGTTCGTCAAGTCGTAGAGCTCCTTAGTAGTCCTAAGTTGAGCTTTTCGAATACTGACAAATGCTTACACTGATTGGACAGGTCCACTCAAATCTGTATGGTTCTTTCTTCAAAAGACCATCTCAGACAAATCTGCATGGTTCTCATGTGATTTGACCATTACATATTTACTGTATGGACTTTAAAAGAGACTTTGACCCCTGAGTTTGTTTCGGTGTTTCTTCTCAGGGTAGTCAGATAGGAAACACCGGCCTCATCTAGCATAAACTGACGAAAAAAAATTGACGTATAAAAGTGTTTTTTAAACCTATTTACAAAATAAATATCATTTATCATTATCATTTAAATTTTAGAAGAGCAACGAAAAAGTGTGTTGAAAGAGTGGGGTAAGTCAGATATATTTTTACTCTATAAAAAGAGATCTGAAATTGAAAAATTATTGCAAACGATGGACCCATGAGTTTGCAAACCAACTTTTACGAAATCTTCGCTAAATGTTTGGAGCGGCAGCTGTCGAAGATAACTGATCAGCGCCAACCAATCGAACAAGCAGCCTTTAGAAAAATCTTTCAACGAGCGATCTTATTATGGAAAAATATAACGAGCATTTAAAAGAGCCTTTGACCCCTGAGTTTGTTTCGGGGTTTCCTCGTAAGCTAGGAAACACCGGCCTTATCTAGTTTAAATTGACGAAGAAATCGACGTGTAAATACAGTTTTTAAAAACCTATTTACAAAATTAATTTATTAGACAATGAGATTAATTTTACCAAGGTTTAACTTTCTCTCTTTGCGTAGACTTATCCCATTTTAATTTGGGGTTGGAACTCCTCGCCATTTTTCGTCAGACATTTTGGTCCTAGGTCATCGAGTCGTTCACTTGGGCATTCTTTAGGTCATTGTTAATCACAGACATCAGAGTTAGAAGGTAGATACCTACTTAAATTAATTAAAACTTGTTTTTCGAAACTAAAGTTTTAATGAGGATCACGCAACACTATACTGATAACAATACAAAAACCCGATACACAAAAATAACATGTTTTTAGCTACATTATCCTCCTGCTCTTATGATAAGAACGCTATGTTGCCAAACAGGAAAACCTAACAAAAAAAACAACTAATTTAAGTACCTGAAATAGGTGTTAGGTAAATGATTCTATGAACAATAACTACGTGTTTACTTGCCTTCTAATCGTAATTGTAACATTAAAAAAAGAAAAACAACTGCCCGCCATCAACTACACAATTACGTTGAGTCTGTTTCCAATCAACTGCATGCAGTTGAACGTACCTTCAAAGTATTTTATATGGATCGACTACCTACCCGAAGCTCCTAAAGGTCGCCTGATTCCAGGCCAACACTGCACAAACGTTTAAAGGTTATTTTAAGATGATTTGTATTCCATCAAGAACCATCTTCTACCTTTTGACACATCGTTGCTACGTTGAACGCTTTAAAACGTAGGGTTTCAGCGTGCACAGCGTAAAGCGTGTAATTAGCGTGCACAGCGTAAAGCGTGTAGCTACACGTGGGTTTGAAATGTCCATGTCTCTATGATTATCACCAAGCAAGGGGATATATTTAATAGCAACCTCCAAAGCTTTGGGCTCTGGTAAAAACGTATTTTTCTTGGATGATCCTGGTGATCAGGAAAAACGTTCCAATATCAATGGCATTCGATGTTATTGCAGAGATCAGGAGCTATCGAGGTAGCGTCTTCTACAGCACTCGACGAATTTGAACCGTAGTCACACGTTATTAAAAGATTTTTTCTTTTTTATTAACCTTGTATTTGTAATAAAAAGCACATTGTTACCTCGGGGTGAAAGTAACTGATTTAGTCCCTCGAATTGGCGACTTCTTGCCAACTCCTTCTCGAGACGAAATAAGTTGCTTTCACCCCTAGGGTAACATTGTACTATTAATAAGAATGCAGGTATAGATATGTAAAGTTGTTTAATATTGAATAGTTTAGTTTTTTCGGATATGCTTTTTGTTGGAATAAAATTATAATGGAAATGAGTTTTAATTGAGCAGTGGTGGCCGAGTGATAACGGCCCCGACTTGCGAGTTGTAGGTCGCTGGTTCAAACCAGCGACCTACAACTCGCAAGTCGGGGCTTCATCACCACTGCTCTCAAAACAGTGAAGGAAAACATCGTGAGGAAACCGGCATGACCTAGAGAAAAAAATTCGAAGACATGTGACATCCACCAAGCCGCACTGGACCCGCGTGGTGGATTACGGCCCGTTCCCTCTCCTAGAGAGGAGGCCTGAATCCCAATAATGTGAATTATAAGGCCGACATGCTATAAGTTTTTTGAACTCTGAAATGAATTTAAATTAGTTACTGCTGCGGAACCCAATATCTCAATGTGATAGAATATTAATTTGATGCAAAATAAATCAAAGTGCGCTCTTTATTAAAATTTGGAATACAATGAGCTACTTTCTGTCATTCTCCCAATGACATGTTAATTTACTTCTGAGATGGTCGATGTGTAATTTCCAAAATAGTTTCTCATTTACCATTTACTTTTCGTTTGTTGATCGTTTTATTATTATTCCCTATTAATTTTAAAACGCGACAAGTCCGGTACTCATACGTTTGTTTTTAATGGTAAAAATCACGAATGAGGTTTTGACGTAGGTACGTTTTTATTGTGAGATGGTTGTACTTTAATCACTTGTTTAATAAATCAATTGGTATCTTCTGCATATAGATATTCATAATAACTGTATTTTATTAATATTATTTATACAAATTAGGAAAAGTAACGTATTGATAATTGAACCTTGAGGACAGCGTTATGAAATACTTTAGACCGAGCTAGTGTGTGGATTTCTGATTTTAACAACTTGACGCCTGTTCTTCAAATAAGACTTGAACATTTTACGTGTTGTACTTGAAACACCTATGTTATCTAGCTTCTGAAGCCGGTTTCAATGACTCACGAGTCACGGTATCGAACGCTTTTCTCAGATCGATGACTATTACTAAAGAATAGTTCTATTGATATAAATGGTTTTTAGTTTTGGTAACTAGATGATTTATCCATTCTGCAATGTTTTGTTTACTCTTTCTTGCTTTTGCGTTGTATGTCTGTTGCTTTACAAAAATTTTACCGAAGATAAAGTAAGCAAGGAATGTAATAGTAACGACACTGCAGCCGTGGCAGGAAACACCGGCTCCTGGTAGTTCCTACGTGTGGCACAGTCGCGCACTCCACATCACGCATACCTCGGACACTGTCTGCGCTTAATGCTCTCCTAGACAAGCACACAGATTTTGATATGTTTGCGGAACAATAGAAGACGATACTATACTATCAGAATGTGTGAAATTTTGTGAGAAGAATGTGTGACTGTGTACCTATTATGTTTATTAAATAGGAACGTACGTACGCCTAAAGTCCTGCCCGAAATTTGTCTGTATTTTTGTAGTAAACTTGAATTATTAATTTTAAAATTTTGCTGTCTGTGTACCTACTTCGTGTATTTAAATAGTGTAATTAGTTTAAGGCCGAAAAATTTTGTTAAAATGTTTCTATTTTCTGCCGTTTTCATTCTGTTTTGTTTGTTATTCTTTTTTTTCTGTTGTTTAATTAGCAGTTAGGGCGTATAAAATAGTGCATGTAGTGCTCTTCTTTAAGTGATGGGGCATTTAGAGGCATAAGAATGAAATGCCATTCAATGACTTTTGACTGACCTGTTGGTCTAGTGGTTAGTGACCCTGACTACTATGCGAGAGGTCGTGGGTTCGAATCCCACGCAAGACAAATGTTTGTGTGATGAGCATGATCATTTGTTCTGTGTTTGGCTGTGATTTACATTATCTATATTATGTAGGTATGTATTTAGAAATATATCAGTCTGTTTATCAGTTGTCTAGTACTTATAACACAAGCTCTGCTTAACTTGGGGCTAAGCAGCGTTGTGTAATATTTGTGGAAAAAAAAAAAAAAATGCATGCAATTAATATGCCATGTTTTTTTTTATGTGGGAAATCATCTAGTGACATCACCCGCCCTTGCACGGAGCGGGAGAGTGTGTCAGACTTTCATTGACTGAAACCCACTTGTTTTGTCTGACATCTTCTTGAGGCGCGCGAGGAACACCACGCGTAGTCATCGATTACCAGACGACTGGACGGCATACTACCGATTGCTCGCCGTCCGCAAGCCTGCGCCTACGGTGGCTGGAAATCAGGGGTCTGGAGGCCGGCGAATGGGGCGTGAGGGCCGTACACTCGCGTGTCCGGCCGCCTCCTTCGCTAGCATTGTTACTTCGCAGAAGGAGGCGACCGCCTGCCATACCTCCACATGGCCATGACTCTCTGGCATGCGTTCAGCTTGGCCGCCAGTCACACACAGTAGTTCACAGCGACGGCGCTCATACCGGTGTTCTGTAAAGGGCCATGGACCGAACGATACCCGCGAAGAGTACGGATGGAGGCGTTTGGACCATCTAGGTTGGGCAGGAGCCGCTTGAGGGCAGCCCCATCTCGTATGATCCAGTTTGGGAGCGAGACGTTGGAAGTGCTTCTCGAAATTTCACCGGCTGTCGAGGACGAGTCTCAGATATTTACATCATTGTCGACTCAACACCGATGTGAACCCCTCCAACCTTTATTTGAGAACCTGATGATGGCGCGTTTCGAGGGTTATGAAAACACACGGCCTCGGACACGTCTGTTGCAACCCCATGTATATGTCTAGTTCGACCGCCGCCTGATACGACTCTCCCTGCGCCAGGGTAGCATGTCGTCTGCGCAAGAGACCACGCTGTCGTACCCGATGTTCCACAAGGACAGTCCTAGCACCGATTCCTCGGAACACCGCACGAAATCTCTTGCCATGTTCACTCTCCCTGGTGACCGAGGTAAGTGATGAATCTGTCCCTCAAGTAAGCCTCAATCATACGACTTTCACATCGACTGGAATCACAAATTCGACTAGATTGTAACACGTCTAGTTACGTGACCCGTGCCGAATAAAGATGGCGGTGGCGGCGGCATGTGATTGGTCGGCAGCGGTGGCGGCGTGTGATTGGTCGGCGGCGGCGGCGGTGTGTGATTGGTCGGCGGTGGTAGCGGCGCGCCTGCGCAGCGCACATGTATAGTCGGGTGTAAAAAAATAGACCAATAAACCTGGCGACATACAGAATATATAATCTGTATGATTTTCTGAGTCTAAAACTATTCACAGAATACGGTCTTCATATTTTACACACTGAACTACTTCCATCGCCTGGTCTATGCGTCCTGGGCCTCAAGTCTGCTATTACAATAATGTCAGAATGGTCTATCATTGATTTCATAATTGTTGATTTTGACAAGTTTTGGTAATCTACTAATATAATGGCGTCATTATGACTTTCCGATGGTCAACCACTTTGAAAGAAATGGCATAGAATGGTAATCTCGTACATAATGACAAATGAATATCTGACGTATGTGGTAATCTGCAAAAAAATTTGACAGTTCTTTTGATCAGTGACCTACCATTACGACGTCGTTGCGCAATTAGTGCTTTTAATAAGCTCTATATTGTCATTCTACCACAATTCTATTACAAGACCATTGACCGATCAATGATCGATCATTATAAATTAGCAGATTACAACTTAGGGGTCTTTAAGTCAAGAGTGAATAAGTTACTTTTAGGCAAGCGTGCTCCATCGTCGGCCACATCATCACTTACCATCAGGTGAGATAGTGGTCAAACGCGAGCCTGTCAATAAAAAAAAAATAAAAACAAAATTTTAGCACAATGACAATGGGATCGTGTTGGAATGACGAATTTATAAAAATAGCAGACTTAGGCCTCTGGTCTTCCATCGCACGACCAACGACTTAGATTGACTTGGCAATCGGACTAAACAATCCAATTTATATAATACGTATTAGGTACTTGTGATATACATGCAATTACCAAGTCAATCTAGGTCATCAGTACGGACTGAATAAATAGCCGACTTGGTATTACATGGATCTCACAACTTTTTACGTTAGAACTGAGTTGCGTGCCTTGGTTTTTCTACAAGTTATGTTTTTGATGGCATTATTATTTATAAATCAAGTGCTTCAAGAATCATATTCAATGTTTAGTCTCAAAGATACTACTTTTAATCTATACAACATTATTATATGCAAAACACGTGTCTAGATTTTTATGTAAAGAATATATGTAAGTACAAAATTTCATAACTGTGTCATGAAAAATCACAAAGTTATAGGCTTGTTATTTAAGCAAAAATACGTAGTCACGGAGCCATCTAGGCGACTTAGGGGTCGTTTTGCACTTGCACCCAGCTATTTGCCGGCTAGTACCCGCTATGACCTGCCGTAATCTGTGTGGTACTTAGTATTGCTGGTGTCCAACTTGTGACCTTTTTAAATATTTTAAAACTATTGGAATTGAATAATCCATTTAGTTACTAATTCTGAACAAACTATATTCCGGTATCGCACACACTAACAATAATTCTTTATTCTTTATTGTACATAAAACAAATATGAAAAGGACAGTCGATGTACATAGGCGAGCTTAACCCACAACTGGGTTTACTCACAGCAAAAACAAATTTTACAATTGAGGATAACTTTAAATGTACAAAACTTAAGCACATAAAATATGCTAAAGAGATAATATATGTGTACAGCACACTATACATAAACATAACTTATACCTATAGGTAAACATACTTATTTATGGGTCATGTTGAAAGGAAAGGTTTCCTAATTCTTCCCCTGACAACTTCCAATGAAGGGCTAGCCCTCAATGAGTGCGGAAATGTGACTTGAACAGTGGGGAGGTAAGTGAGGGAGAAGAGAGGATGATGAGCGACAAGGTTTTCCTCTCGGAACTTGACACTCAAAGCGTTCCCGAAGATACAAGGAGTTGGAATTATGAAGAACAGAGAATTGAAAAAAAAGAGTGTGACAGTTTCGACGTTGCCGAATAGGTAGCCATTTCAATTGCCTTCGAAATTCCGAGACATGCTCATACTTCCGAAGGCCAAAAATGAAGCGGATACACAAATTCAGCAGACGCTCCAGTTTATCTAAAAGTTCTTCAGTCTCATCAAGGAAGCAGACATCAGCGTAGTCAAGAAGAGGTAGAAGAACAGATTGAGCAAGAGTTACTTTAGTTAATAACATTGTACAGCGAATTATCACACACTGACATCACGAAATCTCAGAAACTATAACACCAACGGATATCCGCAAAGAACGGATTTTACGAAATTCCACCCCTAAGGGAATGAAACGCGGTCCAGAGTATGTATGGAAATACTTAATTTCACGCGGGCGAAGCCGCTGTCAGAAGCTAGTAAATAAATAAATGGACATGTGCAAGGTGAGAGTAGTACCTGTTACGGATTCAAGCGGAAGAGACGCCCGGGTGTCGCCACTGTGCGGAACGCCCGGAGGACACGCCGTGCCCTCGTGGGGGGAATTGGCGGCGGAGACCTCTCGCACTGGGCCTTGGTTGAGGCCATGGTCTGGAGCGAGGAGGAGTGGCCTCTTTCCAGTGGGATCTTTTTTCATCTTTCTTTTTCACAGCCCAACATTCTGATCCATACAGTATGACAGGTCTTATGACGGACTTGTAAATTTTACCCTTCAACTTGAGGGGCATGCGTGGGTCACAAGTTATTCCCGTGACCTGTCGCCATTTCATCCATAGTAATCTGCTAAAACTTTGACAGTTTATTTGATCAGTGTTTTACCATTAGAACGTTATTGTGCAGTTATTGGTTTTAATATGCTCGAAATTATCATTCTACCACAATTCTATTATTATTATTCGATCAATGATCGATCATTGTGAATTAGCAGATTACAAACTTTTAGCAAAATGACAATGGGATCGTGTTGGAATGACGAATTTATAAAAATAGCAGACTTGGGGCCCAGATAGACTGCACAACTACTTGACACTAATTTACGGGCACTGGCGATTTAAGTTGGTACCCAAGTACCAACTTAAATTCAAATCAACTCAGGTGTAAATCCTCACAGAATTGTATATTAAAAATTAACTAAATATGAAATTATTCAGTTATACCAGGTAAGGCAGTTAATGTGCACTTACTTCCAATGGCTTTAGTTTGTTCACAAGTGCACGTTTAGGGCCACAATAGTTGTCGCTAAGAGTAGCTCAAGGCAGCGGCATCGCCCGCGTGAAGGTCGGTTACTATCACTAGAGGACATACATACAAAAATACGAAGAGTCGGATTTTTCTACCGAAGTCATCCTTGTTCCGAACTTTCTAATCCGTTCAGTCGTTGAGGCGTGACGTGCTTGATTAACAACCATTCAAACTTACAGATTTACACATTTAATTTGAATACAGTGTCGGATAAGAAGTAGGACAGTAGCAAGTCAGACTAGCTGTTATCCGCGCTTTTCCATTCAAGGGAAACTATGTACTTTATGTGTGTCAACATACGAATCCGATCAGCTGAAGAAACGTCCTGTTCTTAATGTATCGAGGGTTCATAATCTCTAGAGATATTTTATAAACTTTGTGTTTGCTACAATCCGGTGACACACCCATTGTGTCTTCTTTGTGGTTTAAGCCATCTTACCGTGCTATGTTCTCCACGTGATGTCAAATCTTTTCGAAATAAATTGAATGGCAGTTTTCCTGACGTGGTCTGCAATTGTGACCAGACTACTTCCGATTAATAATAATAATAATCACCATCACCACCATCATTACGTAAATACTAATATTATATTTTTATTTATACTCTTATACACACTAGTAGGTACAAAAGAAATGTCGACCTCCGTCGTGGTCTTAAAATAGGCCTTGTCACCATCATCATTTATGCTTAAGCTCACGACTGTTGAGGCAATGCAGCTGCAAGACAACACGGACCCCCTGAGCATACACCAAAGAGAATGAAACTTTTAGGTTACTGTGTAATACTGATGAATGCTGTGTACGACACACAATATGAATAGTGTTTTCATCAACACTAGACTCTTAGAGAGTGCTACGGACTTGTGTAGAAGTGCGAAAGGACGCTTAGTTTTAACATAATCTATGAGGTATAAAAAATAAGTTGCAGTGAAATTGTTCATTAGACTTTGGAATGATTTTAGATTGTAATCAATTATTAAAACACTTGTGTAGTACACAAGTGTGTGCGCAAACACAGGAGCACTCTGTTTCTTGACTCTCATAGAACGATGGGACAGTAAACTGACACGACCAAGAAGAGGTCAGGCACAGGAACAACGGCTGTACGTGTTTTCCGAGGCACGACGGTGCCACAGCAGTAACCGCCTAGCTTTCTTATGGAATAACCCAAAAGTAAATTTTACCCAACCTGGGAAACAAACCCCACGCTCTTTTTGGTTAACTGTTCAATTGAAAAGAAAATACTCTGTTTGTAAATGGTCTCTAATTATAGTGTAAATTAATAAAAATGCATGTATTATAATATAACGATGATAATTTATTTATTTAAAAGCCTTACTTAATCTAACACAAAAGCAAAGATCATTAGTAGAGAATTATAGACAGTTGCCCGAAGAAAACAAAATAACTAAAGAGGGAGGTAGACGCACGAGCACTTGACCGTGTGACGAGCATTCACTGTGCTCATGACGTGATGATATGCTCGTGCGCATTTTTCCCTCAGGACAAGAACTGTGAACCACTTAAGCATACCTGGCTTACAGGTCGCAGCTCGGATTGACAGATAGATTTAAGCCTCGTAGAAGACGTAATAGGCTGATGAATTTATTTATTTAGGAAACTTAACAGTTTATTTTTAAGTTACATGAGTTAAGAAGATCCAGCCCACTATCAATGAGCAGCCCGATACAGTTGCGTGAAAGTTACTAGCATGTAAAAGTGAGGTCTACACAGGCTGCACAGTGATAGCGAAATGATGACAATCATCACTAAAACCAGTTACAGAGTTCCACGGCATTTATAAAACTAGAATAACTGGAAAGTGGTGGAAGGAAAGATTAAAAGCGTAAAAATACACAAATAAGGTATACTATAACAATTCAATCAGGGAAAGAACAAAATATTAAATCGTGAAATTTAACCAGTAAGATTCAATTTACATACAATAATTAGAATGCGGTTAACCGTTGAAAAACTTATACCACCTATATATTTATCAAAAAATTTAATTAAATGAAATGAGTTACGGTACAATTTGTCTACTAAACAATATCTGCTTAACTTGTTTCCGATAGGATTGTTTGGATAAATGTAATAAATCGTCATTTTCCAAATACTCAGAGTATATACGAGGCAGTCGGGTCATAACAGCGTTTCTCCCATATGCTGTTGCTGTTGAATGCAGTAAGCTGAATATATTAAACATCTATTGCTATTTTTTTTTTGTACGCAATAGGCAAGAAGCTTCGTGTGATGGTGCGTTCAATAAGTATTAATTCATTAAACCCCAAGCGAAGGCGCGCACCTATTGTCTTTCTATTGTATCTGCAATTTCCACGATTGAAAGGTTAAATAAGTTTAGAATTACATGTTTTCGAAGCATGAAAATATTTTTCAAGGAAAGTGAGTTTGCAATAACAAAAAAAAAATTGGTTGCCTGTAAAGTCGGTATACGGGCGAAAGTTTTACGTGACAACGACTTTGAGTGGTAAAATAATTTTAATGTGAATATTCATTCGTATAGTAGGAAGAAGGATGAAAATATCTGTCTCTCTCGCTCTTAGGCGGGCTAACCATGCCCGAGTGGAAGGGACGCGTGCCTCTCACTCGCTCTCATTGTGAGCGCATAACGTGAGCGGAGCGTAACGCAGTTTCTTGAAGTGTCACCCGGCAAACCAATTTATAAGACGTTGTCACGTCAAAAAAAGTAAAAATACTAAAACCCGACTGTGACCAAAAAAACCATGCTGAAAAAGTATAAAACTTGATTTTCAGGATACTGAAATTAACAAGGTGACTGGAAAAATAAGAACAGAACAAAAAGAAAAGCCGCAGTCACACGTTATAGGTACCAACCGAAACACTTTAATAACGTGTGACTACGGTTTTCGTATTGTACTGTCGCGTCAGCGTCGTTTTTTTTTTCTGTTGTAATCGGGTTTTACATTTTTTTTATGTAAACAATTTTGGTGTTAAATCGCTGTGATATTGATCTTGATACTAAACACAACGTATTTAGATTATTTTTTTAACACAAAACTTTGTGAGCACTAGAGGGCGCCACATTGAATTTTGATGATATTTTTGGATAGGTACCAGTGAAGCTCTTTCAAATGATATTAAACGCGGTGTATATAGTGACTGGCCTGTTGGTTTAGTGGTTAGTGGCCCTGACTGCTATGCCGGAGGTCGTGGGTTCGATTCCCACCCAGGACAAATGTTTATGTGATGAGCATGATCATTAATTTGTTCTGTGTCTGGGTGTAATTTATCTATAATATGTATGTATTTAGAAATATATAAGTATGTTTATCAGTTGTCTAGTACCCATAACACAAGCTCTGCTTAGCTTGGGACTAGACGGCGTTGTGTGGTAGTTGTGGAATATTATATATTATTATTATTATAGTTTATAGTTCATCTTAACATGTTGGTGTATTCATTTTAACACCTATCTTTTTGTCCGCTAGAGGGTGTGACTTTAAGTTTGAGCAATATTTTGGAAGTGTATAAGTGAAGCCCTTTCAAATGATACCAAACACGGCGGATTTATCTCCATTTTTATTTTTTAACATATTACTTTTCGTCCGCTAGAGGGCGCCATATCGAGTTTTGTGACACGTCACTTAACCTATGTTCAGCGGACGATTATGACGGTCCTAACGATACGTAATATGTCGAGTTCCAATAAGTAGATTAGGAATTAGGAGGGAACAGATGAACATACTGACATACATATGTACACAGTCTCTCAAAATCGTAACCTTCCTTTGGCTTTGTCGTAATCGCGTCATCATCATCTTCCTGTCCCGTTTTATTTGTGGTCGGCGCAACACGTTTTTTTCTTGCATCTGTTCTCACGCTATCACTAACTCCCTTTTCTTTCATATCGCTTCTCACACAATCCATCCATCTTTTCTTTGGCCTGACATGTAAATTCATAATTTTTTTAGCAACATGCGTTTTGTCCCTCCTTTTCACATGAACATACCAAACGATTTCCTTTCAACTTTTCAGTCACTGGCAAACTAACTAAACTTCAAACTTCCCCTAATATACTCATTTCTCACTTTATCCATTCCCGTTACACCACACATCCATCTTAACATTCTCATCTCCGCTACGTGCAATCTTTTTTCATCCGTCTTTTTCACAGCTCAACATTCTGATCCATACAGTATGACAGGCCTTATCACGGACTTGTAGATTTTGCCCTTCAACTTGAGGGGCATGCGTGGGTCACAAGTGGTTCCCGTGACCTGTCGCCATTTCATCCATCCTGCGTTGATCCGACGTGTTACGTCCCGGTCCACCTCACCATCCCCTTGGACGAGCGACCCGTAATCGCGTAATAATACGTATTTGGGATAAGGCTAAGTGCCCTAAGAGCTAACGATCTACTTATCTATTGTGGACTCTCAACTAAAGATATACACACGAATTACCCTACACTCAAAGTTCAGTTGAAAACCAGGCAACTGCTACGATTGTCTGGCAGTATGCTGAACTGAACCTATTTGGCACTACTGTGAGACACATTGTTGCTGTTTTAATTTTTTTAATTTTAAGTTTTTTTTTACTTATTTTATTCATTGTGTGCCAAATAACATTTTTTTCTTTCTTTTTTTTTAATTCACAATTTATAAAGAAACGAAGGCTTAGAGTCGTGACCTGCATCCATCAGTAGGTCGGCGACAGGAGGAGCTTGCTTTGAGTATTGAACTGAGATAATGTAAAACTAAAATACAACAAACTATTAGTTACTAAATTATTATTTTCATAGTTAGACTAAGTACAGCAGATGAAAAATAGTTAAAATATTTAAAAATATTAAAATAACATGCCTTGTAAATTAAACTTATTATAACCTTTACTTGTACCAACTAAATTGAAATACGAAACTTAAAATGTAGAGAATTCTTATATGTTAATAATTCTTGTATGATGATAATATTCATACAACGGTTGAAGCACACGTCGACTGCATTCCATGGCTCAGAGTAACGGTAACTTTAGTAACTGTAGGACAACACGAGTCCTTATTGACAGACAGCTCGCATCTTTCACCCTCGTAGTCTGCTGTGCACCGGCAGACTGGCTCCCTCGCCTCGTTCAGCGAACAGGCGCCGTGGTTTAGACAGAACTGATGGCATGCGCTGACTGTTCCTTTCCCAGAGTTACCGGCAACAGAGCTGCAACAACGAACATTTCAAACAGGTTAACACAATAAATAGACACGCCAATACAAGATAACTACAGTTCATAGTTAATCATAGTAAAACTATTTAAAAAAAAGGTGAGATGGTGGTCAAACGCAAGCCTATCAATAATAATAAAAAAAGCCACAACTATTGCAATGGCGCTCGCAATATGAAATTGTTACGCAAATGCATAACAATGCATTTATATTATTTTAACAAGTTCTGTTTCAAGTCCTTCGTGACATGGTTTTGTTTGAAGTGGGAAATCATCAACTGGCTTCTTCCGCTTTAAAGTAGAACGAAAGAGTGTGTCAGACTTTTACCGACTAAAAGCCACCAGTGTCCGTCAGTTGCCTTTGCAGTTCAGGGCCACTGTAACTCTTTTAAAAATTCCCGCGGCCCTAGCGGCGTCGAGCCTGCTGGACCCTACGGCTTTGCTGACATCTGTTTAAGATGCGCCAGTACTTTAAGAGATTACCTCCTACAAACAAAAAAACAAAAACAAAAAAACAAACTACCTTTTTATTATATTAGTGTAGATTAAGTTGTAACACCCACTAGGAGTGAACGAACGTTATATACGGCAAACTTTAGAATTATGTTATTTTAACTTTTTCTTTGACAAATCTCGTCGCATCTGCCGAGTGCGCGATCAGAGTCCAGCGCAGCGCTCGATATAACTAGTGTACAGTGAGAAGAACAAGTTTTACCTGTTGTCCTGATAGGCAGGAAGCTCGCATCTTCCACCATCGTAACCTGCTGTGCACTGGCAGGCCGGCTCGTCTTCTTCGTTTAAGGTGCAGACACCGCCGTTTAAACAGTGCTTATGGCACGCGTTTTCTTCGCACCTTTCCCCGGAGTAACCGAGCATACAGCTGAAATAACGAAGATATAAAAGAGTAACTCTTTTCTTTCAAAAGAATATTTAGTCCGAGAGTTAGCACAAACCAGATCGTTTCTTGTCCTATCTGAGAGTAGCTATTGAATTAAAATAAAGTTAGTGTGTCTTAACACAAAAATGTAGTTTAAAACAAATAATTGTCGTACTGTTAGAATAAAGAAACTTTGATCAGTTATAATTCGTTCTACCGTTACCGCTTGTTTGGTAACTTGGTTCAGGTTTCTAGTTTAATTTATACACAACAGAGTTATAGGGCGTTGAAAATGGCCTGAACTCTGAACTGTTTCGAGAAAAGGACGGTACGGCTGTGCCGCTTTTTTGCTCGCCTTGGCCCCAAATACAACCACTTCCATGGGTGTTCAGGGTAATATTATGATTTACCTGCATTTAGGTTGGCCCTCGGCGCTGACAGTACAATTTCCTTGGAAACAGTAGTCCTTACAGATGGACACTTCGCACCTTTCCCCGGAGTATCCGGTTATGCAGCTGAAATAACGAAGATAGAAGAGTATTTCTATAATCAAGAAAACTAAAACATAATTGTTAGTAGTTGAAAGGTAATTGGTTGTCTTGGTATGGTCATGTGAAGAGGAGGGATGAAGCGCATATTACTAAAAGAATTCTGAGTATACATGTAGATGGATGGAGAGGGAGAGGTAGGCCGCAAAAAAGATGGATGGATTGTGTGAGAAGTGATATGAAAGAAAAGGGAGTTAGTGATAGTTTGACGGGTGACAGGACAGAATGGAAGAAGAAAACGTGTTGCGCCGACCCCAAGTAATATGGGATAAGGGCAGGAAGAAGAAGAAGAATTGTTAGTAGACGTAACAGATGCACGAGGTGCTCTATATGTATATCTTAGACCTTCGTAAAAAGTATTTAAATATTTTATGTTCTTCAAGGTCCATGTCTATCTTTACACTAAAATTTATCATAATTGGTTCCCGTAAACTCTAGTAGAGTGGATTCATCCCGGTCTTATTGACCAACGATCCCGAGTCCAGATCACATGTCAATACAGTTTTAAACCAGGGCTATGAAATGTGATCAAACTTCAATGCCTCCATAAGCGGTACCTGTGAGAGAATAAGTGATCAAAGCTATCAGGGAGCTAATGGACAAAAAGCAACTGACTTGGGCTTAATCATTCGACAAACCAGATCCAGATCGTACACTTTTAACCAGTAATGTAATAATGATTGTTAAGGGAAGCGCATTCTTTTTATAACTTAATTAACTACCTTTTAGCCTATTCTAAGTTGACATTGATTTTAGTTTTTGAAAAGCTTTATAGATTTCGCGAAGATCAGCCGCAAGTACCGTAACGAGCGTGACGTAAATTTTATTCAAGTTACGCCCGTTACGGTGCTTCTATATAAAAAGCTTTTAAAAAGATTAAATTAATATAATTGTCTTGGCACAAAATATTTTATTTTATTTATTTTAATAAAAAAAAGCTCTAGGCAACTAATACTAAGGCCCGGACACAAAGTGAACAGCAGAGCAAGCACGCGGGGCAAGTGGGGCCCACCAAGCTGCCGGTGCCACCACAAGTACGGCGGTGCGCCACCGGTGCATGGTGGGATTCCCTGCCGGAGTTTGTTTTCTGATAGTTACAACCCGGGAATCTTTAAGTCAAGAGTGGTAGTGTAGGTAAGCGCGCTCCATAGTCGAGCGTATCGTCGCTGTCCAGCAGATAAAAATTAAGAGCGATTGGCCGACCCAACTGTGACCTTACATCAAACCGTTAAATAAATTAGTCACATATTTTTGAGAGTCAAATCACTTCTTTCAAATAAACTATTTCAGGGGCTTTTCCGAGTAGAATTGTCAAGATATCAGTCAGTCAGAAAAAATATGCACATTCCAAAGATGGTAGAAGATAAATGTGCAGGAAACTCCACGTAAACTCTTTCTAAGGTATTACAAATATCTCGGTTACGTGATTGTTGTCGCTACTAATATGTGAGAATAATGTTAATAAAGTAAAAATAAATAAATTCTGAATATGGAAAATAAAATAAGCCACTAGCAGTTAAGAGAAGACCAGTCTTAACTGACAGCGCCCGCTCACGGACACGACTCGTATATCAGCAACACGCAGCTCAGCCATTTTGAAGGGAACCGAATGATCCCCGCGCCGCCAGCAGTGAGACATTTGAGCGAGCAAGACAAACTCTCAACTGCACTGCTCGTTTCCCTTCTCCGTGTGAGAAGAGGCCTCTGCCGTCCAGTGGCGCGCTAACAGACAGGCATTATCTTTACATGTACATAATAGTATTCTTCTGTACATGTCTATGTCACTGAACTCTTTCTAATCAGCTAAACTTTAATTGGTTTGATGAAAATATCGTTTGTATAAGTGATATTCTGGATGACTTAAAGTTTACTATTGGACCTGGTAAGGCGATATTTGTTGGGTAGCGGACCCGTTATTAATATTTTTTTATCTATACAGTAAATTCCATGCATAATAAGATTTACCTGCATTGAGGTTGGCCCTCAGCACCGACACTACAGTTTCCTTGTAAACAATAGTCTTTGCAGATGAACACGTCGCATCTTTCACCGCCGTAACCTGCTGTGCACTCACAAGCCGGCTCCCCCTTCTCGTTCAGAGCACACACACCATTGTTTGAACACCGATTACTGCACGCGTTCACTTCGCATCTGTCACCAGCGTGTCCGGGTTTACAGCTGAAATAACAATTATTTGTGAGTAGCTGTAACAGATGCACGAGGTGCGCGACCACTGCGCTGTTTCAGGTGCTCTATAAGTACATCTTGGACCACACTGACGTCGGTGAGGGGACTCGGTCTACAACTCACTCTCAGCAAGTGTGCTGATGAACGCTGCTCCCTTCTCTGTGTGAGAAGAGGCCTCTGCCCTCCAGTGGGATGATAGCGGGCAGGCATTCTCTTTACATTTATAATTTTATTCTTCTGTACATGAGTAGGATATTGAAGTCATCATCATCATCACCATCAGCCTTTTTAATGTTCCCACTGCTGGGACTCAGGCCTCGTCTCTAAGAGAGGGAATGGGCCGTAATCCACCACGCGGGCCCAGTGCGGGTTGGTGAATGTCAAATGTATTGGAATTTTTGGTTCTAGGACATGCCGGTTTCCTCACGATGTTTTCCTTCACCGTTGAGAGCAGTGGTGATGAATTAAATTACACAAAGTAATGCGTCTGGCTGGGTTCGAACCCGCGGCCTACAACTCGTGAGTGGGGGCCTTTACCACTCGGCCGCCACTGCTCTATGGATATTGAACTCCTTTTATACAATTTGACTGATTTTTTTATTTCTGTACACACTTCTAACAAAAGAAAGACAAATCAAATCATTATAAACATTTGTTCGAAGGTTCTGCTTATTTCAAAAGAAACTTCCAGCAGACCTGCTGAACAAGAGATGTTTTAGGCGAGAAATCATCCAATGACTTATCTCGCCCTAGGGCAGAGCGGGAGGGCGTGTTACACTTTAACTGACTAAAACCCACTCCTATGTTCCTTATTATTCTTGCGTTCCAGAACTCCGGTATATATGTAACATATCTATAGTAGCTTTATTTTGATGTTTATAGAGTTTGGGTAACAATAGAATCGGGCGGGCTGACATCTGTTAGGTCCGCTAGTTAGTTATAAAATGTATTATCTATACAACGAACTCCATGGGTAACATAGTATATATTTACCTGCATTGAGGTTGGCCCTCAGCACCGACGCTACAGTTTCCTTGTAGACAATAGTCTTTACAGATGGACACTTCGCATCTTTCACCGTCGTAACCTGCTGTGCACTGGCAGGCCGGCTTACCCTCTTCGTTCAATGAACAAACACCGCCGTTTAAACAGTGCTTATGGCACGCGTTTAGTTCGCACCTCTCCCCGGAGTATTCGGCTTTACAACTGAAATAATGAAGATAAGAAACAGCGTCACTCAGCCGACCAACAGATATTGTGACTAGTTGTAACACGCAAACGAGGTGCGCGGCCACTGCGCGTCACTAAACATGATTGACAATCAAATAGAATGTTCATGAATTCGATCAACAATAAAGAACTTTAGTATATTTCAGGGGTTGCAAGTACTCATGAAAATGAACCTATTTTTTATTGACCTATATTTTTATTAACCCTTAATCAGCTTTTTCTTACATTTGCCAATTAATACAAACATAAACTATATTCGTAGGTATACGTAGAAAAGAGCTGATCCTGTTGTAAAAGTTGCGTTCGCGTGGGGTTTAATGCATTAAGTCTCTGTCCCACAGTTCACAAGACAAATTAAACATTGAAATTAATATGTGTTCAATTTTTATAGGTGGGAAATCATCCAATGACATCTCCCGCTCCAGGGCAGAGCGGAAGAGCGAGTCAAATTTTTACTGATTAAAACTCACTCGTACATTCCTTCGTTGCCTTGTATTCCAGGGCCGGGTTTTCCTTTCAGAAGCGAACCCATGGCCCCAGTAGGCTTCGACCCTGCTGGGCCCCTACGGTTTGCTGACATCTCCTTGAGGCGCGCGTGGAACCATACGCGCCGTCGACGACCTGGGCTCGGTCCGGTCGACTACTAGACGGTCAGACGGCGAGCTACCCATTGCTCGCCGTCCGCAAGCCCGCGAAAGTATTGTGTGTGTTAGACGCGCGTCACTGCTCCAGGAATTCTAACTTTACATTTCAAAGCTGGTGAGGACGTGGATGCTTGAGGATCTGTTACCGTTAGACATGTAACATATGTAGGCGTCGCTTAAGTTGCCGTCAGTGAAAAACGTTAGGGTCAGCTCACACCGAGACGCGAAGTGATGCTGCGCGAATTATAATTATTAGAGTTAGTACACAACAACATATACGTATCACATAAGAGAATCTGAATAAACCCCGCGGCTTCGCTTTCAAGCATCATGAGCTGACCCCAATTATCTGTGAGATGAACACGTTTTACCTGCATGTAGGTTGTCCCTCAGCACTGACGCTACACTCTCCTTGAATGCAGTAGTTCTGACAGACTGGTGCTGGAGACTCACTCTTCGAGTCATTCGGAATCAGACCCTGGAGAGCATCGCAGCTGTTTATCCCCTGAATTTGTTCCTTTATCGTGTAGTTGGCTGCTATACGATGACAAGCCGCACAGCTTGAGCTAGACGTTGAGGTTAGTTTTGTTGCCACAGTTTGTGTTGAATACTTCGGTAATCGCCAAATTCCCTGTTCACCAGAGTTCTGCCAGTATATAAAGTCTTTTGACACGGCCAATGAAAATGCATAACGAGTGTTTCTTACAGTATATAGTGTTGTTCTGTTCTTTCCATTAAAGTTTGCACTTCCAATAGACACGTGATCATCACTATCATGTATTCTCTCAGTCCAGTACATTTTTTGTGTTTGTTGATCGACGGCCAAGCTTGCTCGGTCATAAACATGGCCAGCTATTAAAACTTCTCTCTCGGAGCCATCTAACCGAGCCCTCTCTATCTCTTCGTTTGTGATCCAGTAAATATACCTGTAATTTGTAAACATCCATCAATATTAACAAAATTCAAGAGGAATTCAGCTGAGTCATAAACCTACACACAAGGGCAAACATATCCGAACATAAATAGATACATTATTTTCAAGTACAATTTTTTTTTTTAATCTTATAAATTTAGGGACTTTTGGTCACAGTACGACCATGCCAGCCCCATCGTAACCTAATACAAGTCAAGCTTTATCAACTATGAGAGCTCACAACCTTACTCACTATTTTATAAACAGCGATGGCTGCGTTAGAGAGGGGTTCGGACAGTATACTTTGGATAACACCAACATCAATTAAATTAATTTTAAAAGTATTCATCAACACCTCTCTAGCAGCTCGTGTCCTGACGCATTCCACCAACAAGTGGTGGACATCCTCCACCGTGCCGCATTCTGTACAATTTGGACTGTCACTTATTCTCATTAGATACCGAAACTTGTTGAGTGGAACGTGTCCAGACCGCAGTCTATGCGCTATTATTATAAACTTTCTCTTAAGCTTAATATTGGCAAACCAAGGAATACGTGGAGGTTCACATTGTATTGTCTTGTACCAGATTCCCTTTTCAAGTGATGTTCTATTAAAATATTCTTTCCAATCCTTAGAGCATTTAATTTTATATTTTGGTAAAAGTTCGGAGTAGCTTGGAGTAATATTCACCTCCAAACCATCCGACACAGAAGTCTTTGCTAGTTGGTCGACCTCCTCGTTCCCCCGTAAGCCAACATGCGACGGAACCCATTGCAGAATCAAATTTACATTATTAGACATGAAATAATATATTTGTCTTAATATGATATAAGCAATCGAAACACCTCTGCAGCCAGAGGCACATCGAGCTATATGCTGAAGAGCACTTCTGCTGTCTATGAAAATGACAATCCTATCGTTATTAAACTCCGCGTTTTGCAAGTATGTAAGTGCCTTTGATACCGCAAGGAGCTCCGCCGTCATTATACATACATTACTATTACAAATTTTAAACAATCCTTTACTATTATGCCTCGGATCATAAAAGGCGGCACCAAGAATATTTCCTATTTTAGAACCATCTGTATATAATTTTAACCAACCATAATATTTAGTATAAATTTCTTCCAAGATATTGTTTTTCAAAATATTAATATCGTATGATTTTTTACATTGTTTCATATAATCTAAATGGACTCTAATAGTACCTCTTACGTTTATATTTGAAACCCAAGTATCTAAGCAAAACATTTCTAAAGGATAACTAGATGAAACAACTTCTTCTTTGGTACTGTTATATACTGTTACTAATAATGGTGGTTTCTTATTTAAAGTATATAATAGATCCAATGTTATATTGTTCTCAAAAGATTGTAATTTTAAACAGAATTTAATTGCAAGATATTTTCTTCTTAGAGCCAGATTAGGGATACACAATTCACATTCCATAACGTGGATGGGAGTTGTTCGTATGAAACTTCCAATTATCCTCAAAGCTTGGTTTTGTACCTTATCTAATTTACTCACATGTGTTTTTGCACTGTTATCGTATAAGAAGCTTGCAAAATCAATTCTACTTCGGATTAATGCTATGTACAGCCTACGAAGATGTTTAGGGTGCATCCCCCATGCTGTTCCAGCTAAAACTTTCAGTATGCACAAAAACCTCTGTGTTTTAACGCAAGTTTCGTTTATGTGCTTCCCCCAACGAAGGTTTTTGTCCAACCACACACCAAGATATTTGACATTTTCAGACGGGCTTACTAATGAGTCCTTGATGGTTAGATTTACTTGCTGTCTCCTACGTCCTCTGCTAAATATGCAAATTTGAGATTTACTCCCTGATAATTCTAAACCTAATTGATCTAAAAGTTTAATCATTATATCTACCGCACTTTGTACTTCCAAAACACTATCAGCTAGATTTTTACAGCTTTTGTAAAGGACAAAGTCGTCAGCATATTGTAATATTATAACGTTAGTAATACTATGACAAATTTTATGCGTAACTATATTAAAAATCAAAGGAGACAATGGGTCACCTTGGGCAATGCCTCTACTAGTCCACCTGACCAGAAAGCTATCTTCATTACCGTCGTATGTGCTTTTAAGATGTCTTTCTGTCAAGAATTCCCACATATATCTGCAAATTTTATTTCCTGCATTTATTTAATTAAGAGCATGAATAACACTATCAACTGTCACATTGTTATACGCATTTTCTATATCCAGAGAACACGCTAACGTAGGATGATTCTTAGAAAAACCCATTTGGATGTAGCAAACCAATCGAGCCAAGCAATCCAAACATGACTGGGAACGTCTAAATCCCGTAGTATTCAATGATAAATATTTATTTTTTTCCACGTACCATTCAATTCTTTTACATAATAAAGTATGGAAAATTTTACACAAGCATGAAATTAAAGAAATGGGTCTTAATTTCAATGGGATATCTGAACCACTACAATTTTTCGGTATTGGTACTATTTTAATATTTCGCCATTGGGTAGGGACAGTACCAGTTGCCAAAATTAAATTATATATTTCTAATAGGTATACTTTTGCTGGTTTTGGAAGATTATAGAGCATCGAAAACGTAATTTGGTCATCCCCTGGTGCCGTGTCCCTCTTTTTAAGA
This sequence comes from Mythimna ferrago, assembly GCA_910589285.2. NCBI lineage: Eukaryota > Metazoa > Arthropoda > Insecta > Lepidoptera > Noctuidae > Mythimna > Mythimna ferrago. Next base: position 11,387,749 of record OU342700.1, read on the forward strand.
CATCTATCCAATTCGTGAATTGTAAATTCTATTTCTAGGGATGTGTTACTTGACTCGATAACAGGCATCTGAGGAATGACATAATCAGGAGCAAGACTACAGAGTAAGTCTTCAACTTGTAGCTTGGAAGCATAAAATTTTGATCTTTTATGCCCTTTCATCCAACGCATTCTATTCCAAGCTTCCGAGACAGAGGTTGATTCATCTATACTGCTACAGAAATCCCTCCAACCTTGTGATTTGGCATGATTTAAAGCTCGTTTTGTCTCATTCGTTTGATTTTCTAAAATATTTAAATTACTTGGAGTTGGGTTTCGCCTAAATATTGATAATGCCAACCTTCTCCTTGCTATAGACCTTGATAGGTCAGCATTCCAGTATGGTTTCGGTTTAAATTTAGTCAAAGGGTCAGTACATATCTTAACTAAAGGCGTACTTAAATCAGCAGCTGAATTAATTTCATTTACAAAGAAGTCGTATTTAACCTGAACATTATCTGAAATGATTATGTTGTTATATAAGAAAGTTTGTTCCAGAGTTTGTTTGTACAATAGCCAGTTTGTTTTTTTTAAATTCCGTCTTTTAACTAAATTTCGATTTGTAAAACTATTTGAAAACTGAAATATAATTTTGATAATTATGTGATCGCTACTCAGCGTTTCATTAGTAATATTCCATTTAAAGTTTACGGCAATATCTGCAGATACAAAAGTAATGTCAGGTGAAGACTCTTGAAGCACCCCATTTACCAGTTTAATCCTCGTAGGGCTGCCATTATTCAATGAAATAAAGCCATTTTCTAGGGAAGAATCGAATAACTGCATACCTCTAAGGTCATTTTTATATGACCAGTTTGAATGATGGCCATTAAAGTCACCTGCTATTATAGTTCCTTGAGAAAACGTACTGAAAAGCGCATCCCAATCTGGCGGAGTGGTTCTAATATTAGATGGAGAATATATACTTACAATATTTTGTATATAAGGACAGTTCAGTAGCTTTACATGTAGCACCTCTATACCTGTATTGTTCAATTTGAATGACGATACCTGAGTCTTTAAAGATTTATGGGTTATAATTGCTACACCACCGTATGAATCACATCTATCTCTTCTGAAAATATTATAACCACTAATGTGACTATGAGATTCCGGTTCCATCCATGTTTCACTAACAATAGCGACGTGCGCTTTTTCTTGGAATAGTAAGCATTCAAATTCAACCAGTTTTGGTTTCAAGCTTTGTGAGTTCCATTGTAGTATGTTCAAAGTTATTTCATGTGGTGCACTATCCATTAACCATTATCACTCAGAAACATTTTAACAATCCCTGGTAAGTCTTGCAAAAGGTTAGTAAAAAGTGAGGTAAACCAGTCTGTAAAAATCTTAATAAGAGCTTTGAGCTTAACGACTATACTATCCTTTTTTTCTGTTATGAAGTTCTTAATTCTTTGTATAATTTCACTAAATGACCATGATTTCCAATGTGTCTGATCCATATTGTCTGTCCGCATTTGACCAGCAGTGTCTTCAGCTGATTTTTCTGAATCTGAAGTATCCAGTTCAACAATTACATTGTTTGCTATTTTATAAGGTACTTTCTTCTTCTTGGTATTTTTCTTTTTGTTTTTTGTCTTGTTTGAACCTGAAGGAATATTACTCTCAACTGTTTCCATATAAACTTCTTGAAAAGACGATACTGAATCTTGCTTGCTTCTCTCGGATGCCTGAATAGTTCTACATTCCAGGATTGGGCTTGGGTCACGTAGTACACTTGGTGTAAGGAAAAAGGGAGACACCCAATACTTTGTTAACGCTTTTTGGTAAGTATAATTATGTTCTGACATCAATTCTCTAATGCGTTTTTCTTTTCTATACACAGGGCACTGTTTCGACATTGCCATGTGATTGCCTGAGCAATTAGGGCATTTGAATGTTACTGGATCACAGGTAATATGGTAGTTAGAACACTTTGGGCAAACTGATTTATTTGTTGGGCACATTTTAGCAATATGCCCAAATCTCCAGCATTTGGAACATTGCGTTACAGGAAACGTATACGGTTCTACTCTTATTTTCAACTCAAATAGACATACATGTGTAGGTAAGGAAGAGCCTTTGAAAGTTATTCGGAAAGTTTCACTTTGAACCCATTCATCTCCACTTTTTTTATTGAGTCGCTTAGCTGATACAATTTCCTTCTCACAATTCATATAATCTACGAGTTCTTCTTCAGATAAGCCCAATTCGATATCTCTAATAATTCCATACGATAGACCAACCTCCCAGGTTTTTTGCATTCGCCAACCAAGATCAATAAATACAGGGCAACAAAGGAATTTTTCTGCACTATTTTTGTTACTAAACGTTACTAGCAACTTAAAAGGATTTATGTATTTAATTTTGTCAATGTCCATAATCTCATTTTGTTTTAGTAATTTTGCAAGAGCAAATTGTTTGGGTTTCTTTTCTTTGGAGGATACAGTAACTTGTATTGGTGATTCCTCAGACATATCCTTGCTAAGTTTTGCCTTCTTCTTAGTTATTTCTACTTACAGTTTGCCAACATTCTTGATTATTCTCAGTACTTCGACGTTTTATCGCTGATATTGTTGTATTCATTTCTATAACGTTATTCAATTGAGTTTGGTCATCTAATGTATCAATGTTTAAGTTTGCATCATAAGCCTCAGATTGGGATTGATCCCTATCCATTAAAAATTGCGTAACTGCACTCGCGACGCGATACCGGCCAGCGCGAGCGCATACCGATTGTTAAATTGGTTTTTTATTCGATTTTATATTAATTTATCTTTGATTATATACTTGTCTAGATAGAGCAATGCTAACAAACGAATGCACTAAATCTGTCTCCAATTGCGAGATATGTGTGAGTACCGCTTGCGTACTTATTGTCGTCAAACTGTCAAGGTGTGCGTGTTTAGGGATGCCTGCTCCAAATGGTTAACTTTCCTTTTATCCGTTATTTATTATGAAGAAAGTTTAACAAAATAAGTTGTGTGAAATGATATTTTGTAAATTAAAGAAAGAAAAAAATACATTTATTTAACACAGACTTTAAGACACACAATTCTCTGGTTACATGTACTTATATGTATGTACATAAAACAAACAAATCAAAAGTATAAAGTCCGATGTAAGGACAAGACAAGACAAAAAATAGAGTGAAAAAAATAACAGTCTTTTATTTTTTTTCTTGATAGGTTCGCGTTTGACCACCATCTCACCTGATGGTATGGATGACGATATAGGCGTGTTCAAGATCGGAGACAATCAGTAATTTTAGTTCTTTAGCCGTCTTAAACCCTTTTTTGTAAAATATAAATCATCATCAGAAAAATGTTCGGAACACACGACTGAAGTCCTGTGGGATTTCCACTGGTCTTAATTTCGAGTCCGCAGTATAATGTCTCTCCAGCAATTTGCTAGTATGGGATCCGTAGGAAATCTGAAACCCAAAATATTAGAAAGAACTAACAAAAATACTATTTAGAGCATGACGTCATGGGTTTTATTTATTTTGTAGGTATAGATAAGTTATCATTTATTGATTTAATAAATAATGTAATTTTTAAATTGATTTATTGATAAAATAATGTTCTCCTGATCGAAAGATGACGTACTAATATTTGTATTAGGTCTCCCATAGTTTCGCCAAATCTCCCTAGTAAAAAACTGACAACACTGGCTAATCAGAATAACTTACAAAAAAACGAATGAAAAAATCGTCTTTCTTGATATATTAGTGGGTAAATAACAAAACTTACCGATGAAAAGTGATCTTGGTATTATTATACGGTTTTCCCAAATAATTGCGGTACAGTCTGATAGCACAAACCGGCATAATTAATTACTTTTCGTGAGCACGTTATCCTTCGGTGTTTCAAATGACACTGACGTAAGGGAGAAGCGAGTCTACCAATTTTAGTAGACTTTATTTGGGCCGTTCAATAGGTGTCAATGTGGCATCTAGACAAGTATATAATCAAAGTAATTTTTTTTTTTTTTTTTTTCTTCTTTGGCAACTGAGCCGGTGTCGACTATTCTGCCAATGTCATGTGGTAACGGTAGCACCTGACGTGAGGTGAACCGTCGAACTTTGCACTTTGTGGTAGATCTACAATGTTAATGGCTGGCTACATTTTAATGTTGTTATCGTTAATAAATTTTGATAGAATTTGGACAAGTTTAGGAGAGAATAGAGTCAAAAGGGAGTGGAAGTTGATAGGGAGGGGGATTTTAATTTTGGGAAGCGTTTGATACAAGTCGAAAGAGTGAGAGTTTAAAGAGCATGAAAAAAAACGCTGATGGCAGTTTTGTTTCTTGTTCTTCTGCTGATTCGTCTGATGAGAGCAGGTATTCTAGCGCGTTCAGTGATGATTCTGTACATCTGCGTGACCAACTCTTTTCTGCTTTTTCTTGCTATGGTAAATTTTTTAATGTTGTCCATATAAATGCTCAAAGTGTTCCTGCTCATCACTCCGATCTAATATCTTCTTTCGACTCAGACCTTATTCACGCTGTCCTTGTATCTGAAACTTTTCTCAAACCTATGCTTCCCTCAACACAATACTCGTTGCCTGGTTTCAAACTTGTGCGTAATGACAGAACTGGCAAGGGCTGTGGAGGAGTTGCCATCTATCTCCGTGGAGACATTCCATGCAAGGTTGTTGATCAGTCCCCAAGTAATTATTCGAAATCTGCGGAACACCTGTTTATTGAAATTACTTTTAATCACACTAATTTACTTTTAGGTGTTTACTACAGTCCTTCCAGTCATATTGATTATTTCTCTTCTTTTGAATCAAAACTTGAATATTTTTCTTCTTTATACGACCACACGATAATACTCGGGGACTTCAACACCTGTATGATAAAGGATGATGTGCGAAGCCGTAAACTCCAGTCACTTGTCTCTTCAGTCAACATGCATATCCTTCAGCTTAACGCTACCCATCATGCTCCCCACTGTAACCCTTCACTTCTAGACCTTATTTTAGTTTCCGATACAAGTAAAGTAGCCACGCACGGACAGCTTTCTGCATCTTTCTCTTACCATGACCTTATATTTCTTTCTTATAAAATTCGTCCTCCTAAACGTAAATCTAAATTTCTCTTCCTTCGCAGTTTCAAGAACATAGTACTGGATCGTTTGGTGGAGGATGCGGGCAATATTGATTGGTCTCCTGTTTATGATAGCAATGATGTGGACACTAAGGTAGCTGAATTTAACACACTTATGATGAAACTCTTTGATGTGCATGCCCCTCTCAAAAAGGTTAGAGTGAAGCATCTTCCAGCTCCTTGGTTATCTGACAGTGTTAAAAATGCGATGTCTAAAAGAGACAAGGCTAAGAGGCGCTACAAAGGAGATCCTACTGATGAGAACTGGTCTGTATATAAGAAACTGCGAAATCGCTGCGGTCGGATGTGTAGAGATGCTAAAAGGCGCCATATCCACAATTCTATTCAAAACTTCAACACAAAACAAGTATGGCAATTTCTCAAATCTCTTGGCGTTGGTAAAGCTGTTGATGACAGCTCACCTGATATTGACCTGAACGTAATTAATTTTCATTTTTCCAAATCTCCTGTTGTTCTAGACGACAATGTTAAAGCTTCCACCCTAAACAATCTCTCTAAACTTCCTCTGCCAAGTTGTACTTCATTCTCTTTTCACCCGGTTACAGAAGGGGACATTAAACGGGCCATAACATCAATATCCACAAAAGCGGTGGGTGATGATGGTCTTCACCTCCAGATGATTCTTCCTATCCTGAATGAACTCACTCCTGTCATTCTCCATATTATCAACTATTCCCTTTTCACTGGCTGCTTTCCTTCTGCGTGGAAGAAAGCGCATGTCTTACCTCTACCTAAAGTCCTTAGTCCGTCCTCAGTTTCCCAATTCCGTCCAATCTCCATTCTCCCAATTCTATCTAAAGTCCTTGAGAGTGTTGTCAATAATCAACTGTCTCATTTCCTATCCTCTAATGGCCTGCTGAGTCATTACCAATCTGGTTTCCGTCCTGGTCACAGTACTGTATCGGCACTAGTTAAGATAACTGATGACATCCGACTGGCCATGGAAAATAGGTTTCTTACAGTATTGGTTCTATTGGACTTTAGCAGTGCTTTTAATTCAGTTGATTTTGACATCCTCTTGGGAATTCTATCCTCTCTTAATATATCTCCCCCTGTAATCGCTTGGTTTAATTCTTATCTTCGTGGTCGCTCGCAGTCGGTTCGCTCAGGAGAGACCTCCTCTGATTGGTGCAACCTAGCTGCGGGTGTTCCTCAAGGTGGCGTCCTTTCTCCTCTTCTTTTCTCTATTTTTATTAATGCTATCACAAAGGTCTTATCTTCACACTACCATCTCTATGCAGACGACTTGCAGATTTATCGACACTTTAAACCTGAGGAGCTTCCTAACGTTATTGATGCCATCAATAGTGATCTCAAAAATATCTATCAATGGGCTAAAAGTTTTGGACTCTTAGTCAATCCAACTAAGTCACAGGCGATCATTGTTGGTGGTAGATATTTCCTAAATTCACTAAATAACCAGTCTCTCCCTCCAGTACTGTATGATGGCGTCGCCATAGAATATTCCAAAAAAGTTAAAAACTTGGGTGTCCTTTTAGATTGTAACCTGACCTGGAATGTCCACATTGCGGAAGTAAGCAGGAGGGTGTTTTGCTCGTTTCAATCACTAAAACGTCTCCAGAAGTTCCTGCCTTTCTCTACTAAACTTACTCTTGCTCAGTCTCTCCTTCTACCTATTCTGGATTACGCTGATGTCTGCTTCCTGGATGCGACTGAGGAACTTCTTAATAAGCTGGAGCGTCTGCAGAATCTGTGTATCCGCTTCATTTTTGGCCTTCGAAAGTACGACCATGTGTCAGAATTTCGAAGGCGATTGAAGTGGTTACCTGTTCGGCAGCGTCGGGATTGTCACATTCTATCTTTTCTCTTCTCTATTCTTCATAATCCCAACTCCCCCTTGTATCTCCGGGAACGCTTTGAGTATCTTGTTCCGAGAGGAAAGTCTTGTCGCTCATCATCCTCTCTTCTCCTTCGATTTCCTCCCCATTCCTCTAGTCGGTACAGTGGTTCTTTTACTGTTCGAGCTGTTCGTCTTTGGAATTCTCTTCCACACTCTATAAGGGCTAGCCCTTCGTTGGACGTCTTCAGGGGAAGGATCAGGGAACATTTCCTGTCAATATGACTCATGTATATATATATATATATATGTATAGGTTTTATTTGTTGTATTTATGTAGTATGTTTTCTTTTATCTATGTAAATTATTTTGGTTTTTGTTGTGCATTTCTTAAGTTCTCCTCTTTTATAAAATTTTATTTATATTAAATTAAGGTTTGCTGTAAGAAAACCCAATTTTGGGTTAAGCTCGCCTGTGTACATCGGCTTTCTTACTCTGAATAATATGTAAATTTATGTACAATAAAGAATATAAGAATATAAGAAAAAAAGATATGATCCAATGTGCCATCATCAAGACCACACTCGCACAAAGCACTGTCACGAACATGAATTTTGTGGAGGAATACTGGACTACAGCAGTGGCCGAGTCTCAGTCTGCACAAGGATGAAACCGTTCTTTTTGAAAGTTTGGGACATTTGAAAAACCAAGGTTTCCGCTGGATGTCAGGCTGGATGCTGGCGTAATGCGCTCCCTTGACCTTCGAACTTACCTGCCATGCCGCTGACCACGAGTTGTACAACTTAAGTCTGGTGTCCGAACGTAAGTCGTAACTATGCAGCATGTAGTGTCTACGGTCCACTGGGTTGGAAGTGGCGTATTTTGCCAGTGAGTCTGCACATTCATTACCACCTATACCTGAGTGACTGGGTACCCACACTATCTCAATGTTTAAACTATTGTTTTGGCAAATGTACAGTAAGTTCAAAATATCCATGACAATTTTGCTGTGGAGTTTAGATTTTAATTGGTTTTGACCTAGAGCCTGAATGCTACTACGAGAATCTGAAAAAATAACTGAGTTTTTAATATTATGAGCTAAATTAAAATTGATGGCTTCTAGGATGCCAATGCATTCCCCTGTAAATACTGAGGCCTCGGGAGGACATTGGAATAATAGGGCTATTCGAGAATTCTGGAAGTATGTTGAGACACCTGTACAACCAGTTGACGAAAGTTTTGATGCATCCGTGTAAAACAAGTTCCAACCCTGCCAGTATCTCTTAATAGCCCGATCGAAATCATCTTTTGCTTTCTGCGAGTTTTTGGAGATACCAAGTCCCAAAACGGTTTTTGGCTTAAAATGGACCACCTCATAGGCGGAGGCAAAGACAGGGAGAGTAGGATATTGACAAACAGGTGAAAGGAGGTGTATAAGCTCCCTGTACCTATTCATAATGGAATATTTTTATTGTTCCAATAGGAAGAGGAATTAAGAGATAGAAAGATTTGCTCCAAAATTGGAATTAGGGGATGGGATGAGAGGGAGAAGACTTTGGACAAAAAACGATCTGCTAAGTATTGTCTACGAAGGGCAAGGGGAGGATCTGCGCATTCAACCTGGAGAGCATTTATGGGGGAGGATTTCATGACACCGATTACAATTCTTAGACATCTGGACTGGACAGAATCTAGTCTACGCAGAGCTTCTTTGTTACATGGCTCCATTAGATAGCTACAGTAATCTAACACGCTTCTGACTATCGCGTTGTAAACCAGTTTTAAAGTATATGGGTGAGCACCCCACCATACACCTGCCAAAGCTCTAAGAATTGAAACCGAGCGTTCACATTTTTTCACTGTGTTGTTAATGTGATCCACACCCGACAATTTGGAGTCCAGGGTAACACCCAGAAACCTGGCGTTCTCCTTAACTGGGATAGCTTGGCCGTCAATATTGATATCCACCTGAGGTACAAGACGTCTGCGAGTAAACACAACTGCTGTGCTCTTTGGAGCGCTTAGAGATAGCCCATGATCAAGTAGCCAATGGTTTAATGAGGACAAAGATACATTCATGGATTGAACAGCATCCTCGATGGATTTACCACAGACCAATAGAGCAATATCGTCAGCATACTGAAGAATTTTACAGTCGAAATTTAGGCAAGAGGGGAGATCTGAGGTATAGATGTTATATAAAGGGGGGCTAAGAACCGATCCCTGGGGAAGACCCCTCCAAGCGAGCCTTGGTTCAGAGTCCCCCCCAGGAATCCTTAGTTTAAGACTACGATCTGAGAAGATACTGGATACGATCTGACATATCCTAGCCGGGATTCTCAGCTGTTGCATTTTCTGCCTGAGAACTGGGAGGAGGACAGAGTCATAGGCAGCAGAAATATCCAAGAAGACGGCTACCACAGACTCACTTCTACTAAGGGTCAGACGGATTTCTGACGTGAGGGTTCCCACACTATCAGATGAACCCAATCCTTTCCTAAAGCCAAATTGAGTCGTTGGCAGCAGTCTCTTGTTCTCCACAAACCATTCTAGACGGTTTTTAACAAGGTTTTCTAAAAGTTTCATAAGAATGGACGATAGAGCAATCGGCCTGTAGGAAGAGTGATCACTGGGATCTTTTCCAGGTTTTAATATAGGGATAATAACTTGAACCTTCCAATGAGGAGGAATATAACCGGAGGTAAAACAATAATTGGCCAGATCCAGATAATACTGGTGGGTTTTGTCCCCAGCTTTAGAAATAAAGGAGTATGGGAATCCATCCACTCCAGGAGCAGAATCCTTTACATGAGCGAGGACCGATTTCAGCTCTGCCAAGGTAAATGGTTTATCCAGAGGATCGTCTGAAGCCATATGAGGATCCAAAGAAACACATTCATTCATATCCGGCGCATAAGCTGGGGCTAGTTTAGAGAAGAACCGGTGGCCCAGGTCTTCAGAGATTATGTTACCAGAGGGTGGTTGCATGCTATTTCTGTAAGACTTCAGTTTGCGCCACACGACTGAAGGGGGAGTGGATGGACTCAGCGAGTCGCAGAACTTCCGCCAACCTTCTCTTTTCTTTTTTTTGAGTAATTTCCTGGATCTAGCCAACACATGTTGAAAGTTAATGAGGTTCTCAAGGTTCATATCTGCGTTGAGCTTTCTTTCGGCCTCATTCCTGGCTTTGATCGAGGCAGAGCATTCTCTATCCCACCATGGCGGAGAAGGAATTTTACCGGTCGGCGTTTTTTTAGAAGGGAAGCAGTCGTCAGCTGTAGCGGATATGGTATCTGAGAATGCTGCAAAGCATTCCTGAGCATTTTCGTCGCTAATGGGAGGAAGAGAAGAAACCCGTAAATCTAAAATTTTGGAGTATAGATCCCAATCAACGGAATTTAGTTGATATTTTAATAGAGGAGGGGACACGTTGTTGGGGATGGTTTTGGATGGAATTTCAACCATGATGGGATAGTGATCACTACCGTAAGTCATATCCAAACGTTTCCAATTGAAAAGGCTGGCTATGTTGGTTGAGCAAAATGTTAGATCAACACAACTGCTGTTCTGTCCTGGCGAACCTCGACGTGTGGCACAGCCATTGTTGATCACACACAGGTCAAGCTCATCCAACAAATCCACCAGACCTGAGCCAAAGTTATCGCAGGTATCTGACCCCCACCTATAGTGATGGCCGTTAAAATCACCCATAACAAGTAACGGGCCTTGAACATTACTCAGCAAATGTTTGATTGAATCAAGATCGTTAATGTGAGGGTGTGCAATGTAAAAATTAAAAATGTTTATATCCTCAGCCTTAACAGCAACGACATTAATGTTATCACCTAAAAAGGGTAGAGGAATTGGGGAGAATGTAACTTTGTTATTGATGAACAAAGCACATCCCCCATATCCATCTGATCTGTCTTGACGCACACTACTGAACCATGGAATCCTGAAATTGCTCTCAGTACGAAGCCATGTCTCAGCGATGCTGCAGATCGATGGTTTGTGTTTGTTGATTAGATAGAGTAGGTCAGTCTTCCTGGGTGAAACGCTCCTGACGTTCCATTGAAGGAATATCTGGGGATGGAACGTTATTAATGTAACGTACAATTGAGGACAGTTTGTTGGCAACGTGGTCAGGTAGGGATTGAGAAGGGTTGGACAATACTGTCATTAACATACTGGAGATGATATTAAGTATGTTCTCTGAGCTGACGGGACTACTTGCACCTTCCCTAGGGATGGCACAGCCATTTTGAGAAGGGGAGAAAGAGTAATCTTGGATAAGGGCTTGATGAGCCTGCTTATCATAACTAGGAGAAAGAGGGGAGTGAGTTTTGGGTTTCAGGAAGACAGTTTTCCGGTATGATCTGGGAGTTTGAGGAATTTGGCTGGGGTATTGAGGAGAGCTAGGGGGATTAGGTTTGGGCGGTGCTCTAGACACTTCAGCATACGATCTGGAAACCCGGGGGAAAACCTGACTTGCCTCCGCGTAGGAGATTGATTTTTCTGCCATTAGGGCTTTTATTCCCTTCTGACGACCTAGTTCAGGGCAAGCTTTGTCGTTTGCGTAGTGATTACCAGAACAATTGACGCATATGGCATATTCATGGAGGACTTGACACCCATCCCCTGGGTGGTCTTCGCTACACTTGAAACAGCGTGGTTTAGAGCGACATACTGTACGCGTATGCCCAAAACGACAACAATGGAAACATTGGATAGTGGGGTATGTATATTTTTCTACTGAGAGAGCCGAGTAGAAACAGAAGACGCGTCTAGGGAGAACTTGCCCATCAAAGGTGAGTACGACTGTTTGGGTGGGTTTCCACTCAGTAACGCCGAGAGTACTTACCTTCCTATTCAATCTCCTTGCCTTAATAATAGAACCACATCCAGCAGGAACCTTGATATTCTGAATGATTTCTTCTTCTGTCCATTCAGTGGGAACATCCCTGACGAGACCCATGCGAGTAATGTTAAATTGGGGAATGGTAGCAATAAAGTTGTGTTGAGTGAGAAGACGGCTGATCAAAAAGCTGTTTGCATCCTGGTAAGACTGGAACTCGACTGACACGCGATTCCTGCCTAGCTGCTTCACGCTGCCCAGTACAACATTGCTAAAATTTTTTTCATGAAGAAACATTCCGAATTTGATCTTGTGAAGGGTGGTGCCTGAAGTCTGGCCATTGCCTAAGGAGACATGCACAACATAGGGTGCATTGTCCCTAGCCGTGTAAATTTGTCTTCCTGTTTCTTTTTTCAAAAGTTTTGGGGGGTTTGTAGACGGGGGAGGACTTGCCAATCTTTTTCGGTTTGCAGATTCTGTGTCCATGTTAATATTTAGCGCATTATCGTCGGGAAGGGAAACTGATAGCACCGAAGTGTATTCAAAAAGATCGGGGGGGTCAGGGGGTTTTTTATTATCCATTATGGATATGTACTAGATAGATACAACACAAACACAAATAGTACTTTCGATTGAAGATCACACTAGTATGATTCACTAAACTTTTCCACAAAAAATAAATAATCCCAAAATTTCAAGTCGAGACAATTCGATATTTCCACAAAAACATTTAACTTTATCACAAAACACCACGAACACTCCTTGTTTAAGTTTTATATTGTTGAGATTTTTGTTTACAAAAATTTTGGCAATCCACCACAAATGTTAATATGTTAAAATATTTCAACACGTTAGAGACGCGGGAACTTTTCCACCATCAATATTGCCGCCTACTTTTGAGTTCTATAATTTTATTAAAAAACCGCCAGAAAATTCACGTCTGCCAAATTCGACGTTTCCCGCGCTTTTTCAAAAGTAATTTATATTAATATTTGAAATTTTCATACACTGACGTATTATGACGTTGAGTGTCAAAGTGAAGTACAATTTAATTTTATTATCTTGAAAAATTTAATAATCTTTTCTTAACTAGCTTTTTCCTGCGACTTCGTCTGGATAAATGTCGGTTATTGCGGACGTATATCTTTTGTTGGGTTTCAAGCTTACTCTGTTCCAAATATCATCAAAATCAGTTCAGTAGTTAAAGCGTGAAAGCGTAACAGACAGGCATAGTTATTTTTACATTTAACCGGACGCGCTGAGAGAGACGCCATTGTCAACACTTCCCTAACAATCCAAGCGTGTCACCTTCCACACACCACTATCTGCCTGTCAGTCCGTGAAGTGATGGGTTACCAGTCGACATGTTTATCTGTTAAACTTTGTGCAATACTGTAACAATTTTTTTATTACTGGCCTTTACTGTCGAATGGTGCAGCAATCGGACTTGTATTTTCAGAGATTACCTCCTACATAGAAAAAATATAATATCTGAATAAATTAAATGGGCTATCCAACCGATAAAGAATTTTTCTGTTCGGACCCGTGCTTCCTGAGATTAGTGCATTCAAACTAACTTACACTTCACTTTTATGAAATTACTAGCTTCTGCCAGCGGCTTCGTTCGCGTGAACGTTGTTTATAGCGGACGCGAAGTCGAAGACGGATAAAAAGTAGCCTATGTCCATCCTTGAGTTTGAAGCTATCTCCGTAACAAATTTCGTCAAAATCGGTTTATTAATTTAACCGTGAAAGTGTAACAGATAGACAGACAGTTACTTTCACATTTATAATATTATAAGTGGAGCTTCTCTAAGAGTGGGTCTTAAAATGAACATGGATAAAACCAAAATCATGATTAACAACCATGTAGCGCCCACTCCTATCAAGGTCGGAGACTCTACACTCGAAGTTGTGGACGATTACGGCTACCTCGGACAGACAGTCCAGTTGGGTAGGTCTAACTTCGAGAAAGAGGTCAACCGTCGAATCCAACTCGGTTGGGCAGCGTTCGGGAAGCTACGCGGTATCTTCTCGTCCTACATACCACAGTGTCTCAAGACGAAAGTCTTTAACCAGTGCGTGTTGCCAGTGATGACATATGGCTTCGAAACGTGGTCGCTCACAATGGGCCTAATCAGAAGGCTTAAAGTCACCCAAAGAGCAATGGAAAGGGCTATGCTCGGGGTTTCCTTGTGTGATCGAATAAAAAACGAAGATATCCGCAGGAAAACTAAGGTTGCCGACATAGCACAAAAAATTGCCAAACTTAAGTGGCAATAGGCAGGGCACATTGCTCGCAGAACAGATGGCCGTTGGGGCCGAAAGGTTTTGGAGTTGCGACCGCGTACCGGAAGACGCAGCGTTGGAAGGCCTCCTACAAGGTGGACTGATGACCTAGTGAAGGTAGCGGGAAACCGATGGATGCGGGACGCACAGGAACGTTCGATGTGGCGACGCTTGGGGGAGGCCTATATCCAACAGTGGACGTGTATCGGCTGAAATGATGATGATGATGAATGATGAAGTGTAGATAAGTGCAAATAAGCTTAAGGGGCCGGCGACACATGAATTTCCATACAAACGTAATACCACGCTCATTTGCAGTTGGAGCATATTTCCAACATATTATGATGATATTCGGTTACAGACAATATTTATCTAGGTTCCTACGTCGAGAATATTAGAAATATTGTTATTTTTAATACAGGAAAAGCCAAAGGGCATGTTTTGCCATTTACGCTATAAAAAAGTGCGAAATACAATTCGCTTAAATTTCTTTTTGTTTTTTTTTAAAAGAAAGACGTAGGAACCTAGATAAATATTGTCTATAACCAAATGTCATCATAATATGTTGGAAATATGCTCCAACTGCAAATGAGCGTGGTATTACGTTTATATGGAAATTCATGTGTCGCCGGCCCCTTAAGTATGTTATTTGATTATTTCATGAAACAAATGAAAACTGTTTTCAATACAAAAAACAAGTTTTCCGATCTTCTCGTTAGTGTCCCCGCACAGGAGCCACAAAAACAAAGCCGATTCAAGCTTCTTTTTGTGGAGGCGTTTTTTTGTGGCCCGTGTGCGGGTACTACTCACTAGTAACGTACCTTCCACAGATGTCCACGGCGAGATCCCAGCACCGGTGATCCAAGCTAACTAAAACATTTCCACCAGCTTGGTTAGAAGATGCAGGACTTAATGAAAACGTGCGTATACTATATCCATCCTTCCAATAGAGAGCTTGTGTGACGGGGTCGTAGACGACCCTCACGTAGTAGTTCGTTGTTGTCGTAACTAAACGTTGTACAGTCTCGGTTGATACGTCCAAGCTGGATATAAACACGGTCGAGTCGTGATCGTCGCTAAACAGCACCCTGTAGTGCACAGGATCGTATGTTACTGAACTGATCTTATTAGCCGTTGGTATAACTTGTGTGTGCGTCCGTGTACCATCATTGTTGTAAAACTCTAGTTGTGTGTGTGTGGCGACGACGATGTCTGAAACATAGAAATAGATTTGTTTTAAGGACTGAGATTTATTTTATCTAATACTAGCTTTTGCCCGCGGCCTCGCTCCCGTCAACTGGTACTCTATTATACTCTATCATACTCTTCCTTGCGTACTCTACTCAACTCAACCTTACTTGAGTTGGGTAGCGTAGGATAGAGTACTACCCCCGGGTTTGCGGACGGCGAGCAAGGGGAGCTCGCTGTCCGACTTACCCCACTCTACCCTTTTTTTGATAAGTGTGGAAATCATCCAATGACTTTTCCCGCTCTGGGTGGAGCGAGAGGGCGTGTCAGATTGTTATTGACTAAAACCACACCTGTGTCCTTCAGTTGCCCTTCGCGTTCTAGGACTACGGGTTCCCTTGTCAGGAACTCCTCGCGGTGCTAGCGGGCGTCGTCCCTGCTGGGCCACTACGGTTTGCTGATATCTCTTTGAGGAGCGCGTGGATCACTATTATATAAATCAAGCTATGTATTCTTCATCTATACATATAAATAAAATGGCAGTGTCTGTTTGTAATCTTGAAATAACCGCTTTTTACTACATGCATATTATGTATCATATACATATGATACTATATGATATATATACCAAAATAACATTTTTTACAATTTTTGTCTGTCTGTCTGTTTGTTCCGGCTAATCTCTGAAATGGCTGAACCGATTTTGACGGGACTTTTTTTGGCAGGTAGCTGATGTAATAAGGAGTAACTTAACTAAAACAGGCTACTTTTATTTTAGCAAAAAAAAAATAATTTCAAAATCCTGTAGTCCACGCAAACAAAGTCGCGGGCACAGCTAGTCTTTTCATAAACTTGTTGCTCATACAAATGGTTTCCAAATGACTTGCATTCTCACTGATCCTACCTTCTACAATTCACTACTTACCCACTAACTTGCAAATGAAATGGTTCAACAGTTACTCAGTACACGAGGTGGCACAGTCACTGCAACTGTATTGTACTCTTTTTTTTAATTACTATTTTATGTTGTGGTATATTGCTAAAAAAGTCAGTGACTATTTTTATTTGAAAAGTTTTGTATTGCAAGCATGTTTTCTTTTAGTATTATCATTAAGTATTGCCTTGTTATAATAACATAGCTTCAGAGTACTCCGACATGATTTTAATTTATGGGGAGTGCCACAGAAGTACGAGAGGACTAGGTACTACCAGTATTTTAATATATTGTCGGCGGCACGGTAACATTTATTTATTTATTTTATTACAGAAACCAATACATGCAGAGAGTCATTATTATATTCAAATATTAAAAAATATCATCATTGTCATTAACATATCCATACTGGTATTGTAAAAGTGAAAGCGGATGCTCTTTTTTTTTTTTATCTGTTATAACCTACTTCTTAACGGCTGAATAGATTTAGATTCCTGATCCAGGATATAGTCTACTTGTGTTGTAGTTTCATGCAAATCTGTTCAGCTGTTTAGATGTGAAGAGGTAATAGACAGACAAAGTTACTTTTCCATTTATAATAGTATTGCTATAGATATTAAAAACATCCTAAAGTTTTAGAAGTTGAATGGCTGCTGTGTTTTACATTGCAACCGGTCTCTAAAGCTGCACTGCAGCCTGGTGTCTCAAATGACGATTATTGCAAACTGAATGTGGCAAATAAATAAGTTTGTTCAAAAAATCTCATTTGGCAATTATTTCAATACTTAATTGTCAAGTTTGAATTGTTGAACGAACTTTCAAATGTTTGTCGTTTCACTTTCGAATAACCAAATTATGATATCAAGTTTGATCGAAATCCGTTTAGTCGTTTGATTGTGAAGAAGTATTAATGAACATACAATTATACACACAAACTTTCTCCTTTACAATATTACCTAGTGTAATAGCTGGATAGGTATAAAAAAACTGGGCAAGTGCGAGTCGGACTCGCGCACTGAGGGTTCCGTGCAAACTACCATTCCCGAAAGGAGCCTCGAAGATTTTTCCGAATAGCAAAAAAAAATTTTTTTTATTTCTGCCAAAAACAGTTTTATTAATTTCTACATATTTAGTGCGAGAATATTAAGTGCGAGTTGGACTCGCGTACTGAGGATTACGGAACCTTCAGTAAGTTTGTAACTTTGTACAAACTTACCTATGAAAACAGTTCAATTCCTGAATAAAGTTACGAAAATTTTTTTAAATCGCAAATCTGTTTTTTTTTGTGACGTACTTACCTTTATATTTAGTTTTCAGATTTTTTCCAATATTTCTGCTATGAGATCTTGTTTCATGCCAAATTTCAAGATTCTAAGTCAACAGCAAGTACCCTACGAATTTTGATTCCCTTGCGTGTCGAAATATACTTGGACATTTGGAACGCATTGTACGTTTTTTGCGACATAAACGGCTATACTATTTATTTTCGTTAAAATAGAAGTTCGATTTTCAACTATTTTATTTATCTGTAAGTACAGGTCGCGCGGTGAATCAAGATCGCTCGGTGAAAGTAGTGGGGGCAATCGGCGCATGTGTACAATTGCGCACAGAAATTCTTAGTATGTTAGGATTTTATTTTTAATTTCGTATGTTTGAACCTTAGTAACATAACTTATAATAACACTAGTTTTTGATTGTAATTTATCTTGTAAGTAGGTAAATTCAAAAAATTAAAAATTTTAAAATAAATCATAAAATTAAAAAAAATAATTTCGTTAGTTTCTTTCTTTAACGTAATAATTCACGTCGTAAACCATTTTTCTGGCTAGCCGTTTTAAAACTTTATTTTTAACCATTTTTTTTACGACTACGTATTACTATTACGATAACACAAGCTGTACGCAACAGTACCCAAGTACAACAGTATCCAATGAGAGGCGAGAACGCAACGCGGGAATTGAAGAGCGACTCTATCTACCAATGACGTGTCGCCGACGGGGCACACCCGCCCGTACGTCGCCAAATAGACCGTAGAATTGAATACTGCGCATGCCCCTTCCACTTTTGCCGAGCGATCTTGATTCATCGCGCGACCTGTAAATGACATAATATTTAATCAAGTGTACATTCTTCTGACAACTTTATATTTATTCCAATTATTACATAGTCGTACTGATTCAATTACACACTTTTATGATTGTTTTTTTTTTATTGTACCTTTGTTGATTTTCTCTTGCTGGCTTGACAATCTCGTCTGTCCGTGTTATTTAAGCGCTTAGATGAATGCGCACTCAAACTTCACTCCTGTTACTACTCACCAAAACTCAACATTTCAACAAATCAATTCAATTTATGCAAACAAATCGATTGCGTAGGTCAGGAATCTTGTTTTTTACTTATTTATTAAACGTAATTTTATCTTGCCGCTGTTATTGTTATCCATCGATCAGCCATTTTTTTTTTTACTACTGAACGGAGCGGACCATAGAGGTTGTACAGTCTCAAAATGTGACTATGTGACTGCGCATCATTGACAATTCTAGTTTTATATTCAATCGTTCATTGATTGATTATAATAATCGACTAGTTCAGTGTTTGTTTGCCAATTTGTGTTTTGTTGTTTTCAATGGTTTTTTGTTATTTATGTTTTTATTTTGTTTATTCTGTGATTGTAAGTATGATATAATATGTAAATTTGCTGAGCACTGGCCGTTTTGCGCGGATGTAACGTATATCCTACTTACGTGCTACTTAAAGTCGATACTGTTATTTTTTTTTTAAGGTATGCGCCATGTTTGACGCAACTGCTGCAATCGCAAATCAGTCAAGGTCTACGTTGCGTAGTGCACGCGCGCCTCATAGAGTTGTCAGCAAAACTAAAAGGGCCCAGAGGGCCGATGCCTGCCAGGGCTTTAAGAGCATTTGAGAGAGAAAAAGCAACTCTGAAACGCAAAGAGCAACATAAGGAGTATAGGTCAGTTTTAGTAAAATTCTGGCGCGCCTGTTTGCTCCACCCTAGAGCGCGAGAAGTCAATGGATGATTTCTCTCCTCAGAAATGTATTTTACCGTTACCACAGAATAAGTTATAGTTACAAGTAGGTACAGTTTCGCTCTTCGAAAGAAAACGTGCTAATATAAACCTATTAACAACACGGGTAATGTTCATAATACGTTGCACGGCTCGGACACGGTAATAATATCAAATAGTTTTGTGACTCGGCCGTATCTTTGAAACAAATGCCTACCTACAGCCGCGCGGTACGTAAACATGCGATAGGGCTGCCCGCCTCCAGCATTATATTTACATTTCCCTACTTTGTGATTCCATTTAGTTATGTGTTTGTAAATATACTTTATTGAAATTTTAAATGCATGTCTTGGCAAGTGGGGCCCGTTACCGACTGGGGAACATAGGGCTGGTTTACCCTAAAAGAAGATGTTCCCACTTTTGGGAATAAACAAATAAAATACTTTGTAAATTGAATAGGAAGTTTTCAGTAAAAATGCGTGTTGTTTTTTGCCAATTAGCTAAGGAACCCTAAAACGGTTTTTAGTGGTACCTATATGTTGTTATAGCAGCAGCAGAAATACTTATTATGATCAAATTTCAACTATCTAGTGACAGACAGACGGTAAAATTTATTTTTTCTAGTATTATTCATACTTATAGATGCTGGCGGGAAAAATTCCGAATCATTCCCGTCGAATACTTCTGAAGTATTCCGAAATATTCCGAAACTTTCGGAATATTTCAACTGTCAAAAAAAAACCAGGAAAATCGACCTTACTACCTATTTCGCGCTTGGAAATTGTAAAATATTATCTTTAGTTGTATTGTGAGCGGTAGGAATATATTAAGTTTATAGTTGTGAGTGCACGTTGCATCAAGGACAATAGAACCGACTTCAATAAAGTTCCGACTTTACTGAAGTCCGGCCGGCACCTCTTCAATAAAGTCTTCGCTTGGTGGTGGTTTGAAGTGCTCCGGCTTCATTGAAGTCAGTTCTATCTTTTTACTTAAACATTTTTGTTTCAAAATTTTTTTTATGTCACGTATAGGTACATATAGTGACTAATAATACTGTTCTGAAAACTGCATCAAATTCGGTTCAGCCAAACGCGAGATGATCGCGGACAAACATACATACATACGGTTCAAACTCATAACCTCCTTTTTTAACAGGCTTTTATTAGCTTCACCTATATATTTGTTTGTAATCAACGCCTTTGAGCTCGATTTCGACCAGCTTAGGGCGATCAGATTTTTTTAAAACTTTGCACACCCATCAAAGACTGATGACAACACAATGATCCTTTATTCTATGACCTTGATCTCAAGGGCAATGACCTTTACTTAAACCTTTACTTCATTAAAATGTTGGGAATCGCCTGTGACACCCAAAGGCAATGACTTTGACCCCAACGGCCAGACCTTGACCTCAAGGTCAATGACTTTGACCCCAAGGTCAAATGTATAAAAAGTTGGAAAACACCTGGGACACCATAGGGCATGACCTTGACACCAAAGTCAATCACCTTGAACTCAAGGTCAAATGCAAAAATGTTGGGAAACGCCCGGGACACCAAAGGGCTGCTTTGACCGCCGGCGAGCGCTACTTCTCTAAATAAAAAAGATCAATTTTTTTTCGATAACATTTTAGGTCAAATACTTAGGGGTCATGGTCATTGACTTTAGGAAAAGCGTGGGGTGCTCGATTCGACTCTTACGAAACATACGGCACAAAGCGCCCCACCCTTTTTTACAATATAATATTAATATTTTTCGTTCAAACACACAAACAAAACAAACATAGAACAAACAACAACAAACACAAACAACAAATTCAATGTATTTATTGACTGGGCTATTTACGCGTAATGTTTTTATTGACTTGGTGGGCTATGCGACTCGCGAATCAGAGATCTCTCTCAACCGACTTGGGAATTTTGTATAATATTTTTAATCATTTAAAAAATACAAACATTCAGTACTTTTTATAAGGTTCTTCTATTATTAAACAATGATCTCTATCTCTTAACACGTACAACGCCATGTCGGACATTGCTGGGCGACACTTAACTTACCATCTAAGCCATACAAAATATTTTAAATTAACAAAATCTCAAATTTTTGTTTTTTTGTTAGTGTTATTAAATATGAATTTCTAACTTACAAAACATTGACATAACTACAGAAATCTTTATAAATGTGAAGATAATTCATGTCGCCCAACATTGTCCGCCATGGCTTGCTGCGTATATTTATTTGAGTTTTCTTCCGTTGAAGCCGCGCGGGTCAAAGTGTCGCCCGCTCCCGAGCACCCACCCGCGCATCATTATTATCGCGCGCATTGTTATTTCATTTCTTTTAATTATTTCTAAACCTAAAAAACTGTTTATGTTAATTTACCTAGTAAACATAATTGAAAATGTACGTTTTCCCATGATCTCAAATATTTTAAGTTTAAATGTGATAATATTGTTCCTATTTCCTAAGTTTAAAACAATAAAACTGATTTTGATTTTTACTATCCTGATTTTTTAATTTATCTATAAACCGAACACTAAATTTTTCCATAAAATCGAAAAAACAAATCAAACTTGCATTACACAATTTTTTATGTATGTTAGTAAAATAATATTTTTAGAAAAACTGACGTAACTTTTTTATTTATGTACGTTTTTAGAGTGCTGATGTGATTACACTAATCTAGGAGGCCGCGCGGGTCACGCTGCGTACAATATTGCCTTGTATTGTTGACCGACAGTTTAGTAGAGACGTTTAAACATAGCTCTGACTGTCGGACAACATTGTCTGACACGGCCCGAACGGAACATATCGGTGTCACCCATCATTGTCCGACATGGCCTGAATGGAAATTTATCATTTTATTTCGTGGCGTTATACGTGTTAATCAACCTTGATTATTGAATCCGTGTTGACTACATCAGATTTCACTATAACCTAATATTTACCCAAGTCGTTTAACTTATTAGACAAGACTCTAACCCTTTTTCATAAACCAAATCAAATAATGCTAGACCTGGTTTTTTAATTCACAACTGACATTTGTAAAAATAGCATTCGATTTCGAAATAAGTAGGTACCTACCTAAAAACAAAAGAATAAAAATCCTGTTAATCGTAGGCTAACATTAATCAATCCCATATAAATTAAAATAAACATTTATATTTTACTTACGTATGTGCCATTGAACAATTATTAACTTACAAACACGTTTATTCCGATTGAATTATTCCGGCAATCCGGCGAAATATTCGGAAACATTCGATTGCGGGGTACGAATCTTTCTCGCGGGGGGGAAAACTTCTCCGGGGAGCATATCCCCTCTTACCGCACCCCGCACCGCCATCGCCTGCACGCACGACTCGTGGCAGTTGGCAGGCGGGCCCGCGCGCGCGTCGCGGCGTCAGCGTACAAAGTACTCTGTGGTCAGCGCTGCAGCAGCGGCGGCGGCGATCGACGATCGATGCAAAATACAATTTTTCAGCAAAAAAAAAAAAAAATCTTAATTAAATTCATTTTGAATAATTCCGATTTAAAGAAACTTTCCCAGAAGTATTCCGAATTATTCAGAAGTTTTGCAACTATATTCATACTAGAAAAAATTTTTTTTCATCATCAGTGCTCTTATTCAGAAACTGTGGCTGGCTAATACTAACATGGTGTCTGGACAGGGCTCTGCAGGTAAGGTCGTACACCATGTCGGTGGAGTCAAACCAAGAGCGTGTATACTTTTCAATGATAATATTGATTTCTTATGCATACAAGGCCTGTGCAGCGATGATCTGATTGCAGCTTGTGTTGCTGTCAAGAGCGGAAATAGACGCCTCATCGTGTGCTCGGCATACCTTGACGGGACGAAAACCGACCCATCCGAGGAACTTGCAAAGGTAGTCGAGTACGTCTATGCCAACAATGCCGAGCTTCTCATTGGGTGTGACGCCAACGCCGACCATACTAACTGGGGCAGTACTGACATCAACGACAGAGGTGAGCTGCTTCATGATTTTGTACTAACTAACCGCCTCCAAATAGTTAATGAGGGATGTAAACCGACCTTTGTAAGTAAATCGAGGAAGGAAGTTCTTGATGTAACTCTCGCTACTATTCACACTGCCAGGCTGATAACCAATTGGCATGTCAGTGATGAACCATCTATGTCTGATCATCGACTTATTAAATTCGCACTGAATACATCCCACATTTGCGAAACCATCACTTTTAGGGATGCGAAAGCCACGGACTGGGACTTGTACAGACGAAAGCTCCAGGAGAGACTTCCCTAAAACTATACGCTCCCCTGAAACATTGGATTATGCTGTTGCTCAAGTTACTGAAGTCATTACAGCCTCTTACGAAGAGAGCTGCCCTTTAAGAACTGTGAGGGATAGAAAAGTGACATGGTGGAACAAAAAGCTCGATGTTTTAAGGGAAGAATCACGTAGGTGGTTTAATAAGGCCAAATGGACTGACGACTGGGATCGGTATCGGAAAGCTTTAACTATCTACCTATATAATAACTTTTGGGGGCCGAGTCACCCGCGTCCGTAAGAGAATAACCGAAGCAAGTCCCTAGACGTGGTCCTCGGGTGGTGCTAATCAGGTGACACTAACTGGTGGTAGGTTACGACCGTTGGCTTGCGACCACCCACTGAGCAAAGACGTACCGCCAAACGGCCTGGCCGTGTTCCGGTATGATGCTCAGTGTAGCCAGTCTAGAGGAGTTGGGTCGAAATAGTTGTTCCAACGCGAGCACACCAATCTGGCTCGTGCTGATATGGAGGAATCGGGAAGCTAGTCGCGGAGGGTAGCGGAATCCGAGGCACGGTTGCCGATGGCCGACCGCAGGTAGTTGGGGGGCCAAGTAATGTGCTAGCCACACATGAAAGGCTGCCCCGCCAACTGTCGAAAAATCCCGGAATGCGCCATGTGCTGGTTGGCGACCAGACGAGAGGGCCCGATGGACATTCCCGGGGGGGCTTGGGCACCCCCGCAGTCTCCAGACTAGTCCCCCAATGATTTCGTCCCTTCAGTGCGTGCCTGAAGGTTAGCTGCGTGGAACCCTCCCTGTCCATTCAAGGTTGCCTGGAAGAAATCGCCTAGTGCGATAAGGCCGCCAATTGTGTGTTTTTTATTATATGGTTTCCTTTTTGTTAATTTATAATCTTGATGTGCAATAAAGTTTATATAAATAAATAAATAAACCTCATTTCACTTCCTTCTCCTCTCCTCCCGTTCACTCGTATGAAAATGAAAAGGACAAAGAGACAAGTTAAACAGCGGTTGCACTCCCTCTCCCACAAAGTGCACCTCACTAACATAAGAGGTCTACACTCCAATATCGTCGCAGTCCACCATCACCTGGAGACTGAAAAGCCAGCTCTCTTCTTCCTTTCGGAGACGCATCTCAGGTGTCCGTCCGACGTGTCGTACCTTTCCTACCCAGAGTTTACCTTGAAGCACAATTTTAAACCTCGTGCACGTATGTATGTACGCCCGGGACGACATCTGCAATCGGCGTCTCTGTAACCTTGAGGACTCCAGTTTCTCGACGCTTTGGACTTTGGTGGACACAGGCCTGGATAAAATAATCTACGCTTGTGTCTACCGATCGCACAGCGGAGATCAGGATATATCCGGGCTCACACAGCATCTGAGTGAGGCGGCAGATGCGGCTCTACAGCGGTACCCTTCTGCCCAATTAGTGTTACTGGGGGATTTTAATGCCCACCACCAAGAGTGGTTATTCCCGTATCAGTCCACAGACTACGCTGTTCGAGCGGTGCGAAAGCTAGCGCTAGCACTAAATCTCACCCAGCTGGTCCAGGGGGCAATGAGGGTGCCGGATGTGGATTCGCACACAGCCAATTGCTTGGACCTCCTGCTGACAACAGATCCAGACCGATACTCTGTGTCGATATGTTCGCCTTTAGGCAGTTCCGACCACTGTCTGGTTAAGTCTGTGTCTGTCTACTCCCCGCCCGATCCCAGCCCTAGAGGCAACCGGGTTTGGCGATACAGGTCAGCAGATTGGGATGGCTTGCGGTCTTTCTTCGCATGCTATCCTTGGCAGCTCACTTGCTTTTCTTCGGAGGATGCTTCGTCGTGCGCAGATGCCGTGACGGATGTGTTGCGACAGGGGATGGAGTACTTCATCCCATTCTCTGACGTAACAATGTCTGGCCAAGCTCGTCCATGGTTCGGCGCCGAGTGTCATCGCGCAGACGCGCGTAAGCACGCGGCACACTGAGCTTAGGCTGACGCTCGTATGCGCAAAGCAAGCGACGTGGCTCAAAATAAGAAGGCCTTTAACAGGGCTGCCAAGTCCTGCAAGAAGGTGTTGAGGAGGTCTCTGTTCGACCACGTAAGCCGAATTGGGAGCAAACTAGCTTCATACCCAGCAGGTAGTAAAGCGTTTTGGTCCCTGGCTAAGTCGGTTGAATCGAACTTCTGCCGCCACTCACTTCCGCCACTGCTAAAACCCGATGGCTCGCTGGCCCACACCGCGGAAGAGAAAGCAAACTTATTTGCCTCTCTTTTAAGGAATCTTCTCGTCTGAACTCTGGTGACGCATGGCCCCCTGCCTTTCCTGAGCGATTCGCATCCATCAGAAGGACGTCCGTAGGGTGCTACGTAACCTAGACGTGAACATAGCCAGCGGTCCTGACGGGATACCAGCGGTCGTGCTTAAAACTTGTGTGCCTGAATTGTCTCCGATCTTGACACGCCTATT
This sequence comes from Mythimna ferrago, assembly GCA_910589285.2. Taxonomy (NCBI): domain Eukaryota; kingdom Metazoa; phylum Arthropoda; class Insecta; order Lepidoptera; family Noctuidae; genus Mythimna; species Mythimna ferrago. Next base: position 11,413,737 of record OU342700.1, read on the forward strand.
TCGCCTCTCATATAAAACTGGAAAAGTGCCGATTCCTTGGAAGTAAGCGACAGTGCAGCCTGTGCTTAAGAAGGGCAGTCGAGCTGACCCGGCAAACTACCGACCCATTTCTGTTACGTCCGTCCTCTGTAAGAGTATGGAACGGGTGCTAAACAGGAAGCTTCTGGCATACCTAGAAGCTAACGACATCCTCAGTGACCGGCAATACGGTTTTCGCCAAAACCGGTCTACTGGGGATCTTCTAGCGTATGCCACTCACATCTGGAGCGAGGCTATCGAGAAACATGGGGAAGCGCTTGCCGTCTCCCTTGATATCTCGAAGGCTTTCGATAGGGTCTGGCACGAAAGCCTTATTGCTAAGCTTCCATCCTTCGGATTACCCGTTGGTCTGTATGATTGGATCGCAGACTTCTTGCGGGATCGATCCATCCGAGTGGTTATTGATGGCTGCTGTCCGGTCAAATGGATATTAATGCCGGGGTCCCTCAGGGGTCAGTGCTCTCGGCGACGCTGTTTTTGCTGCACATAAATGATCTACTTAAACCCGGTATCTTTGGGTATGCAGACGACAGCACTGTTGCTGAGAGATATATATCTGACGCACGAGCTAGCGGGTCACAGATCCAGTCAATCCGAGAGGCTATGGTTAAATGCTTGAACTCGTCCTTGAAGGCGCTCTCCGATTGGGGCGACGCCAATCTGGTCAAGTTCAATGCATCTAAAACCCAGGCGTGTCTTTTTTCCGCCAAACGGAGCCAATTCCACCCGGCTCCATCTTTCCGGGGTGTGATCGTGCCGATAACCGACCACTTTGAGCTTCTTGGAGTTACGTTATCATCTACTCTCAATTTCGGCTCATCGATGGATGCAAAGGCTCAACTGGCTGCCAAAAAATTGGGGATCTTAGCAAGGGTGAGACGGTACTTCAAGCCGGAACAGCTGCTCAATCAAGCCCAAGTTCGATCGTGTATGGAGTACTGTTCTCACCTTTGGGATGGATCTGCCAAATACCAGTTTGATGCGCTGGAGTCGATTGAGAGGCGAGCCAAGAGAATCATCGGCGACGATTTTTTCTCTTTTTGCTCTGGCAACAAAAGTGTTTGGTCGTGATATTTCATCAATAAATATATCTTTGTCGACCGGCTGTCAAAATTTGAATTGTTTGGATTGCAGATTTGAATTCATCAAACCCGGGGAGTACCTACTTTGTTTTATTTTATAGCTTATTAAAATTATATTTACACACTATTCAACACCTGTTAACTCTGCTCAGGGTTCTGAGCTACGTCCAGAACACATTGGCGCCGTTTATGTCTCCTTTTACTTGACAAACTGGAAGTAAAATCGACGACTAAAAATAAACCCCAGACAAAACATACACTACATTACTTACTTCACATTATTTTAGTATTTTCAATCTGCTTTACCTTAACTTCCTAACTGTCTCCATTATCAAATTAATGTTACCTCTAATTAATTTTATAATTCAGCATTCTTAGCACTAATTAGATAGCAAATCTAATAATATTGGCTTAGCAATAATAATCTGTCGAATTAATCTATCAATAAATAAGTAGTTCTTTTTTCTTTTTATTATCTCCTTAATTTTTTTTTTCTTCTACCTACACTACTAGTTAATATTATAAATTCTAAATTTCAATCTTCTTTTTTGTTTCTTTATTTCTTTTTAACTATTTATCTGCCTCTAACTATCTCAAGTTCTTTACTCAATAAGCATCTCATCAAATACTTAGCCGTTTATTGTAACATTCCAGGAGCCACTCGGGGAAGTTTATAATATGATGACCCGTGGAGCTACAGTTCATGACATGCATGTAAAACTGAGTGCAGCACTGAAGGAGCTGGAGGATTCAAGAAAGACTTGCAATGACCTGCTGCGGGAAAGAGAGGAGAGCGAGGTGGAAGTTGGGAAGATAATAGACAAAAACACTCAACTCAAGAGACAGCTTGTAGAGCTGCACACCCAGCATATGGACATACTTGAGCAGCATGACCATCTCCGTCAACTTGTGTCCGAGTTTCAGGAATGCACAGACACTCCTGACCGGGCACTGAGTCGTATATCAGGCCTTGAAGCGGAATTATGCAAGGCTCGCAACACAATTTCTGCTGTACTTTGAAAGCTAGTGAACAGGTTACCAACACCAATAACCTCTTCGACAAGCTGGTGGGTAGTGTAGCTGGACTGGAGTGTGAGAAACCTACTATTATCATAGACTTAACAAGGGATGATACCATAACTAAAGGTCCAATTCTAAAGTAGTCATAATAAAATTAAGAAGTATATTAAAATCACCAAAAATATTAAAAAGTACAAGAAACTCTTAAAGACACAGAATGTTTATAAATGTAATATAAATCTTAGAAAGCAGCGTAATAACTTACTTAAGCAATTAAATGAATGTAATTATAATTTAGAAAAAAGCAAAATCTTGTATGATATTGATATACAGAACCTTCAAAGGGAATTATTGAGTAGGGAAAATACTATAAAGGAAATATTTTGTAAATATGAGTCTTGTCAACAAATGTTGAGTGAGCGCATGCAGGAGGCTTGTGAGTTGGTGGACTTGGTGAAGTTCGACGCAGAGAGGTACGAGTCACTGACTAACAATATCACCTGTAGTTGTGCTCTCGCTCCGCCACCTCCCATGTCTCAGTATGAAATTCCTATGCCTTCCAATGTTTTACATGATAATAATTCAGAATCAATAAACCCTTGTCAAAGTAACATTTTGGTATATTCAAATAGATTAGGGACAGGTTTTGGGTCGTTGTTAAATAACCGTTGCAAACATACCATTATGAGCCATTGTTACCATAACCTGCATTTTAACGAGCTTGTTCATAAAATAAAAAATACACAAATGAATGAGCAGATCACAGTGGTACTTTTGATTGGAAATAGTCTTAGTTTAACTAAAAGGGACTTAGTTAGTGGTATTGAAACCCTGCTTAAATTGAAATTAGGAAAATTAATTTTGTGTGCATTGCCCTATTCCAACAGTTTATGTGAACATGATAACAATTACATTTATAGCCTAAATAACTTGATGCACATTTTGTCATGTCGTCATAGTGACCGTATATTATATTTTGACACTAACAATTTTGTTAGAGATTTTATTTTGATTCGGGAACATACAAGTATGTTTCTTCCCAAGAAAAGGTCGACATTTGTTGGCTACTTTGTTAGCATACAATATAAACGCAGTTATTGATGATTTAACTGAGATTAGGTTAAGTGACGAATCAGTATTATCTAGTATACCTAATAATACTGATATAGTCTCTTTAAACATTTAGGAACGACAAAAGGGAAGCCTATTAATAACATTTTACTATACCATCAGAATATAAATCGCTTCTCTGGCAAAATTCTAGATGTGGAATGTTAATAGATATAATATGGATGGATATCTTATGTTTTTGTGAAACCTGGTTAAAGCCAGATAGAATGCTGTTTAATGTAAATAATCTTTCAGTTGCCAGTGCATACAACAGATCATCAATTGGGGGCGGCACCTTGATATTATGTAATAATTCTTTAAAATATAAGGAAAGGAAAGATATCACTGCTTGCTCTGTTGATCGCTTATGTGAGGTAGCATGTGCAGAGGTTGAAGGCCGAACTTTCTTATGTGTTTACAGACCACCTGCATCAAATTTGACATCTTTTTTTATTATAATAGAAGAAATACTAAATAAACTTATAAGAGATAACAAATTAGTTTTCGTTTGTGGGGACTTAAATATTGATTTACTCGTAAATTCACCAGAAAAATGTAAACTTCTCTCATTGTTTAATTCTTTTAATTTAAAATGTATTTTTAATGAAGCTACAAGAATAACTCCTACTTCAGCTTAAAATATTCTATATATTTATATCTATAGCTATAAAAGAGTCATTCCTGATTAGTGGAGTGAGGTCTGACCATACGGGTCAACTCGTATCTTTTGAGTTAGTCAAAAAGTTGCAATTAGATTCAACTGCAGAGTTTAGACCGCTTACTAAAAATAAATTAAATTATTTTAATAATAATGTTCTTAGTAGTCTCTTAACAGCCAATTTTGATTCACAATACCCCAATGTAAATTATGGTACATTTCTCTACAGTGTGTCTGGAATTTACTTAATAAGGCTTGTCCAGTTAAAAAGGTTCAAGTCAATAATAAATCCAAATTTAATGAATGGGCTACTACTGGAATTAGAAAAAGCAGAGATACTTTATATCAGCTATACCAGGAAAAATCATTATCGTCTGATCTTAACTTGCATAACCATGTTAGAATGTATTCAAAGATATTCAAAAGAGTCTGCACCCAAGCTAAATCTAAGTCAATAAGTAAGAAAATTAAAAATTCTAACAATAAAATAAAAGCTGTCTGGAAGGTGATAAACAAGGAAACTGCAAAAACAAACCAGCGAGATCGAAATGAATTGTCCCTAAAAATTGATAATGAAATCATTTCAGACAGGACTGAAGTTGCTGAGAAGCTAGAAAACTTTTTCACCAACATCCCAATAGAAGTTACGAAATCTCTCCCTTCTTCGTCTTTGTTAGCTGAATCTTTTTTAAAAGAAAATTTCACAAAGGAGATATGCCAACCTTTAAATTTAAGCGTATCTCTGTTAAAGTCTTAATATAAAAAACACTGAGGACTTATGGGGTACTTAAATCCGTTAAGGTTCTTGGAGATATTATTGATACAATTGCTCCTGTCCTAACAGGCATATTTAATCAATGTCTAGACAGCGGTACATTCCCTGATTTAATGAAACATAGTGTAGCCACTACACAGCATATCACTCATAACACGTTTTCATCACCGTCAAGAAATATTAAAGCTGACAGTTCTGAAAAAGAACTTTTGTAACGTTTCGACCAACTCTATTGAAATAGGAAACACGCAGCCATTGTACAACAAATCGCCACGTGCCAGCTCAACAAATCGCCACGTGCGAGCACAACAGCGGAGCATCCTCACGTCGCAAGCTGCCCGAGCAAAAAGGCTTTCACCCACAAAGGACAGCGCGCCCTGTACACGTTGCTAACGACCCCTCGCGGGACGCGCGTGAAACAGTTACTGCACTGCGATTGGATAAATAGTTTTGGCGCCACGAAAGTTAACTGTACAATATTTTAGTGATTGGACAATAGTGTTAGCGTAACGCACACGAACAGAGTGATAAGTGATTTTTAGTGGTTAGTTAGTTTTAGCGGGACATTCTGTATAGTATTATTGGTTAAGTTGTTTTGTAAATATTAAGTTAGTCGTTCCTATTGGTTAAGCTCTTAGTCCGTAACATTGTAAATTATTATAAAAGGAGGTGCTTGCTGAAAATATACACATTCAGTTTTGGAGTCAAGATCATTACTTCAACCTTCTACCACTATCCCCAAAATAGTAAAGTAGTACCAATTTTCAAATCAGGTAGTAAGAGTGATCCCTCTAATTATAGACCATTATCTGTGCTTCCAGCATTGAGTAAAATCTATGAAAAAATCATGCTCGACCAGATGTCTCACTTTAATTCAAATAGGATTTTGCAAAGTCATCAGTTTGGCTTCACGAAAGGAAGGTCAACGACGGATGCAGGAGTGAAACTCATCAGTCACATTTTAGAATCCTGGGAAAAGACCCAGGATGCTATTGGCATATTCTGTGGCCTCTCAAAAGCATTTGACTGTGTTGACCATAACACTCTGATCTGTAAATTATCTTGTTTTTTCCTATTTATCTTACAGGCAGCAAAAAGTATCCATAAATGGGGTGACGTCCTCGGGGTCTTTAGTAAGGATGGGCGTGTCCCAGGGTTCAATTCTTGGCCCTTTCCTTTTTCTAGTTTATATTAATGACCTTCCTTACATGATGACTAATTTATCAGATATTTATATATATTCTATTTGCTGACGACACTTCTCTTATTTTTAAAGTGGATAGAAAAGATGCGGATGTCTTGCGTGTTAACGATCTTTTACTAAATGCAAATAAAACTAAATGTATAAAGTTTTCATTACTGAATGTCCCTCAAGTTGGCGTCAATCTAATTCTTGATAGCAAAAAACTTGATGTAATTACAGAAACTGTGTTCTTAGGTATAACTGTCGATTCCAAACTGCAGTGGGGTGCTCATATTAGAACTCTCTCAGGTAGATTAAGCTCAGTGGCATATGCAGTAAGAAAAATAAGTCAGTTGACATATGTCGCCACAGCTAGGTTAGTTTACTATGCCTATTTCCACAGTATTATGTCTTATGGCATTTTACTGTGGGGATCTGCAGCTGATGTAGACTCGATTTTTGTATTGCAAAAGAGAGCAATCAGGGCTATTTATAAAATGGGTCCTCGCGAGTCCCTCAGAAATAAATTCAAAGAAATCGATATATTGACACTGCCTTCTCTTTATATCTTAGAAAGTATTTTGTATGTCCGTAAAAACCTAGGACTTTTCAAAATTAGAAGCGAATTCCATAACATAAATACTCGTAGTAAACACGAAATTATATTACCCAAATGGAGATTAGCCAAGACCAGTAAGTCATTTTTAGTAAATAGCATACGCTTTTATAACAAGCTACCAAAAGCGGTGACTGAACTTAGCGAAGGAAAGTTCAAAACCCATATTAAGCGTGTCTTAACCAAAAAAGTATATTACAAGTTGAAAGACTATGTCGAAGACACGCTTGTTTAGCAATTACTGCCTCTGCACTTGTGGCCCCCTAGTAACTCATAATAATGTGCGAATGTATCTATTAACTGCTCCATCTTCGTTGTAACATTTTTTTTTCTAACACATTGCTTTTGCATTATTTTTTTTTTTTTACATTATCTGACTCCAACCACATTTAACCTTTCAATCGTGGAAATTACAGACAAAATAGAAAGACAATAGGTGCGCGAACGCCGGCGTTCGCTTGGGGTTTAATGATTCGTTAGTTTTTCTTTTTTTTGGTTGTTAACGTCTCATTTATTGACAGTTGTAATTATTATTATTTTTTCTACCTTTTTTTTTATATAGCCTCTTTTTATAATGTAAATGGAAGAACAATGTAGACTCCACGAATTCTTAGATTACTTCATATTGTGACTCACTTTTTTTTAAATGATTATTTTTATTGTGCTTTTTGGTACAATATAGACCGGTTTACACTGTTCTTAAATAATACCTTTTAATACTGTTATATGGAAATATTGTAAGTACAACCATTTTTTTTAAAGAGTAACCATGGAGTTTCTTGCCGGTTCTTCTCCATAGGAAACGACCAATTTCGAACCGTGCACTAGCTTCTGACGTTTTATAAGTGCCCATGTAGGCCTATGTGAAATAAAAAACTTTTTGACTTTGACTTTGATGATGCACTTGTAGAGTCGAAGCTCCAAAGCCTTGAGCATCGCCGCCGAGTTGCTAGTCTGTCGGTTTTCTATCGTTTACATTTCGGGAAGTGTGCACTGGAATTGCACAATCTAATTCCGCCAAGTCCGTTTCATCATCGGACCACACGACGTACAGCGTTGCGCCACCGGTACATGGTAGATGTCCCACCCATACGCACAAAGCGTTTTGGGAACACATTTATTGTGCGTACAGCCAAGGAGTGGAATTCCCTGCCGGAATCTGTGTTCCCTGATAGCTACAACTTAGGAGTCTTTAAGTCGAGAGTGAATAGGTTTCTTCTAGGCAAGCGTACTTCATCGTCGACCACATCATCGCTTACCATCAGGTGAGATGGTGGTCAAACGCAAGCCTATCATTAATAATAATAAAAAAAACCGAAAGGCGAAAAGACTTTCATGGAGGAAGTTCTGCGAGGAGATTACTAAAGTCCCTCAAGGAGCCAGAATCCACTAAGTCTTATCCAAATCGCCTACGAATCAACTAGGGTTCTTAAAGAAACCAGACGGTGCCTTCACCGCATCAGCGGAAGAAACCCTGAAACTTCTGACGTCTACACACTTCCCTGGCTCGGTGATGGCACCAGATATCATCGTACAAAATACTCCTCATATCCGCCGCTCCAGGCCTTCAAATGAAGAATGCAGAAGAGTGGCGAGGTATTTTAGACCGAACAAGGTAGAATAAAGGCATATAAAGGCATTGAAAGTTTTTGTTCATAGTTACATCTAGTTTTTGCATAGAGAGGTATGCAGCTAAAATTCTAAATTGCCAAAACTAGTTTTAACTGCTTTCAGATGGATACACGGAATACCTAATAATAATTATGTTTATAATAATAATAGAGCACTCATCGGCAAACTAATCTGCTTCAGGCAACAGTCGCCCAAGAGTGATGCGCTTTGTGAGGCGGGCATTTTCGGGGACTGACATCAGCCCCCGAGACTATGTCCTGAGTCACAGAGCGCATCGACTTCCCGAAGCAGAAGGGGTATGCATGGGCAAACCGTATCCGCAGGTATTAGCGGCGGGTTGAGCGATACACCCAGAATCGCACATTCCGGAGTAATGAAAGGTGGGTTTATAGGGCTTGGGAGCGACCGGACCAAGGTGTGATTGACGCGCGCCTCCCGGATGATGACGCCATGAGTTCATTCTGGCGCAGCATCTGGTCGGTGCCTGTCAGTCACACCGAGGGTGACTGGATTCGGGGAGTCGAGCGAGCGTGTGATCCAATACCACAAACGGGGGCAATCGACATTAGCCCCCAAGATGTAGCTCGTGCAGTCCGTCCGTTGCCTAACTGGAAATCTCCAGGGCCGGACGGGTTGCACAATTTCTGGATTAAGTGGTTTACAAGATCGCATGCTCGCTTGGCATATCAGTTTCAGTCTGCCTTAGAGTCAGGGTCGCTGCCCCAGTTCCTAAAAACAGGAATGACCCACCTGCTCCATAAATCAGGTAGTACTGCGGAGCCTAAAAATTATAGACCGATCACGTGTTTGCTGACGGTCTATAAAGTTCTTACATCCATACTGAGAAGTAAAATTAATAGTCATATTGATGAAAATTCGATCATGTCGCCTTCTCAGAATGGATGTAGGAACGGGTCCCGCGGTACTAAGGAGCTGCTCCTCATTGATATGACTATTAGCCAGCAGGTTCGACGTTCCCGAAAGGATCTGTCGACATGTTGGATAGACTATAAAAAGGCCTATGACTCTGTTCCTCATACATGGCTCATGAGGGTGCTGGAATTGTATAAAATTGATACAACATTACGCACCTTCCTGATGTCGTGTATGAGGCAATGGAGTACGGTCCTCCGCTATCCAGGATGTCGAAATATCCAGAGGAATAGCGAACCTGTAAGGATCGAGCGAGGTATATTCCAGGGTGATAGTTTGAGTCCGCTTTGGTTTTGTCTAGCCTTGAATCCTCTTAGCACACTGCTGGAGAATTCAGGTCTAGGCTATCGGTTGAAGAGAGGTGGTCAGGTTATATCTCACCTCCTTTACATGGATGATTTGAAGCTCTTTGCCCCCAACAATCTGCAACTGATGGAGCTACTGAAGGTAACTGAAACCTTCAGTAGTGCCATCAGGATGGAGTTTGGTGTGGACAAATGTGCAGTCATGCATGTAAAGCGAGGTGAGGTTGTGGAGTCCGTGAGCACTCGACTCCCGGATTCCATAAATCTGAGATTCCTCTCTCCAACCGGAACCTATAAGTATTTGGGTATGTCGGAAGCTCTAGGCATCAGTATCACTAACATGAAGCAATCGTTGAAGGAGCGTTTCTTTGGACGCCTGAAAAAGGTGCTCAATAGCCTTCTTTCAGGCGGAAACAAGGTGCGCGCCTTCAACGGTTGGGTCATGCCGGTATTGATGTACTCTTTCGGCGTACTCAAATGGACTCAAACAGAACTTGACGCCCTGGATAGGCGGGTCCGTACACTGCTGACTGCATACCGAATGATGCATCACCCACTATCGTCGGTGATGAGGCTGTATATCCCGCGGAAATGTGGGGGTCGAGGTTTTTTAAATGCTAAGACCCTACACAACCGCGAGGTATGCAGTCTCAGGGAATATTTCCTAGCTGCCGACGTAGGTATGCATCGAGATGTAGTGGCAGTGGACAAGGGACTCACCCCGCTCTCCCTGGCTAACGAGAACTGGCGCAAACCGATAGTGCTTGACACTTACGATCGCAGGGAAGTGTGGCAGAGCAAAGAGCTTCACGGACGCTTTTTCCGAGCCCTTCATGGGCCCGATGTAGATCAATTGGCGTCCGTAGCCTGGCTGCGTTTCGGTGACCTATTTGGGGAAACCGAAGGTTTTGTCTATGCAATTATGGACGAAGTTATCATGACGAATAACTACCGGAGATTTATTGTGAAAGACGGCACGGTTGACATCTGTCGGGTGTGACTGTCTGTCACTAATTCCAAATTAATAACAAAATATTATATTTATCTTTGAACACCACGTCTGGCGACATGGGCCACTTAGACCTTCATAAATTGTCCTTTTAATGTGAAAGGAACAATTACAAAAAAGGAAATATTTTAGCACAATGGTCCAGCATGTGCGAGCAAGTCGTGAGAACGAAGCGACCCAAACCTTCTTAGAAACTATACAAAAAACAAAGCAATAATAAGGAATTGACAAGCGATACTGAGCCTTAAGGCGAGAGGAGGCACGAGGTTGACTCGGCAGGGTAGGACACTTAGCGTCAGGGCCGGGTAGGGAACAGACGTCGGAGAGACTTGGCTTCAGGGCCCGAGAAAGGACACGTTCAGCTAAGCCATCTGACTCGGTATATCGTAGAGCAACGTCCCGTTGTAATTCTTAGAAGTGCCAACATTGTGATTCAGTTAGATACAGATGGCCTCAGTTTGGCCTAGGCTGATCTAGTATTTAGAGTAGCAAAGTGTGTGAGTGTTTGTTGGAGTGAATGGGTGAGTCATTCATTATTCTAATTTATCCTAGGCTGATATTGTGTTAATATACACAGACCTGCGTGCGGAGCCGCGGGAGAAGCTAGTTGTCTAAAGTTCTTATAACTAAATAGTCAGAACTGTGTTGCTGGGGAGTTTGTTCCTCCACTTCTTCTCTCCAGCTCAAACACTAGGAAGTGGTGAGTGGTGGGGGCGCTTTTGGGGCTGTCTATATAGGCATTCAAGAGAGTTGAGATGTCCAACTCTATTTATTATTGGAGTTATGGCTCCCGACTATATTATTTATTAGTATTTGCATTTACTCTCGAGTTTATATACTCTATCTGCGACCATTACTTCGGTCAGATACACGCATTGTATCTTGCACACCTACTTATTGTACAAAGGGTGCACGACCTGGGGATGGGTTGACCATATCTATCACATACTATACAGTCCAAGGACTGTTAGGGACCATGACTCAATAGGAGCATGATGTAGACGCATTGCACTGGAACTAGCTTGCCCCGTTGCTAGACAAGGATGGTCGCACGGTTTGCAGCAGGGAAGGTTGCTTCGTCACGTTTTACAGTTCGAGAGAACTGCTAGGGACCATGTCTCAAAAGGAGCATGATGTTGACGTATTGTTGCTGAAAAGCGCAGGCGTCACTTATGGAAGTGTTGCCCTGAGTGCCGTGAGTGCGGATGTGAGGTACCATGTGAGTTATTATTGAGCAAAGACCTGATACGCTTGCGTGTGGGTTACTCACTTGATCTAATGTAAATTAATCATAACCTTATATCCCTTAGTTATATTTTATCCTTCTGAAACCACTTCTAATGTATTTCATATTATCATGAATTCCAAAGTCTCACTTGACAATTCTTTCAAGCCTTTCCTTGTCCGAATAATATGATAAGGTACTGGACTACTTAGTACTTTATGGAATTAATCTTTATGTCGGTGGGAGCTGTCCAGGTCTCTGGTTGAAAGCTATAAGGACGAGCGGAGGGGGAGCTCGTCCTCTCCCCCCCTAAGGGGGGAGCCGACCTTCATACCTTCATGTAGGGAAATTCAGGAAAAATGAAAATTTTATCAGCCTAGGGTCTTATTGGAACAGTCACACGGGCATGTCACCGTCCGGGAGAATCAATCCGTCACATTATCTCTGGTTGTTCTCGTCTTGCTAATGGAGAGTACTTGCATAGGCACAACCTTGTAGCCAGGATTATCCATCAGCAACTTGCTCTGAAATACTCTCTTGTGGAATCGGAAGTGCCATACTATAGGTATGAGTCCGACCCAGTTCTTGATAATATCACTTTGTACTGGGATCGGCCCATCATCACTGACAGGACTATTGTGGCTTATAACCCTGATATAGTGGTGGTGGACCGAAGCGAGAGGCGTGCAATGATTGTTGACATATCCGTTCCGCATGACGAGAACCTCGTGAAAGCCGAGAAAGATAAACAAATCAAGTATATTGACTTGGCTCGCGAGGTTGTCGATATGTGGGAAGTGGATTCAGCGATCATTGTACCGATAGTTGTTTCAGCCAATGGCTTATAGCCAAGAGCCTCGACCAACACCTTAGGAAGCTCTCGTTAGGCGACTGGATGAAGGGCTTGATTCAGAAAGCAGTACTGCTGGACACGGCTCGTATAGTCAGGAGGTTCCTTTCTCTGGAGCCCTGACCGCCGGTGGCTTGGACCCTGTTCCCGATACCGGTAGGCTACTATTTTTTATATTTTTAATGTTTTTTTTATAGGTATTGAATATTTAAAAATATAATTTATATGTACTTAAGCTGAATAAACGAAATAATAATAATAATGTTTTCGACACACTAGCTCAGAAAGTGACTATAATTGCACTACACTTAGGTATATAATGTAGCTTGTAACCAAACTGTGACTTTGATTACCATTATGCACAAGTGTGATAATGTATTGATAACCTTTTTTGTTAAACCTTTGTTCTCAAATCAAACATTGAATTCGAAAAAAAAATACATTAGGTATTGCCTTCAATAGTACAAATTAGTGTCTGGCTTGCTTATTTTATACCTACTATTCTGTTTAAATAAACTATTTTAACTTTTACATGTTAAATGAATATAACCTTTCATAAAATAAAAATATGAATGGGCTATATATAGACTCTCATTCAAGCCGATTAAATCTGCAGGTGATGACGATATCTTCCTATGTTTCCTGTAGTAAGGGAAGACTACTCATCCCTATTTTAATCAAAATCTTCAGAGCAAGCTTTGCCTGAGGATATACACCAGAGAAATGGACTATGGTTAAAGTTTGTTTTATCCCAAAGGCTGGTATGAAGGACTACTCTCAACCAAAGTCCTTCAGACCAATAAGCCTTACCTCCTTCCTACTCAAGAGTATGGAAAAGGTTATTGACGATTGCATCAGGGATGGACCATTAAGGGATAACCCTCTGCATCCGAAGCAACATGCTTACCACAAAGGAAAATCTACAGAAACTACTCTGTTAGAACTAATAGACAGGATCAAAAGGGCTTTGGAAGATAAACAGATAGCCCTATGTGCTTTCCTTAATATTGATGGAGCTTTCGACAACATCACCATAACGCCCCTTCCAAGGGAATGAAGGCGAAACGGATTGACGAATCAACTACTCGTTGGATCGACTTCATGCTCCTCAACAGAACTATCAGTATTACCTTACACGGAACTACAAAGAGCTTCAAAACAACTAAAGAGTGCACACAAAGAGGCGTTTTATCGCCAGTTTTATGATACTCTCTGTCTGGTTGAAGCCTCTAAAAGAGACTTAGATGTACATAGCTATGCTGACGATGTGGTGGCTTGTGTTGTCGGCCCTTGTCACAGCACGGTATCATCTATACTATAAAGATCTCTGAACATCATATTATTATTATCTTATAAGTGCATTCATGAGTACCTATGACATACTAACTAACACAAAGTTCAATGTACAGCGTAGCTTGTACAAAGCTGAAGGATAAACAAAGTTGGGTTTGCCCGCTAATCGGATCGGTCGAATCAAAAAAACCGGCCAAGTGCGAGTCGGACTCGCCCATGAAGGGTTCCGTAGCAGCAAGTAACATAATATAAGAGTTCTTGTAGTTCGTTGTAACTTTGATCGATGTTTTAATAATAGTGTATTTTTTTAGATTTATGACGTATTAAAAAAAAAACTACATACTAGATCTTGTTCAAACCAATTTTCGTTGGCAGTTTGTATGGTAATGTATATCATAATATTATATTTTTTTTAGTTTTATCATTCTTTTATTTTAGAAGTTAGAGGGGGGGGGGGGGGCATTTTTCCACTTTGGAAGTGTCTCTCGCGCAAACTATTCAGTTTAGAAAAAAATGATACTAGAAACCTCAATATAATTTTTAAAGACCTATCCATATTTACCCCATACGAATGGGTTTGATGAAAAAAAAATTTTTGAGTTTCAGTTCTAAGTATGGGGACCCCCAAAATTTACTGCTTTTTTTCTATTTTTGTGTGAAAATCTTAATGCGGTTCACAGAATACATCTATTTACAAAGTTTCAACAGTATAGCTCTTATAGTTTCGGAAAAAAGTGGCTGTGACATACGGACGGACAGACAGACAGACAGACAGACAGACAGACAGACAGACGGACAGACAGATAGACAGACAGACAGACATGACGAATCTATAAGGGTCCCGTTTTTTGCCATTTGGCTACGGAACCCTAAAAAGTCGTATGGTATTTGATCGTCATCATCATCTTTTAAGCCGAAAGACATGTTGGGCATAGGCCTACCCCAAATGCCGCCACAACGAACGGTCCTGTGCGTCTCGCATCCATCAAATTCCCGCGACACTCACCAGGTCATCGGTCCATCTAGTGTTGGATAGCCCAGAGGAATCCTCCTCGAGAATGCTATAGCCTATAATTATTGAATTCTATTATTAGAACAAAAAATGAAATCGATTTGAATTGTATCTTATCAAATAAAAACAAGAATTTTCTGAATCGGTTCATAAATGACAAGTTCGGAGGACGCAAAAATAAAAAGAATACAACCGCATTGACAACCTTCTGCTGTTGTTGACGTCGGTCAACAACAACTCCAACCAAAGACTGTAAGGACGAAATGACTACGAGGTCTTAACAACTCACACACACGACCATCGCACGGTGTTTTTGGATGGTTCTAGGTACTTCAGTTAAGAATTCAAGAAAGAAAAAAAACTGTATTCGACAAAACATTTTTTATGTAGATTCTGTTATCATTTTTGACAAAATAAAAAACAGGATAAAATGCTCCTAGGATTCCAAACAAAACTTACTTCTTATTGGTGATACGAACATTAATCTGAAAGAAAGCTCAGCATACAGAGATTCATATTTAAGAACACTTAGCGAACATGGATTGTTGTGTGGAATAACGGATTAGGTATACGCGAATTGAAACTAAAAAAGATTTAATCACTAAGTCCTGTATTGACCACATATTTGCACGTTTTCCCACACTGCAACCGTTCGCGGCGGTGCTCGATGTCGTATTAGCTGACCATCGGGGTATTATCTTTACCTGCGGTGACGAGTTGTTTCGAGACCCCAAGTGTATACAGGTTGTTCCAAAAAAATCTATTAATTACGATATCTTTTACAAAGAACTTCAAAATGTTGACTGGACAAAAACAAATAGTATGAATTCCCCTAACGACATTTTAAGTTTTATTTAAAAAGCGTTTGATAACGCAGAGAAGTCTGCAAATAATAATAAAGCAAGTAAATCGACTGGCAGGTTTTCGAAACATTTTACTGCACCTTGGATTGATGAAAATATTACCCGGCTTTGTGATAAAAGAGATAAATTATATAGTGATTGGAAAAATAATTTAAAAAATTTAATAATCAAATTAGAATACAATAAAATCAGAAATAAAATTCATAAAATATTAGAAAACCGAAAAAATAATTATTATATGCAATATATTAGTGATAATTTTAAAAACGTAAAAAAAATGTACACTATCCTAAACTAAATGTTAGGCAGAGTGACCTTGTCACTTGACACGGCTATTCTTAGAGCTTTTGATGCGCAAGGAATCACTACCAAAACCATCGCTGACAACTTTGCAAATTGTTTTGACAGAGCGGTTAAAGACATAGTTCCTAACTGTAATATTAAAATAACAGATCCTAAAGCAACACGTATACCCTAGGATTCTAGTATGTTGTTTAAAAAAGCCTCGGCTAGCAGCGTTCATAAAATTATTAAACAACTTAACTCAAGAAAAGCTCCAGGTCCAGATAATATTAAAGTTTCGGATATTAAAATGATGGGTGATAGTATATCCAAACCTATTGCTGACTTAATTAACCGAAGCATTGAAAGTGGTATATACCCAGATGACTTAAAGATAGGTTGTATAAGGCCAATCCATAAAAGAGGTAAAAAAAAACCGGCCAAGTGCGAGCCGGACTCGCCCGTGGAGGGTTCCGTAGCAGGAAGTAACATAATATAAAAGTTCTTGTAGTTCGTTGTAACTTTGATCGATGTTTTAATAATAGTGTATTTTTTTAGATTTATGACGTTATAAAAAAAAACTACTTACTAGATCTCGTTCAAACCAATTTTCGTTGGTAGTTTACATAGTAATGTACATCATATATTTTTTTTAGTTTTATCATTCTCTTATTTTAGAAGTTACAGGGGGGGGGACACACACATTTTCCCACTTTGGAAGTGTCTCTCGCGTAAACTATTCAATTTAGAAAAAAATGATATTAGAAACCTCAATACCATTTTTGAAGACCTATCCATAGATACCCCACACGTATGGGTTTGATGAAAAAAAAATTTTTGAGTTTCAGTTCTAAGTATGGGGACCTCCAAAATGTATTGCTTTTTTTCTATTTTTGTGTGAAAACCTTAAAGCGGTTTACAGAATACATCTACTTACTAAGTTTCAACAGTATAGCTCTTATAGTTTCGGAAAAAAAGTGGCTGTGACATACGGACGGACAGACAGACAGACAGACATGACGAATCTATAAGGGTTCCGTTTTTTGCCATTTGGCTACGGAACCCTAAAAACGATTATTCAAACTATCGTCCGATAACATTGCTCTCGTCTATTGACAAAATAGTTGAAAAATATGTCTGTGAACAAATCCATGCATTTTATAAGCAACACGATGTAATTAGCCGATATCAATTTGGTTTTCAGGCCGGCAAAAGCACCACGAACCTCTTGTCAAACTTCACCGATGAAGTCAATAAGCACCTAAATGATAAAAAATGCGTTCTTGCGCTCTTTATTGACTTCTCACGTGCCTTTGACACACTCATTCACAACCAGCTAGTTGATAAATTAGATGACTGCGGAGTACGTGGTCCATTACTCAACTGGTGTAAAAATTATCTTCAAAATCGAACCTTTACTGTAAAAGTTGATAACATCTGTAGTGTGCGCATGGCTGTAACTGAGGAAACAGCTCAGGGTTCAGTATTAGGCCCCTTGTATTTCTTATCGTATGTAAATGATATGAATAACTGCATCACAAACAGTACATTCTATCAGTTTGCGGATGACACTTGCCTTGTCATTGCAGATAGAAATCCTAAAACAGCATGCGAACGCTTACAGTTCGATCTGGATGCTCTAACAAGGTGGTGTCATGATGCTGGCTTAGTACTTAACGCAAGCAAAACTAAATTATTGGTTATTAAATCTCCATACATTAAAAAATTACCCGTGCAGAACTTAATAGCCCATGACCATGACTGCTTGCATACAGTCAATGCGATCAACTGTAACTGTCCGCAAATAGATGTTGTCAGTAAACAAACATATCTGGGAGTAATTATAGACGACAAGTTTAACTGGAGTTATCACATAGAACGTGTTTGCGATAAACTTCGACAATTTCTTGCTATTATGACCATACTAAAAAACCGTCTGCCCTTCAAAGTGAAGATAATGCTTTATTACGCTATGGCAGAATCATACATCCAGTATGGCCTTAGTAGCTAGGGTCGTACCTATAAAACTTATCTTGACAGTATTTACAAAATACAACTACAAATTTTAAAAACAATAGTATCTCCTAAAATTAGAAATCAATTTTACGATAATATAAATGGTCTCTTTAAACACTGTAATGTCCTACCAGTTCATACTCAAATAAATTTTCTGTTATTAAAAGAACAATTTTTCAATGAAAATTTAATAAACAAAATCGAACATTCTGTATGCACTCGGGCAGTTTCTGAGAATAGGCTTCGTACACAGCGCGCCAACAACACGTATGGCGAGCGAACTAGCGGGTACATTGTGCCGCGACTTATTAATGGCCTACCCTCAGAAATAAAAAGAAATATTACACCTAAAAATATCAAATGTAAACTTAAGCAATATTACTTAAGTATTGTCTAAGAATGTTTTCTACTTATTTACAGAAAGTTTTTTATAAATTAATATCGACAATAACGTAAACGTATAAAATTGAAAACTCAATTTGTTTCTATATTGAGATGGATTCATGATAGCACAAGTTTAAACCTTAGTGGTTTTTTGGTTGCTATTTAAACTAAATAATTCTGTAATCTTTGTATAAATGATAAATAAATAAATAAAAAAAAAAAGTATAATAAACTGACACTTGGGAGTTCTACTCATGCATTAGTACCTAATTACGTATTGATTCAAGCAGCGCAGGTGGTTGACAGTTGACCGGTTAGTAATAATAATACTCAATTAAAAGTAAATGTCACTTTTTAGGGTCCCGTACTTCAAAAAGAAAAAAAAGTAAAAAACTAAAACCCGACTACGACAAAAAACGACGCTGAAAACGTATGAAACAAGATTTTCAGGACGCTGAAATAGACAAGGTAACTGGAAAAACAAGAACAGAACAAAAAGAAAAGCCGCAGTCACACGTTATAGGTTTCGGTTAACACTTTAATTACCTACAACTTGATTGATTAACAACAAACCGGGAACATTGGAAGGAGTGGAGGGAGGCCTTTGCCCAGCAGTGGGACAGTATGGGCTAGATATAATAATAATAAAAATAATAATTAAGTCGAATTATTTCAAGACAAATAAATCCATCAAGGGAAACACTCGTGTACTTATTTATATAACATAACACCCTTGAACAAGGTTACATATCTAACAGAAACATAATATTTTCACTGTTGGGCATTACAACCCCAACAAGTAGCTTATGTTACTCATTTTAACATTAGCTACCGCACAGGGAAAGTCCAGTTATATTTGGTTAAACTTCGACGACGTATTTATTTATTTATTTAATCTTCATGCAATAAAAAGTACATAGGCGGACTTAATGCCTTAGGCATTCTCTACCAGTCAACTTAGGGTGGTGAAGAGACAATATGGTAGGCGCACAAAAAGAAAATTTTGGTATTAAAACAAGAGTAAGAATATACATAATTATAGATAAAATACACATACATATATATTTAATATAATATATATACTACATAAATATATTTATATAAAGTAAGGACAGAAGTTTTGAGACGATTCTGCTATTGGTGTAGAAAATGATTCCGCAACTTCTGCTTAAATGCATACCGACTTTCGGCCGTCCTGATATCGAGAGGAAGCGCATTCCACAGAAGGATGGACTGTATATAGAAGGTAGAATGAACAAAATCAGAAGTATGAGAAGGACAGAGCAGAAGGAGATTGTTTGAAGAACGCAGATTCCTTGCGTGTGAAGAACAAAGAAATTGAAAGTGAGTTATGAGATACTTAGGATGGAGGCGTGGGAGAGTTGAGCAGAGAGAAAAGTGTAGTCAGTGCGCGCACATTTCTTCTCTGGCGAATTGGCATCCATTTAAGCTCAGATCTGTAAGTAGAAATATGGTCATATTTTCTAAGATTAAATATGAACCGAATGCAGTTGTTGAGGAGCCTGTCTAGTATTAGTGTATTTCGTAGTATGAAATCCCGTTCAATAAAAAGTAGCTTAAATTATTCTTTGTAACATCAGCTATTCGTCAGAGAAAGTATCGTCAAAATCCGACCGATCCTTTCGGAGATACCAGGGTTTTTTTTAAGCCAGGAACCATCTCGGGCGTTCTCAGACCACCCTATAGTTTCATCACAATCTAATGAATTATCATAGAGTACAAACATTGTTTTTTTATATATATACGTATAGGATAATATTCGTCAATGTTACCTATATAGTGTACAAAACAAAAAAAATATAGTATTTTTGCACCGGCCGCCCGCCGCGTCAGTTTAGAGCAACTACACTCAACCTGGGCCCTAAGTCTGCTATTTTTATAAATTCGTCATTCCAACACGATCCCATTGTCATTTTGCTAAAAGTTTGTAATCTGCTAATTCATAATGATCGATCATTGATCGGTCACTGGTGTTGTAATAGAATTGTGGTAGAATGATAATTTCGAGCATATTAAAACCAATAACTGCACAATAACGTTCTAATGGTAAAACACTGATCAAATAAACTGTCAAAGTTTTAGCAGATTACCGCAAACGTCAAATATTTATTTGTCAATATGTACGAGATTACCATTCTATGTCACTTCTTTCAATGGAGTATCAGTGGTTGACCATTGGAAAGTCATAATGACGCCATTATATTAGTAGATTACCAAACTTGTCAAAATCGACAATTATGACATCAATGATAGACTATTCTGACACTATTGTAATAGCAGACTTGAGGCCCTGGGACCCGTCAAGCATTTCTCAATTGCCCTGTAGTCAAGCATTGATGGTATAATAAATAAATATATAAATAATTTTATTTTTATTTTCGTTTTTCGTTTATGTCTCAGTAGCAGTTTTACTGTACGGAAATCTGCTTACTATTTCACTCTTTGACGATATGTGAATCAAATACGGTCCCGCTAACAAAATAAAAAAAGTCGCACTATGCCACAGCATGCAGTTATTGAACACTGTCTTTTTATTTTATTTTTAGGGTTCCGTAGCCAAATGGCAAAAAAGGGAACCATTATGGATTCGTCATGTCTGTTTGTCCATCCGTATGTCACAGCTAGAGAACACCAATATTCATACTTCGGGCAATATTGCCACCAATATTCCCGCTCCGGGAAATATTGCCGGCAACGGCACATCTCTAGCCACTTTTTTCCGAAACCATAAGAACTATACTGTTGAAACTTGGTAAGTGTAGAGTGAAGAGTAAGTAAGATGTATTCTGTAAGCCGCATAAAGATTTCCACACAAAAATAGACCTAAAAACAATAAATTTTGGGGGTTCCCTATACTTAGAACTGAAACTAAAACAAAAAAAAAATATCAAACCCTACGTACTAAAACATACGTTTGGGGTATCTATGGACAGGTCTACATAATGATATTGAGGTTCCTAATATCATTTTTTTCTAAACTGATAGGTTTGCGCGAGAGACACTTCTAAAGTGATAAAATGTGTGTGTCCCTGTAACTTTTAAAATAAGAGAATGATAAAACTATAAAAAATAATTATATGATGTACATTACCATGCAAATTAATGCAAACCTCCACCGAAAATTGGTTTGAACGAGATCTAGTAAGTAGTTTTTTAACCGACTTCTAAAAAAGGAGGACGTTCTCAATTCGGATGTTTGTACTTTTTTTTTATGTATGTTCGCGCATAACTTCGTCGCTTGCCGACCCATTTGAAAAATTTTTTTTTTTTTTTGGAAAGGGTATAGTTCCGAAATGGTCCCATAGTCACCAAGTCGGGATCTTGGCTGAACTGAGGGAACTCCTCAAATATTATAGGCAACTATATAGTCATTTTAATATTTTCATCAAGGAATTAAGCATTTACAGTCATAAAGTGACATTTGATGAGGTGGAACTGGTGAAGAAGACCAGAAATTGCCAACGGAACTTCATACTCAAACAAATATCACAATGAACATAGTTAAGCGACTATGACAATACAAATTAATGAATAGTTCTGAGTAGTTATGTTGAAAATGGTATCATCAAAGTGACCTGATGATAGTGATGGAGCTGGAAGATAGGCACCGGAACTCCGTAATTAAGCAATGTGTTCTAGCAGTGTTTGGGCTTATTAGAATTGTCATGAGATGCACTTTGGCTATAAGGTACTATCGAAGTGATCTGATGATGGAGCCGGAAGGTGGAAGGAGACACGGGAACTTCATAAGAAAATGATGTATTCTAGCAGG
The DNA here is from genome assembly GCA_910589285.2 of Mythimna ferrago. NCBI lineage: Eukaryota > Metazoa > Arthropoda > Insecta > Lepidoptera > Noctuidae > Mythimna > Mythimna ferrago. The sequence continues at coordinate 11,435,817 of OU342700.1, forward strand.
GTTTGAGTTAGTTGGAATTGTCATGAGAAAAAGGTACTCTGGCTGTAAGTGTATTGCAACTAAAAAGTGTGAAATAAAAAACTTTTTATAAAAAAAAATAACCGACTTCACAAAAAAAAAAAACTAAAACGATCAAAATAATTTTAATTTTGGAAGTCGGTGTTAAATATGGAACAAACAATAACGAAAAACACCGACTTCCGAAATTAAAATTATTTTGATCGTTTTAGTCTTTTTACCGGTAGGTACGCAAGTTTTTGAGTTTTAGAAGAATTTTCACCAAGTAAAATTGCTCAAATTAGCAATAGCGAATGTTATTCTTTTTAAGGTGGCAAATCATCCAATGACTTCTCTCTCTCTCTAAGATGGTGCAGGGAGGGGGGGAATGTCAGACTTTTACTGACTAAAACAACAAGTTTCTTTTTCAGAACGGCTCTAGCGCGCATCGGCGCTACGCTGGGCGCTACGGTTGCTGACATCGTTTTGAGGAGCACCAGGAGAGTGCTCCATTACCCCAACTCGTCGGACGGTTACCGAAGGGCAGGACGACGAGCTGACATGCTGATATTTCTATATAAACTCAAAATGTAGATACGTAGGTAAAGACTGTCTCTAAAAACGCCCGCCCGTCACGACTTCCCGATATTTGGACATGGAGAAGAAGCGATGCAACAAATTCCCCAACACATCTGTCGGTTAAGTTTGCAGAATTTTAATTTTAAGTAGTTTTAAAATGATTATCTCTACGCCCATAATAAGACTTTTGCCATATTTAAAACATGTCAGCGATGGATACAGACAGATGAAACCTAAAACATAATTTTTCTCTTCATTACCCTAAAGTTAATTGGAAAAAAATGCCCAGTGAGGTCCGTTAATCACGTGATATTTTTTAGCAACTTTTTAAACCGTTCCCTCTGGATCGCGAGGGGGTATGGGATTTGAAAAGTACGTGACAGATACGTAGTGAGGTTTCTTCACCAAAGTCACAGACTTGTTGACAACTGGCAAAACCGAGCCGGGTGGCTGTCGCGGCGACCGGAGAAACGTTACATGGGATCAGCAAGTTAAGGTCATTTGTCGTTTTTCAGTTTAGGAATCGCAAGATCAACAAAGAAATAAACGTCACATGTACTACGTTGTGTACCTACGTCACCATAGTGATAAAATGCAAAGGGAAACTGAAAGGAAGGTTTTAGTCAGTAAAAGTCTGTCACGCTTGACACGCTCAACCCAGAGTGGGAGAAGTCATGAATGACTGAATATAGGATGACATTCCACTTCAAAAAATAAGCCCTTTTAAACCTTACGCGAATAGGTAATGGACGATCCCAAAGCGTACAGGCATACTTTGGTTTAGCATCGTTGATTTATGCATAAAGATAAAAAAAATCCTTGCACCAAGAGGGTCTCTCATCAACCACATGGCCTATGATTTTCTGATTCCGGGTTGAAGGGCAAACATAACTTTGTAGTTCGAAAAAGCTCAGCGTTCTAAACATATACCTACGTTATACAATAACTGGTATAATTCTCTGAGAAAGAGAAGGAGTTAGGGCCTGTCCGCACAGCGGTATTTCACCGCGCGGTTTTTTTTTCGTTATTCTGTAACACTTTGAATCTTATGGAAGTTTCCACACAGGCGATAAAAAAAACGCGCGATAAAAAAATTCTGTGATTTCTTGCAGATTTGACGCGGTGCGCGGTGAAATCAATCCGCGCGAATATTTTCCGCGCGGTGAAATACCGCTGTGCGGACAGGCCCTTATATATTAAAAACATACAATGAAACTGTGCGCGGACGGACATTCCACCGTTCCCAGGTCTTCGCAACCAAACTAATGTTTTTCTCAAGGATTGTTATTCTAGATGGCAAAAAAATATTTGTGCTTATAAAATTGTGACTAGGTAGTTTTAAAATAGAAGATTTTTTTCCTGAAACCTTATAATCAGAATTTTATTTTCTTTAAATTTAATACCGATACTAAAAGCCGACAAATATTGCAGAATATGTAGTTATACTGATAACTTTTGAAAGTAAATTGTTAATAGTTCTGTTAAGCCGTGATAATTTATCCGTCTGACTTAGAATTAAAGAACAAACTTTGACTTACCCCAGGAAAAAGAATGTACCAGCCCAACGAATAGTAATAATATCAACGTTAGAACACGCGTGGACTGCATTTTCTTCTTCAGGCAAAGTTGTTCCAGCAGATGAGACGTCTACTCCCGGTCACAGCACGGAGAATATTAAAGCAAAGTGTTGGTTAGTGCCTTGTACTCATTTCCGTCACGCCGTGGGTAAAACCTATCAAAAAATATGGGCAAAATAAAGATAAAACATTTTATCTTTATTTTATTCCGAACACTCATATGCTTATCACTTGTTTCCGTCAAAAATAAAATTGACTGTATTTTTTTGGCTATTTGTTTTATCGTGTACCTACTTCCTGTGTCCTTAGTTTGCAAATTTGATTAAAACAATTTTAACATAATTTATTATTAATATAGTAATAAACTAAGTTAACTAAGTAAGTGGGTTCTATTGCACGACATGGTCTGGCCGTATGCTAGGTTTCATCCAAATCTTTTCTGTCATGAAGACGTCAAGAGGCCTCACTTGCGTCAATGTACATGAACAAACATACTCTCATTCGCACTTTAAGTCTTAAAGTTTGTTATGCTGACATTTCGTATATATATTGTGAGAGTACAGGAATCGCGGGAGAGTATTAAATCGAAGGTTACTTAAAAATTCCTTCTTAAAATAAGCGATACAGAAATAAACATAAGGTACCATGAATACCGAAAAAAAATCTATTTTCTAGAAATGTACATTGATGCAAGCGAAGCGTGAGCAAAAGACTGATACAATACCGTCATGAGCCTCTTAGATATAAAACTCCAAGGTAATACTGATCAAACCATCTAAGAGTAATAAGTACAATAATAAAAAAAGATTCAAAATAACTTTTCGGTACCACCAGTTATATACCTATATACGATAGAATTATCACACTAACGTTAGGGGCAGCTCACACCGAGACGCAATGCGACGCGACGGCGCGGGCGTCGTGGAATGGAAGTGGCCAGTTATTTCGCACTGCATAGCGCGGGGTAAAACGCATCATAGGTAACGGCGTAAGGTGCAATGTGAAGCAGCAGGTGAATAAAACAAACAAAAAAATATAAGTACACAAATCACTGCTACCGCCACCGCTGAAGATTTCTTTTATCTGGATGCCGCGTCAGGTCATGCTTTCCATAAAAAAAGCATTGTTATTGGAAGTGAACCAACTTGTGAAGATTAAACTCCGAGGGATGAGAGGAAATGGTACTCACTCAACTTGCAAGATCTGGCCTGAACAAACTAACATACACACTACGCAAAAAAATTTAAAACTTGCAAAATGTATGGCACTGCAGGTTGCGATTTTTTCTGTTGTAGAATTCTCATAGAAATGTGTACCTTTTAGAGTAGTAAATAAAGTTCTATTTCATATGGCTATCTTTAAAAGCGCGCAGCTTCATACGGCGTCGCTTCTCGGTGTGGGCCAACCCTAATAATACCATAATTGTACGGAAACTGAAATCCGATAAAATGGCTCCAACTAATTCAGTCTGAGATAAGAGTGTTATTTGGGATTTTGTAGCTATTCTGGTATAAAAACAAGATTTTAAGGTTCGAACCTTTTTGGTGGGAAAATCATCAATGACAGCCCCGCTCTTGGGTGGAGCGGGAGATAGTGTCAGACTCTTACTGACCAAAAACCCACCCCGTTCCTTCAAGCCTTCATACCGGGGCTCGCGCTGTCTTTCGAAACTAACCTTGGCCCCGGTAAGGTTCGAACCTTGAGCACGCCACAATTACGGCGGTATATTTATTATTATTTATATTTTGATAATAGCGATATTCAAATACCACTAAAAAATGACGTGAACACACGGCAGGCTAAATCTAAGCTCCTTCAAGTGCCACGCAAAAATAACTTTTATGGCAAGCGTACAGCTTCTTATTCAATACCTAATCTAATAAATCAGATACCTGTAGACGTTAGATGCTCTTTCAATACCAAAAACATAAAGCGTAAGTTGAAGGATTACTATATCGAGTCAATTTGAACTTGACAGTTTATAGCGCGTTGACTAATTGTCAGGTTGTGGCACGCTGAGACAGACCCCAGGGGTCTAATTGTGTGCTTTTTTGTAAACCTAAGGAAAACCTTTGTTTTTATAAATAAATAAATAAATATATCTTTTAGGAGTGGTTGTAAAGACGCTAAGGCATCTTGACTTTCCGCCTAACACACATACAGTTAGTGATAGCGTGACGAGTGACAGGACAGAATGGAAGAAAAAAACGTGTGGCGCCGACCCCAAATAAAACGGGACTAGGGCAGGAAGATGATGACGCATATTCACCGGTCATAGGTGTTTTCCTGAAACACCTATGATCGGTGACCCGTTTCAGGAAGTATCTGTTTTGGATTCGTAGAGAAGAAACGTCCAGGTGTCAATATTATGCTAATCACTCAAAAGACATGGTGGACCATACGGAGGAAGTCTGCCCCACTTGGGTGGAGGACTGGGTGTCCTCGTGGAGGTGATTGTTGGCGGCGATCTCTAGCGCCTGGTCTTGGTGCAGGCGGCTGATAGTGGTGGTGGTGGTGGTAAGGAGCGAGAAGGATAGGAAGCAGTCAGTTCCTGCGAAGTAGTAATGCAAGCGAAGGTGGTGGCGGAGATCATGAAGGAGAGGAAATCCTTATGCCTCAGTTGTCGTCGCGGGTCGTATGGACAAAACGAGCAAAATGAACCGGGCCCACTTGGGCCACCGCTTGCTAGGGCTGCGGGATTGTTCCAAAGAGTTAGTTACCAGAGCCCTGGAGCGCGTAGGACAACTGCAGGGACACACGTTGGTTGTAGTCAGTAGAAGTCTGCCACACACAAGCCATACATAAGTTTGTTGTATGTCCATCTGTCACAGCCTCCGAATTTATTGGAAGGATTGGGTTCAAATTATATACACTAGCTGTGCCCGCGACTTCGTTCGCGTGGACTACAGGATTTTGAATTCATTTTTTCTAAAATAAAAGTAGCCTAAGTTACTCCTTATTACATCAGCTACCTGCCAATAAAAGTCGAAATCGAATCGAATGCCAAATAGTCGAACATCAATTAATCGAACACCTAAATACCTACTCGATCGTTCATAATATCGAATGGTTAATAAATCGAACACTCAATACGTCGAGTGTTAAAAATATCGAATGTTTGATCGAGTGGCCAACGCATCACACATTCACCCGGAGGACATGGTGGAGCATATGGTGCTTCTGTACGTGCTCTCGATCAAACATTCGATATTTTGAATTCTCGACGTATTGAGTGTTCGATTTATTAATCATTCCATATTATGACCGTTCGAGTATTTAGGTGTTCGATTTAAAGTGTTCGATTAATTGATGTTCGACTATTTGGCATTCGATTCGGCATAGTACACCCCATTTTAGAGATTAGCCAGAACTAACAGACAGACAGACAAAAATTGTAAAAATTGTTATTTTGGTGTATGTACTGTATTTAGATTCATACGCATTTAGTAAAAAGCGCTTATTTCAGTATTACAAACAGAAACTCCAATTTTATTTATATATGTATGTATAGATGCACGCGACTGCGTTCGTGTGGACAACAGGATTTTGAATTCTTTTTTTCTAAAATAAAAGTAGCCTAAGTTACTCCTTATTACATCAGCTACCTGACAAAAAAGTCCCGTCAAAATCGGTCCAGCCATTTCAGAGATTAGCCGGAACAAACAGACAGACAAAAATTGTAAAAAAAATATGTTGGTGTATGTACCGTATATCCTACTAATATTATACTCGTAAATATGAAAGTTAATATGTATGGATGTATGGATGTTTGTTACTCTTTCACGCAAAAACTACTGAACGGATTTCGATGAAACTTGGTACACGGCTAGACCATGTCCTAGAATAACGCATAGGATACTTTTTATCCTGGGATAAACACCAAACTCGGACACCAAAAGAGATGTAGCACAAATTTTAATATAACGTAGAAAAGAGTCAGTAGACGTAGAGTCGGCGAGGTCAAAAAAAAATGTTTAAGTTGTTATATAACTAGATATGTAGACTTCCTAATGAGTAGGGTAATCTGCAGACTAATGGCCAAGCATACCGTATGATTGGCCATTAGTCTGCAGATTACAATACTGATTCTTTGTTCGACTAAAACACGTGAATTGCAAATAAGAAATTTAAATTTCTAATAAATCTAAAGTTTGGTACCCCGACAAGGATAGGTTAGCTTTCGTGGTTTTTTTTTTTTATAACCACCTAGAAATACATGAAGTGGAGATATTTGTCACTTTTAGTGAAATTTCACACTTGTGAACATATAAAAATCAAACATGAGAATTTTACGTGAAGTTATGTCATTATTTTGGGAGCTTTAAAGCTTCTGTAAAACAATACGGCCCAAGGAATCGAAGGAAAGGCGACTTGATTTTAAAGATATTGCCTAAAATATACGTAAAATGAGCTTGGAGAATTTACGTGAAGTAAGTAATGATTTTATGTACCTTGATTACCTGATACCTGAAAATTGGTCGTCTAAGCAAACTAGCAGGTAGGCATGCGTTCTTAGTACATACTAACAGTACTCAATCGTCCACATTTCGTTCGTCAGAAAATACGTGACGTCTGGCGGCCCTGGGATCTTAATCTAATACAGTAAACATCAACACATGACCGGTGAGTTTATAAGAATTTCGTGTTTACAAAACAGTTTTCAGATATTTTACTATACTTGTGCTATGAGACTTTGCTTCATGCCAAATTTCAGGATTCTAGGTCAACGGGTAGTACTCTATGAATTTAGATTCCTTTGCGAGTGTCAAAATACACGTTTTTTGAACTACTAACTTAGGAATATACTTTTTACAGTCAGTGTGGAATTGAACGTCGTCGCGGACAATAGGCTTTCTTTGTAAACTTTCTTTTTTAATTAAAAGTTCTTCTAGTTCAATTAAACTTTTTTTTTTAAAAAGCCTATTTTGACCCACCCCGTAACAGAACCTCTTTCTTTTTGAAGTTTGTTAAAACCAATTCCGGCCAGATGTTCACGGTAAATTCACAATCAAAGTATTGCTACGTTCGATTCGTTTGTGTGCTACGCCGTAGCAGCTCGTAGCGACTCGTAGCTCTACGAGGCTACGACCCATTATAGAACTACTTGTACAGAAAACATTCAAGTAAATAAAACAGTTTATTAATATAACATAACATCACGCCTTCATTGCCGGCAAGAGCAAGCAGAGTTGTATAACTGTGTAGTCGTAGTGTGTTGTAGTGCGATTCTGCCGTCCGAGGCGCCTCGGCGGCCACGACGACTATATCCATGTGGAAGATGATTTATCCATTCTGTAACGTTTTGTTGGTTCTTTGTTACTATCGTTGCTTTTCTTGTCTGTTGCTTTACACAAGTTTGACCAAAGATAAAGTAAGTACGGAATCTAAATAGTAATGTAACGACACTACAGCCGTCGGTCGTAGGGAACACCGGCTCCTGGCAGTTCCTACGTGTGGCACAGTCGCGCACTCCACATCACGCATACCTCGGACACTGTCTGCGCTTAATGCTCTCCTAAACAAGCACACAGATTTTGATATGTCTGCGGTAGAATGGAAGACAATACTGTCAGGATGTATGAGATGAATGTATGACTGTGTATTATCTTTATTAAATAGGTATGAAAAGTCCTGCACGAAATATGTCTCTTATTAATTGTAATTTAAATAATTGTTTTATATTTTTAAGCTATTGCATAGCTTCTATCGCGGGCCTTGAGCGTGGAGACCGAATCCAGAAATTCCGTAACGAAAATAACCTAACACCCCCCACTCATTTGTTTTTTGAGCGTGGTGACCGATAAGAAAACAAATGAGTGAACAATCAATCAAAATTCAATTCAATGTGTGAAAGTGTAACATATCAAAGAAAAAAAAAAACAAAGGAAAAAAATACTGCATAAATAAAATAAATAAATAAGTAATTATAATTGCATAAGTTGATAAAAATGCTATGCAATAGCTTTACCGCGGCAGTCCCCGAGTGCCACACGTCTTTTTTTTTATTGTTCTATTTTCTAAGTACTTGTTGTTTAAAAAGTTGTTTGAATTAAATGAATAAATAAATAGATAGGTACCAAAATAGCGTTTACAATTACCTCTTTTATTATGTGAATACACAGAAATAAAGCAAAAAGTAAAATACATACTCAGCCAGAAATAATGCACAAATAACGAATAATTATAATCAATACTTACTAAACGATTTATATGAAGATGCTCCATCTAGACATCATAATTATAAAATCATAGCCAACTAACCACATTTTATTCTTCGTTAGTGTTCCGTACCTTAGGAGGAAGAACGGAAGCCTTAATTATAGTGCCTAATGGCGTTAGGAGTTTTTTTTTAAGTGTGGAAATCATCCAATGACTTCTCCCGCTCTGAGCAGAGCTCGAGGGCGTGTCAGACTTTTACTGACTAAAACCACACCAGTGTCCTTCAATTGCCCTTTGCTTTCTAGGACTACGTGTTGCCTTTTCAGAAATTCCTCGCGATTCTAGCTAGCGGGCGTCGTCCCTGCTGGGCCCCTATGGTTTGCTGACATCTCTTTGAAAAGCGTGGGGATCACTACGCGCTGTTGATGACTGGCCTCGGTCCGGTCAATTACTGGACGGCCGGACGGCTAGCTACCGATTGCTCGACGTCCGCACATCCGCCTTTACTGTGGCTGGTGCTCGTGGTCGTAACCTCGACGTGGAGCGTGAGGAGGTTCGCAATCTCCTCCTATGTTAGTTAATAGATAAGTTAGTTCCTATCTCCTCCTGTGTTTAATGCATGCCATGGCAGCCGATGTTGAATCTTTAGCATGTATAATGGTGTATTCTTTTTTGGTTGTCCTTGAATAAATAAATAAATAAATATGTAAATAATAAATAAATAAATCTCACACGCGCGCCCTCCTCCTTTACTGCTTTACAGAAAGAGGCAACCGTCTGCCATTCCTCCTCACTCCAGACCATAGCCTGACAGGGCCCAGCGCGAGAGGTAGCTGCCGCCGATTGCCTCCACCAGGACACAGCTGTGCTCTGCCCTAGCGGGGCACACCTCTACCGTATGCTTCACCGTGTCTTCCGGGCGATTCACACATGCACACCCAGGCGTTTCTTCCGCTTGAATCCGATGCAGGAACCTCCCGAACTTGGCATGTCCGGTGAGGACCTGCGTCATGCGGAAGGTAAAGACGGCGTGTTGCCGCTCCAGCCACTCCTCTAAGAGGAGACTTACCGCCGTGATGGTGGCGTGCCCAAATGGCGGTAGGGGTAAGAGCGGGTTTTCGAGTAAATGTATTGAAAAATATCTTGTATCCACACAAACCAAAAACTGCCAAATACGAGTCGGACTCACGGACGACGAGTTCCATACCGTGCCATTCTATAAAAACAGCAAAAAAAAAAGACGTGTGGCACGCGGGGACTGCCGCGTTAAAGCTATTGCATAGCATTTTTATCAACTTATGCAATTATAATTATTTATTTTATTTATGCAGTATTTTTTTCCTTTGTTTTTTTTTCTTTGATATTAATTGAAGTTCACACATTGAATTGAATTTTGATTGATTGTTCACTCATTTGTTTTCTTATCGGTCACCACGCTCAAAAAACAAATGAGTGGGGGGGGGGGGGTGTTAGGTTATTTTCGTTACGGAATTTATGGATTCGGTCTCCACGCTCAAGGCCCGCGATAGAAGCTATGCAATAGCTTAAAAACACGTTTGTTGTATAAGAGCCCCCCTAAATATTTATTTTATTCTGTTTTTAACTACAACAGCAACAAAAAATACATCATCTGTGAAAATCTCATATGAGACACGGCGTGGGGACAGACGGACAGACGGACGGACGGCGGAGTCTCAGCAATAGGGTCCTGTTTTACACTTTGGGTACAGAACCCTAAAAATATAGTGATATTTATTACCCGACTACGGCTAAGCCAAAGGAGGGTTATGATTTTGACAGGCTATGTATGTATGTATGTGAGTATGTTCATCGGATCCCTCATGGCTCATAATCTACTCATTGAAACTCGACATATGTGATATCGTTAGAACCGTCTTAATTATCCGCTGAACATAGGCTACGTGATGTGTCACAAAACTCGATATGGCGCCATCTAGTGGACAAAATGTAATGAGTTAAAAATAAAAATATAGATAAATACACGGTATTTCATATCATTTGTAAAGGTCACGGGAACTTATCAAAAAATTTCGTCAAAATTCAATGTGACGCCCTCCAGTGGACAAAAAGTTTTGTGTTGAAAAAATAAGATAAAAATGTGTTGTATCATTTGAAAGGGCTTCACTTGTACATACCAAAAATATCGCCAATATTCAATATGGCGCCTTCAAGCTGGAATCTGTGTTTCCTGATAGCTACAACTTAGAAGTCTTTAAGTCGAGAGTGAATAGGTTTCTTCTAGGCAAGCGTGCTTCATCGTCGGTGGTCGACTAACATCATCGCTTACCATCAGGTGAGATGGTGGTCAAACGCAAGCCTATCAATAATAATAAAAAAAAGCAGATAAAACATATCGTGCGCAAGTAGAAATAATATAATTCTTATTTGACAATTTAGCTTTTACAAGTAAATAGTATAGAAGCACAGTGATTTAACACCAAAATTGTTTAACCTTTCAATCGTGGAAATTACAGACACAATAGAAAGACAATCGGTACGTGAACACTTGGATCGCTTGGGATTTAATGAATTAAATAAAAAAAGTCAAAAACTAAAACCCGACTAAGTCAAAAAAACGACGCTTAAAAATTATAAAAACAAGATTTTCAGTACGATGAAATAAACAAGGTAACTGGAAAAACAAGAACAGAACAAAAGACCAAACCGTAGTCACACGTTACTAAAGTGTTTCGTTTGGTACCTATAACGTGTGACTTGGGCTTTTTCTTTTGCTCTATTCTTGTTTTTCCAGTTACATTGTTATTTCAAACCATTTCACTACATAGATCGCATACATCAGAATCAGTACAGCAGCTTATAAGAGATAATCAATCTTTTGAAGTCGGGAGGTCTCAACCTCAGGAAATGAAAAACAAATGTTCCTGTGTTATTACAACACATACCGTCCGAAAACAATACTCAAGATAGTTTCAATTTCAAGCAATCAGAACAAATAAAAGATCTTGAGACTAATAATTTGGGAACCCAAAAAAAGACACTACAATTAGAAATGCAAAAAGAACAAACAAATACACAAATGACTAATAAAAGAACATTGTTATCAGATATCTCAAAATTATTTGACCCTTTGGGATGGCTATCACCACTGACAACAAAGCTTAAGAGGCTGCTTTTCCACTCACCTATCGTAAACATCGAGCATGGTTTAAAAGCTTGTTACTTCATCTAACGCAATCCAACGTGATGTTTGACGAAAAGGCGACGCGAAAAAAGAGTTATAATACCTGAAAATTCTGTTGGAATTCAGTAATTCCGTGATTTACTCGAATATTTTACAAAACTTGTTCCAGGATATATATGTTTTTTTTAAATACTCAAAAGTTTTTGAAAAACATTGTCATTACATAAATTCTTGATAAAATTGGCTAGGCTTGTAAGTTGTATTTTTTTATTTTCTAAATTTTTGAGTAAATTATGAAGTGTCAAAGTTCATGCAAAATAGCAGATTTTCAGAGGTCTTAACTGGATTAGTTTTACACAAATTTATAAATTGATTTTCATGCAAGCCTTGATAATATCCACAAAATACTGTGTTTCCAAAATATCTGATGAAAAATGTGTAATAACGTCATAATCGCGTAAGAGCAGTTGTATGAAAAACAGTAAAAATGTATGTCGAGATGCAGCCCCTTAAAATCATTATTCAAAACTTATGGTTACGTAAGCTAAATTGGGACGATTCTTTGCCTGAAGACATACTAAGCGAATGGGTGGGTATTAAAAGCATCATCAACCAACTACAAGTACCACGATGGGTAAACACAAGAGAACATGTCAATATTGAATTATTCGGTTATTGCGATTCATCTCAGAAGACATTTGCGCGTGTAATATATTATGTTCGGATCAAGGGGTATGAGCAATCAAAACCAACACTGCTAGTTCTGTTGGAAAGGCTAGACATGTACCAGCGAATAAATCAGTATCATTGCCGAGATTAGAGCTGTCAGGAGCTATCTTACTAGCAAAACTAATGAATAAGGTACAGCAGTGCTTTGTTTATCAAATTACTGACTTACTCTATGACTGTGTTATTAGGCGGGCTGAATGGTGAACCAAGATCCAGAGGAAATACATATCAAGCAAGAGCAAAATATTGAACTTAAATCCGTTTCTTCAGGACGGCATTCTTCGAGGCGGCGGGAGGCTCAAACATGCCAACATAGATCATCAGATGAAACATACAAAAAGCAGTCGTGTAACGGAAGTCCTGATTGACTAGGCCCACGTGCTAGCATTTCATGGTCGACCTCAGCTAACTTCAGCATTTATACGACAACATATTGGATTGTAGACGGAATCAGAGCAGTTAAATTCCGAGTTCGACGTTGCATTAAGTGTCGTCGCTACAATCCCAGCAATCAGCATTAAGTCATGGGAGATTTACCACCAGAAAGACGAATCTGTCACGTCCTTTCCAAAATGTAGGTGTAGACTATACGGGGCATGTCTATATCAAGGCCAACAAGGGTCGTGGAATAAAAATCACCAAGGGTTATGTCGCCGTATTTATTTGCATGGCAACTAAAGCCTTGCACTTAGAGTTGGTGTAGGATTTGACATTGTCATCATCATTTCTTGCTGCTCTTTGCAGAATTATAGCTCGGAGAGAAGTCCCACAGAAAATATTCAGCGATCAAGGTACCAACCTTATAACAAGGTCCTACAGGACGAATATCATGCAATAAGAAGCACATTCAATCAAGAATTTCAGGCAGAAATAACTAAAATGGGAATCGAATGGCACTTTAACGCACCTCCATGGCCATCAGCAGGAGGACTATGGGAGGCCGCCATTAAAAGCCTAAAATATCATCTGAAGAGAGTTGTAGAGGAGCAGAAATTAACGTTTGAAGAGTATAGTATAATACTACATCAGTTGGAGGCATGTCTGAACTCAAAACCAATATATCCTTTAACCGAAAATTCAGCAGATTGGAACTTCCTTACTCCCGTTCGTTTCTTGTCAAGTGATCCAAATTTAATACTGTACGAAACAGAGAAAGATGTATGCACAAGATGGAATCTTATGAATAAGATGGAATCTTGTGCATAAGAAGTCGAAGGACTGGAACAATTTGCCTGCTGCGGTCTTCCCGTCCAATTATAATGTGGGTGTCTTTAAGGCTAGAGTGAATAGGCTTTTAATAAACTAGTGCGCCTACCATCAGGTGGGATCGTAGTCAAGCACTAGTTTATATCAATTTAAAAAAAATCCAACTCAAAGGACTTATCTAGATATTTGGAAACGCTAGCGAAGTAAATATATAACACAATTAAATACAAGGTCACAATGGACACGTTCTCAAGAAAATATCAATGTCGGTAACTTGTTGTTTATGCAAGACGCCAACATACCACCAAACAAATGGACAATGGGAAGGGTGATGCAAGTGCACCCTGGCAGAGATGGGTACGTCAGAGTAGTCACAATACAAACAAGAAATGGCCATATGAAATGGCCGGTCTTCAAGCTTCCTTGCTTGATTGCGAAGATCAAGAAGACCACAAACAAGTATCAGCTTCAGTCCAACAGGATACAAAACCATCTCCACAAGTAAACTTAAACCAACGTAGAAGACTTACACTTTTTCTACAATATTGTAATTTACTATTCCTGATATTAACATTACATGTAACGCACAAGCAATTTATTTTGACAAAATATCAGAAATGAATCTAAAACAAGATCATTGGAAAATAGTCGTATATTACGACATGTAACCATATTGGCACGGGTGTAATATTTAACATCTATATGAAACACCTTGAAAGCTTAAATTCACAAATAAAAAGCAAATGCCGTTGTGACGTTATCATATTGTTACAACTACGTCATGGATTCATGGAACTGGAGTACTACGACCGTAGTATGTTACTCAGTCAGCATTTTGAAGCGCATCCACGTAAGCGCCGAGGCCTTATCAACGAGATCAGATACGTTGCAACAAGTCTCTTTGGTGATGAAAATTTCGTCGAACAATACCAACAAGACATTACGTCAGAGAAAATCAAAAACATCTTGCCAATCTTTGGTGCAATCCAACATCTATCATTGGAGTTGAGAACAACTTCCTCAAACGTGTTGAACAGACAATGGAAAAACGGCATAAAATATTTAATCAGCACTTAATAATTCAATTCAATTCAATTATTTATTGCGTTCCACAATTATGGACCCTGTCGGGCGCAGCATAGATAAATTTAGGTAGAAGAGAGGATGAAGGCAACGCAACAATATACGTAGATCAAGCTATCAGCACATTGAAGAATGAGGTTGAGAAAGTAGCAATCACGGAAGACTTCACTTTATCAACTTTATTTGCAAACAACATTCTAAGCAGTTTAAAGAATATTCAAGATTTTTTGCTGGACACGATCACTACCGTCCAACATTTCAACGTTCATATCATAACACCAGTTCAACTACAAGATGAGCTAAACATTATTTCAAATCAGATGCCCAAAGATCTATCATTGCATTTGTACAAGATCTATCAAATTATTCAAGTAAGGGCACGCATGACACATGAATACTTCATATTTGTAATAAAAATCCCAATAGCAAACATATTACATCATATGATACCTATTCAACACCAAGAAAGTAGTCGTATGATTAGTATAGTACTAATATAAACACAACTATAAACATCAAAAGGGATACATATTTACCCATATCTGCTAATGAACTTCTTCAAAAATGCTTACGGTTAAATACAAACCTATGCCAACTACAAAAACCTGTCTATCAGCGAGAGTCAGACAACAACTTCTGCGTCAAAAATCCAGGAGATACTAGTACAACCATAAGCGCAACTTGCAAAACAACATTGATAGAATTGAATGTTTATTACATTCATGACTACGTGTTGGGGACAATGCACTCTGAGAATCATATGTGGGGATCAAATTACAACTGAACAAGTGGCCGGAGTCAATGTTATTGTGCTCGGAAACAACTTCATAATTAAACAAAAACCAGCAACAGTGACCTTAATGCGAGTGGTGTACCAAATCAAAGTGTACAGTGCGTGAGTGACGTGTTTCGTAGTGATCAGTGCGCGATAATAGAAACCAATAGAGCACCTTCACCTGTTACCACAAAATGTAGTTTAAAAATATCAACTAACAATTTAGGAACATAAATAAAAATTATTCTATCACCTTGTATTAGCAGATCATACTAACAACACCATATCAAAGCATCATCAGCATCAGTCATCTCGCGCCCGGGAGTATGTACGGTGCAACCGCACATTGCGTAATAATGCTCTCTCATCATAATTGAATTGTAACTAATTAACACACATTTTACATCAACTTTGCAATATTTATATTTACATTATGTTCACATTCGGACCGTGTGTTACATACGGATCCCTTATGGATATCGCCGACCTAGCAATTCATTCAATTGACGTCGGACACATGAAAACTGCATCGTCGACACCTGGGCCAGCCACGAGCCGCCGACGCAGCAAAACGGCATATTAGCAATAAGTTAAGATTAATAAGTTTTTGGTCATTCCATATTCTAGCATCGAATAGGTTTCACTAAAATTAATTGTAATTTCTTTGTTCTAAAATAAATAAGTTTAAAGTACTTTGATTTTTTTTCGAGCCTCCGCCTGCAGTCTACGTAATTGGCGCAGTCGGTAGGATACTCACAGGCTAGTTCGCGTTTTGCATTACAGTCATCTTTCTTCGATATTCGCAATCGCGGGTCGCCTGGGCGGCTATCAAGTCACGTCACGAGTATCCTGAACCTACGTTGGAGCTGCGGAGCCGGGTGGCAAATCCAGACATCGATTCACGAAGAAGAGCCAGGGATGAAACATATGTAAGTACACTAGAATATTTTTCGTGTTGCTTCCTTCTACTCCTAAGTTATTTTTATGTCCAAGATTTTTCGTCGCGATAGATAGATAGATAGATAGATAAATTCTTTATTGTACACCAAAAATAAAGCAGTTACATAAGAAACTTAAAATTAATAGGGTGCCACAATGGGTGGTCTTATCGCTAAAAGCGATTTTTTAAAGACAACCTTTGGATGGATTTGACAGAGAAGGAGAAAAAGATACGCAGGTAGTTCGTGGTGTACTATTTACATATACACAATACATAAACTAGCAAAATTACATATATTATAATTAATAACACATAGATTACAGAAAATAATAAATAAATAATATATTACAAACAATATAATATATATATGTATATATATATATAAATATAATTATAAAAGCAGAGAAATACTGTACTTAATGACAATTTAACATTCAGGAGGAAAGGTAGTGATTTGTAACCTCATTTTTAAAAGTTGTGAGTGTTTGAGCTTGCCTTACCGACACGGGCAGAGCATTCCACAGCCGCACAGCCTGAACTGCAAACGACTTATCATAAAAGTTGGTGGAGTGACTTGGCATTTCCAACCTCAAGTTTTCCGATGACCTAAGATATCTAGTATGTGTGTCATGAAGGAACTTGAAACGTTCTTTAAGATAAGCGGGGGTTTTAGGATTGAACAGAACACTGTATAGCAGAGACAAGATGTGTACGTTCCGGCGAAGACGTATTGGAAGCCACTTGAGTTTTGTAGGAAAATCGGATATGTGATCATACTTGCGCAAGCCAAATATAAATCGTATGCAAACATTTTGAAGTCGCTCAAGTTTATCAAGTTGTGCCTCAGTGAGATCGAGATAACTGACATCAGCAGCGATAGATCTTACCCCCGGGAACCTGCATCACGACAGGCGCGCCGGCATTTAGTAGATATTAGTAGAGATTTAGATAGCGAATCAGATTTTAATTTGAATAGTTTATTTGAGCCCAATATGTCTTTTAATCCCGATACTATTTTCAAGGCCTTACGCCTCGTGCCCGATTTTGATGGAAACCCTAACGTTTTAACTAGATTTATTAACATATGCGATAGAATAGTTACTCAGTATGCTAGCGCTCAACCGGGTAGCGAGTTAAATAATGTGTGTCTTTTAAACGGTATTTTAAATAAGATTACTGGGCCTGCTGCATCCACTATAAATTCAAATGGCATCCTCGAAACCCGGGCAGGTATTAGATCAGCCCTCATTAACAACTTTTCAGACCAGCGCGACGAAACGGCTTTGTACAACGACCTCTCATTGGCTACGCAAGGTACAAAAACCCCTCAGGAATTTTATGACCAGTGTCAGACCTTGTTTAGTATGATAATGACGTGTGTAACATTACACGAGACTATCCCGACGACTATTGAGGCTAAACGAACACTCTATAGGAAGGTTACCATGCAAGCCTTTGTACGAGGACTTAAGGAACCTTTGGGCTCGCGTATACGTTGTATGCGTCCAGAAACTATCGAGAAAGCCCTGGAATTTGTGCAGGAAGAATTAAATATAATGTATTTGCAGCAGCGTAATGACGTAGCAAAAACTCACAGTGCCCCTAAGCTAGATAGACTTCCTAACATGCTCGTAATTTACAAGCCCCCTATCATGCATGCTATGCCTTTCAAAGGCGCTTCACGACCCACACTACCTAACTGGCCAGCTCCAGTAGGTCTGCGTGGCCTTCAGCCTCAGCCTTTTAAATTCAATACGCCTAATCAATCACATAATCGCATGCCGACTCAAAGGCAACAAATGTTCCACGCACCACCACCAAATTATCGTCCGCAAAATAACGTTTTCAGGTTACCACCTAGGAATAATCCACCACAAAATATGGGTGCAAAACCCATGAGCGGAGTGCAACATTTCATTCCGAAACCCTTACCCATGACATCAGGACATGACTGGTGTAGAAGCGGAAACCCACCACTGTCTAATTATTTTAAAACGCGCGAAGTGAACATGAACGAAAATGCTTTACCTGACAATTGTTTTTATCCGGTCGAATATTATCCCGAACCAGAGTTCAGCTATTACATGGACTATGGCGACTATTACATGTTTTACCACTGTGACGGCAACCCTGCTATGACTGACAGTAATGTAATTTATGACAATCAGACAACAAGTGACATGGAAACACAACCGGGTCCCAGCGACGCTAACCAGATTCAGAATTTTCCGAAGGACAAGCCATTAAAAGAGCAAGGATAGACTTAAACTTACAGACCCAAAGACAACTACCATACATCGAAATTTCTTGCCCTCCTCTAAAATTTTTGATAGACATTGGCGCTAACCAGTCTTTCATCAGCCCCGAGGCTGTGCAAAAGTTTTTCCCTCATTACCCCTTCAACTATGACCCTTTCGAGGTCACAAATGTGTACGGTGTTAGTAAAAATGATTATTCTATAACACTACCATGTTTTAACGAGTTCAACGAGACTGACTCAATTAAATTATTCATTTATCGCTTTCACGACTATTTTGACGGACTTATAGGATTCGATTTACTATCCAAATGGGAAGCCAAAATAGACTTATTTTAAGTGTTTAGCTGAACTTTTTAGTTTTTGTTTAGTGACATCTATTGGCCAAATATGTATACCGGTTGCGCGTTGGGCAGTCTTAATATTTTTTTAATCTCACAGATGGAGTTGGTCAATTACGTCACTTTCTTATAAGTCGCAAATAAGATTCTCCGCGATCTGGGTAGGTGTCTGGAAAACAATTTTGTCGACGAGAACAATAGAGAATTAAATAGAA
Source organism: Mythimna ferrago (assembly GCA_910589285.2). Lineage (NCBI taxonomy): Eukaryota > Metazoa > Arthropoda > Insecta > Lepidoptera > Noctuidae > Mythimna > Mythimna ferrago. Next base: position 11,454,838 of record OU342700.1, read on the forward strand.
TTAATAGAGAATAAATAGTGATCCAATAGTTCTTCATAAGTTAAAAACGCGTACCGCTACAAATCAAATAAAAGTATATAATTCACGCAATGTTAATCTGTATGAGGACATTATCCCAGCAAATAATTCTAAATTAGTTCGAATACCAATTAACACCCCGGATGGCGATGTTCTTGTAAACGAACAGGTTTTTTGTAACTGCATCATTCATGAGTGTTTGATCACTGTAGTTAACAATCGTGGTTTTGTAGAGCTAGAGAACCCAACATCCAATGACGTCGTCTTTTCTTTAGACCAACCAGCCCAAGCAGAACTCTTTAACGTTAATTGTACACCAACTAACCAATCAAATCGCGCTGATGATGTTTTTCACGTCTACGTACAGACCATCTTAATGAAGAGGAAAAGGCTAACCTTTTGACGCTCTGCTCTCGTTATACTGACGTATTTTACATTGACGGAGAACCATTGACTTTTACTAATAAAATTAAACACCGTATAAGAACCACCGACGAAGTTCCCGCATACACAAAAAGTTACCGATACCCTTTTATCCATCGTGAAGAAGTTAGGAATCAGATATCAAAAATGCTAGACCAAGGCATAATTAGGCCTTCAGATTCAGCCTGGAGTTCACCCATATGGGTTGTCCCCAAAAAGATAGATGCTTCAGGAAAACAGAAATGGCGTATCGTGGTGGATTTCCGAAAGTTGAATGAGAAAACCGTCGACGACAAGTATCCCATTCCAAACATCAGTGACGTCCTTGACAAGTTAGGGAAATGCCAATATTTCACGACCTTAGATTTGGCAAGTGGATTCTACCAAGTCGAGATGGACCCCCAGGATATTCCCAAAACCGCTTACAATGTGGAACACGGCCACTTCGAGTTCCTTCGAATGCCTATGGGATTTAAAAATTCGCCGTCCACATTTCAGAGAGTCATTGACGTTGATGTTCTAAGAGGCCTCCAGAATAACAATTGCCTCGTTTATTTAGATGACATTATCGTCTACAGTACCTCTCTCCAGGAGCACATGGACAACCTGGAAAAGGTTTTCCAAAGACTCAGAGAGTTAAACTTTAAAATTCAGATGGACAAATCTGAGTTTTTAAAGCTCGAGACCGCATACCTAGGTCACATCATTATCAGAGACGGTATCAAGCCGAAGCCCGACAAAATATCTGCTATTCGAAAATATCCAATACCAAAGACCCCCAAGGAAATTAAACAATTTTTAGGCCTCGGTTATTAACGAAAATTCATTCCCGACTTCGCTCGGATAACAAACCACTAACCCAATGTCTAAAAAAAGATATTACGATGACTCTGCGCCCATAATATACCAATGCCTTCGAGAATTGCAAGACCCTACTGACCAATGACCCCATACTGCAGTACCCAGACTTTAAACGAGAATTCAACCTTACGACAGACGCTTTGAATGTCGCTATTGGAGCAGTGTTATCTCAGGGACCCATAGGATCTGATAAACCTGTCTGTTATGCCTCACGCACACTTAACGAAAGTGAGCTAAACTATAGTACCATCGAAAAGGAGTTACTTGCCATTGTCTGGGTGACGAAGTATTTCCGACTTTACTTATTTGGTAGGAAATTTAAAATACTAATTGACCACAAACCCTTACAGTGGATGATGAATTTGAAGGAACCAAACTCACGACTGACTAGATGGCGACTCAGACTAAGCGAATATGACTTTACAGTAGTATACAAAAAAGGAAAGTTTAACACCAACGCTGATGCTCTTTCACGTGTATAAATTCATAATGAGGAAGTGGATGAGATCAACTCATTAATTGAAAGCATTACAGACCTTAGCTCAATGATCAATAACCCATCAGAAACACCACATCAGCAGACGAACTCCTCGACTGGCACCGTACATACCAGTAATGAACATCCCATACTTGAAGTCCCCATCACAGACGAGCCACTCAATAAGTTTTATCGACAGATTTAGGTGACGTAAAACGCCGACCGACAGTGACTAAACCTTTCGAAAACCATACGTGAATGGCAATCCAGCTTTCAGAGTCCAACCTAGAAAATGACGTTATCAATGCTATTAAAGAATATGTGAACCCGAAGGGTAAAACGGCTATCTTGATAAATTCCCCATTGGCCATGTATTCAATAATTCCCATTATACAAGATAAATTCAAAATATAATAATAGAAGGCCAGCCGCTCAAGTTATCAAAGATCCCATACAACGAGATAAATCAGACCAACATTCCCACTCATCATCATTGGCTTCAATTCAGTCAACTTAGAAGAGCTTCACAGCATCCAGAGAAAAGCAATGATGGAAAGTCCTCTGAAAATTGACAAAACTCATTCGGTTGTTCTATACCATACAACCATACCATTCTACATCTTCGCAATATGCGTACTCGCACTTATCATCTTAGCGATAAGCCGCAGATATAGATGCTGGAATCTCAGAGCAGACAGCAAAGAAAAACCACAAACTGTTAAGATACATACGTACGAAGAGGTAACCAGGGACTCCAAGAAACGAGATGAACCTCCAGCAACGTTTTCTCTCAACATGATCAAATAGTTGCTGATCTTCGGAAGGAGGTGTTACATACGGATCCCTTATGGATATCGCCGACCTAGCAATTCATTCAATTGACGTCGGACACATGAAAACTGCATCGTCGACACCTGGGCCAGCCACGAGCCGCCGACGCAGCAAAACGGCATATTAGCAATAAGTTATTTTTAATAAGTTTTTGGCCATTCCAAATTCTAGCATCGAATAGGTTTCACTAAAATTAATTGTAATTTCTTTGTTCTAAAATAAATTAGTTTAAAGTACTTTGGTTTTTTTTCGAGCCTCCGCCTGCAGTCTACGTAATTTGCGTCATAACAATACCTCATTTATCATTAGTTAAGGTCATGGACTCAATACTCGTATCAAGTGAATTACATAGTTTTACTTTTAGCATTCAGCATTCCTATCAATCAAAATCAATCAGCAAAAGACGTACGGTAACAAAACGTACACGTAAGTATTTTTAAAAGTAGATAAAGTAAAAAAGTCCCTAACATTAGTATTTTGTTTTAAGAGCCATTTATAAGATATTAGAAAGATCTGAAAAAGTGTTTAAATTACAATTAAAAGATAAAATAATATCAATTTTCATTGACAGATTAAAACCCGCTTACATATTGAAAGAAAGCGAATCTGCACAAGCGAATAAAGATAAGAAAACGACGCGTAGTGGTAGAATTAGCAAGACTCCTGTAAGATTCTTGTAAAAGTAAAAACGTAAAATTAGCCATACTTTAAGTAAATAATAAAATGTAATATAAATAAAAAGTGACCATTGGTAATGTACATAATATCTAGTCTATGAAATATGATAACTAGACGTATTAATAGTACGTAGATAATAATGTGATCGGTAGCATCTTTTGCTGAGCCAACGGAAAAACCTAGAGATCGAAGCATTCTCTTTATTTTGCGAAAGCATCATTATAACATGTGCAGTGTGCAGAGCAGCGAACTTGAATCAAATATAATTTTGTTCAAAAATTCATTATTAGAAAAATACTTTTTCAGAACTTGCTCAGTTCGATACTACCTTAAAGCCAAATGCATATCATGATGATTCTAAAAAGCCCAAACACGGCTAAGATACATTGATTAATTACGTAGTTCTGGTGCCTATCTTCAAGCTCCATCATCATTACCATACCATTTTCAACATAGCTATTCAGAACCTTTCATTTATTTGTATTGTCATAGCCGCTTAACTATTTTCATGGGATATCTGTGTGAGTATGAAGTTCCACTTCATCAAATGTCACTTTTTGACTGTGAGTGTTTAAGTCCTCGATGAAAATACCAAAATAACTACATGATTGCCTATAATATTTGAGAAATACGCCCTGATAATAATTGGCCTCGCAATAGTCATTAGCATCTATATCATATAGGAAATGTAAGCAAGGAGCTCAGAAAATATTACGGAAAGAGATGACAGTTTGGCATAGCAACGTGAATATACCAATGGCTGAACAAATGACGCAACAGCAACATGCTGTATAGTCTTTAGTGATGTGTGTAAAAATAATAAACAACATTACTATAAAAAGGCATTATGTCTAAAATCATATCTGTACTAAATTCATCAAAAAGTGTTCAGCAATATATGTGTACATCTAATAACCAGAGATGTACGATACAAGGTATTAAACTTAATGCATAATCTATTGATCCAATAAAAAAAACATACTGTTAATGTACTAGTAATGCAATACTTGGCGACAGTTGATATTATAAACGTTGTTAAGGTAGGATAATGCATTAATTGTACTAGTAATATTAGATAAGTTATAAATAGAATTAAACACTTGTAATGTTCAAAACAAAAAACCAGCCAAGTGCGAGTCGGACTCGCCCATGGAGGGTTCCGTAGCAGCAAGTAACATAATATAAAAGTTCTTGTAGTTCGTAGTGACTTTGATCGATGTTTTAATAATAGTGTATTTTTTTAGGTTTATGACGTATTAAAAAAAAAACTACCTACTAGATCTTGTTCAAACCAATTTTCGTTGGTAGTTTATATGGTGATGTACATCATATATTTTTTTTAGTTTTATCATTCTCTTATTTTAGAAGTTACAGGGGGGGGGGACACATTTTACCACTTTGGAAGTGTCTTTCGCGTAAACTATTCAATTTAGAAAAAAATTATATTAGAAACCTCAATATCATTTTTTGAAAACCTGTCCATAGATACCCCACACGTATGAGTTTGATGAAAAAAATTTATTGAGTTTCAGTTCTAAGTATGGGGACCCCCAAAATTTATTGCTCTTTTTCTATTTTTGTGTGAAAATCTTAAAGCGGTTCACAGAATACATCTACTTACTAAGTTTCAACAGTATAGCTCTTATAGTTTCGGAAAAAAGTGGCCGTGACATACGGAATTGTCGAAGTAAATTGATTACGATTCTCAACAATTTAGCCGTTAGACCCAAAATGAATAACAAACTCGTACTTACCCTTTTTTTTTTTTTTTTTTTTTTTATGGTGGGAAAAAATCATGCATTGACATCCCCCGCCCTTGGGCGGAGCGGGAGATAGTGTCAGACTCTTACTGACTAAAAGACCCACCCCGTTCCTTCTAGCCTTCATACCGGGGCTCGAGCGCCCTTTCGGATAACAACTCGTACTTACCCCACTTGAAAGAATGCGCCAGCCCGACGAGCAGTGCTAGCAGCGTCAACACACGCGTGCAGTGCATCTTCTCTTCACACAAACTCGTTCCTGCAGATGAGACGATCACTCTCGGCGACCACTCGGATACTACTACTCTGCTTATCACTAGTTTCGTACAAAAATAGATATTACTGTATTTTTTAGAGTTCCGTAGCCAAATAGCAAAAAATGGAACCCTTATGGATTCGTCATGTCTGTGTCTGTCTGTCTGCCTGTCCGTCCGTATGTCACAGCCACCTTTTTCCGAAACTATAAGAACTATACTGTTGAAACATGGTAAGTAGATGTATTCTATGAACAGCACTAAGATTTTCACAAAAAAAAAAATTGAAAAAAAAAACAATAAATTTTGGGGGTTCCTCATACTTAGAACTGAAACTCAAAATTTTTTTTCTTCAAACCTGTACGTGAGGGTATCTATGGATAGGTCTTTAAAACTTATATTGAGGTTTCATATTTTTTTTCTAAACTAAATAGTTTGCCCCTGTAACTTTTAAAATAAGAGAATGATAAAACTAAAAAATATATATATGATACAATACGTACGCCACGTACAATGGTCCGCATAGGACTAAGTGCGGAAACCATACTCAGACATAGACATATATATATCATGTACATTACCATGCAAACCTCCACCGAAAATTGGTTTGAACGAGATCTAGTAAATATATTTTTTTAATACGTCATAAATCGTAAACCGCAATTTACCTTTCATTCAATCAAATCCAATATAAAAAAAAAAATCATAAACGTAAACGTTATGTATAAACCGTGAACCATTATTATAGGTTTTGTACGGAACCCTCAGTGCGCGAGTACGACTCGCACTTGGCCAGTTTTTTAGCAATGTGTGTTATCAATCATTTACTTCCCGTGTCCTTGGTGTCGCCCAGACTCGTGTATGTAGCAGACTTGGGAATTGATTTAATTATCTGAATAAGTAGTAGATAGGTACTAAGTTTCGTTTCGGTCTATTTTTAAAAGTGTCATGTGTCCTCTACGACATGTTCTAGCCGTGTGCTAGGTTTCATCCAAATCTTTTCTGCCGTAAGTCATGAAGATGCTAGCGTTAGTGTAGCGTGTTGATAGCGTAGTGTCAGAGTGCAATCAACAAACTCTGTTTCTCTCGTTTACACTTCACGTTATTGCAAGTTTAACTTTCAAAGTTTAAGGCCCTTGCTCCCAATTGGTGCCATAAAACATTGACTCTCTGAAGCCTACTCCCCGGTAATGGCTCGGTTATAACATTATCAACATTGTGTTTTTTTTTCCGTTTGATTCATACTTTTCCCAAAAAAAAATTATGACATGATATTTTTTCACTGGTTACCCTTCTCCTTTCAAACGGCTTTGATCTTTAGAAATATATTTACCCACAAAATAGCATAATTATTAATTATGTTGATCAATCAATATTTTGCAAAAATAAATGATTTTAAAGGTCAGCAGGGCTCTGTGCGGGCACAGGCGGCAGTGCGAGTGTGTGTATTATCTCCGGCATATATATTAACTCCGGTCGGATGTTCAAGGGACTATACCCCTTAACTACTCGACCATCAACACCATGTCGCGAATAGTGTTGAAATCAAAAGAGTTCCCGCGGCCACGGAGTGCAAAGGGCAATTGAAGGAGCACAGGTGGGTTTAGTCAGTAAAGTCTGCCGCTCCCTCTCACTTCACCTAGAGCGGGGAAGGTTATTTATCAATTTCCTGCTGGAGGTTTAAAACCTTTTTTTTTTAAAAAAAGGTTTTAAACCTCCGAATGAAAAAACGGAATTCTTAGTCACTCATAAGCCTGTCTGTCTATCCGTCTGTCACAGCCAATTGCCTCCGAATTCATCGGATTGATTCAGTTATATAGTACAGATATCTGTGACCCAAATACAGACATGTAACGAAAATGAAATAAAATCAATTTAGGAGTGGCTTATATGATACGTACCTACCCATAAGAATCCTGTTTTTACAAGTTTGTTATCAACTTGTTTATATTGTTATGTATCCGGTTAGAATTTAGTAGGTAGTGACCTTCTGATACTATGGATATGGTCTGAGCTGGAAGGTAATCGAAGGATCTCCTCAAACAAACTTGTGCACGGCATAGACAGAGTTAAGATCGCCCTACCCGTGATACTTTCCATATACTTTCTACAACCCGCTTTGGATTATATTATTATTTTACTGTCTAAAAACCAACTCCTGTTCCTTCTTCGCCTTTGTTCCAGGGCCTCGGGGATCTGTATCACCCCCAAGTGTCGAACCATACTGGGACCAGTAGGCTTCGACCCTGCTGGGCCCCTACGGTTGCTGACAACTAACTCCTTCAGACGCGCGTGGAACACTACGCACCGTCGACGAATTGAGCTCGGTCCGAACGGTTACCGGATGGTTGGACGGCGAGCTACCTATTGTTCGACGTCCGCAAGCCCGCGTCTACGGCGGCCGGAAATCAAGATCGGAATATCGGCCGGGGTGCGAGGGCCACTGCCTCACGCGTGCGGCTGCTTCTTTTGCTAGCATTACTGCTTCGTAGAAGGAGGCGACCGCCTGCAATTCCTCCTCGCTCCGGACCATGGCCTGTATCAAGGCCTGGCGCACGCAAAGCAATCTTAACGCCTGCCACAATGATTCTATTCACGTCGTGTTACTAATTGCGATGTATATTTCGTCAGGCGTTTACATATTTTAGTTTTTTATCAAAGACATTAAATATATACTATCAATAGACAGGACATAGCGAACGCCGGGGTGAAAGTCCTCTGCCGCGACAGGTCGCGGTATGGCGGACAGAGCTCCGGCGGAATCTCATGGTGGAATGGCGTCAGCGACTATCGCAACCCCGAGCTGGGCACGCCACAATTATGGCGATAAGTCCCCTCTTTGAGGTGTGGCTGGAAAGACCTCACGGCGTCCTTACCTTCCGCATGACACAGGTCCTCACCGGAAATGGCAAGTTAGGGAGGTACCTGTTCCGAATCAAAGCGGAAGTGACGCCCGGGTGTCGCCACTGTGCGGAACGCCCGGAGGACACGGTGGAGCACACAATAGCGGTGTGCCCTGCTTGGGCGGAGCATCGCCATGCCCTCGTGGTGGTGATCGGCGGCGGAGACCTCTCGCGCCGGGCCTTGGTCGAGGCCATGGTCCGGAGCGAGGAGGAGTGGCAGGTGGGCGCCGACTTCTGCGAAGCAGTAATGCTCGCTAAGGAGGAGGCCGACCGCATCAGGCAACAGCGCTCTCGCCACCGCCGGGATTCCGATCCCGATTTCCAGCCACCGTAGGCGCGGGCTTGCGGACAGTGAGAAATGGGTAGCTCGCTGTCCGGCCGTCCGGTAACTGTCCGGACCAAGCCCAAGTCGTCGACGGCGCGCGCTGTTCCCGCGCGCCTCAAGGAGTTGTCAGCAACAGCAGGGGCCCAGCCGGGTCGAAGCCTACTGGGGCCAGGGTTATCCGAAAGGGCGCTCGAACCCCGGTATGAAGGCTTGAAGGAACGGGATGGGTTTTTTAGTCAGTAAGAGTCTGACACTATCTCCCGTTCCGCCCAAGAGCGGGGGTTGTCATAAGATGATTTTTCCCATCGAAAAAAAAAAGGTATAAATTAAGTTTACAGCAGGATGTTCCTGATTAATTTAGCAGTGCTGTGGACCGAAGGTATGAATGGTAATTTCCGGACGCCGAGGCCTCCCTTAGGGATGGGAAGAGTAACTTGAGCCCAAGCTCGATCGTCCAAGGTCATATTTAAAATTAAAGTAAGGGTATGCCGGATAATTTGGTCTATTTTTTCCAAAAGGTGAGGGTGCTTCCATAAGTGGGAAGCACGAAGGAAATAAATTAATTTAGGACCGAAACAACAATAACGAATTAGGGTAATGGCCAAATGCTTGTTAATTTCGAGCAACCTTTCCGAAACATCATTGAAATTTTTAATTTTTTCCTCGACAAAACTGGCAAAGGAATCCCCAAAGGAGGACCCAAGGAGGCGAAGTGAACTATGTCGATAATTTTGATTGCAGGGGTTATTGCATTGAATTTCGAATAAGTCAGATTTTTGTCAGTACTTTCAGATAGGAATAACTCACAATTAGAAAAGTTGAGTTCTAGTCCAATAGAAGAAAGTTGTTTTTTTAAGAATTGTAGATGGTTGAAAACGGTGTCTACATCGCCTCCTAAGGTTCCATCATCGAGGTACCACACATTAAATGTGGAATTTAGTTTTCGAATGATTGGGTGTATAGCTAAGCTAAAGATCACTGGCCCGAGGGGGTCACCTTGTTGACAGCCAACAGCGGATTCCAAAACGTTGTCCCGAAACAGTAATTTCGATGGTTGTCTATAACACTGCCAGAGAAAACTAAAAATTTGAGGTATTTCTTAGTATTATTCAAATGTTACTTTTTGTGTAGATTTCAAATCTGTATAAACTCTTTCCACAAAAATGCTGGGAAGCCTCTTTATTGAGCCTTTATTCTTTGATGAAATTATTTTCACTATACGTTCAAGTGCCTTTCGTATAGTGTACAGTAACTTGGACATTTCTTTTGAGGCGTCGTTCGTCTTCATAATCATCCGTACCGTACCATATATTTCACGTTAAATCAGTTTTACTGGACATATTTATACAAAAATAAATGAAATATTGTTTTACTCGACACTCTTCACAACACTTTCACTCTTCAATGTCCTAGTGAGTTAATTTACTACTGTAGTAACGGTTTGTTTCGATAGCGCCTGTCATTGTTACTCATGGTACCGATTTTCTATGGGAAATTGCTAAAAACTTATTAGTCGCTAGCGAGTTCCTACTTTTTGAGTTTTGTACTTGATGACTCTTACTAGTTGTTTTGGTTCTGCAAGTGACCGCTAGAGGCGTTGCCAAATTTAGAAGTATGCTTCCAAAATGGTCCCCTAGAAAAATTGTTCCTTTAAATTTTTTTTTTAGTACTTAAAATGAGGGGTCTTAGTAACTTCAACGAGTAACATGCCGCTCGTGTGTTTGAGCTCTAAGACCGACAACATCGCGATTGTATCGCTGTACAAATTCCCCGTGACCACCCTGCCTTAGAAACAACAAACAGTTACAATGTGTGTTCGTTTTGTGATTCCATAAAAATGTTAGTATTTTAATATTAAAACGGAAGTGTGCACTTGTTTTCTGTTGTTTGGAATATTCGGTAGTTATTTTGGCGTTAGTTTCAAGCTCTGTTTTGACCATGTTTTCTCTACGGACTTGAAAATTTCCTTTCCATTCCCTCCAGAACATTTGGGTTTGCGGACGGCTAGCAATGGGTAGCCCGCCGTTCGGCAGCTGTCCGGACCGAGCCCAAGCTGTTGACGGCACATACTGTTCCACTTGCGCCTCAAGGAAATGTCAGCAAAACTGCAGGGGCGCAGGAGCCATGGGTTCGCTTCTGAGAGAAAACCCGGGGTCGTGGAATGCAAGGCAGAGAAGGAACATGGAGTGGGTTTTAGTTAGTAAAAGTCTGACACGCTCTCCCACTCTGCTTTGGAGCGGGAAAAGTCATTGGATGATTTCCCACCTAAAAAAAAAGCCCAATACATTAACTCTTTGCTCGCAGTTGTAGTCTTATAAAGCAACTAAAACCAGAATTACAACCTCACTAGCCTTCACGCTAGATATGGAATATGCCTTCACGCTAGATATAGCAACTAAAAACAGAATTACTACCTAACTAGCCTTCACGCTAGATATGGAATATGCCTTCACGCTAGATATAGCAACTAAAAACAGAATTACTACCTAACTAGCCTTCACGCTAGATATGGAATATCACGCTAGATATGAGCACCTCCGGCATAGAAATCGCATAACAAGTATTTGGAAACTAACTCGTGTACAATATTCAATTGTAAATGAAACGATAAAAAAGATTTGTGTTTTAAAAATTCACTGTAATATGTTAGTTTGTTGTCATAAGTAAGAAGTCATTAACCCCCGACGAAAAAGAGGAGAGTTATAAGTTTGAGGTGTCTGTGTCTGTGTGTGGCATCGTAGCGCCGATTTTGATGCAGTTTTTTTTATTTGAAAGCTGACGTTATCGAGATGGTTCTTAGATACAATTTATGAAGATCTGTTTAGGTGTTCAAGGTCATCAGCTCGTTTGTTATGTGCAGTATAGATCTTAAACACATAATAAGTGTTTACTTTATATTCAGACGTATGTGTAACTTAATATTAGAAATATTCATGAGTCATGAACATGCTCGAGCCATTGAGCTGGTCTGATGATGGAGCTCGATGGTAAGTAACCCTGGATTGCCTATTAGTAAATCCATCTAGTTTTGGCTCATTTAGATTCGTCTTAACCTGGTCCTATACAATTCTCATGATGACGAAAACTTGATGGTAGAACTGGGATGTGGCTGATAGAACCCTGGAATACCTACTAGTAAATCCACCGAGTTTGGGCTCATTAGATTCGTCTTAACCTGTTCTATACATTTCTCATTATGCCGAGGACCTGATGATAGAACTGGAAGGTAGTTGATGAAACCCTGGAATGCTTACCAGTAATCTCATCGAGATTGGGCTCATTGGATTCGTCCTAACCAGTTCGATACATTTCCCATGATGACAAGGACCAGATGCTAGAACTGGGATGTGGCTGATGGAAGCCTGGAATGCCTACTAGTAAATCCATCTAGTTTGGGCTCATTAGATTCATCTTAACCAGTCCTATACTTTACTCATGATAACGAGGACCTGATGCTAGAACTGAGAGGTGGCTGATGGAATCCTGGATTGCTTACTAGTAAAACTATCGAGTATGGGCTTATTAGCTTAATCTTAACCAGTTCTATACCTACATTTTTCATGATGACGAGGACCTGGGGGCCGACCATAAGACCTTAAAGCAGTACTGTTTTAATATTACTTAGGCTTTTCGTACCATGACGCCGTCAAAACAACCTTATTACAATATTAAAACAAGATTGTTTTCTTAGCGATTTTGTGACGTCACTCTTAAAAAGTTCATTCTTTTCGTACTCTGAAGGGATTTTCGACCGCTAGCAGTATTGTTTTTACGTCAAATTAGCAGGAGTAAAAAAGGTGCTCGGACGCAGCGGATTTGTTATTGTTTACCAAATAAATACAATTTAAAGTGTTTTAAAGTATTTAACACTTATTTCGATGCCTAAACGAGCCCAGATATTTTTAATCTGGTGATTTTTGGTCCATACGTGGGTTATTAATTTATTATTGTATTCTAGATGGCGAACATATAATATGATTTTTGACTCTGAATTCAACAGTGTTCGAACAACAACACAAACAACAAATTATTTCACTGGAATACTGTTTAATTTTACCTTGATTCCATGACGTCGACAATAAGTTTCAAGGATAACATACGCACTTCGTGTGTTCAATTATCCGCTTCGAACACCAACCACTTGAAGACAGATTACCTACTCTAAATATATTTAAGCACTTGAAAACTATTTTAATATTTCATAATCGGTTCGCACTCAACAAATCAACACTGATATTTATTTATTTATTTAAAATTTTGTAAATAACACCATTACAGTTAACGCCAATGCGATGTTATTACCAGCTATACATATATATTTAAAGAAATAACCAAATAATAATATATTAACTATTAAATTAACAAAAACAACACAACAACAACAGTTAATTAATATTATATTGCATGTTTATACAATATAACATTAATCAACTCAAAACGTTTATATTTCCTATGCACTTTAGTGCTGCTTCAGTGAACCTCGGCAGGCTGCAGTGAAATAGATCCACGTCAGTAGCAATAATGTTCAGCATCCTTATGGCTCGCGAAAGTGGGGCAAACTTGTTCAAGTTAGTCCTAGAAGCTAAGTTTAGTAAGTAAGTTAGTAAGTAAGTTAGTCCTAGATGCGCGCCGCCCCACGCCCACGCTGCTGGAGCCTTCCAGCAGCGTGGGCGTGGCAGCTCCGCCAGCAGCCAGCCGCGCAGCACCCGGAACACGAAACTACACAAAGCGACGTCCCTACACACCGCCAGCCTACTGTAACCTACCATCCCTATCACAAAAAGACTTGGGTACATGAGCGGGAAAAAGGGATAGACGCCATACTGCCGCCAATACAAAAACCTAGTAAATTTATTTTGTATTCTTTCCACCATGAGACTATATTTAGCCTCATGGGGGTTCCAAACGGCAGCATTCGTTTCTAGATGGCTCCGGACTAGCGCATTATAAATGAGTTTAACTACGGGTGTATTTTTGAAGTCCTTGCACTGCCTTAGGATAAACCCAAGATTTCGGAAGGACTTGCCGCATATTTCTACAATGTGCTTACGAAACGTCAATTCCGGAACCATCTCCACCCCCAGGTCCCGCAGATGCATGACGCGTGGCATGACCGCGGCTTCCATCTCATACTGATACTCCAGAGGTTCCCGTGCGCGAGTGTAGCTCATAATACAGCATTTGGAAACATTAAAACCTAACTTATTATCTACACTCCATTGCGCAACCCTATCGATATCTCGCTGAAGTCGTTCACAATCCGAAGCATCTGCCACCGCCAAATACAACTTGAGGTCGTCCGCGAATAACAAACACCTCGCATCCTGCACGACTTCAGGGAGATCATTGACCATCAGTATGAATTCCAAGGGTCCGAGATTCGTACCCTGACTCACACCTGAGAACGTGAAATAAGGCTGGGAAACGTATTCACCATATTCAACGTACTGCCGGCGGTCGCTAAGGTAGTTCGCAAAGAATTTCAAAAGATGTGGCGTGAATCCTAATACTGCAAACTTAGCCAATAGCACATCATTGTCTACAGTGTCGAACGCCTTCCGGAAGTCAAAGTACGCAGCGTCCACTTGCCCACCCGCGTCCACAACTGGTGCCAGGTACGTCATAAATGACAACAAGTTACTCCCCGTACTTCGACCAGTCCGGAAACCGTGTTGAGCATCGGTCAGGCTAGAAGCAACTTGACTTGAAATACAATTGTGCAACACCGATTCAAATACCTTAGCAAACGCCGACAGCACCGCCACCGGTCGGTATCCGCTAACATCAGATCCCGAACCTCCCTTTGGGACCGGAACCACTCTAGTAACTTTCCACTGGTTGGGGTACTGACCTACCCTTAAATACAAATTTAAAATATGCAGTAAAGGATCTTCAAACACCGCGCTACAATCCTTTACATTATAAGGGGGTATCCCGTCTGGCCCCGCTGAACGCTTGGGCTTGAGGCGGCGGAACGCGGCGCGCAGGTCGCGCAGGCTGAGCTGGCCAACGTGCACGCGCGCCGCGCCCGCGCTCGCGCCCGCCGCTCGCTCCGCCGCAGCGGGGTCCAGCGCCGGCCGTACCTCATTATACACCGAATAGAAGAAGGAAGCAAAACATTCCGCACACTCACTATCACTCAACTCCATTCCATCTTTTGTGATTCGCGTTTTATTGCGCCCAGCTCGCTTGCTTCTAATGTGACTCCAAAATGATTTGGGATCATTTTTAATATTTGCCTGTAATCTATGCTGGTAATTTTCATACTCTAATGCTAATTTATGTTTTGAAATGAATCTTGTTAATGTAAACATACGTTCCGAATTCTGAATACCATTCACACTAACTTGCAACTAAAATTAAATGTTAACGTAGTCGCTCGCAGCTTTTTGTTTTTCTACTTTATTAATGTAAATTCTTAAAAGTTATTACGTTCTTTATATGAAAGTTACATAAATCGTTTTAAAAATATATTTTAAAAAGACATTTTTTGAGTATTGAACTCCATAGTATTCTATTAGTTCACAATGAACTAGCGATTCAAACAATCATGTGAAAGAGACAACGCTATACAGATCTATATAGCGCGTATCTTTTCTGTTTATCAGGGAATTGACAAAATTTTTAAAATCGTTCATTCTTTCCCAGCCCTTAGCAGGAATACAATCATACTGAGCGATTAAGTTCATGCTAGTTCATGTTACGAAATGAAGTAATATTACTTTATGATGGAAACAAAACTTTCCTGCAATAAGATTGTTTTAAAAATGTTTATGGTTCGACCCCTGATGCTAGAACTGAAAGATGGCTGATGGAGCCCTGGAAAGTGTACTAGAAAACCCATCGCATTCAGGCTCGTTATTATAGATTCGTCTTAACCAGTTATTTTACATTTTATAAATATCATAATATCTGTAAAATGTAAAAGAACTGGTTAGAAAAGAACCGGCACTCGGGGGTTATTTAATTTTTTCTCAAAACCTTTCTATTCTTTTTCATTTAATTCTCTTCTCGTATGTGCGTCAAGTTCAGTGTAATAATTGAATAAAATAGTTCGGACGCCATTTTGTATGACCTGCACTAAGTCATTGTGAGTCGTAGGTTTCGTCTTCCTATGGTTTAGGTTACTTAAACTCTGCGAAACTTCTTTTTAGAATTAGTATACAAAGAGTAAATAAAATCCAGTAATTCTTTAACACTATTGTCATATGATTCATCTGTCAACATGTCCGCCACTGCATTAATTTTTGCTTTTGTAAAAGCAACAGGTTACCTTCTGATCGTTTATAATGCCCGCGTTAGAAATTCTTTGTGTGATGATGTTCCATCAGATCAGAAACTTTGCATCCATTGTAGTGATAGTTACTAATTTCTATGTCTAAAATTAAGAAAAACTCTTTGAATGCGGTGTCTTCGTAAATGTTAAGTATGTCAACGGTTTCTTGAATGAAATCCGTAAAACTGTCTACAGTGGGCGCTTTAAAGACAAGTTCCAAGTTTTTGTTTCCGTCAGTAATTGCATTAACCGAAATGAAACCGTTGACATATTTAACATTTACGAAGACACCGCATTCAAAGAGTTTTTCTAAATTTTAGACAAAGAAATTAGTAACTATCACTACAATGGATGCAAAGTTTCTGAACTGATGGAACATCATCACACAAAGAATTTCTAACGCGGGCATTATAAACGATCAGAAGGTA
The DNA here is from genome assembly GCA_910589285.2 of Mythimna ferrago. Taxonomy (NCBI): domain Eukaryota; kingdom Metazoa; phylum Arthropoda; class Insecta; order Lepidoptera; family Noctuidae; genus Mythimna; species Mythimna ferrago. The sequence continues at coordinate 11,471,073 of OU342700.1, forward strand.
ACCTGTTGCTTTTACAAAAGCAAAAATTAATGCAGTGGCGGACATGTTGACAGATGAATCATATGACAATAGTGTTAAAGAATTACTGGATTTTATTTACTCTTTGTATACTAATTCTAAAAAGAAGTTTCGCAGAGTTTAAGTAACCTAAACCATAGGAAGACGAAACCTACGACTCACAATGACTTAGTGCAGGTCATACAAAATGGCGTCCGAACTATTTTATTCAATCATTACACTGAACTTGACGCACATACGAGAAGAGAATTAAATGAAAAAGAATAGAAAGGTTTTGAGAAAAAATTAAAAGCAGTCCCGCTCTCGACGCTGAATTAAACAATATTGATGTATATCCAATTCGAGGACCAGTTAAACAAAATTTTGACATCTCTTAAAATGTAATGAATGAATACAGGTTAAACTTTAAAAAAGATTCACAAACAAATTTTAAAAACAAGAGTGTAAGAATTATTAGTAAAAAGACTTATGACGAACGCTTACGAAATAAAAATATCGAAGAAGATGTGAAAAGTTTCGAATCTGGGGAACAAACAACAGATTACAGTGAAGAACTGTCATCACGACAGTCGTTTGACAGCAGCTCAAACTCCATCAAACTCTCTCAGGAACGACATGCAGAGTACAAAACACAGCGATATGTGACTCTGTATACAGAAGAAATATCTTATAAAGCAAGAACTACAGATAAAACTGAAATCACAGGATGGCATAAATCTCATAGGCAACCAGCGACCACACCGAGATACAATTTTAAAAATGTATTGTCAGACAAGACAAACGCAGGTGAAATACTGAGAATGAATTATGATACGGATGATACAAAACAAGATATTACTCCTGATTTGCACCACGACACGGAGAGTGGCCTGATGCTAGAACCAAAACACAAACCGAAGGCAAGACCATTCTCCGACCAGCTACGGGGGCAAATTAAACCAGACCAGACCAGGTCTAAGAGCAGACATAAGAACGCGCAGATCTACAGCCAGTACGACACAGTCATTGATGTTCAGTTAGCTAATACGGACTTATTGGACTCTTTGAGAATGTTTGCACCAGTGGGCATTGGAAGTCGGGAGTCGAAAAAGTAAGACTTTGATTGATTCATTATATTATTAAAAATTCAGTACCAAAACATGATCAATGTGATTCGACAGCACAGTTAGCGTAGTGGTTGAACAACTGGCTTTTTTATTATTGATAGGCTCGCGTTTGACTTTCATTTTATCTGATGGTAAGCGATGATGTGGCTGACGATGGAACACGCTTGCTTAAAAGTAACATATTCATTCTTGACTTAAAAACCCCAACACTGCGCTGTATATCGTAGGTTCTCTTCCCATTTGAAATAAATATGTTTGTATGGCCTACAGATAGTTGTTCTAGGTCGGGGTAGCTTTCTTGGTTAAGTATTGTCTTTAATAGGAATAATCTTATCATAAGATGATCAGCATTACTAATGACATCAATCGTCGTATTGTCAGTCCTGTCGTGGCCATGTCCTTTTCTGGTAGTCATCTTCCCACGACACGTTCTTCATTTCTTAATTTATTATTTTAGGAAGAAACATTAAACACTGCATATCAGTTCCAGATATAACCAATCTTTGCATCAGAGTTCTGCTGTTATGAGGCGAGCTAAAACAGAGAAAAAACCTCAAAACCCGACTACTCCTACAAAATCTTCTTCTCGATACTCGCTACGTTACGAGTCTTACTCTAAAGAACCAGTTAATGAGTCAAGAAGTATATTACAGCCCTCAGCCAACATTGGACCAGCTGAGTAACATATGGAGGACAAAAACTCAAAAAATAAGTATTCAGCAAGACGTTCCGGCAACGATACTAAAGCTTTTGACGATTATATTATTAAAAAAATCAGCGCTCTAGAAAACGAATTGAAAAATTTGAAGCAAATGCGTGATATAAGAAGTAAAGCATACAAGAATAATACTAATGTGGCTAGACTTCGTAATATTCCTAATCAAAGAAAAGATATGACAGAATACAAAATTGACAGATAAACCATGATTTGGAAATAAAGGACGTTATAAAAGAAAATATTACAAAAAGTTATGCAACTAACATTGAAACTACAGTAAATGATAACACATATTTTAAACCAAACACGATCAGTAGCGATGCAACCAATGCAACAGTTATTGAAGATACAACTGCATCTCAAGTTACAAACAGCGTTATGGATATCACTGACACTAAAGATCTAAACAAAGAAGTGACTGCTGATACAGTGACAGCTACTGATAGTAAAGTTGAAGACATTATTAACGTCATGACATCTGTAAGTGATGTCACTGCTCCCTCTCGTGAGACAATGGTTTATTCTAAACCAGCCTACTATGATTACCCTGATCGCCAGATTGATCCGTTTGAGCACATGAATGATGGTCTTGACCTAAACATGTAATTTTAAGAAAAGGTTTCATCATCAAGTTGAAGCGCAACAATCACGCAGTTTCAATGAGTCGAAATCATTTAAATTGCCGAAATACAAACAACACAATCGAATTGCAGTTAATAACAGATAGTAAAGTAAATGTAGTGACTTAACTGTGTCCTTATTAAAAAAAAACTTTTTCCTATAAGTCCTTGTCCCACCTAGGTTGGGACATTGGGCACGCCATAATCATGACGGTAAGTCTCTTCTTTGAGGACTGGCTGGAAAGACGTCACAGTGTCCTCACCTTCCGCGTGCCGCAGGTCCTCACCGGACATGGTAAGTTCGGGATGTTCCTGCACTGAATTCGTATGGAAGAAACGCTTGAGTGTCACCATTGAATGAAACGCCCGAAGGACACAGTGTAAGTGTGCCACTTGGGTCCATCACCGTGTCCTCGTGAGGGCGACCGGCGTCCACAAACTCTCGCGCCGGGAACTGATACAGGTCATGGTCAGGAGCGAGGAGGAATGGCAGGCGGTCGGCTCCTTTTACAAAGCAGTAATGCTAGGGATGGAGGAGGCTGCACGTGGAGGGGACGGACTTACGAGCCTTAGCCCCCGAGATCCCGACCCCGATTTCCAGCTACTGTAGCAATGGGTTGCTCACCATCCGGCCGTCCGGTAACCGTCCACACCGAGCCCGAGTCGTCGACGGCACGCAGAGTTCCACGCGCACCTCAAAGAGATGTCAGCAAAACTGTACGGGCCCAGTAGGGGCGAAGACTACTGGGGTCATGGGTTCGCTTCACTAAGGAAAACCTGGGGTGGAAGAAGAAGGTACATAGGAGTGAGTTTTAGTCTGTAAAAGTTTGACAGGAGTCTAGAGCAGGAGAAAGCACTGAATGATTTCCTAATAATTCAATGTTTCCTAACTACAAAAATACCAGATTGTGTCATGATTCTTAAAACGACATATATATAATATACATATAGTATTAGCAATATAGGTAATAGCAATTCGATCGATAAATATTTAAGTCAGAATCGTATATTTCAGATGAAAATCAGTGATGATTGTGTTGGAGAGTGAGGCGCGTGGAGGCGTCAGTGATGATGCCCAGAAAATGTTTTCACCGATAGAAAGCTGCTTTGTTCCTGAGTGACGTAGTCTATATGTTATGTCTGCAGGCAAAGCCGCGGGAAAAAGCTAGTAAGCTATATTTTACACCAAAAACCTAACACACGAATACTGTAGGTGTGGCAATATTACAGACATTGAAATATTTCTATTAAAGACCGTCAAGTTATAAATCTTGTAGTAATATAAGTTATGGGTGCTAGTCAAACAGATTTCTTTTCAATTTATAGCATTATTCACCTCCAAAGATCTACTTTTCCTTCTAAATGACTAAGTCAGCCACAATTAACAAGCAATCGCATGATACCGTACGGTCTACGTACATTACCCTTATTTTTGAACGACAATGTGAATCAATACGTTCGCTTGTCACCACAAATATTGCTACTTAAACTTAGTGTGCAACTTATCAACACGCGGAACATACGTACATGTGAGAATCATCACTCTTTACGTTGTACAAATACCGGCAAGGATCTTGAGCGCTCGGCGTCAGAGTCGGGATCGCTTTGCGCAATCCATACATTGCGCGAGCCAATCGTCGTCGTTGTTAGATACATGCAGCAAACGCAGGGAACGAATTACGAGTGACGTCTATGACACGATGGAGTGGCGAGCCAATCACTGACACTCCCCGCCCCCGCGTCTCACTTCGCACCAATAAAGAGACCGAATATTTGACTTCTGCGCAAATTGAAGCCAGCGCTCAAGATCCGTGCCGGTAATTGTACGACACTAGTTATAAATAAACTTTGATTTTTACTATGTGAAGTATTTCGCATGTAGGTCACACTCGCTACCTAACACCTATCTAAGCATACAAACATTATAGTGTACAGTTCAGGAACTACTCTGTCCCAAACAGATCTTATCTTAGCCACTAGTTATCTTTAAGCCAGTAAGTCACTTTCTGGGTGGAAATAAAAAAAACACTCCGTGTCGGAGTGCGCTGCATTTCCGAGCTCGCTTCGCTCGCTCTTGGATTAAGTATAATAATCAGTTGCGCTATTTAAGAGGCGATTTAGTTTATAAGAATCCATCTCATTTTCTGTGTGGTGTGACTTATAAATTCCTCGTTATTTAAATAAGATTCTTTAATATTTCGACAGGCCTGTTGGTCTAGTGGTTAGTGACCCTGACTGCTATGTCGGAGGTCGTGGGTTCGATTGCCACCCAGGACAAATGTTTGTGTGCTATCACGATCATTTGTTCTTTGTCTGGGTGTAATTTATCTTCTATGTCTATACTTATAATAAATCTGTAGATGTGAAAATTCTGTACATTGAAAATATCAAAAAAATAAATGGCACTACGTGGGTGTTACTAGACCGACACCGAACCCAAAATTGTGATTAAAAAAAATTCTGACTGTCTGTTTGTTCAGGCACTACGCAAAAACTACCGGTTCGATTACGATGAAACTTGGTATAATTATTCTTTAATATCCTGGTCACCACACTGGGTACTTTTTATCCCGGAAAATTACATACAATAAAAAACAAACTTAATTTTGCGGTTCGATCCCTAGACCCGATTACTGTACCAACTGCAAATAAAATAAGTTTGTCGTAGGTTACGTCACCCGCGATGGAGTTCGCTAAGGGGAGTTCACTAACCCCCCACAGAAAGGGGGAACCGTGTTACCCCGAATTTAACGCGAGCGAAGCCGCGGGCAAAAGCTAGTCTATAATATGTATGTATTTAAAAATATATAAATATGTTTGTCAGTTGTCTAGTACACACAAGCTCTGCTTAGCTTGGGACTTGACAGCGCTGTGTGTTAGTTGTGGAATATTATATTATATTATTATATTGATCAGAATTTTAGGTTAGATTTTTTCGAGTGAACTATAATGGTTGTTACAATTATTCGCAATATTTTTAATTCATCCATCCATCACAATATCTAATTGTGATGTAAATTTGAAGTAGTTTTTATGTCTCAAGTGTCTATCTATCCCACGGAACAGTAAAAACAGTGGAAGTAGCTTGAGAAAATGTTTGTTCCAGAACCGGTGTCGCCAAACTCATACATTTACAATTTACTCTTACTGCAAACCTAAAAATATGATTGGCTGAAAACAAAAACAGGGCGTAGACGAAATGCAAAAAAAAAATTATACGAAATGCAACTTTAATTTCAAAAGACTATAAATCAAATTGACAAAAACAAGAAAGAAATACATCTTTGACTACCAAGTACTGCCACTCGTCGCTAGATGGCATTGTTCAGTATATAATATTCAGTATGAACTGTAAGTGCGTTAAAATAAGATTGGTATTTGAATGGCGTATCACTGACGCGAATGCGCTCGCTGCTACTCAGATAGGGAAGTGACCTTATTCGATCGAAATATGTATCGATTGTATGAAAACGTATTTAAAACATATCATGCAAAAAAAATTGTATGCGATAGTGTGATAGTATTAAAATTATGAAATTAATATGATTAAAGGCAATTTTTAAACGTAGTAAAAAGGGTATTTATTTGCATAGTACATCAATTATCATCATCTCAGCTGAAATCATCGTCATCGCCCACTGCTAAACATAAGAATATTAAGTATAATTCAAACGCCCTATGTTGTTCCTAACTCTTTAACTAAATTTATTTAAAATACATCACAAATATCATACCACAATTTTTATTTTATTATATTTATTAATTTAATAATTATCTGTATTATATTACTTACAAAAACTATTAAACTATAATATATATTTTAAAAAGGCAATGTAATACATATTATACATATCGATTGATTTTATCGATAAAGTCACGCACTATTTGGATAGCGTCAAAAGTATAGGTAGACTAACGAATATTCCAGAAAAGCTAATAACCGAGAAAAGAAAATCAACTTTGTAGTGATGTAACTAAGGACTAGTTTTGTTTGTATATCCTGCGCAATGTTTCACGTAATTTTATTTTTTCATTTTATTAAAATAAATCCGAAAATAATACTTTTCGGTGGAATGATACACCTCCATGAGTTAGATTTTTAGTCAGACTATGGTTTTTAAAGTACAGTATGGGACAATAAGGCATTTTAATATTATTTTTCGTTAATTATTATGTTGCGCAGTCTAGTTAGAGAATGAGAGCGCTTGAACAGCAAGTGCGCAACGCGATTCTTACTAGCGGCGACAGTGCCACGCCTACTTACTTCTTCCACTGTTTTTACTGTTCCGTGATCTATCCAAAACTGAAAATTAAAGTAAACTAGAAGGTTTAATATAAAAATGCATGAATTATTTAATATTATGATATTTATTTAAAAATCTTAATTAATAAAATACAATAGAAAAAAATATTAGTAGAGAACTGTAGACTGACGCCCAAAGATAAAATAATGAATACAGAGCGAAATAGACGCACCACACAGACGACCGTGAACGAGCAATCATTTGCACGGCGATCTATTCGCGCGTCTCCCTCAGGACGAGAACTGTGAGCGTGACGCCCTGGCGACACTTGCTCCTCAGTCGGTCAGTCACCTGACGATACCTGGCTTACAGGTCACAGCTCGGACTAGTACACAGACTTAGGCCGGTGTATTTTATTTTAAAAGTAGCACAATAAGATAATAGTCAAAATATCTTAAATAATTATAATATTTTAAAACATTATGTTAGCCACTACGTTCCCGACTGATTAAAATTCTAAGTATTCAAAACTAGCTAGTACATAGATACAGAACTTATACAAAACTGATCATTGTTCTTTAACTAATCTCTGAATTTAAAATATAAATACAAAAAGTCAATTCATGTGCGTACATCATCAAAGCCCACGTTATTATATAGAGATCGGCGGATCCTTTAGGGTTGCTTGGGTTTGCTTCCGAAATGCCTTTTTACTGAGAAGACGAATGTGGATTGAATTGAACTTATTCTTATATATCAAACATATGATGAAGTGGTGAAAGCGAGCTAGCGTTGTATTTACAGAGGCTAGTAGCAAACAGACGTCGAGTGCGTACCTCGCGTACATGAGCTGTTCGAGGAACCAGCGAACACACTCTTAGGAGTCTGGACAATCAAGATGATGACGGCTCACGTACAACAGAGATAAAACTTCCAGGAGTTTCCATTTCGACTTTAAGGTAAAAAATCATACTTTTTTAGAAGCAAGTATTTTCCGGTAACATCTAAAATAGATATCGCGAAGGTATTTACGTCGTGCTAGTTCATTATATTTGACGTAGTCTCGGGTTCCACGTAGGTACTGCACACTCTAACGCTGCACTCATTATTGAAGTTATTGACGAATACTACATTATATTTAGTTTGTGCGAAACCCGAATATAGTTTGTTCTGAATCAGTAACTGAATGGATTCCAATAGCTTTTACATCATGTTATATTTTTCCCAAAAATATTTAAAAAGGTCACAAGTTGGACACCACTGACACTAAGTCACGGCAGGTCATAGCGAGCATTAGAAAAAAACTGGCTGCAAGTGCGATACAACCCTTTAGTTGCCTGTATGGCCCGGTGACTATGTATTTTTGCTGAAATAACAAGCTTACTTTGTGATTTTTCATGATACAGTTATGAAATTTTGTACATAGATTCTTTGCACGAAAATACTAGACACGTGTTTCGGGTTTTGCATATACTAACACTAATGTATAAGTGCAATAAGGCGGAAGGTTGACGGACACCCCGGGAAGGTCTCATAACAAAACTAAACATGTGGTGGGGCTTGTTAACAATCTTTTCTATTTGAACATCCAGATGGAGCTTCGAATCTAGCAGAACATTAAGATTGCGGAGAAAACTAACTTTACGAGTACTAATACACATAATAGCAAGACGATAGTCGAACTCGGTGATATTTTTCGTTTTGGTAATGTCATGACATAACGCTTTGGAAGGCTAAAGTTAAGCTTATTGGAAGAGCAGTAGTTAGAGAAACGGTCTAAGTCCTGCTGCAGGTTAACACAATTGACTCTATCAAAAATTATTTTAAAGACTGAGAAATTTCGAATTTTGTCATTGAACGCAATAAACTGAATTTAATAAACATCTATAGCAATGTTATTGTACGCAACAGGCAAGAAGCTTCGTGTGATGGTGCGTCCATTAGTATTAAATACGTTTAGAATGACATGTTTTTGAAGCATGAAATTGTACTAAGAAAGAGAGTTTACAATGACAACTAATAGGTATTATAGATAAGGGTACTTAGCTAACGATTTACTTATTTATTGATTGGGGAGCCTCAACTGAACAAGCGCACACGAATACACAATTTATGAAGAACCAAAGTCTTAGATTCGTGAGCTCCATGCATCAGTAGGTCGGCGACAGGAGGAGCTTTGAGTATTGAAACTAAGATAACGTAAAACTAAAATACAAACTAGTTAATACCTACAACCCGTGCGCATTAACATGGCACCTGATAAGTGACGTTTGAAATATTCAGTGCATTGAATTTTATTTCAGTTTTTTTGAATATCAACATTTATTTTGTGCTGAGTAGTTTCTCGTGACACACTACTTTACGAATTCAAGATGCTTTAAACGTGACGATACAAACTATTTTCGAGTATTCAATGTGGCAACTGTTTTCGAGCCAGGAGCCGTGTTAATGCGCTCGGGTTGTAAATATAATATGAAGGAAAGAAAATGTAAAAAAATCAAAAATATCAAATATGACTTAAAAAACTACTTTAACTACATTAAACTTATGTTCTTGAATTTGTAGAGATGAACGCGCACTCTTCGACTGCTGCACATTTCGCGCTCGTTTTGAACAAGCTCCGTTGTTCAGACAACCGTTGAAGCACACGTCGACTTGACGTCGCTCACAGTAACCGGCGGCACATCTAGAAAGAGAGCACAATAATACACAATGATGTAATGAGAAGATTATTAAGGCTCGAGAAACTAAGAAGGAAAGACTTTCCCAAGTCGCATCCTGCAACTCAACTCTTCCTCGAATCATCGAATTGACAGAATTTATTGCTCGTATTTTATTGAATTGAATCTTCCGTTGTTATGGCAAGTGGGCCATGGAACATGGGCCTGAGTCACTGGCACCGACCTCGTCTGCACTAGAGGGAAAGCTCTGACTTCCTTGTTTATTATTAACATAAGTTTAGACTGAAAAAACTTCCTTACTATTGTATACCCATTTGGCTACAAAGGCGGGCACGTCGCATCTTTCACCCGCGTAATCAGCTGTGCACTGGCAGACTGGCGCACTCGCCTCGTTCAAAGAACAGGCGCCGTGGTTTAGACAGAACTGATGGCATGCGCTGACTTTCCCTTCCCCAGAGTTACCGCCATCAGAGCTGAAACAACGAACATTTCAAACATGGCACCACAATACACAGACACACACAAAACTAACAAAAATAAAAAAGGGTCGTTGAACGTACAGTCAAACGCTCATCAGTGGTCGGTCATAACTACTGCAGTGGCGCTCTCAATATCAAATTGTTACTAATTGCATTTATATTATTTTGTCAAGTTCTGTTCCAAGTCCCTCGTGACAAGGTGTTTTTATGTGAAAGTCATCAACTAGCTTCTCCCGCTCTAAGGTAGAGTGAGAGGGCGCGTCAGACTTTTACTGAATATGTCACCAGTGTCCGTCAGCTGCCTGCGGGTTCTAGGGCCACCGTAACTCTTTAAAAATCTCCCGCGGCCCTAGCGGTACCGGCCCTGCTGGGCTCCGACGGGTTCGGTGGCATCTCTGTGAGGCACGCCAGGAGCACTCCGCAGCGTTCGACGACTTGTATCAATATAATTATTATAAATATAATATGTGCCTTGTTAGTTCCCTATAGTTAGTTAACATTTATATCATCTACTACATGTGAACAAAGCCATTTATGGCAAATATTAGAATAATGTAATTTTCACCTTTTTTTGAGGAAACCTGTCGCATCTGCCGACTGTAGGATCAGCGTCCCACACAGGGGCGCTTGACATAACTAGTGAAAAATTTTTTTTTTTTCGATGGGACAAAATCATCTTATGACAACCCCCGCTCTTGGGCGGAGCCGGAGATAGTGTCAGACTCTTACTGACTAAAAGACCCACCCCGTTCCTTCAAGCCTTCATACCGGGGCTCGAGCACCCTTTCGGATAACCCTGGCCCCAGTAGGCTTCGACCCGGCTGGGTCCCTGCTGTTGCTGACAACTCCTTGAGGCGCGCGGAAACAGTGCGCGCCGTCGACGACTTGGGCTTGGTCCGGACAGTTACCGGACGGCCGGACAGCGTGCTACCCATTGCTCACTGTCCGCAATCCCGTGCCTACGGTGGCTGGAAATCGGGATCGGAATCCCGGCGGCGGCGAGAGCGCCTTTGCCTGATGCGGTCGGCCTCCTCCTCAGCGAGCATTACTGCTTCGCAGAAGTCGGCGACCGCCTGCCACTCCTCCTCGCTCCGTAACTAATGACAGTGACAAGACCAAGATTTAGTTTACCTGTTGTCCTTATTGGCAGAAGCCTCGCATCTTCCACCATCGTAATCTGCTGTGTCCGGGTAGGCCGGCATGTCCTCTTCACCCAGGGAACAAACACCGCCGTTTAAACAGAATTCATGGCAGCACACGTTCAGTTCGCATCTTTCCCCAGCGTAACCAGTCTTACAGCTAAAAAAAACAAAGTTACAGAAGAGTTACTATAATTAAGAAATCCAACACATATTTGTGAGTAGATGTATCAGGGGCACGAGGTGCGCGGCCACTGCGGCGTTTTGGGGGCTCTATAGGTTTATGTTACACCGCCTGACATCGGTGACGGGGCTCGGACTTCAAACAGTTACAGTTCTGAAGTTGTCAACTCACTTTCAGAGAGTGTGCTGATGAATGCTGGTCCCCTCTCTGTATGAGACGAGGCCTGTACTTAACATTTATATAAAGTTAATTTTCTGTATCTGTTTGACACTGAAGTCTTCTAAACAGCTGGCTCGATATTAATGAAACTCTTAACTTTTGTTTTAGAGTGGGTTGGTTATATGTCCCGGATGGTTTAGAGTTACAATTGAACCTGGCAAGGCAATATTTGTTAGTCTCTGTAATAATAGTAATTATTAAATATTCAATAAACTTATTTCATGCATAATACGATTTACCGGCATTTAGGTTGACCCTCAGCACCGACACTACAGTTTCCTTGTAAACAAAAGTCTTTGCAGATGAACACGTCGCATCTTTCACCATCGTAACCTGCTGTGCACTGGCAGGCCGGCTCGTCTTCTTCGTTTAAAGTGCAGACACCGCCGTTTAAACAGTGCTTATGGCACGCATTTTCTTCGCACTTTTCTCCAGAGTAACCGGGCATACAGCTGAAATAACGAAAATTCAGAAGAGTTACTGTATAATCAAGAAAACTATAACATAGTGTTAGTAGATGCAGCAGGAGCACTCTACAAGTTTATCTTAGACCACACTGGTATCGGTGAGAGGACTCGGACTTCAAATAAATACAAGTCGGGAATCGTCGACTCACTCTCAGCGAGTGAGCTGATGAATGCTGGTCCCTTCTCTGTGTGAGAAGAGGCCTCTGCCCTCCAGTGGGATGTTAGCGGGCAGGCATTCTCTATACAAAAATTTTATTATTATGTACATGAGTAGGATAATTATAGAACTCCTTTCATACGAGTGGACTGATTTTATTTATTTATTGTATAATATTTATGTAGGCACATGTAACAAAATAAATATAGAACAAAAAAATTGTTCTGTGGTACTGCTTATTTCAAAAGAATTTTCTTCCAGCAGACCTGCGCAAGGAGAGATTAAAAGAAATGTAGACAGTAGTGTGTAGAAACAAGAAAACAAGAGTACGTGCAAACATAGATTATAGCAACAAATAACAATTCTTTATGAGTTTGTGTGCTACCAGTTTGTGCATATTATTATTTTCAGTTTGTAGTTATATACCTATTGATGTATGTATGAATGTAGCATGTTTGCAGGAGACTAAATGGAGAGGAACAAAAGCGAGAGAAATCGGTGAGGGATATAAGTTTTATTATTGTGGAAGTGATGGAAAAAGAAATGGCGTAGGAATAGTGCTAGATAGTAAATTGAAAGAAAGCGTGATGGAAGTTCAAAGGATTAGTGATAGATTTATAGTTGTGAAAGTTATGTTAGAGAATGTGATGCTGAATGTAGTTAGTGTGTATGCACCACAAGTAGGATGTGATGAAATAGTGAAAGAGAAGTTTTGGGAGGATTTTGATACTGCCTTAATGACCATCCCTGTACATGAGGAATTGATAGTTGGAGGTGATTTTAATGGACATGTGGGAAGAATGAAAGGTATTTATGAAAGAGTACATGGAGGATGGGGTTTCGGAAGTCCGAATAATGAGGGAGAGACGCTGCTGCAATCTGCTACCGCCTTTGACTTAGCAGTAGCCAACACTTGGTTTAAAAAAAGTGAGGAACACCTTATCACGTACAAAAGCGGTCACCACAGGACCCAAATCGACTACTTTTTAGTTAGGCGCAACAACATAAAGCACGTCAAAGACTGCAAAGTGCTGCCAGGAGAAGATCTAGTATCACAGCACCGACTCCTGGTTATGGAATCGCTAGTCGAAATAAAACGTAACAAAGGCAAAGAGCGTCCTCCCCCCAAAATAAAGTGGCATATGTTAGAGAAGAATGATTGTGCGAAAAAGTTCAGAGAGCGAGTGGTGGACAAAATGATAGAGATGGGTGACATGAATGATCGAAGTATAAATGAAAGCTGGAATGAGATGGCAGAGTGTATTAGACATGCAGCGAAAGATGTTTTGGGAGAAACGAGAGGAAAAGGCACAATAGATAGGGATACATGGTGGTGGTCGATAGAAATTCAGAATGTGTTGAAAGAGAAGAAAAGAAAATTCAAGGAATGGCAGCGTGTAGAAGCGGGAAATGTTAGTCTGAAAGCTGAGAAAAAGAGTGAGTATGATATTTTGAAGAATAAAGCTAAGAAAGCCGTGGCATTAGCAAAAGCAAAAGCCCAGGACAAACTGTACGACACACTAGACAGTCCTGTAGGCCAAAAAGAGCTGTATCGGCTTGCTAAAAGAAGAGAGAGAATGACGAGGGATGTTTGTCAGGTAAGATGTGTAAAGAATGAAGCTGGAATGGTCCTATCAGACGATGAAAAAATCAAAGGGAGGTGGAAGGACTATTTTGAAAGACTAATGAATGAGGAAAATCATTGGAATGGAAATTTAGAGAGTAAACCAGTGAATGTAGGGTTAGTGAGAATGGTTAGTATGGATGAAGTCAGAATAGCAGTGAATGGAATGAAAAATGGTAAAGCCATTGGTCCAGATGGAATACCAGTTGAAGTGTGGAAGTTATTGCGAGTGGATGGTTGGACGTGGTTAGCTTTGTTCTTCAATAAGTTGTTGCAGGAAGAAGCCATACCTGATGATTGGTGCAGCAGTTTCTTGGTGCCCATCTTTAAAAACAAAGGTGATGTGCTTGAGTGCAACAATTATAGAGGAATAAAGCTAATGTCACATACTATGAAAGCCTGGGAAAAAGTTATTGAAAGGCGTCTGAGAGAAGAGAGTGAAATTTCGCAGAACCAATTCGGTTTTATGCCGGGTCGGGGTACAACGGATGCCATTTTTGCTATACGCCAGCTGTGCGAGAAATACAGAAGTGCGCATAAAAACTTGCACATGGTATTCGTTGACCTCGAAAAGGCATACGACCGAGTACCTCGTGAGGTTCTGTGGTGGGCCCTTAAGAAGAAAGGTGTGCCTACGAAGTATGTGCAGTTGATCCGAGCGATGTATAGTCGATGTAATACCCAAGTCCGGTCTACAGTTGGCACCACTGGCAGCTTCAATGTGGCTGTCGGCTTACATCAAGGGTCGGCTCTCAGCCCTTACCTCTTCCTGATGATAATGGACGCTCTGACGTCGGACATTCAGGAAGAGGCTCCCTGGTGTATGTTGTTTGCCGATGACATTGTGCTGGTTGCCGAGAGTGGCCTAGAGGTCCAGAACAGATTGGAGGTGTGGTGGCACAGACTGGAGAGTGTTGGCCTGAAATTGAGTAGAACCAAAACGGAGTACTTGTTCTGCGATTTCGGCGGTGTCTCCAATTCAGTGCCTTTAGCTCTCGCCGGAACGCCCATACCGATCTGTTCCGACTTTCGGTACCTCGGGTCGCTCGTCCAAGGGGATGGTGAGGTGGACCGGGACGTAACACGTCGGATCAACGCAGGATGGATGAAATGGCGCCAGGTCACGGGAACCGCTTGTGACCCACGAATGCCCCTCAAGTTGAAGGGTAAAATCTACAAGTCCGTGATAAGGCCTGTCATACTGTATGGATCAGAATGTTGGGCTGTGAAAAAGACGGATGAAAAAAGATTGCATGTAGCGGAAATGAGAATGTTAAGATGGATGTGTGGTGTGACGAGAATGGATAAAGTGAGAAATGAGTATATTAGGGGAAGTTTAAAAGTGGCGCCAGTGACTGAAAAGTTGAAAGGGAATCGTTTGTCTTGGTATGGTCATGTGAAAAGGAGGGATGAAACGCATGTTGCTAAAAAAGTTATGAGTTTACATGTGGATGGATGGAGGGGAATAGGGAGGCCAAAGAAAAGATGGATGGACTGTGTGAGAAGCGATATGAAAGAAAAGGGAGTTAGTGATAGCGTGACGAGTGACAGGACAGAATGGAAGAAAAAAACGTGTTGCGCCGACCCCAAATAAAACGGGACTAGGGCAGGAAGATGATGAGTTATATACCTATTGAGTCATAATATTCAATGTTTTGGGAACACATTTATGGTGCGTACAGCCAAGAAGAGGAATTCCCTGCCGGAGTCTGTTTCCTGATAGCTACAACTTAGGGGTCTTTAAGTCAAGAGTGAATGGGTTACTTCTGGGCAAGCGTGCTCCATCGGCGACCACATCATCGCTTACCCTGATGAGAGAGATGATAGTCAAACGCGAGCCTATTCATTGATTAAACCCCAAGTCTCTCTCGTTGTCTTTCTATCGTGTCTCTAATTACGGTATTCAAAAGGTTAATAATAATAAAAAAACAAATACCTTATTTTAAAAATAAATATATAATAATTGTGTACACCTACATTATTATCACGCTAGAGAGGACAGATAGCTTGCTCTTGTACTTGAATTTTGAAAAGTGAAATAGATTTTTTAAATCTCGAATGCTCGGTGAAAGAGAACTCCACAACCTTACTGCATGGACAGAGAATAAGTATGAGTAGTAGATGAAAACAGAGAATGTTTGAGTATCAATAGCACAATAGGATCGGGCGGGCCAACATCTGCTAGGTCCGCTAGTTAGTAATAAGTGATTGTATCATCTACGAGTATACAATAAATTCCATGCATAATAAGATTTACCTGCATTGAGGTTGGCCCTCAGCACCGACACTACAGTTTCCTTGTAAACAATAGTCTTTGCAGATGAACACGTCGCATCTTTCACCGTCGTAACCTGCTGTGCACTCACAAGCGGGCTCCCCCTTCTCGTTCAGAGCACACACACCATTGTTTGAACACCAATTACTGCACGCGTTCACTTCGCATCTGTCACCAGCGTATCCGGGTTTACAGCTGAAATAACGACGGTACAAAAGAGTTATCAAGAGAACTAACAATTATTATTTGTGAGTAGCTGTAACAGATGCACGAGGTGCGCGACCACTGCGCTGTTTCAGGTGCTCTATAAGTATATCTTAGACCACACTGACGTCGGTGAGGGGACTCGGTCTACAACTCACTATCAGCAAGTGTGCTGATGAATGCTGGTCCCTTTTCTGTGTGAGAAGAGGCCTCTGCCCTCCAGTGGGATGATAGCGGGCAGGCATTCTCTTTACATTTATAATTTTATTTAACCTGAGTAGAATATTGAAGTCATCATCATCATCATTGGCCTTTTAAATAATCCCACTGTTGTGACTCTAGCCTTCTCTCTAGGAGAGGGAATGGGCCGTAATCCAGCACGCGGGCCCAGTGCGGGTTGGTAAATGTCACATGTATTCCAATTTTTGGTTCTAGGACATGCCGGTTTCTTCACGATGTTTTCCTTCACCATTTTGAGAGCAGTGGTGATGAAATAAATTACATAAAGTAATGCGTCTGGCTGGGTTCGAACCCGCGACCTATAACTCGTAAGTGGGGGCCGTTACCACTCGGCCAACACTCTTCTATGGATATTGAACTCCTTTTATACAATTCGACTGATTTTTTTATTTCTGTACACACTTCTAACAAAAGAAAGACAAATCAAATCATTGTAAACATTTCTTCGAAGGTTCTGCTTATTTCAGAAGAAACTTCCAGCAGACTTGCTGAACAAGAGATGTTTTAGGCGAGAAATCATCCAATGACTTATCTCGCTCTAGTGCAGAGCGGGAGGGCGAGTTACACTTTTACTGACTAAAACCCACTCCTATGTTCCTTATTATTCTTGCGTTCCAGAACTCCGGTATATACACATATCTATAGTAGCTTTATTTTGATGTTTATAGAGTTTGGGTAACAACAGAATCGGGCGGGCTGACATCTGTTAGGTCCGCTAGTTAGTTATAAAAGTGTTTGTATTATCTATACAACGAACTCCATGGGTAACATGGTATATATTTACCTGCATTGAGGTTGGCCCTCAGCACCGACGCTACAGTTTCCTTGTAGACAATAGTCTTTACAGATGGACACTTCGCATCTTTCACCATCGTAACCCGCTGTGCACTGGCAGACTCGCTTATTGTCCACATTCAAAGAACAAACACCTCCGTGTAGACAATATTCATGGCACACGTTTAGTTCGCACCTCTCCCCGGAGTATTCGGCTTTACAACTGAAATAATGAAGATAAGAAACAGCGTAAAGGTCTCTGCACACAGCGGGCGCGGCGCGGCGGGACGGGACGGCGACGCGACACTGAGCAGTTGTAATGTACTAGATATTACGGACGACGCCACACAGAGCCGTCCCGCTCGCCACGCCGCCGCCGCGCCGAGCGGGAATACAAGTCAGAAGCGGCGGGGACGGGCGATTTATTTCATGCACCCATTTCCGTTTACGTTGTTTTTTCTTAGCTAGCGCAAATAAGAGCAAGAGCGTTTCCACGTCTGAATCGCTCAACATCTTTTTGATGAATGAATAGCGTCGCGATACGGTCGGCGTGATCGCGCCCGCAGTGTGACCGATGCCGCCCCGCCACGCCGCGCCGCACGTGTGCAGAGACCTTTACTCAGCAGACCAACAGATATTGTGACTAGTTGTAACACGCTAACGAGGTGCGCGACCACTGCGCGTCACTAAACATGATTTACAATCAAATAAAATGTTCATTCGATCAACAATAAGGAACTTTAGTATAATTCAGGGGTTGCATGTACTCATGAAACTGAACCTATTTTTTATTGACCTATATTTTTATTAACCCTTAATCCTTAAAAATAGTCAGCTTTTTCTTACATTTTGCCAATTAATACAAACATAAACTGTATTCGTAGGTATTCGTAGAAAAGAGCTGATCCTGTAGTAAAAGTTGCGTTCGCTTGGGGTTTAATGAATCAAGTCTCTGTCCCACAGTTCACAAGACACATTAAACATTGAAATTAATATGTGTTCAATTTTTTTATGTGGGAAATCATCCAATGACGTCTCCCGCTCCAAGGCGGGGTGGAAGAGCGAGTCAGATATTACTGATTAAAACTCACTCGTACATTCCTTGGTTGGCTTGTATTCCAGGGCCGGGTTTTCTTTTCAGAAGCGAACCCATGGCCCCTGTAGGCTTCAACCCTGCTGGGCCCCTACGGTTTGCTGACATCTCCTTGAGGCGCGCGTGGAACAATACGCGCCGTCGACGACCTGGGCTCGGTCCGGTCGACTACTAGACGGTCAGACGGCGAGCTATCCATTGCTCGCCGTCCGCAAGCCCGCGAAAGTATTGTATGTTATAGGCGAGAGTCACTGTTCCAGAAATTCTAACATAACAATTCGAAGCTGGTGAGGACGTGGATGCTAGAAGATCTGTTACCGTTAGACATGTAACATATGTAGGCGTCGCTTAACTTGCCGTCAGTGAAAAACGTTAGGGTCAGCTCACACCGAGACGCGAAGTGATGCTGCGCGAATTATAATTATTAGAGTTAGTACACAACAACATATACGTATCACATAAGAGAATCTGAATAAACCCCGCGGCTTCATTTCTTCAAGCATCGTGAGCTGACCCCGAATATCTGTGCGATGAACACGTTTTACCTGCATGTAGGTTGTCCCTCAGCACTGACGCTACACTCTCCTTGAATGCAGTAGTTCTGACAGACTGGTGCTGGAGACTCACTCTTCGAGTCATTCGGAATCAGACCCTGGAGAGCATCGCAGCTGTTTATCCCCTGAATTTGTTCCTTTATCGTGTAGTTGGCTGCTATACGATTACAAAGCGCACAGTCTGAGCTAGACGCTGAGGTTAGTTTTGTTGCCACAGTTTGTGTTGAATACTTCGGTAATCGCCAAATTCCCTGTTCATCATAGTTCTGCCAGTATATAAAGTCTTTTGACACGGCCAATGAAAATGCATAACCAGTGTTTCTTACAATATATAGTGTTGTTCTGTTCTTTCCATTAAAGTTTGCACTTTGAATATACCATGATCCACCATGATGTGTTTGCTCAGTCCAGTACATTTTTTGTGTTTGTTGATCGATGGCCAAGCTTATTCGGAGATTAACAGTGCCGGCTATTAAAACTTCTCTCTCGGAGCCATCTAACCGAGCCCTCTCTATCTCTTCGTCTGTGATCCAGTAAATATACCTGTAATTTGTAAACATCCATCAATATTAACAAAATTCAAGAGGAATTCAGCTGAGTCATAAACCTACACACAAGGGCAAACATAGCGGAACATAAATAGATACATTATTTTCAAGTACAATTTAATTTTATAATCTTGAAAAATCCCGCGACTTCATCTGGATAAATGTCGGTTATTGCGGACGTATATCTTTTGTTGGGTTTCAAGCTTACTCTGTTCCAAATATCATCAAAATCAGTTCAGTAGTTAAAGCTTGAAAGCGTAACAGACAGACATAGTTATTTTTACATTTAACCGGACGCGCTGAGAGAGACGCCATTGTCAACACTTCCCTAACAATCCAAGCGCGTCACCTTCCACACACCACTATCTGCCTGTCAGTCCGCGAAGTGATGGGTTACCAGTCGACATGTTTATCTGTTAAACTTTGTGCAATACTGTAACAATTTCTTTTACTGGCCTTTACTGTCGAATGGTGCAGCAATCGGACTTGTATTTTCAGAGATTACCTCCTACATAGAAAAAAATTAATGTCTGAATGAATTAAATGGGCTATCCAACTGATAAAGAATTTTTCTGTTCGGACCCGTGCTTCCTGAGATTAGTGCATTCAAACTAACTTACACTTCACTTTTATGATATTACTAGCTTCTACCAGCGGCTTCGTTCGCGTGAACGTTGTTTATAGCGGACGCGAAGTCGAAGACGGATAAAAAGTAGCCTATGTCCATCCTTGAGTTTGAAGCTATCTCCGTAACAAATTTCGTCAAAATCGGTTTAGTAATTTAACCGTGAAAGTGTAATTGATAGACAGACAGTTACTTTCACATTTATAATATTATAAGTGGAGCTTCTCTAAGAGTGGGTCTTAAAATGAACATGGATAAAACCAAAATCATGATTAACAACCATGTAGCGCCCACTCCTATCAAGGTCGGAGACTCTACACTCGAAGTTGTGGACGGTTACGTCTACCTCGGACAGACAGTCCAGTTGGGTAGGTCTAACTTCGAGAAAGAGGTCAACCGTCGAATCCAACTCGGTTGGGCAGCGTTCGGGAAGCTACGCGGTATCTTCTCGTCCAACATACCACAGTGTCTCAAGACGAAAGTCTTTAACCAGTGCGTGTTGCCAGTGATGACATATGGCTCCGAAACGTGGTCGCTCACAATGGGCCTCATCAGAAGGCTTAAAGTCACCCAAAGAGCAATGGAAAGGGCTATACTCGGGGTTTCCTTGCGTGATCGAATAAAAAATGAAGATATCCGCAGGAGAACTAAGGTTGCCGACATAGCACAAAGAATTGCCAAACTTAAGTGGCAATGGGCAGGGCACATTGCTCGCAGAACAGATGGCCGTTGGGGCCGAAAGGTTTTGGAGTAGCGACCGCGTACCGGAAGACGCAGCGTTGGAAGGCCTCCTACAAGGTGGACCGATAACCTGATGAAGGTAGCGGGAAACCGATGGATGCGGGACGCACAGGAACGTTCGATGTGGCGACGCTTGGGGGAGGCCTATATCCAACAGTGGACGTGTATCGGCTGAAATGATGATGATGATGAATGATGAAGTGTAGATAAGTGCAAATAAGATTGAGTATGTTATTTGATTATTTCATGAAACAAATGAAAACTGTTCTCAATACAAAAAACAAGTTTTCCGATCTTCTCGTTAGTGTCCCCGCACAGGAGCCACAAAAACAAAGCCGTTTCAAGCTTCTTTTTGAGGCGGCGTTTTTTTGTGGCCCGTGTGCGGGTACTACTCACTAGTAACGTACCTTCCACAGATGTCCACGGCGAGATCATAGCAGTAGTGATCCAAGCTAACTAAAACATTTCCATCAGCTTGGTTAGAAGATGCAGGACTTAATGAAAACGTGCGTATACTACGTGCATCCTTCCAATAGAGAGCTTGTGTGACGGGGTCGTACACGAGCCTCACGGCGTTGTTCGTTGTTGTCGTAACTAAACGTTGTACAGTCTCGGTTGATACGTCCAAGCTGGATATAAACACGGTCGAGCCGTCACGGTCGCTAAACAGCACCCTGTAGTGCACAGGATCGTATGTTACTGAAGTGATCCTACCAGCCGATGGTATATCTTGTGTGTGCGTCCGTGTACCATCATTGTTGTAAAACTCTAGTTGTGTGTCTGTGGCGACGACGATGTCTGAAACATAGAAATAGATTTGTTTTAAGGACTGAGATTTATTTTATCTAATACTAGCTTTTGCCCGCGGCCTCGCTCCCGTCAACTGGTACTCTCTATCATACTCTTCCTTGCGTACTCTACTCAACTCAACTTTACTTGAGTTGGGTAGCGTAGGATAGAGGACTACCCGTAGGTTTGCGGACGGCGAGCAAGGGGAGCTCGCTGTCCGACTTTCCCCACTCTACCCTTTTTTTGATAAGTGTGAAAATCATCCAATGACTTTTCCCGCTCTGGGTGGAGCGAGAGGGCGTGTCAGATTGTTATTGACTAAAACCACACCTGTGTCCTTCAGTTGCCCTTCGCGTTCTAGGACTACGGATTCCCTTATCAGGAACTCCTCGCGGTGCTAGCGGGCGTCGTCCCTGCTGGGCCATTACGGTTTGCTGACATCTCTTTGAGGAGCGCGTGGATCACTATTATATAAATCAAGCTATTCTTCATCTATACATATAAATAAAATGGCAGTGTCTGTTTGTAATATTGAAATAACCGCTTTTCACTAAATGCATATTATGTATCATATACATATGATACTATATGATATATATACCAAAATAAATTTTTTTACAATTTTTGTCTGTCTGTCTGTTTGTTCCGGCTAATCTCTGAAATGGCTGAACCGATTTTGACGGGACTTTTTTTGGCAGGTAGCTGATGTAATAAGGAATAACTTAACTAACACAGGCTACTTTTATTTTAGCAAAAAAAAATAATTTCAAAATCCTGTAGTCCACGCGAACAAAGTCGCGGGCACAGCTAGTCTTTTCATAAACTTGTTGCTCATACAAATGGTTTCCAAATGACTTGCATTCTCACTGATCCTACTTTCTAAAATTCACTACTTACCCACTAACTTGCAAATGAAATGGTTCAACAGTTACTCAGTACACGAGGTGGCACAGTCACTGCAACTGTATTGTACTCTTTTTTTTTATTACTATTTTATGTTGTGGTATATTGCTAAAAAAAGTCAGTGACGTTACTACTTTTATTTGAAAAGTTTTGTATTCCAAGCATGTTTTCTTTTAGTATTATCATTAAGTATTGCCTCGTTACAATAACATAGCTTCAGAGTACTCCGACACGATTTTAATTTATGGGGAGTGCCACAGAAGTACGAGAGGACTAGGTACTACCAGTATTTTAATATATTGTCGGCGGCACGGTAACATTTATTTATTTATCTTATTACAGAAACCAATACATGCAGAGTCATTATTATATTCAAATATAAAAAAATATCATCATTGTCATTAACATATCCATACTGGTATTGTAAATGTGAAAGCGGATGCTCTATCTGTCCATATGTCTATCTGTTTGTTACCTTTTCACTTTTTTTTTTTATCTCTTATAACCTACTTCTTAACGGCTGAATAGATTTAGATTCCTGATCCAGGATATAGTCTACTTGTGTTGTAGTTTCATGCAAATCTGTTCAGCTGTTTAGACGTGAAGAGGTAATAGACAGACAAAGTTACTTTTCCATTTAAATAGTATTGCTATAGATATTCAAAAAATCCTAAAGTTTTAGAAGTTCAATGGCTGCTGTGTTTTACATTGCAACCGGTCTCTAAAGCTGCACTGCAGCCCGGTGTCTCAAATGACGATTATTGCAAACTGAATGTGGCAAATAAATAAGTTTGTTCAAAAAATCACACTTGGCAATTATTTCAATACTTAATTGTCAAGTTTGATTTGTTGAACGAACTTTCAAACGCTTGTCGTTTCACGTCCGAATAACCAAATTATGATATCAAGTTTGATCGAAATCCGTTTAGTCGTTTGATTGTGAAGAAGTATTACTGAACATACAATTATATACACAAACTTTCTCCTTTACAATATTACCTAGTGTAATAGCTGGATAGGTATAAAAAAACTGGACAAGTGCGAGTCGGACTCGCGCACTGAGGGTTCCGTGCAAACTACCATTCCCGAGGCTCCACCTCGAAGATTTTTCCGAATAGCAAAAAATATTTTTTTTTATTTCTGCCAGAAACAGTTTTATTAATTTCTACATATATAGTGCGAGTTGGACTCGCGTACTGAGGGTTACGGAACCCTCAGTAAGTTTGTACGAACAAACTTACCTATGAAAACAGTGCAATTCCTGAATTGAGTTACGAAATTTTTTTTAAATCGCAAAAAAGTTTTTTTTTTTGTGACGTACCTTTATATTTAGTTTTCAGATTTTTTCCAACATTTCTGCTATGAGATCTTGTTTCATGCCAAATTTCAAGATTCTAAGTCAACAGCAAGTACTTACCCTACGAATTTTGATTCCCTTGAGTGTCGAAATATACTTGGACATTTGGAACGCATTGTACGTTTTTTGCGACATAAACGGCTATATATATTATATCTTTTATTTTCGTTAACTTAGAAGTTCGATTTTCAACTATTTTTATATTTATATCTGTAAGTAAATGACTTAATATTTAATCACGTTTACATTCTTCTGACAACTTTCAATTAATACAATAGTCGTACTGAACTACTGATTCAATTACATACTTTAATGTTTTTTTTTTTTATTGTACCTTTGTTGATTTGGCTGGCTTGACAATCTCGTCTGTCCGTGATAATTAAGCGCATAGATGAATGCGCACTCAAACTTCACTCTTGTTACTACTCACTAAAACTCAACATTTCAACAAATCAATTCACTCAATAACACATTTATGCAAACAAATCGATTGCGTAGGTCAGGAATCTTGTTTTTTACATAATTATTAACGTACTTAGATAAATTAATCTTGCCGCTGTTATTGTTATGCATCGATCAGCCATCTTTTTTTTTTACTACGGAGCGGACCATAGAGGAAAATAACTACAGTCTCAAAATGTGATTATGTGACTGCGCATTGACAATTCTAGTTTTATGTTCAATCGTTCATTGAGCGATTATAATAATCGACTAGTTCAGTGTTTGTTTGCCAATTTTTGTTTTGTTGTTTTTAATGGTTTTTTGTTATTTATGTTTTTATTTTGTTTTTCTGTGATTGGAAGTATGATATAACATGTAATCAGCGCTGTGGCTCTGTCTTACACGAGCCACAACATTTTGCTGAGCACTGGCCGTTTTGCGCGGATGTAACGTATGTCCTACTTACGTGCTACTTTAAGTCGATACTGTTATTTGTTTTATTCAAATCAAATCATCTTTATTGTGGATCATAGGTAATTGTACATAATACAGATGGTGATAATTATATATTTAGCGAACAGCTATGCCCTACCCTTAGGGCGTACAATAAAATGTAGGTACATAATAGTGAATTTACATATATGTCAACATTACATTTCTAAATATTAGTTGCAGTTATAAATTTCAGTAAAAAATTTCATCATGTATCTAAGTATACAAAACGCATCATGACCCAGCCAGATTGTATTTTAAAAGTGATTTATCGTCGAAAAAGTCTTTCATAGAATAATAGCATTTATTTACTAACAGTTCATGGAGTTTCTTTTTAAATGATTTTATTTCAGTAATTGCTCTTATAGACCATATAATATAGATCTAATTGCGATCTAATGCGCCATGTTTGACGAAAATAAACTCTTTTTCTTTTTTTCTTCTGCTGTAATCGCAAAACTGTCAAGGTCTACGGTGCGTAGTGCACGCGCGCCTCAAAAAAATTAAAAGGGCCCAGCAGGGCCGATGCCTGCTAGGGCTGTAAGAGCATTTGAGAGAGAAAAAGCAACTCTGAAAAGCAAAGGGCAACATATGGAGTATAGGTGAGTTTTAGTAAAATTCTGACGCGCCCGTTTGCTCCACCCTAGAGCGCGAGAAGTCAATTGATGATTTTCCCTCCTCAGAAATGTATCTTACCGTTACCACAGAATAAGTTATAGTTAAAAGTAGGTACAGTTTCGCTCTTCGAAAGAAAACGTGCTAATATAAACCTATTAACAACATGAATAATGTTCATAATAGGTACATTGCACGGCTCGGACACGGTAATAATATCATACAGTTTTGTAACTCGGCCGTATCTTTGAAACAAATCTCAACCTTAACAAACCGATTTGAGAAAGTATGAGAAAAGACAGGAAGTCTAAAAAATTTAAAAAATAGAAGACACAATCAAAAGAACAGGCGGAACAAAGAAACCTTTTAAGGAGTTAAGGAGTTTAGGTTTTAGACTTAATAGTACCAAATCTATTCAAGTGACAAAACGGTAAGAAATCCAGAAATTAGCTACAGAATATTATCTACAGAACTCTCTACTCTAATATGGGTCATTTCACGCAGGCTCAATTTTTTGCTAATTTCGGTGGTATTTTTTATTTGTAGGTTTTCAGATGAAAAAATAAACTTGTCTTATTCTAGAACACATTAGTATTCTAGATATTTTTGTAGGAAACAAATAACTATTGTAGTTTTGAAAATATGGCGGTCACTGAAATTGCCTACCCACCGAAATTGAGAATTTTACACAAATTGCAATATCACACCAAAATGGATTTATTTTATTGCATCATGATTCATGAAAGTTATTAAACAAACGACAACATTGCACGAGATCTGTCTATTGGGCTCTGCTCACGAAACTGAAGACCGACCATAGCAGAGTTATATCCGCCAAATCGGAGCCTCTGGGAGAGATCGAGGCATTTTATGGACAGTTATACACGTCAATCTCCAAACCCGCTGCAAATCTATCAAACGACCGAAGAGCTAGATTGACCCGACGTCATACCGAAGATATCTCTGACGTCAACCTTTACGAGATCAGGATAGCTGCTTCAGACAGCTGAAAAACAATAAGGCGTCGGGCGAGGACAGAATTACCAGAAAACCGGTCCTAAAGGCCATTCAGAAGTTGTTCGAATCCATTATAATCGAGGCAAAAACGCCCGAGGCATGGAGCAAAGGTGTGGTGCTCTTCTTTAAGAAGGCCGACAATACCCTGTTTAAGATCTACAGGTCCATCTCACTTTTGAGCCATGTCTACAGGCTGTTTTCGAAAGTCATCTCGAATTGTCTCGCGCACATTTTCAACGACTTCCAGCCTCCTGAACAAGCCAGAATTGGAAAAGGTTTCAGCATCGTGGACCACATAAATGCACTGTGACAGGTTATACAGAAGACTGAGGAGTATAATCGGCCTCTCTGCTTAGCGTTTGTAGACTACGAGAAAGTCTTTGATTCGATCGAGACTTGGGCTGAACTGCAGCCTCTCCAACGGTGCCAGATTGACTATCAGTAAA
Organism: Mythimna ferrago; assembly: GCA_910589285.2. Classification (NCBI taxonomy): domain Eukaryota; kingdom Metazoa; phylum Arthropoda; class Insecta; order Lepidoptera; family Noctuidae; genus Mythimna; species Mythimna ferrago. The sequence goes on from OU342700.1 coordinate 11,497,843, forward strand.
CTTGACGACATTCTCCATTGCGGCCGGCAACAGTTTCGGAGAAATGACGTCTCCCTGCCTCACCCCGTTTCCAGGTCTAACATGATGTCTGACACCATGTTAGTGCGACTACAAAACCAGAACTCGAAACCTGTCCTCTTGCAGCGGGGTGTGAGATAGGGAGACGTTATTTCTCCGAAACTGTTCACGGCCGCCTACATTGCGGCCGTGAACTTGTCTTGAAGGTTCTGGAATGGAAAGGGCTAGGCATTCTTATCAAAGGCGCCTTCGGTTTACTGACGATATAGTAGTCATGGCTGAGACTACGGAGGAACTCAGTGGTGATCTCAGTAGAGCTTCCGAAAAAGTGGGACTTAAAATTAACATGGACAAAACCAAAGTCATGGTAAAAACAGCCATGTAGCACCCACTTCTATCAAGATCGGAGACTCTATACTCGAAGTTGTTATTTATTTATTTTACAATTTATGTACACACAAATATACTGAAGAGGATAATAATAATAGAATACTTTGTACAAAGGTACTGCTTATTTCAAATAGAAATTTCTTCCAGCAGACCTGCGAAAGGAGAAATTACAAGAGATGTAGACAGTAGTGTGCAGAGATGAGTAAAGAAGAGTTAGTGAAATCTTAAATTAAACCAATAAATACTTATGTAACTATATATATCTTATATTAAAAACAAATACATAATATGTATATATATATGATTATCACGCAAGAGAGGAAAGATAGTGCTCTTTTACTTTAGTCTTAAAGAGTAAGATCGTTTTCAAATCACGAATGCTAGGCGGAAGTGAGTTCCACAATCTTACTGCGTGGACAGAGAAAGAGTAGGAATAGTAGCTGGATTAGTTCCTATTCCCTCTCAGAAAAAAAAGTACTTATGTAATGGAGTGAAAACTCGGCAGGATGCGATATGTCACTACTATCATATTTCTGCTCTTGCAAAGGAATCTTTCAGGCGTCTGGGTTTTGTTTTGCGGAATGCCCGCGATTTCCGTAATCCCAATGTTATTAGACTTTTATACACTACTCTGGTTAGAAGTAAACTTGAGGCCAGTGCCTGTGTGTGGCATCCATATACCGCGACTCAGACACTAATGCTTGAGAAGGTGCAAAAAACTTTCCTGAGATTTCTATTTCAGAGGCTGTACGCTTTCTTTCCCTACATGTACCCCACCAATTTCCTTTTGGGGATGCTGGGTTTCAACTCGTTAGAGGTGAGAAGGGGTTTCGATCAGCTCGTAGTGGCTTGTAAAGTCCTGAGCGGACGCATTGACTGCCCTGAGCTTCATGACCTCTTCTGTCGATTATTTGTGCCCGATAAATACATTGGACACCGTCAAAGCCGCCGTCATAATTTATTTGCACTTCAGCCGTCTAGAACTGTCGCTAGAGCCGGATCCCCAGTGTGTCGCACTTTGAAGATGCTAAACGCCCTCTTGAATGCTGACTCTGAATGTGATGTGTTTGCGGACGAATGGAATAAAATAAGACGTGTTTGTCTGACGTTCTGTGAGAGACAGTATGCAAGGGTGTCCACTGTTCCATGTTAACGTGTATTACTGTATTTGATCTTAAATTATTAATTTAAATTTATGTGTTATTGAAATATGTAATCCTATTATAATAATCAAATTAATTATTTTCTAAAATTCCATACAACTGTCAACATTATGTATAATTGTTTATTTTTTTTTTTTTCTTTTTAAGTTTTTTACAATTCTATGTTAATTAATGTAAGTGGGCATGTACCGTTTTAATTAACTATAAATAAATAAATAAATAAATAAATGAGAACGCAAGAGCACGTCTTGGCCTGCGTGTGCGTAAGGAGATAGTTCGTTAAAATAGACTTGTTTACGTTATAGATCGATTTCAACAAAATACACCGAAATTGCACTTTTGGCGTGGACGTTTCTTATCACAATGGTCCTGATGTCTGCATGATCGGAAAAGTAACAGAAGTGATAAATATGGTTACATACTTTGTGTATTGGCCAGTATAATAATGTTTAATTGAAGTACTAAAATTGCCATCACAACTATTTAAAGAGGTAAGTGCGCTTATAAATTAATCACGGACATACTACCGTTATTGAGAAACAGACATTTTTTTTTAAATTTATATCTAAGAGAAATATATTTATACTAGTGCCTTCATATGAGCTAGTTTTCTTATTACACGAAAAAAAATAGAATGGTCACAGATAAATATTTTACATAGTGATTTCACGCGTAGAACCTCTAAAAACGCCGTTGGTGAAAACACCCATATAGATAAAGACTTTGAATTAAAAACCAGTGAGAAACCATCTTATACATATGATGAAGTACCGCCAATACTTACAGCAGAAGTACAAAATACCAAACGAGCTGGTAAGAGGCATGGTGGAACAACTGACTCCAATTCAAAGCAAGATATATAACGACATACTCAAAACAGGCGCCATACCAAGTCAGTGGTGAGAGTCCCACATCATTTTCCTGCATAAAAAAGGGCCTAGAGAAGTCATCAATAACTATAGACCAATTAGTCTTATTTCATATGTACCTATACAAGGTGTTTGCTAAAGTAATTCTAGAAAGAATCACAAAAAGGCTTCAGAAAAAACTATAGCACCATTGACCAAATTCTCACAATCAAACAAATACGGGAAAAAGCAATGAATACCAGAAACCCATTTACATAGCTTTTATTGATTATTCCAAAGCGTTTGATAGCCTAAACCATAATTGCATTTGGTCAACCTTAAAAGAGCAAGGAGTGGACAATGCCTAAATATAAATACTCTAGAACGTCTACAGTATATACAAGAGCCGTATAAAACTGAAATCGAAAGGGGACCTTTTCCCATTAACAAAGGTATTAGACAAGGTAATCCTCTGTCCTCCAAACTATTCACAGCTGTGCTGGAAAATATTTTCAGAAGACTTAACTGGAATGAATATGGCCTCAATATCAGAGGCAGCCTCTTGAACCATCTGAGGTTTGCTGATGACCTCATTTTGCTGGAAATAGACCCAGACAAACAACAAACAATTGTACAAACGCTAGCAAACCTCACTAAAAACACTTTTAGCGATAAGACCGCCCATTGTGACACCCTATTAATTTTAAGTTTCATAAATCATTGTTTTATTTTTTATTTATAATAAAGTATTTATCTATCTATCTAACGAAAGTAAGGAAGTAGGTAAAAATGAACGACATTAAGACAGAACTGATGACTAACTCTGAAGGGGTTGCCATAAAATTGGATGGAAAAACATTTGAATATGTGCAAGAGTATGTATCATCATCATCAGCCTTTTTAATGTTCCCACTGTTGGGACTCGGGCCTCCTCTCTAGGAGAGAGAATGGGCCGTAAGCCACCATGCAGGCCCAGTGCGTGTTGGTGAATGTCACATGTATTCGAATTTTTGGTTCTAGGACATGCCGGTTTCCTTACGATGTTTTCCTTCACCGTGATGAAATAAATTACACAAAGTAATGCGCCTAGTTGGGTTTGAACCCGCGACCTACAACTCATAAGTCGGGGCCGTTACCACTCGGCCACCACTGCTTATATGGAGAGTAGACAAGAGTATGTATTATTGGGCTCTAAAGAGCAAACGACTAAGGAAATTAACAAAAGAATAGTCTGTGATTGGAAACCATACTGGTCTCTGAAAGAAATAATGAAAAGTAAAGAGCTGAGCATTGCTATCAAGAAAAAAACTTTTAACACGTGCATACTTCTTTGGATTAGATATGGCTATGACACATGGTCTCTCAACCAAGAACATCGCGAGAAACTTGCAAAATGCCAACGAGCGATGGAGAGAAGTACGTTAGGAATAAAACTCAGGGATAGAATTAGTAATTTGGAAATAAGGAGAAGAACTAAAGATTCAGACATCCTGACCAGAATTGACCATCTCAAATGGTGCTGGATGGGTCACATGATTTGCTGCACGGCTAACAAATGGAGCAAGCAAGTGGGGTTATGGTACGCAAGAGATGGTGTCAGAAAACAGGATCGCCCAACAAGACGATGGGAAGACGATATCCACCTGACCTCGGGTCAATATTAGACCAGGGTGACAATGGACTGAGTTCAGTGGAGGCAGTTGGAGGAGGCCTATGCTAAAAGGCACACCGAACGGAGGGGCATTCTATAACAGCCACACAAAAAATATTGTATCCCAAAGTTTGAAAATAAATGGCTATTTTATTATTACTCAATCAATCAATCAATCAATCAATTTTATTTGCATAAAACATGGTGTACAATGGTGTTATGTCAAAAATTATTAGAGCATACATGTTTTGCTTATATCACAGCACGCAAATATTTTACTATTTATTACATTATCGGAGCCTCTCTCTAGTGCTGCTATCGTTGATAATAAGACAGTGTTCAAAGCTTTACTTGTATTAGGTTACGATGCGGCTGTCATGGCCTTTTTGTGACCAAAAGCCAATATTAAAAATTATGGAAACTAAAAAGAAAAAGTTTTTAAGCGATTCAATTATATGGCATCATCAGCTTCGGATAGACTTAGAAGTCAGAAGAGCTTTCTCCGCTTCACACAGGCCATTCGGAACCAACCACCCACAGTGAGATGTATGTTGTTGGAGGAACGCCACTTACCACCGCCCGACTTCGTTCAACCCCTGGAACATCTGCCACCCGGAAGCGATCTGCAGTGGCCTATGTGGAAAGCTATCAATAGGTTGTGCACCCAAGTAGGCCGTTACAAAAATATCCTCGCAAAACGAGGTATTATAGACCCCTTCGATACCCAGCGTGAGTGCGGTGCTCCTGACCAGATAAAAGCACACTTATTAGAGTGCGCAAAGTGTCCTAACATCTGTACAGACGCCACTGATGAAGCTATAAACGTGGCAACATACTGGGCCCAACTTTGAGGAAAGAAAAAACCGTCGATTTGAGAAGAAGAAAAAGACTACGGCACTAATTCCATAATTTGTACACATATAGAATGCATAGAAAAAAAGAAGAAAAAAAGTCGGGAATTTCTCACCATAAAAAATAATAAGACATATTGCGCTGCCGGGATTCTGATCCCGATTTCCGGCCACTGTAGGCGCGGCTTTACGGACGGCGAGCAATGGGTAGCTGTCCGGCCGTCCGGTAACTATCCGGACCGAGCCCAAGTCGTCGACGGCGCGCGTTGCCACGCACCTCAAAGAGTTGTCAGCAACAGCAGGGGCCCAGCTGGGTCGAAGCCTACTGGGGCCAGGGTTAGCTCCGAAAGCTCAGCCCCCGGTACGATAGGCAAGGAAGGAACTGGAGTGGGTTTTTAGTCAATAAAAGTTTGTCACTATCCCCCGCTCCACCCAAGAGTGGGGAATGTCATTAACCTTTCAGATACCTACTATCAATTTGAGACACAATAGTAAAACAATAGATGCGCGAACCGCTTGGGGTCTTTTTTGGGGTGTTGCGTTAGCTTGGTGTTTAATGAATTAGATGATTTTCCCACCGAAAAAAAATCCTAGACATTTATTTAGATGACAAACTATCATGGAAACAGCATTACGAACATGTAAAATCAGAGCTTACATCTCTCAACGATATTTCACATAAGACAATAACTCGTGTCCTTCATAAATTGCGTAAGTCTATCTATAACTCTGTGGTAAAGTCACATCTAGAGTATTTGATAGAAATCTGAGATTGTACTGTCAAACCAAAACTCAAAACTATTCAAACCTCCCAAAATAAAGTCATTATGATATTGTTGAACTATAATCATCTTTCAAGTACAGAAAACATTACGATGAAATAAAAACTTTACGCATACATAACATGCATCTCGTAGTAAAAAAGATTCTATGAGGCAAAATATACACTGAATTAAAATTCACCAAAGTAAAATACCATCTTAGCCTGAGGAATATCAGCAACATTAAACTATGGAAACCCAGAACAAAGACTCTTGACAAATACTTTATTCTGTGTAGGTGCAAAACTCTTTAAAGACCAGCCTAGAAAATATCAGAATAGGTATGTTAAAAAGTTATATTTTAGATAGTAATAGATTTAACACTCCAGTAGGCGCGCCTATACTTGAGACGTAAGTTCGTGCGCTCTCTACATACGTAGAATACTTTTAATGTAAGATTTATAAGTTGTGTGATAGTTGTGGAATATTATATTATTATTATTATTATATTATATTAGTAAAAGTTCCCGATTTTCCAAGTCCGACCCTGTGCTATTTCCTTCTTGCTCTGTATTCGTAGGTACTATGTGAGAATTCTTGCAAGCAGCCTTTTTCTTTTGACTGCGCGTCATCAGTGTCACTTTCAATTATATCTTTGTCGTTAGTGTTTTCATCTTCCAACCAACGATAAATTCTACTATCTGTTCTGTATGTCCATTGATCTGAGAAAAACCGTCGTCCGGTTTTTGCACTAACCTTAAATTTTATAATACACATAGTAATAGCCAAAATAAGGTAACGGTACAATTCACAAACATCGACCGCAACGCACAATAAAAATATTACGTGAGTGGTCGCGGGCTCTACTATGGTAGAAATGCACTTTTCGAGCAAAATTAACCATGATTTCGTCTGTATTCGTCGCCGTAAGGATACTAATTATGTTCTTTACTTAGTTGTATAGGAATAATACCATGAGTGTGTGCGTTAACGATCTGTGATTTATGCTCGGATTTTAAAAAAATGTATGTGTGCCGTGCCCTCGTGGGGGTGATCGGCGGCGGAGAGCTCTCGCGCCGGGCCTTGGTTGAGGCCATGGTCCTGAGTGAGGAGGAGTGGCAGGCTGTCGCTGACTTCTGCGAAGCAGTAAGGCTCGCTGAGGAGGAGGCCGACCGCATCAGGCAAAGGCGATCTCGCCGCCGCCGGAATTCCGGTCCCGATTTCCAGCCACCGTAGGCGCGGGCTTGCGGACAGTGATCAATGGGTAGCTCGCTGTCCGGCCGTCCGGTAACTGTCCGGACCAAGCCCAAGTCGTCGACGGCGCGCACTGTTCCCGCGCGCCTCAAGGAGTTGTCAGCAACAGCAGGGGCCCAGCCGGGTCGAAGCCTACTGGGGCCAGGGTTATCCGAAAGGGAACTCGAGCCCCGGTACATATGAAGGCTTGAAGGAACGGGGTAGGTTTTTTAGTCAGTCAGAATCTGACACTATCTCCCACTCCGCCCAAGAGCGGGGGTTGTCATTGGACGATTTTTCCCACCGAAAAAAAAAAACATGACAACTTGTCCTACGTTCAAAAATGCTTTTTTTTAATTCTTAAAGAGGTACGTAGGTATTATTAACATTTTATACGTAATCTCATTAACTTTAAACTGGAATATCTTTAAAATAAAGATTCTTTTAATAGTAATGTCTGAGAAAAAATTGTTTAGAAATTTAATCTGTATATTTTTCATCAGTTGGCGCTAAAAAATATGTCAGCAAAATTTTATTTGGGACTCCGCCATGATCCTTTGTAATCAGATTAATTTAATCAAGCGAACCTTGTTCTTAGTGAGAAATACATTCTTTAAATCTTATTTATTAAGTTGTGGTAAAGAAACAAGTATTCTTAACACATACCTACGTCACATAACAACTAGTATAATTCATTGAAAGTGGTTTAAATTCGAGTTGACAAAATTCTTATTATTAACCCATTAAAGGTCACTGTACTCGATTGAGTGCAGCCATTTCTCTAAGTGTAAATTACACATTTTGTAAAGTTTGTGTGGTTTACCTTGTTATTTTACTTCATCATAACACTGTTCAAGTATATTGATAAATATTACTCAGGTAGGTAACTTTTTTGATAAAAAGTGTCAGTTGAAGTTGTGTCATCGAAACACTGGGGAGGTAAGTTCTTTGTTAGCAACCAGAAAATACCGATGATTTTATAATTACTTGCTTCGCGCGCATTTGGTAATAAAAATATTTAGTTAGCGATGTAAAAAAGAAAAATGTGTTTATTAGAGACTTTCTCATTTTCAAGTTGCTTAGTTATAAAATCAGAAGTTAGATCACGTGGCCAATAAAGAAATATCGTAACTTATTTTTTTGTTTACTTTTAATAGCAAAATACTGTTGTTACACTCAAAATAAATGAAATTAGAATAATGCCTAATAATTGTATTCTCATTTAAAAATTAATAACCCACCATTTTGTATTTATTAGTATCGGAAGTAAAATGGTTATGATATAGTAAACCGACGTTCAACAAAAAATGAAATTAACAAATAATAATAACAAAATTCACAATATAGGAAGTACTCACCCCACGAGAAGCAATGCGCAAACCCGACGAGCAGTGCTAACAGCACCAAAACACGCGTGCTGTACATCTTTTTCAGACTAGGTTGTTTCAGCAGATGAGACGTGCACTCTCGATGACAGCCCGAAGGATATTAAAGCAAAGGGTTGCCAGTGCCATGTTTTTATTTCCTATTGGAACCGCGTTTCTTTGATAAACAAGCTCGCATAGGTTTGTCCTGATAACAATTTGGTTTTTACCACACCACTATCTTATCGCTGGTTTCCTGTAAAATAATATTACTTTATTTTTCAGCCATGTGTTTAACATGTAGGTCGGTTTTGCCCACGTGACTGTGTAGGAGGTTCTCAATTAATTGTATTTTTTTTTTTATGTTAATTTACCTGAGAATAAAGTCGATTACAGATCGATTTACAAAGGCCACCGTAGGCGCGAGCTTGCGAACAGCGAGGAATGAGTAGCTTGCCGTTCGATCGTCAGGTAACCGTCAATATTGTTCCACGTGCGTCTCACGGAGTTGTCAGCAAAGACAAGCCTATTGGAGCCACGGGTACTGTGAAAGTGAAACCCCTGTGATGAAGGCAAGGAAAGAACAATTCTCACCCCGCCCAAGGACGGGAGATGTCATCGAATGATTTTTCTACCTAAACAAAACTTGACAACTACTATTGTATTGCAGACCAGAACCATTATATTAACTTAATTACATACAATTTTTGTGGTCAATGCACCATGATGCTAATGTAGGTACATGTGTGCTGTGTGTGTAATTGTGTATCGAGCTGATGACGCCAAGATCTCAGTAGGTCTCTTCTTAGCGCTACCGGTGTTGCAGGCTTGTGGAACGAACGTATCTCGCTTTTGTTGCTGACGCTGTAATGCTGTTGCTGGCGCGTGAGATATTAGGTATATCTGTCTGTCATAATTATATATAGGTACACAAAAAATAAAATACATGAAATATTACTACAACAAATGTTTTGTTAAAACATTTGTTAAGCCGGATTTCATAATTCTTCAGTTGTTACAAGGAGGGTCATGTCGTCGTTATAGCATAAGTTATTTATCACCGCTCCTACTGCGGTACACCCCTCTCCCAATCATCCAAGATGATGCACATCATGTATTCTGTGTAGGTAGGTGTTGATCTATACATATAATAAAACAGTAATGAAAGAAAAACTGCACATTGAGAATTTTAGAGAAAAAATAAGTGGCTTTTGTTAGAAAATCGTAACTGATGACAAAAAATGACTTTTTAGATTTTTTGTCTGTGTGTAGTATGGTACGGCTTCACGCCAAAACTACTGGATAGATTGAATTGAAATTCAGCAAAAATGTTCTTTGTAAACCAAGGAAGGCTTAAAGGTACATATTATCACGCTATAAGTTATGGGAGGTAAGCAAGGAGCCAATCAGTCAATTATGTCATTTATGTCTATTTTGATTTGATCATCGAAGACCGTAGCACAGTGACTTGCATGTAACACGAAGGGTGTTCGAATTCATATGGGTTTTTAGAAGGTTTTATTTTATTGTTTTTACGTATTCTTGCACGCTTACAATTTTTTTTTATGTTTACAATAAAATGTGTAAAATGAAACCCAACGGTAGGAGACTAGGCTCGGGCGAAGGTTCGACCCCAGATACAACAGTCTGTGCCTCCTGTTACGGCTAAGTTGATTGAAATTTAAATGTCGAAATAGTTTGTCGTGTTGTTTAGGAACAACTGTTTTGGCGTAAAATAATGATCTTACACAGATTTGTTCATTGTTTCTTCTCACCCTCACCTCTAAGAAATAGTGCTCTAACCTGATTTCAAAAATACAAAAAATAGAAACAAATAAATAAAGTAGTACCAATTACCAGTCTCATCCACATCTCCTCACAATCCTCAGTCCACACTCAGAAATTGTACTCAAAACCGACCATACACTTGGTAAGTGCTCAACGTTGATCAGTCCCGAGTAACACCTCGAAAACCCGAATTCTCGCTTCCGGTCCTAGTATAGGCCATGGTATAGAACAAGAATCCAATAAAGACGGCAGTCATCACCTCCTTCCACTAAACAATGATGCGAGCGAAGAAAGTGGCAGAAAGCGTAAGGGAGAGTCAATTGTCACGCCTCGACCTCTGATAAATCATCACCATCATCTTCACCAGCCTTTTTAATGTTCCCACTCTTGGGACTCAAGCCTCCTATCTAGGAGAGGGAATGGGCCGTAATCCACCACGTGGGCCCAGTGCGGGTTGCTGAATGTCACATGTCTTCGAATTTTTGGTTCTAGGACATGCCGGTTTCCTCACGACGTTTTCCTTCACCGTTTTGAGAGCAGTGGTGATGAAATAAATTACACAAAGTAATGCGCCTGGCTAAGTTCGATCTCGTGACCTACAACTCGTAAATCGGGGCCGTTACCACTCGGCCACCACTGCTCTCACTGATAAATGATATTTATTTAGGTTTTAAAAAAACACTTTTACACGTCAAAAAAATTTTTTTTTCGTCAGCGTTAGCTAGATGAGGCCGGTGTTTTCTAGCTGACCACCCTGAGAAGAAACACCGAAACAAACTCAGAGGTCAAAGTCTCTTTTAAGGTCCATACAGTAAATATGTAATGGTCAAATCACATGATAACCATGCAGATTAGTCTGAGATGGTCTTTTGAAGAAAGAACCATACAGATTTGAGCGGACGCGTCAACATTTGTCAGTATTCGCAAAGCTCAACTCAAGACTACTAAGGAGCTCAACGACTTGACGAACAATACCACGGGAAGGACATTTGGGTAGGCTGCGGAAAATACTCACTGCAGGAGACCTTAGGAGACATTAGGATTCGCAGTGCGATTCCTGAGTATTGTAGGGGCGGGTTTGTAGATGGTGAACAATTATTAGTTTTCTGTCCGATAAGGACCGGCTTGAGTGGACTTAGAATTATATTCTACGCGCGCCTCAAAGAGATGTCAGCAAAAGCGACGAATCCTGTTAAGGCCAATAGGTTTTATTTTTTTGGTTGAATGTCACAACTTTGCAAACTCTACCCGTGAAGATCGCGAATTCAAAGACTGCATTTGACCATCAATATGCGTCGGTTAGGAAAAAAATATATTTTAAAGTTGAAGACTCTTGGTGGAGCAGTTCCCACTAAAGAAAAACATTCAACACACCAAAAAAAATTCTGGCTGAATGAACGGGTAATTTAAATACCCAAAAATGTTCATTGGTGGTGCAAATTGTCATGTGACTCATGACACCTGGTTTGTCTTCAAGTGATGATTGGAGGGGTTTGAGGATTTACTCTCCCTCGCGGTTTTAGTCACCTTGCTCACCGCTGTAGGTGATTGCTTTCCATTCCCTCTGGCCCCGAATCATAACCTGAACCAGAGCCAGATGTGAAAGCTCGTCGTCACCGATCGCCTCTACGAGAGTTTTGATTCTAAATTGACGACAGTACGACGGTGCTCCGCCCTTGCAAAGCAGACTTCCACCGTAAGGTTCACCGTATCCTCCGGGTGATCCGCACAATAGTGACACTCGGGCGTCACTTCCGCACGAATCCGGTGCAGGAACCTCCTTAACTTACCATGTCCGGTGAGGACCTGCGTGTTACGGAAGGTGAGGATGCCGTGAGATCCTTCCAGCTACGCCTCAAAGAGGCGACTTAAATAGCACTTATTTACTGGTGCTTGGAATGTACTGTGTGTCAAGACGCTTTTATTGAAAAACAAATCATTTTAAAATCGTTGTACGATCTACGTTCATTGACCTTATTTTTGCATGACAATGAGAATCAATATGTTCGCTTGTCACAACAAATTAGTACTTAAACTTAATGTGCAACTTACCAACACGCGGAACATACGTGCATGTGAGAATCTTTATGGTGTACGACCATTTAATGTACGGGTCAGACTGTAGTTGCTGAACTGTACACTGTAATTGTTTGTGTGTTTGGTTATGTGTTAGGTAGCAGGTGTGACCAACATGTAAAACACTTCACATAGTACCAATCAAAGTTTATTTATAACTAGTGTCGTACACCGTAAAGATTAATGATTCTCACATGCCCGTATGTTCCGCGTGTTGGTAAGTTGCACACTAAGTATAAGTAGTAGTTAATTTGTTGTGACAAGCGAACATATTGATTCGCATTGTCATGCAAAAATAAGGTCAATGTACGTAGACCGTACGATCGTACTTTGTTTTACCGTTGTATAAACTGGAAACCTAGATAAACTAACGTTACCTATATAAACTTATGTCTTTTCCCGTGGAGTAAAGAACTGTTTAGATCGCCAAGCGGCTACGACTCTTACAATAAAGTAATTCAGGATTCTCACCACAAGCGTGATATTTTTTTGATAAGCAACTAAACCGATGCGACAACATTAGATATTGTTATCGTTTTGCGGTTTTATTTTCGACCTTCACACAACTATTGACCAGAACTTATGCCAAAACAAAAAAGTATGAATATCTTTAGTTTTAAATGTGAAATTGAATTAAAATATTTGCTGCTATTTCTCATTAGCCAACCTGAGTTCTGTCATACTGTATGGATCAGAATGTTAGGCTGTGAATAAGACGGATGAAAAAAGATTCCATGTAGCGGAGATAAGAATGTCGAGGTGGATATGTGGTGTGACGACAATGCACAAAGTGAGAAATAAGTATATTAGAGAAAATTTGAAAGTGGCGCCAAGTGACTGAAAAGTAAAAAGGGGATCTTTTGTCTTGGTGCGGCCATGTCAATTTTACTGAAAGTATTATGAGTATACTTGTGGGATGCCAAAGAAAATACGGATCAATTAGTTACATGAGAAGTGATAAAAGAAAAGGATATGATAGCGCGAAGGGTGATAAGACAGAATGCAAGAAAAAATTGTGTTGTGCCCAAATTAAACGGTACAAGGACAGGAAGATATCGACCTGATTACGAAATAATACAAATCACATCAGATATTTTTTTAGTATTGAATAGGGCCACAAAATACTCCGCTGTGGAACACCAGACTCAATCCTAAAAGTTTCCGAAAGGACTTCATCCACCAGTGCCATATTCATAGAGTTGCTTCAATAAGTCAATTAAATGCTGTACAATACAATGTAGTTACTGGAGAAAAGTAGATTCTATGTAAGATATAGGAACACTTCTGCCGACTCCTATGGACCGGTGGACTGGTAGAAAATGCCTCTGAACATGACAAATTCCCTAACATCTTCGTCACCGATTGCCACTTAATCTGCTTCCTCAAAAACTTATTAAAATAATCGAAATGCGCCTGATGATGTTGTCATAGCATAACCTCGCACTGCGTTCGGCGGAAAACGCAAACGTGATGATTGCTATGTTTTTACTGTTCCGTGATTGCTACGGGGATTATTACAACTTTCATGACTGAAATAAAAGAAATGTCGTGATGGCCTACTGGTTAACGGACCCCAAAGCGAAGGTTTATAACCGGGCAATTACCAAAGTAGATTAAATTCACATGTACTTTCAAAGTTTATCTAAAACATTATTGACACACCGTCAGAAATTCTGATCGTCAGTTGCCCAATTACTGGATTGTGGACTGATACTCAGTGGCTCCAAGTAAAATAAGGATGTTCAGCTGTACCCAATTATGCTAGAAGCCGACCCCAAGCTACTTGGGAAAAAGCTAGGGAGATGAAGTTGAGATGAGCAGGAACAGGATGCAAAGTTCGAAAAAAGTATCACCGAGATTGCTGAAGTACGTAATCAGAGCAGTCGTGTTAAGAATTCTCTTGCTTTCCTGTCCAAACAGAACGTGGTAGTAGTATTTTTTTACTAAACACAATGACAAGATATCTTCACATTAGTCGTTAGGCGAGGCTTTCAAAAGGTGAGTCAATGACTTCCAAGCTGAGCACCGCTCGTATCATAACCTACCTACGTATGCGACTCTGACTCACTCTTGACTGGTTTTTATATCAAGACAGCTATATGATATTGCTTCGAACGGAAATATTAAAAATAAGGAAATAAGTGTATGCGCAAACACAGGTGCACTCATTGATCCTCTACTCTCATAGTTCGATGGGACGGTAGACCGACGAGACCAGGGAGAGATCAGGTGCAGGACCAACGGGTTCACGTGCTTACTGAGGCACGAAGGGGTCACTCCGCTGACTTCCAAACTGTACACAGGTGCTGAGAGGTTCCTTACCAAACAAAACTTCATCGAAACCAGAACCTCACGTTCTTATTTTCCTTCATTGCCATTTAAAAATCTCCTTAAATAGGTAAATTGATACTAGTATTTTTTATGACTCTTATTTTATTATTTATTTACTAGCTTCTGCCAGTGGCTTCGCCTGCACATATGGAGGTTTCTCCATACAAATTTTGGACCCCCGTTTCATCCTCTTTATCATCATCTTCTTTCTGCCCTTGTCCCGTTTTATTTGGGGTCGGCTTAGATTTTTTCTGCCATTCTGTCCTGTCACTTGTCACGCTATTACTAACTTGCTTTTCTTTCACATCACTTCTCACACAATCGATCCATCTTTTCTTTGGCCTCCCTCTCCCACTCCATCCACCCATCCACATGTAAATTCATAACTCTTTTAGCAACATGCTTTTCATCTCTTCTCTTTACATGACCATACAACTGTTTACAATGTAAGACAGTAATGTTGATTGGAATCAGTCAGAAAAATTAGAACCTCTTGTTATTATACTCTACCGTAAATTACGCAAATTAATGCACCTGATTGGGTTTGAACCCACGACCTACAACTAGCCGTTACCACTGGGCCACCACTGCTTGGCATGCGGATAATATAATTTTATTCTTATCAAGTACTTATTGACCTTGGAAATGAGGTAGGCACCAAAATTCAGGATTTTAGGGTTCCGTACCTCAACCGGAAAAATGGAACCCTTATCCTACGAAGGTTCCATTTTTCCATTTTGGGTTCACTTTGTTGTTCGTACGTCTGTCTGTCTGCCAAGATCCTTTATCTCCAGAACGCGTGGAGGTATTGAGGTAAAATTAAAACCATATTCTAGCCATAGCCTGCGATCCTTTGAAGCTGTGAAAAAATCAAATTTCCAAGTTAACGACAAAAAATACGACCGTTTATGTCGCAAAAAACGTGTATTTCGACAATCTTAAGGGAATCAAAATTCAAAGAATACTTCTCGTTGACTCAGAATCCTGTTTGGCGTCAAAGCAAGGTCTCATAGGTAAAGCATAGGAAAAAACCTAAAAACTGTAAATTTGTAGTTATGTCACAAAAAACATCTTTTTTGCGACTCAAAAAAATCTTCTTAACTCGAATTGAACTGTTTTCATAGGTAAGTTTGTGCGGAACCCTCAGTGCAAAATTCTAACTCGCAATTGCCTGGATTTTTTTTTATACCTAAACGGAATTCGTGATAAAATTCTTATCTCTACGTTGCTGTGGTGCGGCTTGCACGCTCTAATTTTGACTGGCCTGTTGGTCTAGTGGTTAGTGGCCCTGACTGCTATGCCGGAGGTCGTGGGTTTGATTCCCACCCAGGACAAATGTTTGTGTGATGAGCATGATAATTTGTTGTCTGGATGTAATTTATCTATAATATATATGTATTTAGAAATATATAAGTTTGTTTTTCAGTTGTCTAGTACTCATAACACAAGCTCTGCTTAGCTTGGGTGTAGACGGCGTTGTGTGATAGTTGTGGAAAAAAAAATGAACCCTAGTCTGTACCAATAGAGTTTACTTTGCCATAACATGCCTAGGGTGAGAAGCCAGACCAACAGAGCTATAATCCGCAAGGCAGTTTTATGGCGAACATTAGGTATTAGTGATTTCACGACCCTGATCTCCCTGGAGAATTTTATTTCTTTATCTCCGGCTTGCTTTTATCGGCCGGCCTTAGTGAACACTGACGAGGAACAGAGCTTCCACCTCTCCCTTGCCTTATTGCATGACTTGAGTAGAGATTTGCAAGAGCAAGCGTTGGGAGAAGGTTGTATAAGCCAGTAAGATGCTGGTAGAGCTTGACCGTACTTCCGGGATTGTTCTGAAACCGTGGTATACCTCTCTACTCCTCAAGCAACTCGGTGTATGTTGCCAACGTCACTTCGTGTTATCGCTAGCACGAAGGGACGTTTTTGGGAGCCCATTTATTGAGTGTGCAAGTTACCCCTTGCTCTTTTTCTCGATGTGCATCAGTAACATTGTTTAGACACCTTTTAGGTGGGGCCTAACGAGGTTACAATACACAATTTAGTATTTAGTTTCAACGTAAAAGTATCGATGATAGTTCAGTTATTATGCTTGATAGGTTCGATTTTATGCACTACAGTAAATATTGGAAGTAAAGTGTTTTTATAGACTTTATTTGCATACAAATCATAAAATATATTTACCAAAAATAAAACAAAGTACTTTCTTATGCGGTGACAACCCTAGTCATGTACCACTTAACAAAAGCAATGTTTCTTTTTAGGGTTCCGTAGCCGAATGGCAAAAAACGGAACCCTTATAGATTCGTCATGTCTGTCTGTCTGTCTGTCTGTCTGTCTGTCTGTCTGTCTGTCCGTCCGTATGTCACAGCCACTTTTTTCCGAAACTATAAGAGCTATACTGTTGAAACTTTGTAAGTAGATGTATTCTGTGAACCGCATTAAGATTTTCACACAAAAATAGAAAAAAAGCAATAAATTTTGGGGGTCCCCATACTTAGAACTGAAACACAAAATTTTTTTTTAAATCAAACCCATGCGTGTGGGGTATCTATGGATAGGTCTTCAAAAATGATACTGAGGTTTCTAATATAATTTTTTTCTAAACTGAATAGTTTGCGCGAGAGACACTTCCAAAGTGGTAAAATGTGTGTCCCCCCCCCTCTAACTTCTAAAATAAGAGAATGATAAAACTAAAAAAAATATATGATGTACATTACTATAAAAACTGCCAACGAAAATTGGTTTGAACGAAATCTAGTAAGTAGTTTTTTTTTAATGCGTCATAAATCGAAAAAAATACATTATTATTAAAACATCGATCAAAGTTACAACACATTACAAGAGCTTTTATATTATGTTACTTGCTGCTACGGAACCCTTCATGGGCGAGTCCGACTCGCACTTGGCCGGTTTTTTTTTAAGATGGAAAGTCATCCAATGACTTCTCCCGCTCTGAGGTGGAACAGGAAGGGCGTGTCAGACTTTTACTTACTAAAACCACACCGGTTTCCTTCAGTTGGTCTTTTGCGTTTTAAGAACTTGGGTTTACTTTTCAGAAATTCTCCGCGGCCTTAGCGGGAATCGGCTCTGCTGGGCCACTACGGTTGTGTTAAAAGTTCTTTGAGGTGACTCGGGCTTGGTCGTAAATAATAACCGCGATACTCAGCCGCCACTCTGTGCAGTTCGTGAGATACCTATAGGAGTGTGTGACAAACTATTGTCAAAATGGATACGAGTGATTAGAAAAGTTACACACCCAACACCGTGGGTTAATGTGATTGTGGTAGCAACTAAGAAAGATTGGGCATGCTATAATCATAGCGGTAAGTCCCCTCTTTGAGGAGTGGATGAAAAGACAACATGGCGTCTTTACCTTCCGCATGGCGCAGGTTCTCACCGGACATGGTCAGTCCTGGAGATTCCTGCACCGAATTCGTGCAGAAGAAACGTCCTGGTGTCACCAATGTGTGGATCGCCCGGAGGACACTGTGAAGCACACGGTAGAGATGTGCCCCGACTAGGCAGAGCATCTCCATGTCCTTGTGGGGCCGCTTGGCGACAGTGATCTCTCGCGCCGGGCCTTGGTAGAGGCCATGATCCGGAGCGACGAGGAGTGGCGAGCGGTCGCCTTCTTCTGCGAAAAAGTAATGGTAGCAAAGGATACCGGGATACCGATCCCGATTTCCGTCCCGTCACCGTAGGCACGGCTTTGAGGACGGAGAGCAATGGTAGCTGCCCGACCACCCGGTGACCATTCGGACCGAGCCCAAGTCGTCGACAGCGTATAGTAGGTATTTCCACGCGCGCCTCAAGGGGTTGCCAGCAAACCGTAGGGGCCCAGCAGGGTCGAAGCCTACTGCGGCTATGGGTGATGTGAAAGAGATCCCTGGGACCTTAGAACAATGGCAAAGAAGGAACAAGAAGGTTTTCAGTCCGTAAAAGTCTGACACTATCTCTCGCTCCGCCCAAGAGCGGAGGATGTCATTGGATGATTTTTCCACCTTAAAAAAAAGATAACACAATCTGAGTGAGTCTCGATCCGCGTCCGCTAAGCCGCGTCGTACAGCGTGCGCATTACCCGCTACCGACGCTCACCGAAACAGCTATTAAGCTGCAAGGAGCACGTTACTTTAGTGGTATTAGATGCTCAGTCAGGATTTTGGATGGTGCAAATAGATGACGAGAGCCCTAATGTGTGCACGTTCGGAACGTTATTTGGGAGATATCAATTTTTGCGTTTGACATAATATGATATTCATTGTACGTCTGAGGTGTTTCATTAAACAAAAATACGGTACATTCCTAGACCTAGAGGATGTCGACTCTTTCGTTAATAAATGTGAATTTAGTGTGAAAGAGGAACCTACTTAGGACACACGTTTATCGCAGCAGAAATACTTATTGCTAAAAATAATTTAAAGGCAATACAGTTCATGCCAAGTCCCTACGATAGGCAGTCATTAGAACGTTTTTTGGGCATGATTAATATCTGTCAAAATTCATTTCAAACTATTCAGGTTAGCTTCACTAATATGTACATTATTGAAGAAAGATTCTGAGTAGTTGTGGGACGAGTTCCATGATTTAGTCGTAAAACGGTTATAAGATTCGGTGTGCGATGCGCCTGTGTTAGCATTGTCACAAAATAGATAAGAACAGAAGTCAATCTACATACAAAGCGCGCTCGAGCAACGCACCCATAGACACCGCTTACGGACACGATATCTCTGCTCAATCGCTCGGTCGCACTTGTACAGTTCGGCGCAACGCGCTGACCCTAGCGCGAACGCCTAGCGCATAGATTTATATATAAATCTATGGCCTAGCGTAGGTATAAAAAGTGAAGTACATACATGAGATTGACTTCTGTACCTATCTATTTGTGGCACTGTGTTCGGCGCGCGACTTGGTTCTGTTATCAGTAGATGCGACCTTGCGCGCATGAAACGCGGTGTCATCACAGAGCGGCCGGCCAGTTGAGATTCCCTCGGTGACATTAAGGCCATAGCGGGAGTTATGCAGTGCCATAAAACACTGATTTCCTGAAGGTTTCTACTCCGTAATGGCTGGCTAATACTAACACGGTGTCTGGACTGGGCTCTGCAGGTAAGGTCGTACACCATATCGGTGGAGTCAAACCTAGAGCGTGTATACTTTTCAATAATAATATTGATTTCTTATGCATACCAGGCCTGTGCGTTGATGACCTACTTGCAGCTTATGTTAATGTCAAGAGCGGAAATGGACGCCTCATCGTGTGCTTGGCATACCTACCTGGACGGGATGAAAACCGACCCATCCGAGAAGCTTGCAAAGGTATTCGATTACGTCTATGCCAACAATGCCAAGCTTCTCATTGGGTGTGACGCCAACGCCCACCATACCAACTTGGGCAGCACTGACATCAACGATAAAGGTGAGTTGCTTCATGATTTTGTACTAATAACAGCCTCCAAATAGTTAAGGGGTCAGTGCTCTCGGCGACGCTGTTTTTGCTGCACATAAATGATCTACTTAAACCCGGTATCTTTGGGTATGCAGACGACAGCACTGTTGCTGAGAGATATGTATCTGACGCACGAGCTAGCGGGACACAGATCCAGTCATCCCGAGAGGCTATGGTTGAACGCTTGAACTCGTCCTTGAAGGCGGTCTCCGATTGGGGCGACGCCAATCTGGTCAAGTTCAATGCATCTAAAACCCAGGCGTGTCTTTTTTCCGCCAAACGGAGCCAATTCCACCCGGCTCCAACTTTCCGGGGTGTAACCGTGCCGATAACCGACCACCTTGAGATTCTTGGAGTTACGTTATCATCTACTCTCAATTTCGGCTCATACATCGATGGAAAGGCTCAACTGGCTGCCAAAAAATTGGGGATCTTAGCAAAGGTGAGACGGTACTTCACGCCGGAACAGCTGCTCAATCTTTATCAAGCCCAAGTTCGATCGTGTATGGAGTACTGTTCTCATCTTTGGGATGGATCTGCCAAATACCAGCTTGATGCGCTGGAGTCGATTGAGAGGCGAGCCAAGAGAATCATCGGCAATGATGCACTTGTAGAGTCGAAGCTCCAAAGCCTTGAGCATCGCCGCCGAGTTGCTAGTCTGTCGGTTTTCTATCGTTTACATTTCGGGGAGTGTGCACTGGAATTGCACAATCTAATTCCGCCAAGTCCGTTCCATCATCGGACCACACGACGTACAGCGTTGCGCCACCGGTACATGGTAGACATCCCACC
Source organism: Mythimna ferrago (assembly GCA_910589285.2). Taxonomy (NCBI): domain Eukaryota; kingdom Metazoa; phylum Arthropoda; class Insecta; order Lepidoptera; family Noctuidae; genus Mythimna; species Mythimna ferrago. The sequence goes on from OU342700.1 coordinate 11,518,558, forward strand.
CATACGCACAAAACGTTTTGCGAACACATTTATTGTGCGTACAGCCAAGGAGTGGAATTCCCTGCCGGAGTCTGTGTTTCCTGATAGCTACAACTTAGGAGTCTTTAAGTCGAGAGTGAATAGGTTTCTTCTAGGCAAGCGTGCTTCATCGTCGACCACATCATCGCTTACCATCAGGTGAGATAGTGGTCATACGCAAGCCTATCATTAATAAAAAAAAAAAAAAAAAAAAAAAAAAAAAAAGTTAATGAGGGATGTAAACCGATCTTTGTAACTAAATCGAGGAAGGAAGTTCTTGATGTAACTCTCGCTACTATTCACACTGCCAGGCTGATAATACTAATTGGCATGTCAGTGATGAATCATCTATGTCTGATCATCGACTTATTAAATTCGCACTGAATACATCCAACATTTGCTAAACCATCTCTTTTAGGGATGCGAAAGCCACGGACTGGGACTTGTACAGACGAAAGCTTCAGGAGAGACTCCAAGACTTCCCTAAAACCATACGCTCCCCTAAAACATTGGATTATGCTGTTGTTCAAGTTACTGAAGCCATCACAGCCTCTTAGGAAGAGAGCTGCCCTTTAAAAACTGTGAGGGATAGAAAAGTGACATGGTGGAACAAAAAACTCGATGTTTTAAGGGAAGAAACACTTAGGTTGTTTAATAATGCTAAATCGACTGACGACTGGAATCGGTATCGGAAAGCTTTAACTACCTATAATAAAGAAATCCGAAAGGCGAAAAGACTTTCATGGAGGAGATTCTGCGAGGAGATTACTAAAGTCTCTCAAGGAGCCAGAATCCACAAAGTCTTATCCAAATCGCCTACGAATCAACTAGGATTTTTAAAGAACCCAGACGGTGCCTTCACTGCATCAGCGGAAGAAACCCTGAAACTTCTGGCGTCTACACACTCCCCTGGCTCGGTGATGGCTCCAGATATCATTGTACAAAATACTCCTTATATCCCCCTCTCCAGGCCTTCAAATGAAGACTGGAGAAGAGCGGCGAGGTATTTTAGACCGAACAAGGTAGAATGGGCTATAGACTCATTCAAGCCGATTAAATCTGCAGGTGATGACGATATCTTCCCAGCTCTCTTGCAGCAAGAGAAGACTATACTTATCCCTATTTTGATCAAAATCTTTAGAGCAAGTTTAGCCTGGAGATATATACCAGAGAAATGGACTATGGTTAAAGTCTGTTTTATCCCAAAAACTGGTAAGAAGGACTACTCTCAATCAAAGTCCTTCAGACCAATAAGCCTTACCTCCTTCCTACTCAAGAGTTTGGAAAAGGTTATTGACGAATGCATCAGGGATGGACCATTAAGGGATAACCCTCTGCACCCGAAGCAACATGCTTACCAAAAAGGAAATTCTACAAAAACTGCTCTGTTAGAACTAACAGACAGGATCAAAACAGCTTTGGGAAATAAACAGATAGCCTTATGAGCATTCCTTGATATTGAAGGAGCTTTCGACAACGTCACCATAGATGCCCTTTCCAAGAGAATGAAGGCGAAAGGGATTGACGAAACAACTACTCGTTGGATCGAATTCATGCTCCTCAACAGAACTATCAGTGTTACCTTACACGGAACTACAAAGAGCTTCAAACCAAACTAAAGGGTTTTATCCTCACTTCTATGGCTTCTCGTTGTTGACCAATAGCTGGTTGAAGCCTCTAAAAGAGACTTAGATGTACATAGCTATGCTGACGATGTGGTGGCTTGTGTTGTCGGCCCCTGTCACAGCACGGTATCATCTATACTACAATGATCTCTGCACATTATTTACACATGGTGCACAGAAAAGAATTTATCAGTTAACCCGAGTAAAACAACAATAGTCCCCTTTACTAGGAAGCGAAAGTTGGACAAACTTGTAACGCCCACTGTAAAGGGGACTCGTATACCATTCTCTAGTGAAGTCAAATACCTGGGCGTAACTATCAACCAGAGACTGACCTGGAACTCTCTCATTAACAATGTGATCCAAAAGGCTAAAATAGCTTTAGGAATATGACGAAATGGGGCCTAAACCCTAAAATCACCCTGCGGTTACAACCGCCATAGTCAGGCCGATAATAACGTATGCCTGCGTAGTATGGTGGAGGAAAACAACTCAAGTGACAGTCATTAACAAACTTATTGGGTTTCAGAGACTTGCCTCAGATCAACAGGGGCCATGTCCACAACCCCAGGAGCTGCTCTAAATGCCCTGCTTAACCTACCGCCACTTCATCTATTCATTGCGAAGGAGGCGAAAGCGAGCATGTATAGAACAAACAGCACTGGCAAAGCAAACTGGCGCTCTCAAGCACTGAGATCGCTACACGAATCAGTACTTGAACACGATTAACTCACGTCATGCTTCCACAGTGTAACTTCACAAGGAATTACACAATGCAACTGCCGAGCAGAAAGTTTTCAAGCAACCTTATCACTTGCAAGGCTGGAAGCCTGTTCTGAGACGGGTCCAAAATGGGTGAGAATGTAGGATTTGGAATAATTGGCATCAGCCCGAAATTCAGCAAAAGCTTGAATCTGATTAAACATAATGGCGTATACCTCCGCTTGGAATATGGTGGCACATATTCCAAGCGGAGGTATACGCCATTATAGAATGTGTGGAGTCCAACCGTCAAAGAAACTACATAAATCAATTAATTCTAATTTACTCAGATAGCCAGGCAGCTCTTAACGCCTTGAACTCGAATACTTTGAATTCGAAACTGGTAAAAGACTGCGTTAACAAACTGAATGACCTGGGGCAAAGGAATAAAGTTATTCTGAGATGGGTACCAGGTCATTCTGGAATCAATGGCAACGAAAAAGTCAATGAACTTGCAAGGACTGGGGCTCAAGATCATCAGATAGGACCAGAACCCTTCTGTGGTATCTCAAAGAACCAGGCCATGCAGACCCTTAAGGACAACCTATTTGGCTATTCAAAAAAGCACTGGTTGGTACAATCAGGACTGCTACACGCCAAATCTCTTATAGAAGGCTACTCACAAAAACGAACTGTCAAGCTTCTTGAGCTTAGCAGGACGAACATCTGTGCGATAGCCCGCGCCTTAACCGGCCATTGCAAACTAAACAGGCACCAATTTCACATGAAACTGAGTGACACTAATGTTTGCCGGTACTGCAATCAGGAGAGGGAGACGCCTAAGCACCTTTTGTGTGAATGCGAGCCCGTTATCCACAAACGCAGTGTCCATCTGGGTGGACACATTATTCACCCGGAGGAGATTAAAACTCTAAAAGCTAGGAGTATTCTAAATTTCCTGGTAGCCTCCGGGCTAAAAGAGTTACTATAACAAGGTGGCGAATCACAATAGATCATTTAGGTTGCAGTGACTACATCCCCCACCACTACGGGACATAATGACACAAAAAATAAATAAAAATAAATGCCTGGGCTAATAGATTTGAAAAAAAAAATGTTATAATAGATTCATATATTTACAACATTATCAACATATAATTTTATCGTGCGATTAATATTTTTGTCTAAAAGAAATATTTGACATGATAATTTTTCGCTGATTTTACATACTCCTTTCAAACGGCTTTGAACTTTAGAACGTATTAACACAAACAAAAATGGTGGTAGTATATGTAAATCAATCAATATTTCACAAAAAACAAAATGGTTGTACAGGTCAGCGGGGCTCTATACGAGCGCAGACCGCAGTGTAAGTATTCGTGCATTTAACTCCGGCTAGATGTTCCAGGGACTATACACCTTAACTGACACAGTGTCGTTACCACTTACTGTTCTGTGGTCGTTACGCACAAATTGAAAAATAGTTATTGACAATAGGGTAGTTTCCAGGGTCAAAATAATTATATATTTTATTTAGTCCGTATTTTAGATCATAAAAATACATTGGACACGTATTTTTTCTTTTTTCGACTAAACAAAAAATAAAAAAAATATAGCCCATGAAAGTTACGTGTGACGTCACCCCGTGCGAAAAAATGCAGCACGGCGTGATGTTACACGTAACTTTAATGGGCTATACCTATCTTTGTCATTTTTGGTTTAATTTACAAATAACAAAATATGTGTCCCTTATTTTTGAATAATCTAAAAGACGGACTAATTACATTTTTTACGGCAACTAGCCTATTGTGCATGCTCTGGAAAGATTCCACCAATATGTATTTGGACAGAACAATGTCACTGTGGAAATAGACCATAAACCCATTAGATTTAATTATCAAACTAAACCCTCAGTGTTCGAGTCCGACTCACACTTGCCTGTTTTTTTTTTTTAGTTGTTTGCATCAAAAAGTAACTTATTCGAAAATCGAAAGAAATTTTCAAATTCGTTCAATCAAGTCTTTCTAATCTGGTGGAAGGGGAAACTGTCAAACAGTATAAGGATGCCAAAGATTTTTTAAATATCCTACAGTAGGATGCACATACTGAAATGTGAAATGTGACGTCACCGCCGTCCGGCTACCTGTGCACCTCCTCAAACCAATGTTTGGAATGCTAATTGCTGCTTCATTTGATAGCCAATTATTATAATTGCGATGTAGTATTCAAAATAAGATTTTAATGCTGTTCGTTGTTAAAAAGATAACATAGTACAAAAATAAGCACTGGCGAAACCCAATTGTTGATAACTCGTTATCTGCGGTCAGTTGAATCTAAACATTATGTACCTAGTATGTATTGCTATCAATGCTTCATATCAATGAAGGTCAGAGGTGAACTTATATAGATAAGATATATCTAAGATATAAACTAGTGTTTGACTGGGATCGCACCTGATGGTAAGCGATGATGCAATCTTGGATAGTGAAGCGCACCAGTTTGTTAAGAATTGTTGTACTATGTTTATTCGCTATAGCTTCGAAGACACCTAAATTGTAATAGGACGGGAAGTCCGCAGCAGGCAAATTGATCCAGTCCTTTGATGTACGTGACATAAAAGACGAGGCGAAGGGTTTATTTTAGACCGTAGAAATGTCAACAATGTAAGAGTGGGTGTCACCATTGTGTGGACCGCCTGGCCCGGAGAACACAGTGGAGCATAATGGTGGAGGTGTGCCCCGCTTGGGCGGAGCACTGCTGTGTCCTCGTGGGGGCGATCGATGGTAGTGACCTCTCGCGCCGAGCCCTGTTACAGGACATGGTCTGGAGCGTAGGGAATAGTAGGCAGTCGCCTCCTTCTGCTGAACAGTAATGCTAGGGAAAGAGGCGGCTGCACGCGTGAGGGAACGGACATTCTGACACCGCAGCCACCGGGGTTTCGACCTTGATTTTCACCCACCGTAGGCGTGGGCTTGCGGACGGTGAGCAACGGGTAGCTTACCGTCCGGCTGTCTGGTTACTATCCGGACCGAGCCCGAGTCGTTGAAGGCGCGTAGTGTTCCACGCTCGCCTCAAAGAAAACTGCCGGTGCCTGGGAGGCTGAAGCCTACTGGGGTCATAAATTGGCTTCCAAAAGGAAAACCCGAAATCCTGGAACGCTAATCTAGACTTAGACCATTTTGACAAGTCTGATATGTTCCTGAACATCGTTCGCTTTTGAAATGGTTACCTATTCGTCAGCGTAGAGCACTAAGGGCCTTGACTTACCTGTTTTCTTGACAACTCTTCTTCTCCTTCTTATCTGACTTCTCATATCCAACTCTCTCTCTCTCTCTCGGCTCTGCCGATTTTTACTATGATAAAAAAAACCGGCCAAGTGCAAGTCGGAATCGCCCATGGAGGGTTCCGTAGCAGCAAGTAACATAATATAAAAGTTCTTGTAGTTCGTTGTAACTTTGATCGATGTTTTAAATAGTGTATTTTTTTAGATTTATGACGTATTAAAAAAAAACTACTCACTAGATCTCGTTCAAACCAATTTTCATTGGTAGTTTATATGGTAATGTACATCATATATTTTTTTTAGTTTTATCATTCTCTTATTTTAGAAGTTACAGGGAGGGGGGCACACACATTTTACCACTTTGGAAGTGTCTCTCGCGTAAACTATTCAATTTAGAAAAAAATGATATTAGAAACCTCAATATCATTTTTGAAGACCTATCCATAGATACCCCACACGTATGGGTTTGATGAAAAAAAATTTTTGAGTTTCAGTTTTAAGTATAACCCCCAAAATTTATTGCTTTTTTTCTATTTTTGTGTAAAAATCTTAAAGCGGTTTACAGAATACATCTACTTACTAAGTTTAAACAGAATAGCTCTTATATTTTCGGAAAAAAGTGGCTGTGACATACGGACGGACAGACAGACAGACAGACATGACGAATCTATAAGGGTTCCGTTTTTTGCCATTTGGCTACGGAACCCTAAAAACCGATCGACGAATAATAGTCTACTCCGATGTCCCTCACTCCGTCTGGGTTTATTCGGTCGTCCTTCTTTGTCCGAGCGATCTTTCTTTGGAATGAGCTCCCGTCGAATATCAGGATGGCATCCAGCCGGTTGGCATAATCAAAACAGTGTTGATTTGACGGATTCGTTTCTGATAATAATTTTGTTTATTTGTATGTAAATACTCGTAAGTATTTATTTGTATAAGTTTTATTTATACTTACAATAATTATGTATTTATTTTGGTTTTAATTTGCTACTTGTTTGTTTGCCTTTAAGTTGCACCTACCATGTTATGTTTCTGCACCACCCTAAGGTCGGCTGGTAGAAAATGCCTCAAGCATTAAGTCCACCTTTGTACAGTGTTTACTGGTGCATAAAGTTTTAATAAATAAATATGTACGATACAAAACGTGAACTACGTCGAGTTCATAGAATAGGATTTCCAAAAAACGGTATCTTAACCGACTTCAAATGAAAGAAGATTCTATTGCCTTTTCACATAATTGTGCCACATGAAAACTATACAGCCATTTTCTCCGTATAATGTTTAATATCTTTCGTAACTATACCAAATTCTGTTTTTTATGAACGAAATAGTTTCCGCCTTCCAATGCTGTTATTACCGACATATTGTCGCCAAGTATATCATCTCCATTTTTTCCTCTGAGTATGCAGTAATCAGGCATAAAGTATTGTCATAATCATAATCATGATCATAATCATTTATTTGGTTTGTAAACATAGGTATTGAGGTATGATATTGAGGTTTCTAATATCATTTTTAGGGTTCCGTAAATTAATGTAAACTAATCGTGTTTGGGATTATTGGAATTGTCAAGAGATGCGCTCTGGCTATAGCCTTATATAGGCATTTAAGTTTGTTTTTAGTGACGGTACCACAAATAAAAATTAAAAAAAAAAAACGAAAGAAAGACACATTGTGGATCTGGAACTACGACATTAAATTAAAACGAGCACAGTACTAGTCCATCGAAACACTTTAAAACACGAAGATTAGTAGTTAATGGAAAATTGAAAAATTGCAAAATTCAAACAAAATAAATAGTAGAATCAACTGCATAAAAAATAAACACGCTTTATCTAGGAAAGTGACTGATCTAGTGTGCAGTGAGGTGCGGTATGCAGCGGGCGGCGCACTATGGATTTATCGTAGAACAAGGGCTGATCATAATACTTTTTTGAAATTTCGGTCTTAATTTCTTCCTAAAGAGTCGTACTATATTATAAGCAATTCGTTTTTTAACAGTTCAATATAGAAAACTTTGATAATATTGCATTAGAACTCAACAGTACGACGATGAATTGTAACCCATAAATTAGGTATGTTCAGAGTTAAATATTGAGCACTTGTGAAGTAAGAACCATATAGTGTGTTATATACTTAGAAAGGGTATTTTATGTGAATTGTAAAACTGTAGTTAATTTTATAATTAATGATAAAATATACCTGTCATAATTATTTGCGTAAAATGCTAGAAAAAAACAAATTGTTTTGACTTCAACGAGACTTTTGGTAGTTAGCTAAGCTTGCCTAAGTTCTAAATTGAATCTTATATCCTACGCTAGGTATCTACTTGACATATGCAAAAAGAAAATCTTGCGCATATTTGCGCTTTTTTGTGTTATGAAGCGTCATGTGATAAAACATCCCAAATGAATTTTCACGAAAACTAAATAAATGACTATTGTATTAGGTTCTAGTGGTAATATTGTACGGGTTTGCATATCTTCTAGTTGTAATAAAGAATGTGACATGATACACATCATCTTTATTCGATTTTGATATAAAAAGATGGCCAAAGAACACCCAACACCACAATCCCTATGGTACTGTTAGGATGGCAATCCGTGGGTCCTTTAAAAAAAAACACTTATTGCTGATAAAAGAATATTTAATTAACAAAGGTTACACACTAGGACACACTGGTTACACAACTGAACTCTCGACACGGAATGTACAATATAATAATAATAATAATAATAATTTATTTGCGTCATGATTTACATTTTACATTAAATACAGAGTAGTACATACAGTTTAAATTGAATATAAAACAATGTAGTGACACCAGCACCCTTACTAAGTTGCCAAGACAACTTGTATTAAAGATGCTGGGCCCAACCCTTTATTGGATGTTTCTTATTTTTATGTAGATACATAACATGCTATTTTGCATTTATATGACCGGTTCATTATATGGCATAGGTAGACGGACAAATAAACTATTTATAAAATGAATTAAAACACTACGAAAAAATTATTGAGGTGAGTAGTGTAGTGTGTGTAGGGGTGAGTGAAGGTATGTGTGTGTGTAATGGTGTTTGTGTGTGTATGTGTTTTTTCTATATACATATGTGAGTAATGGTAGCGAGCGATGATCGATTGATGCCAGAATGAGTTTTAACGGGAGCTGTATTGAGTCAACAATAAGCTTTCAGTGTTGTCGTAATTAAGTGTTTGTAGCCAATTATTAAGTTTCCTTTTAAATGTCATTATAGGGAGTGAGTAAAAGTTTAGTATTTTGTTAAGACCATTGTAGAGATGAGGACCTTGAAAACAGGGAAACCTTCTTGTAAAAAAATATTTACAGCGGAAGGGTTGGCATATCTTGTCTTTGCGTCTTGTGGTGATTTTTTCATAGGTGGTTATTTGATGCTGATATAGTAGTATATGCAACACAAACAATTGTCTGACTGTAAGGACTTTACAGTTCTTATATAGCTCTTCAGTTGGGAAAAGGATGGGCCGAAAGGTACTAACTTTAAGCACGGCTCGCTGAGCTCGTTCTAGTTTCAAAAGTACCGTTTTGGGTGCACCACCCCAAGCGCATATACAATATGTTAATAGAGACTGACAGAGAGCAAAGTATGTACACCTAATAATATGAGGTCCTGCGATGTGACGAAGAGTACTAAAAACAAAAATCAGTTTTCTAATTCTTTTTGTCAGTAACTCTATATGAGGTGCAAAACTCAGGCCGTCATCAAGAGTCACACCGAGATATTTGATGGTTCGACAACGTTCCAATTCTGGACAATTGCATGTCGCACTGCCAGACAGTAAACATGAGTGGGCAACTAAAGTATATGAGTCTGGAGGTTGAGTGGAATTTCGTAAACTGTATGTAAGAATTTTAGTTTTGTCGGTATTAATTGTGAGAATATGTCTTTTGAGCCATTGTAAAACACTATTTAGTCCTTTTTGTGCAGAATCGAAGGTGTCATCCCAAGTGTCGCCACAGAAGGTTAGGACGGTGTCATCGGCAAATGCCACAATTCTTCCATTTTCCAGACTTAGATTACATAATTGGTTGACATAAATTAGGAATAGGGTGGGGCCAAGCACACTACCTTGGGGAACGCCGAATGTCACAGGTTCCTCTCTACTGAGGTAATTTTGTATTTTCACACACTGAGTTCGGTTTTGAAGGTAGTCCCTAAAAAGGTTGAGTGATTGGCCTCGAATCCCGAGTTCCTCCAGCTTTATTATTAAATCCGAAATCGAAACCGTATCGAAAGCCTTTTTTAGGTCCAAAAAAATTGACAATACTTTCTTTTTCTTGTCAATATTTTTTGTAACATGGTCGATTAGGTCAATTACAGCACCGCTAGTAGATTTATTGCGTCTAAAGCCGAATTGATTGGGAGAAAAAAGTTTTTTGTCTTCCATATAAGTCACAAGTCTTTTGTTGATTATGCGTTCTAGAATTTTAGAAATGGAAGGTAACACAGCAATAGGTCGATAATTGTTTATAAGTTTCTTACTCCCACTTTTGTGAATAGGATGTATGATGGCCTTCTTAAAGTACAAGGGGAAAGTGCCTGTACGAAAACAGATATTAAAAATATGTGTGAGTAAGGGAACTACTGTCAATGAATATCGTTTTAAAAACTTAGTTGAAATATTGTCCCAGCCTATAGCAGAATCTGACTTAAGTGACATTAGTACTTCTTCAACCTCCACCTCATCTGTGTCTAACATGACGAATGATTGTAGTGGTGAAGACGTGGAAGCAATGTTTGGTGAAATTTTCTGACTACCAGGTGGACAAGAAAAGTTATCAGCAAGTTCCTTCCCGATGTTTGCAAAAAACTTGTTTACTTGATCCACCGAGAGTTGGGGTGAAGTAGAAGAATCCAATAAATCGGTGCTGGGTATGTTTTGCTTGTCTGTATTAGTTACTCTCTTTATCACCCTCCAAATCTTTTTATTGTCCCCAGAAGCCTCGCTCAATTCTCTCTTGTCAAAATCTCTCTTTAGTTTCTTTATAATTTTTGTGCAGAAGTTTCTATATCTTTTATATGTAATACTTAATATAACATTATTTGGAGATAACTTTAGTTTTTTGTGCATTGCATCTTTATTACGCATACAGCGGAGCATACCAACGGTCATCCATGGTTTGAGTAAGCGTTTCTTATTTGGGATCTTGATTATAGAAGTGTGAGTATTTATGAGTCCAGCTAGAGTGGTAACTAAACTTTTTGTCGCTTCATTAGCATCGGTATGTTCATAAACCGCTCGGAAATCAGTAGTCCTCACCTCAGCATCAAGAGTTTCATAATTAGTCTTCAAAATGTTGCATGAGCGTGAATTGATGTCTCGTTCGAGATTAAGGCAAAGCATTACAGGGTTATGGTCGGTGACGGAGGCATTTAATACTATGGTGAGTGCAGTCAGGTTAGATTTAAGCATAATGTGGTCAAGACATGCACACTCTCGAGTGGGAAGTGAGTGAGCAGGTAGCAGGCCATGGGAAGCTATGAGATCGAGATAGTCCGAGGTTTGGTTTGAAGATATTGTACATGCGATGTCAAAGTTAATGTCACCAACTATAACTATGTTTTTATATGTAATCAAGCTTGTTAAAAGAGCGTTCAGAGATTGTAAGAAGTTACTTACGTCTCTAAAAGACGGAGATCTATATATACATATTATTGCCTTATCGGTGCCGATTTTTAGCACTAAACAACTAGCATCTGAGAAGTCAGGTTCTTCGACAGTGTAGTTTTCTATATTTTTAACATAAAGGACCACACCATCGTTCTGATTTACGTGTTTTTTCGTTTGATAATAAGCGTAGTTATCGATAGTCGGGATTGAATCATCATAACGTTTCAGCCAGCACTCAGTCAGCACTAGTAATTCGCAGTCAAGGTTTATTCTATGGAGGAGGGTTAAGAAAGAGTCAAAGTTTGCATGAATAGAACGAATGTTTTGAGTAATTATTTTTAATTGCTTTGAGGGATTAGTGACGTAGCTAGAACATTCTTCGGGGTCACAATTAAATGTGGTAGAGACTGAGAGCTGATCTATATTGGTAATAATTTCTGTCACGCTATCCACTGTTAAATGGTTTTTGTATGGGAGTACCAGACTGGGGCATCATTAGGTATTTTGTACATAATTGATCTACGATATCGATAACGAGTAAAAGTTTAAACAAACTCAAAGTAATCAAGGATTTATGGTACCGTGCAGTAATCTTTGTAAAGCTTGTGAGGATGAGAGGATGAATGGACAGATAAATGGTTGCTACTCTTACACACGAAAAGTGCTGGGCGGATTTAAAAGAAACTTGGCACACATACAGCATGTATCTAGTCATTTTTCTCGTTGCTTCAGATCTTCAAAGTCGGATTCTTGTGTTATTCTTTTCGCCGGCGCTCCCTCTTTCTTCTTTATGTAAACTTTGCCATGTGATGTCCAGTGATACGCATAAGCATTTAGCTTTGTAAACTCTCTTGCTTGATAGAACAGCTTCCTGGCTTTAGTGGTAAGATTCTCAGAAATGAATACGGGACTATTTCCCGGCATTTTTATGTGGGAGCTGTTAAGTCGGTTGGTCTTGTGCTCGCGGTTGAAGTTTTTAATGTTAGTCAGAAGTTTATCCTTCATTATGGTTGACGTAAATTCGACGGTAATAGGCCCATCAGTTTGAGATTTTCTGTTACTGGTAAGCCGATATACATCCCTGAGCTCAACTGTTTGAATTTCAGTGCTCACAGCGGTTCTCAGATATTTTACAATATTAATAAGGTCATCCTTTGACTCATTAGGTTTTTTAGGTACATTGCGAATTTCTAAACTTGATGATTTTGAATTTCGTTCCATCATCTCAACTTTATCCTCTAAAAATCCTACATACTCTAATGTGCTTCTCTTTTCATTCTCTAAAAGGGCCAATTTAGTCATGAGATCGTCATATTTACCACTCAAGAACTCGACCGTTTTTTTTAATTCCGTATTTTGAGCCTTTATTTGGTCTAAATTACATTGCATCACACTAAATTTCTCTTGTTGCTCCTTTCTCAGGGTATCAAGTGATGACATAATGTCTTCCCGGAGAGATTTCATCTCAATTGATTGTTCAGAATCATGTTTACGTCTTTGTCGTAAAGTGATTCTGGCCAATGTTTGTTCCGATTCTGACGTTGTCAAATCGGGGTCAGAACTTTGGTGAAGATGTGATTCATTGCTAGGTTTAGGTGGCGTTCGCTTCATCATTTATAAAAAATAAAAAATAAAAATGCACCTTACGTCTCGTTGACAAGTGATTGTCGCGTTGTCACACGTTGCTTGGTGTAATTTGTTAGGCGCTTGTAATTGCTAATGGTAAGTGCTGGGGGCGGAGTCAGGTGGTAGTGACTCACGCGCTGTCGACAGAGATGGGTAGCGTGGACACCAACTTGCTTTCTCGCCTCGCTCGCCGCAGGACTCGATCTCTTGCAACACTTTGCGCGCCTGGTACTTCTCGAGAATTAAACTTGACGTTTTATTTTATTTTTATATTAAAAATTTAAATATTTATTTAATTAAATAGACTATTTGGGTAAACACGACCGTGCGCAATGACTGTCCGAGGGGAAGGGATATGTATTGCGAAAATGGCTATGACTGTCTGTCTGAGCACATGGAAATGCCCTTTTTATAATATTGGTAACAATATGGAAGCGGCGGGGTTTTTATCTTAGTCAGCATTTGATGCGTTACAAAGTCCGTTTATAACATCTCCCCCCTTTAGACTGAGCTTTATTTAATTTATTTTAATTAAAAATAAGCGAAGGAATAGTAAAATGAAAAGTAAATTAGTAAATAAAACTCAGTTACGTTACAGAGTGTGTCTTAACTAATTACAAAGTATGCTTAAATTTTAAAACTTATTTAAAATACTATAATTATTAATTATTGAACCCAAAAATAGAAATTGAAACTTATATTTAAAATGAAAGTTAAAAAAAAGAATATTAAAAGTTACTGATATTTCTATTTGATTTCTTTAAACCGGACAAGGCTTGATTTTTACCAATTTCTATATTTGGAAGACTTTTTACAGATTTGTTATCATTTTCTAAAACATCAGAAATTTCAGTAAGTTCTATGGATGAGTGAACATTATGGTTTTTCCTCGTTTCCTTAGTATTATAGCATTGGTTATAAATCTGAATACAACAAAAGAAATTTCTAAAACTGAAACATTTGGTACACAGTTTATAAATAACTAGCTGCTGCCCGCGACGTCGTCTGCGTAAAGGCTCTACAGCACCAAAAATACCTAAGATGCCAGTGCCGCTATAGCATTATAAGTAAACAACTTTTAAAATAGCATTAAAATATAAGTTTTTTTTTGCAAGCGAAGCAAGTGAAAAGAGTTATATGGGAATCCTGCTGAGTTCAGTCATAAGATGTGACTGAAGGAATTAGAGAAAATAATGCAGGAATACATTCCAGGACACAAAAGAGTAAAAATACGTACAAAGGTATCATACTTTACAACACTTCCCTTCCGTTGGTAGTTATACTGCCAGGAGTCAAAATGTAAAGAGAGTCAGGACTGGTGACGCGAGAGCAAGCAGCATACAGTTGCCCGTGTGAGAAGCAACTCGTCCTGAGGTCGACACCCGCTGCCCTCAGTGTCTGCCCTTGCGACTTATTGATGGTCATCGCGAAGCAAACACTCACGGGGAAATGTAAGCGCTTGAACTGGAACGGGAAGTTATTGAGGTATGAGGGGAATGTGTGGTGTAAATACTGCCTCGCCGACGCCACAACCCGTAAGAATTTCCGCCTCAATGGTGTGTCTGTGGAGCGAGATGACTTTAAGGCAGGTCCCGTTACACAACTTCGGAGGAGACAGGTTCCGAAGAAGCATAATCGGGACACCAACCTTCAGCTTGATGGTATGCGCCGGAAGTACACTTGCTGACAGGGAGTTCAGAAATTCCACGAGATAATGTGTGGCGTCATCTTGCTCGAAAACAGTGTTTATCTTCTTCTGTTTATATTCACTTCATTCCTCTCAATTGCTGCATCCTGATCATTTTTGGACGTCAAAATGGCCCGCTCACACACCCAATAATTCTGCTGGTCCGGTATACGACTGATGTCCCCGTACATACAGCGAATGAGTTCTTCTAAGCTGGAACCGCTCTACCGAGAGACTCTGGAAGCATCACCTGTCTACCTCTCTCTTCTCGTAGAGTGCCTTCGCCAAAACTAAGAAGGACATCGGAGAATTCTTGAGCACGTGCATTGCCGCCGAGTCGTGCTCTCATATTAATGGTCAAGAGTAGCGTACGAACTCGTGAACACAACGAAGCATTCACCTTGTCAGCCCTCGATCCCGGCGTCACTACAGGAAGTGTTTGCCGGAAATCGCCACTAAACAGAACTGTGACACCACCCATCAAATGTTCGTTCCTGTCCTGGAGGTTTCTATCCACGACCTCAACTGCCTTCCTATTGGCCATCGTACACTCATTCCATACGATCAGAGAGCAATCGTTGAGCACGTGTTCCTTATAGCTGTTACGTAACACACCACAAACAGGCGTTTCGGCGCTCTCTAAATCGATGGGAATTTTAAACATGGCATGTGCTGTCTTGTCACCCGGAAGCAGTGTGGCAGCGATTCCCAACGACGCTACAGCAATAGCAATTTTGCCTTGCCTCCTGACCTCTGCAAGTATGCCAGTGGTAACAAATGTTTTTTCTGTTCCACCAGGAGCATCCAAGAAAAACATTTTACCCTGGTTTTGCCCAACGCTTTCAAATACGGTGTCATAAATTTGTTTTTGCTCTTAAGAGAACAAAGCGACATGGTAATTTCGTATGGTGGTCATTTTGCCCGGATCGTAATTTGTCTCAGCGTTATACTCCCGATTTCCACGGTCTTGATGCGGTTATGATTGGGAAGCTGGTAACCCATATTCGATCAGTGGATTGCCGCCGATAGAAATGACCACATCTTGAAGTGAACTGAAACAGGTGTTCAGCACGCGTTCATCAGTTACTTTGACTTCGTCTCCAGTAGCACGCCTCAAAGCTCTTAGAAAATCTTCAGCCAGATGATGGCGATACTTCTTTCACAAAGCTACTGGGTTCACGACTCCACAAAACACCAAGATGACGGCAAATAGATGACGCATGCAGCTGGGACTGTCACTGACGTTCGCCTCCGCGAGGGTGTCATCCCAATTAGGCAAAAGGCTGCGCGGTAAGTGGGATACTCCACGTCATCAAATGTCTTCAGAAAGGCGAAAGACGTTGGGCCTGGGACAGTGTGAAGTAACAACCGCAGAAAATAATATTCGCCATTATTTGGATGCACAGTATAAACCCTACCCAATGCGGTGTCCTTGAAAATTCCCGGAAAACCTTCCACAGCACCTCCTCGTCGACGTCGGTTAAATACACGTCGGTTGAAGGCACCTCGTCATACGTAAGGGATCTCGCAAACTGGTCGACTTCACAGAGCCTGAAAAATGCCACCATGTAATACTTAACATCGCATTTTTTTTTAATTGTCTTCCTCAACTCTGCTCAAGATTTTGAGCGTTTTGTTGGAACTTGATTTTGTCAAAACGAACTATAATATGAAAAATGCATACTACTATCTATGAATTTTAAGAATAACTAACTACTAACCTCGCCAACATGATCAAATTTAAATTATTAATTTCCAAAAACTGTTAACATGTAACTTGATTTGATTTTTATGAAATCTCATAGTAGTATAAAGACAATTTTGAAGCAGCGCTTCAAAATTGTCTTTATACTACTAACATTCATTCAACTATGTTTCTCTGCCCAAGTTACTTAAATGGCGTAGTTTTTATAGTGTAAAGCTAGATAATAGTATAACTTATAATTATTTTTTAATTATACTTATAATTATTTACGAAGAAAAGTGAATAATGTAAGTAATGTCCTCCTCTTTGTGTTTGGCGATATGTGCGTGTGTGATGCATAGGAGGGTGTGTTGATTGGTATGTAATTTATGTGAAGATTCTGCGGTGTGTTTGAGTGTGAATGGATGTAATGGTGAGTGAGTGTGTGTGTTTTTAGTTTAGTCTCTAAATCTCTATCTAGGTAAATATATTTAACCCATCACTATAATTACCTACCGCACAACAATCAGTAATTGCTCCGTTTCTTCGTAACTCAGTTTTTGCAAGTATTCGATTATTTTTTGTTTACATTTTAATTTTGTGAGATGGTATATGTTCAATTTTTTATTTATTTTATCATAAAGAAATGGGCCGAGAAATTCCATAAATCGACCACTAAATTTAGTCTTGAAAGTGGTCCTTTCCAGATAAATTCTGTGATTTCGACGCTTCTGTACAAGGGGGTCGTAGATTAGTTTTGCATGGTGATTTAGGATTATATTTAGGATGAAAAGTTGTCTAACCGTTAGTACTTCACAAAACTGGTACAAAGTGACCGTAGGAAAATCGATAGGTTTGAAGGTACTATCACTTGCAAAAGTCCATAAGAATTCTTAAAACTTATTCGTTTGACGTTTAGTTTGACTTACGACCTTTTATTTTCAAGTTTCGCCAACAAATGATTGAAATTCACAATTTCATCAACTTATCATAAGTCAAGATGGCCCAGTGGTATAGGCACACAGATTGAAGCGCAAATCAGTGTGCCGCAAGTTCAAATCCCACGCAATTATTGACTTTTTGTAAGTTCTTACCCGATTGGAAGTTATGTATTTGCATTACATATATTAAATTATTCTTTAACTTGTTCACACATTTCTTAGAGTTAGAAAGGTAGATCACAAAAAACTAAATAAAGAATTAGATTTCTGCGAGGTAGACATGAGTTTTAACTTAACCGAAATGAACTGTCGTTTGGTTGTAGTTGTTGGTTAGTGGCGTGAGGTTGACAGTATTGTAATATTCGCAAAATGCAGGCTAATATTAGTATTGAAGTGAGGGCGACTATCATTGGGCTGCATAAAAGTGGTCTTAATAAAACACAAATATCTGAAGAAACCGGACTGAATGTGAGTATAATAGCTATTAATGAATTGTAACTTTATTACAAATTAATCTTCTAATTAAAACGTATGCCATTTATGAATCCATTCATCGTATCTTTATGAGGTTTAAAAGAGAAATACGTAAATCGTTGGGTTTATTGGATTAATAAATGCAGTTTTATTTTAAAATTATATTCAATAATTATGATTATTAACATTTTATATAATGAAAATGAATTGAAGTAGGTATAGCTGCCTAATATATATATTTTTTTTTATTTTAGAAAAATACTGTAAATCTTTGGCTAAAAAGATATGAGGAAGAAGGTAGCCTTGCTAGTCGAAAGAGAAGTGGGAGACCGAAGCTTATTAGCGAGGCGCAGCGACGACATATGGTGGACGTATACGAAACGAATGGTTTCGCACCAACGAGACATTTTGCGGAATTATATGACACCTCGATGGATACTGTTCGCCGTGCACTTCACGCTGAAGGCGTGCATCACAGAAAACCTGCTAAAAAGCCGTACTTGACAGAGAGGCACAAACAAGAACGATTACGTTTCGCACTAAATATTTAATGTTAAATAAACTAAATGGCCTACCATTTTATTTTAACATATCTGTGATTATTCGTTGACAAACACTGTATTATATTGTGTTTACTTTCGTTTAAAACAGCTATATCTTTTAACTTGTGCCATCGCCTCATCTTAAGAATGCAGTGAACTCGCTATCAATTTTGTTGACAATAATCATGAGTCTATTTCGTTTTTTATTCTTCCACCCGCACTGTTTTAACATAATACTATAGTTCAATTTATTTTTCTCATCTAATTGACGATTATCTTGTGAGAACTAAAGTTCTTTTAACAGAAATTGAGGTTTGGTTTCAATCTTCTTTTCGTCAAGAAAATGAACAATTAAGCTATGACCTCAATACATTCATTGTGACGTTACACAAAAATAAAATGTTTACAAAGTCCAAATCATATATCACTTTTCAATAAATAACTGGATATAAACAATTACCTATATTTTATTTTATTAAAATTTGAATATCCGTTCATTGTTACGTTATTCATATTATGAATGGTCTAAGTGGGTATACTTCCAACAAACAATCTTAGGCGTAACATAGATAACGGTTACAAGATAACTTTTTGTCTAGGTAACAATTCGACGTCACAATTCTCATAAATGTTTAATTTGTAAATATAAAGAATAAACATTTTTATTAAACACGTCTTTTTATTTCCACCTTATAACATCGAAAAGATGTAACAACTAAATAATTGCAAATTACGAATGTGATTCTTCTTGTGGTTAATAGATCACATTCGTAATTTGCAACTATTTAGTGCAAAAAATGCAATAGTATTTTTCATAGAAATATAAAAAAACAACTATATCAATACAAGGTGCAGTTTTAAAACTGCACAATATTTCAGGAGGTTGTAATAAAACTCATAAATAATCATATAAAAAAACGATACCTGGTCAATAATCAGTAATACTTGTTATTTAATTTTTTAATTACACTAAACTAAATCGATTGATCGATGGCCGCGGGGGCGTGGCTAGGGTGTGGCGTGCGGGATGATGATTGGATGATACATTATTTATGAAACTATCGTTGCGAGTTAGTGTGTGTGAAAACGCCCTTTATTGTTCCGTGTTTGTGTGTGTGAAAAAAAGCGCGGTTATAAAAAAAAAAAAATTACCTACTTATTTTATTATTGATTCGGGTCGAGAATCACTAACATAATTACCTCCTGAAATATTTTGCAGCTTCAAAACGACACCTTGTATAGATTGGGAATTTTCAAAGTAAGAAATAACTGCAACGGACCGACCATGATTTGAACTCGGGTTACGTGATTTGCGAATCCAACACTTAGTTCACACGGCTACCAGCACATGACGTATTTGTGCGAATTTTATCAATGCTATGGTAAGAACAGAAAAATAATAATGTTTTTAAGCTCAGTGCGACGACAGTTCCTTAGTGTGTGTTATCTGTGGAATGTGGATACTCATACATGCGCACACATACGCACGGAAGTATCGCGCTCGCTCGGTTCGTAGCAATGTAATCTTTAGCGTTCCTATGGACTTTTGCGGCCTTACTGTACATACTTTCAAAATTCCGCGCTGAGCAATCTCAATAGATTTCATGGTGGTCTTACAGGTACCCCCCCAGGACGATATACAATAGTTTAATAAAGACTGGCATAGAGCATAGTAGATCCGTTTTAGAAGGTAAGGTTCAGCAGCATGCCGTAAATGCTTAAACACAAAAATGAGTTTCCGAACTCGTGCTCCAAGTAATCTGATATGTTCCTTAAAATTTAGTTGACTGTCTATAGTTACTCCTAGATATCTGATAGCATTTACATGTTCTAATGATAAACATGAGCAGGTAGCTTCATTCATGCACTCATGTGATATAATTCCATGGGTGCCGCGGTGATTTGTATTTTTTTTAATACTAAATGAGATAAGCTTTGTTTTTTCCACATTCAAAGTAAGCATGTTTTTCTGAAGCCATAATCTAGTTATGTTATAGCCTAGTTGAGCAGCATCATATACCTCATCCCAAGTATTGGCGGCAAAAACTAGTGCAGTGTCATCTGCGAAAGAGATGATTTCGCCCTGGGTGAGTTTAAGATTCGTGAGTTCGTTGATGTATACGAGAAAGAGAGTGGGACCTAGGATGCTGCCCTGTGGTACGCCATGAGTAATTGGAAGCCAAGCACTTTTATATTTATCCACACCGACGCACTGAGTTCGCCCCGATAAGTAGCTTCTAAACAGTTCCAATTGTATGCCTCTAATCCCTATCTTCTCGAGCTTGTCCAGTAAGAGTGAGACAGAAATCGTATCAAATGCCTTTGCAAGATCCAGAAATATTGAAAGACACTTTTTACCTTTATCCATATTTCCACTGATGAAGGTTGTGAGCTTATTTACAGCTTGTTCTGTGGACTTACAGTGTCTAAATCCATACTGGTTTACAGAAAATAAATTATTTTTTTCAAGAAAATTAACCAGACGACTATTAATAATTTTTTCCAATATCTTAGAAATTGCTGGAAGTATGGATATTGGCCTATAATTATTTATACGATTTCTGTCTCCGTTCTTATATATTGGACACACTTCAGATCTTTTCAAAGAATCAGGGAAAACGCCCACCCGGAAACTATCGTTTACAATTTTTGTGAGTGGAGGAACAAGAATATTTTTATACTGTTTTATAAATTTACTATTTATGTTATCACAACCCGATGCACAATCAATCTTTAGGCCATTTATAACTTGTTCCACTTCTTTCTCATCAGTATCCATTAATACGAATGTGGTTCCTTCTTTGTTAGTTTCGTCCAAATATTTTTTTAAATTTACATTAGGTATGTGAATGTTTTTCTGAACTACATTTTCTGCCAGCGTGGCTCCGACGTTAATAAAATAGGTATTCGCTTTGTTTAACGACTCCTCTGGAGATGAAGAGAGTGCTAGGAGTTCTTTTGAATGTTGTGTTGGTTTTGATGTGTTAGTGACATTACGAATTGCTTTCCATAATTTTTTGTTGTCATTTTTTGCATTTATAATAAGACTTTTTTCGTATTCTCTTTTTATGTTTCGTAACAGCGTGTTACAAAAATTTCTATAACGTTTGTAGGTGATTTGTATAATCTCATTATCCCGGGATAATTTAGCTTTCTTGTGTAATCTATCCCTATTTCCCATACACCTTAATAGCCCCGGAGTTATCCATGGTTTTATAATTTTTTGACGTCTAGTAAATGATTTTATTTCTGTATGTTTACTAATAATATTTTGAAGGGATTGAATTAAATAATCAATTGTGACATTTGGATCCATTTGGATAGAATGAGTACTTTCATTCAGAATATTATACTTGCAACAATCATCCAAGGTCAGATCAAAATTCAGAATTATCTGACTCGGTACAGTAGATTTATACACATTTGAGGGATGAAATTGCAATGTTTGAAAATATGCTACACAATTATTTTCTAAAGATAAAATTCCTGTTCCATGTAAAATATAATCAGTAATGTTATTGTTACATTTCACAGTTAATTTGTTCGGTTTAGATTGTACATAAATATATCTGTTGTTATTTAATTTTTGCCAAACATTTATATCACTATAAATAACTTTGGAGTCACAAATCTCAGGAAGTGATAAGGTGACTTCGGTTAGTAACTTAGACTCACATGAGGGATAGTTAATCGTTGACAATATTGATGGTGAAGGACATAAAATATAATCACTATTGACATGCTTACATTCACTTATGCTATCTAATAAGACGTAAGATAATCAGCTGTCATCCGTTACTGCTACATATAACTTTGAAGGACGAATTAAAACATAAGTTAAATATTGATTTGTATCGCGTGGAGTAGGTAGCGGTAAATTCTTGTATAGGTTGAACTTTATAGTATACATTAATGGTACTTGTATGATAAACATTAGTTTGTTATTATAATAATATACAGTTAGTTCGGATAAGTCGATTATAGTGTGAATGTTTTGCAATGTTAGCGGAACCGGGAACTCGCTGGTTGTCTTTAGTTGACTGTTATTCGATAACTCATTATATAATTTCTTGGGAGTTATGACGTATGGGTGTAAAATATTAGCTTTAGCGAATAAAATTGAGTTAAGTATTGTGTCTAAAATATTGAAAATTGACAGTAATGAGCCTTCAATCATATTAAACATAGAATTGATTTTTTCTAAGTTAAATATGTTGTTATTTGTCTTAGAACTACTTTCAAAAATATAATTAAGTTTTTCAATCTGCCTATTGAGTAAAATTTCATTATTATTTCATTTTTGGATAGAAACATTAAAACTATTTATCGCAGAACGCACAACATGTATGTTATCTTTCATTAAAGAATAAATATGTTGCTCATTTTGTTGACAAGTGCTAACAGCTTCGTCGTATTTTCTCGCGTCGTCAGCATCTAATGTACCGAAAAGGAATTTTAAAATTTCGCCTCCAAATTCAAGAGCGCGTTTTTGACGATTATCGGAAATAAGATGCGACAAAGATTCCAACTTAAGATTATTAGAATTAATAAGTATTTCTAAGGGGTTAATAGTATCCTTACACTCTAAATTAATGTTAGGTAAATTACTATTTATTTATTTATTTATTCATTTATGTACACACAAACATTTAAAATCGAAAAGAACAAATAAGGATAAAAGAGTACAAAGGACCTGCTTATTTCTAACGAAATTTCTTCCAGCAGACCTGCGACAGGACAGTTTGATAAGATATGTAGACACAGTGTGTATAAATTAAAAACAAACAAAATATGTAATTAAATAGACTATATTATTTAAATTAAATCTCATAATACATACATATATAACAATAACAGTAAATAAATGTACACAAGAATAGATACAATACATAAATTATAAAAATACATATATTTATGAAAATATCTATAATAAATATATTTACGAAATGGTAGAGAGGTAGTGTTCCTTGACTAGCTTTTTGAAGACAGATATATTTTTAGCGTCTCGGATCTTAGCTGGAAGTGAGTTCCACAGTCGTACTGCATGAAAAGAGAAGGAGTTGGAATAAAAATGGGTTTTATGGGGTGGGAAATTGAGATGGTATTTAAGGTGGGATCTGCATGGGGCATCGGCAGGGCGAGTGAACGAAAAACGATCACGCAAGTAGCCAGGATAAGCAGGATTGAATAGGATGTTGTACAGGAGACATAATACCCGAGTGTTCCTACGAAGACGGATAGGGAGCCACTTGAGATCCTTGCGAAATTGGGAGACATGGTCGTATTTTCTTAGGCCAAAAATAAAACGAATGCACAAGTTTTGCAAGCGCTCAAGCTTATTTAATAGCTCCTCAGTGGCATCCAGGTAGCAGGCATCAGCATAGTCGATGATCGGCTGAATAAGAGTTTGAGCTAAATAATGTTTGGTTTTAAATGGGAGAAACTTTTGAAGGGATTTAAGACTGTGAAAGGAAAAATGTACCTTACGACTAACCTCGTTTACCTGCGTACGCCAAGAGAGGTTACCGTCAATTAAGACACCGAGATTCTTAGCTGTATCTGTATATGCAATAGACGAGCCGTTAAAGGTTAGTGGCGTCAAGGCAGAAATGTTAAGCTCATTGCGATAGTATCGACTACCTATGATCATAGCCTGGGACTTTGAAGGATTAACCTTTAAACCGTAAGACTTAGCCCACTTATCAATACTCTCAAGGTCACGATTCATGGCATTACGAGCTTTTTCACAAAAATATGATATGTTTTCAATAGACTTTTCTATATTTTCCATATAAGGTCTAATAGGAATAATGTCTACATATGTGATAACATTCCAGTTATCGTTTTGGAAATAGACTATTGATGTTGGGTCAAAATAGATTCCTGCACTATGTTCTATTGTTTCAATTGGCTCGGACAAACTTGAACACACGAAACATCTGAAACAAATATTCACGCTGGTTTAATTTCGTTAACATGATATTTTACATGTTTTCTATTGACGCATAGAGTGACGTTATTTTTACCGTGTGTTTTTAAAATCTTAAATGGTCCCTTCCACACAGGGGACAGAGCCTTACGGAGCCTGTGATGGTGTTTTAAATAAACTAAATCACCGGTTTTATATGTTTTTTCTCGGGCTGTCGAATCATAATATGATTTTGAGGATTCTTTACTTTTATTCATATTTTCAATAGCTTTTTCGCGGGAGTATCTCATCCTATATTGTTAAGCACGAATGTATTCCTGATAGGTAACGTTATTATTCGACTCGTAAACACTACTGGGAATTGACGGCTTATAACCGTATAGAAGTTCGAAAGGCGAGAATTCGGTAGTGCAATGAGGGGTTGTATTATATGACAGAATCGCTGTTGCTAGATAGCAATGCCAGTCGTTTTGATTTTCGTTAACAAAAGACCTTAAGTACTCCTTAAGAGTGGCATGGCTTCTTTCCAGTGCGCCATTCGTTTGAGGATGGAGTAGAAAATACATTTTTTATTTTAAGAATTTCAGTTAACTGCCTAAATAACTCTGACGTAAAGGTTGTGCCTTGATCCGTCAAAAACATTTTGGGAAAACCAAATAACGAAAAGAAATGTACGAGGCTGCGTGCAACTTCATCAGTCGTACAGGTTATCATAGAATAGGCATATGAAAATTTTGTTAAATCATCCTGAAGCGTTAAAATATATTTAAATTTCTGAAGGCCTGCCTCTGGCAAAGGACCAACGATATCGAGGGCTAATCTTTCAAAGGGCCTAGTACTCGTTGATGTTATTACCATAGGTGCTTTATTTGATGCTCTTAAAGGTTTATTTACTTGGCATAACTTACAGTCTTTAACAAATCGTTCAATATCTGAACGCATTCCTTTCCAATAGTATGAGGCTTTGATTCTACTTAACATGCGCTTAACGCCTGGATGACCCGCTATAGTCGTCCCGTGATTTTCTTTAAGGATATTACCGATCTCGGCAGGAGTTGGATAAAGTATTTGATTTTTATAAATATATCTCAATTTTAGTGCCATGAAAAATGTGAGAGATTATATTATATATTTTAACGTAAACTAGTTTAGATAATGGTTCAGAAAAATCAGGCAAAGCTAACTCCCTTTCATAATCATTTTTAGAAATAATATCATCACGTAATTTAAGTAGTAAGTTATAAATAGTTTTATAAGTTGTTTCATCGAAATGATGGACTTTAGTGTATAAGAAATAAAGTATCTTATTGTTTTTACAGACAACCGTTTGTGAGGTGGCGATATTCTTGTGGGTTGTCAAGCATCGCCAATAATTGCTCAGTATGCGGCATTGAGTTATCTAGATCTAAAGAAACTGGGCGATACACTTTTGTTTTGCTTTGTGTAAACTCTCGTTATGTTCTACGATTTTCGTGTCGCAAACCGAAACGGTTTTTTTGGTGAATTTGTTTTTTAAGTATTCCTCATACGTAGTCGAGTTGATGTTGGAACTTCGGGTAGTCACAGCATTGACTGGGTAACGCGATAACGCATCAGCGTTACTATTAACTCGGCCGGGTTTATACACAATCTCATACTCGTATTCTTCGAGTTTTAGTCGCCATCTTAACAAACGGCCACCCGGGTCTTTAGCGTTAAATAACCACGTTAAAGGGCGATGATCAGTCACGATTTTAAATTTATAACCGTAAAGATAAGGCCTAAATGTGTTAACGGCGAAAAGTATAGCGAGGAGCTCTTTCTCAGTTGTTGAATAATTACCTTCTTGTTTATTTAAGGTGCGAGACGCATATGCTATGGGCTTATCTTTGCCTATCTCACCCTGTGATAAAACAGCTCCGACGGCGTAATTTGAAGAATCCGTCGTCACAATAAAAGGTTGGGAAAAATCTGGATATTGTAATAAAGGAGCTGAGATGAGCTTTTCTTTAAGCATGCTGAAAGCTTGCTCTTGTTCATGAGACCAATGAAAATTAACATCCTTTTTTAGTAAAGATGTAAGAGGTTTAGTTATATAAGAGAAATTGTCGATAAAGCGACGATAATAACCCGTTAATCCAAGGAAAGATTTTACATCTTTCGGGGTTTTCGGTGTGGGGAATTTAGATATAGCCTTTACCTTATCTGGATTAGGCGAAACACCGTTGTCCGTAATAACATGCCCTAAATAAGCCACTTCTCGTCTTAAAAATTCACACTTATCGGGCTGTAATTTTAAGTTTGCCTCTCTATGTTTGGAAAATACAGATTCCAATTTCTATATGTGAGTTTCAAGGTTATGTGAGTAAATTATACAATCATCAAGATATATGTAACAATGAAGACCTTGAAGTCCCGAGAGGACAATATTCATCATTCTTTGAAATGTCGCCGGCGCATTTTTGAGCCCGAAAGGCATTCTTGTAAATTCAAATTGACCTGATATACTGTTGGTCGTTACGCTGAAGGCTGTTTTTTCTGTATCTTTAGGATGTAATAAGACTTGGTGGAAACCTGAAGATAAATCAAAAGTACTGAAATATTTTGAATGACCTAATTGATCCAAGATGTCATTTATAAGAGGGAGAGGATAAACCTCGGATACAGTAACGTCGTTCAAGCGTCGATAGTCAATTACAATCCGCCACTTTTGTTTACCTGATGCATCCATTTTTTTCGGAACCACCCACACAGGCGCATTCCAAGGGGAAGTTGAGGGGCGAATAATGTTTTGATCAAGCATTTTTGTAATTTGTTTTTCGACTTCGTTTTTATGCACTTCAGGGAAACGATACGATTTGACGTGAATTGGAGGTGCATCCCCAGTATTAATTGAATGTTTAATTACGTCTGTATGAGTTAAGTTTTCGCCATCGAGATGAAATATATCCGTATATTTGGAAATACAGTTCATCAAAGCCTTATGTTCTTGCGGATTTAAATGAAAACACCTTATTTGTTCAAGAACTCTTTTATGCCGGTCATTGAGAAAATGAATTCGGTTTTTGAGAAATCTAATTGGTGAATAAATTCCTTATGAGTGTTATCTAATTTAGAAGGCAGTTGGTCAAGTGGAGTTAACTTGACTTCGTAGTTGTCAATTGGGACCTCATATTCCGTGGTGTTTAGAATGGAGACATTAACTCTATTATTAGGTTTTAAGCTCACTATGCAGTTTGCTAAGAAAACACCGTCACGAATTTCATGATCTAAGATCAAACCTTCTTTTATATTAGCAAGCTCGGAGAGATTGGAAACAGGACACTCAATGACGGTTTCTGACCGCGGGGGTATAACATATGATGGCTTACTAAGAGAAATAGGTATTTTGTAATTTTCTAAATTAAGAGTATTGGTAGAGTAATGAATATCTATTTTAAAATGTTGGATAAAATTGCTACCGATAATACCATCGTAATTTAAGTTGATCGCATTGTTAATAGTATGAAATAAATACTCGAACATTATCTTATTTTTCGACGAAATGCCATGTTCAAAAATTAGTTTAATGGTCCCAAGGGATTCGCAATATGAGTCATTATCGCTTAAACCTCTAAGTTTTATAATTTCGGGGCCCAACACTGGTTTATTAACTAAACTTGAAAGTTTAACAATAGAAGCAGAAGAACCAGTGTCAATTAGAAAGCATAAAGGCTTGTTATTATAATTTGTTTTAAAATAGACGTGAGGTAAGGAAACTTTATAATTTATATTAAGCGTTTGCTCACGTGTTAGAGAAAATGTGGAAACACATTGTTTAGAATTATGCGTGTCATTTTTATGATTTGAAGGTTCCGGTAGACACGAAACCGCAACCTTATTTAATTTAGATTATCGGAATTATTAATGTCTACTTGATGCACATTAGAGCGATTATCACTGTTATTCGGTGCACTTGCACTTGGTAGTGTAGAATTACTAGCCTGTGAGTTCTTTGCCTTAAGTTTCCGACACTCGCTTATCAAATGACCGCGTTTTTTGTAATATTTGCATGATTTCTCGGGGTCAAACTTGGAAGCAGTAGTATTATGGGAATTATCTGATGAATTTACATGATGCAAATTTGGAGAAGACCGCTTATTTTTATAACATTCGGATGCGATATAACCACTTTTGTTGCAATGTGTGCATTGTTTATTAGAACGCGTGGTTAATTTAGATAAATTAAATATTTTCTCCTCTTCAATGGCATGCGTTATTGCTTCGGATAATGACTTAGGATTCCTACACCGCACTATATGCGAAAAATTGGAGTTCAACCCTAACAAGAAAGTATTGAGGGCGAGATCTTCCACAGCCTCACCATCAACGATTGCATCACTGCTTACCATCAGGCGGGATCGCAGTCAAGTACTAGTTTATAACAGATAAAAAAAAAAAAAAAAGCGGCTAATCGACCTATAAGTTCTTTATCATTATCGCAGCTATAATGGATGTCAGATTGCAATCTTGTTAAACATGATTCTATACGCACAGCATACTGCATCGCGTCTTCAGAAGGCAATTGCTTGCATTGTTGTAAATTAACTAATAAATGTGTGGAGTGTTTTTTCTCCCCAAAAGTAGTTTTAAGGAACTGTTAGTTATCAGCCCAATCGTCAAATTTCTTTAAGCAAGCTGCTAACTGAGCTTTGCCTTCTAACTGCGAGATGATGTATTTACATAAAAAGTTCTTTTGTTCTGTAGTTGCTAAAGATATCGCACTCTCGCAGTTTGTTAAAAATGCGGGTAAATACTCGCGATCCCCGTTATAGGGTTTAATGAATTTAGTGAGAACATTGAGTGTGATTTTGTCCGACATTTTAGTTTCATGTTTTACTAAAATGTTCTCTGATTCTGAACTGGATGAAGATACGATTTCCTCTGATTTTTCTTTCTTTAAAGGCATTAAAATAACAATAAGATTATTATTTAGAGCACTTACAGAACATCAGATAAAAACAAAGCGTGCACAGTAAAATTTCTAAATTAGTTTTGATTTAATAAAATACGAGTGATTTGGATATTTGGGAAACGGCACTTCACTTCACTAAAGCACTTTTATAATATTTGAAAAACTCACATTAGCAGATGTACAGCAGTCGCACACGTGAACATTCTGGAAAGGTGACGTCACGAAGCACGCGGCGCCAGCGCCTGGCGACCCGGAGAGTCGTATTGCAGGCAGTTCCTGCACGTGATGCGCTCAGAGTGGCTGATGATGGATGGAGAGACAGCCACAAATCCCATGCGTGAGATGTTGATGCAGTACAGAGGTCTTGTGATGACCTGGTGATGCGGGCTCACACTCGAAAGTGGAGGCTGACCGTCGACCACGTGGTAGCAGATGTGTTCGGGGGTGATGCAGGCTCACGCTACACAGCGGAGGCTTATCGTCGATCACAGCAGCGGCAGCGCGGACTTAGGCGTTTTTAGCGAGCTTAAGACCACGACACAAAGGACTTTCGACCACGGAGCAAACAACAATGGTGCAGACACGTGGAAATATTCGCGACGCCTACACCTATTGGATCCCAGTACCTACTTAACGATTTTCCTGGGATCCCACTTCTGACACCAAGTTGTTAGGATGGCGATCCGTGGGTCCTTAAAAAACACTTATTGCTGCTAAAAGAATATTTAATTAACAAAGGTTACACACTAGGACACACTGGTTACACAACTGAACTCTCGACACGGAATGTACAATATGTATTGCGAAAATGGCTATGACTGTCTGTCTGAGCACATGGAAATGCCTTTTTATAATATTGGTAACAATATGGAAGCGGCGGGGTTTTTATCTTAGTCAGCATTTGATGCGTTACAAAGTCCGTTTATAACAGCATGGATCGACTCGTGAGATACAGAAAGTTCGGCGGCTATCTCTCTCAAACTTGAATGAGGATTTTCAGTCACTATTTCCTTCACTTTTGGCGATGTTAACTTCAATTGCAGATGTTGATGGCCTACCAGAGCGAGGCAAACCTTCCATCACATCTCGACCACTTTTGAATGCTTTGTACCACTCATAAGCACAAGTTTTTGATAAATTCGATTCACCATAAGCCTTCTGTAACTTTTACAGTGACTCCGAACACGAAATTCTATTGGCGATGCAAAATTTAAAACAAACTCTATGTTCGATGTTTTTGTCCATTATGAAATTCGCAATACACACTAGATATGATATAACTAAAAACAGCACTATATTTAATATAAATAACAGATGCAACTCAAACTCCGCGCCAAAATGGAAAACAGTTGTGCCAATCTAGTAACAACAAAACAATCTAAAATTTGAATTTGGAACCATAAACAAATCATCCATTCCCGATACTTTTTTGACTGAATGTATATATAGACAGGGTACTGTTAATATACGAAGAGTCACAAAATACGGTTTACAGCTTTCCGTGCTTTGAATGCCACATATTGACCTAACACACATTTTTTGAGCCCTAAATACCGTGTCCACATTTATGGAATTACCCCAATATAATATGATACCGTATTGTAACGTAGCTGTGACATACGCATGATACGCTGTAATTTTAACCGTCAGTAAACCTTCAAACAATAGATTTTTCAAAGAATAATCTGACAGAGATACCAATGGAATTCCTAGAAGCGAATATAAGTTTATATTTATCTAATAACAGATTTCAATGTGCCTGTTGGAATTCTGAAGACCTGTCTTATTTGAAATCGAGAAAAAATGTTCTTGATCTTGGTTTGGCGAAGTGCGGAGACAAATGTCTCTCAGCAATGGAGCCTTTGGATCTGTGTGATAACTGGAAGGCTGCTGCAGTCACTTGCGGCACCTTCGTAGTCCTTGTTCTAATCGTGGCTATTCTTGCTATGATCATATACAAAAATTCGCATGGAATTTTATTGTTTATTATCAACCATGGGTTGTGTCCATGTTGCTTTGTCAACTCAGTTCTACCGTAAAAAGTTGTGAGATCAATGTAATATCAAGTCGGTTATTTATTCAGTCCGTTCTTAAGGGACCTTGATGACCTAGATTGACTTGGTATTCGCATGTATATCACAAGTAATACGTATTAGGTATATTAAATTGGATTGTTTAGTCCGATTGCCAAGTCAATCTAGGTCGTTGGCCGTGCGCCCTAATAGACCAGGCGATGGAAGTAGTTGAGTGTGCAAAATGTGAAGACCACATTCTGTGAATAGTTTTAGACTCAGAAAAGCATGCAGATAATGAGGACAATGCGCCGACGTGCCGCCGCCGCCGCCGACCAATCACACGCCGCCGCCTCCACCGACCAATCACACGCCGTCGCCGCCGCCGACCAATCACACGCCGCCACCGCCACCGTCGCCGCCGCCATCTTGATCCGGCGCGGGTCACGTGACTAGATGTGTTACAATCTAATCGAATTTGTGATTCCAGTCGATGCCACCTTGAGTCCGAGAGTCCTCTAGCCTACTTCAAGGCTAGAGTGAATAGGCTCTTAATAAACTAGTGCGCCTCACCATCAAGTATTGCATCATTGCTTACCATCAGGCGGGATCGCAGTCAAGTACTAGTTTATAACAGATAAAAAAAAAAGATTCGGAATTTTTGTGGACCAGTTCATATCAGCCATACGTATGCCACGGGGTCTAGGGGTACTGGGTTCGACTTCTTTACACGGGTAGTGGTATTGGAATTCTATTTGGATTTTTTAATTAGCAACTAGCGTCTAGATTTGTGCAATAAGGGTTAACCCTTATGACAAAGAACTACACCTAACTGCATAATGCTTCGTAGAACTAAGTGTCATACTATTCAAATACTGCCTTAGTAAAAATCAGAAACATCTTTCATCTTCCACTAACACGATGCTACGTTTCAAATCCCATCCAGTACCAGAAACTGTTCAGAAATATAGTATGGACAAGCGCTCCGGAGAAATAAAGAAGATAAACAATGGTCATAACTTTTACATGGCAATTACTGAAGAAAATAAAAACTTGAAACTTGTCTTTAAAGCACCCACCGTGAACAGTTATACGGATTTCATTCAAGAAACCGTTGACATACTTAACATTTACGAAGACACCGCATTTAAAAACTTTTTCTGAATTCTAGATAAAGAAATCAGAAACTAACACTACAAAGGATGCAAAGTTTCTGAACTGATGGAAAATCGTGAAAGAGAAAAAGAGTTTTCTGACGCGGGCATTAAAAACGATCAGAAGGAAACCTGTTGCTTTTACAAAAGCGAACATTAATGCAGTGGCGGACATGTTGAGAGATGAATCATACGATCGTAGTGTTAAAGAATTACTGGATTATATTAACTCTTTGTCTACTAATTCTAAAAAGAAGTTTCACAGAGTTTTATGTAACCTAAACCATATAGGAAGACGAAACCTACGACTCACAATGACTTAGTACAGGTCATACGAAATGACGTCCGTACTATTTTATTCAATCATTACACTGAACTTGACGCACATACGAGAAGAGAATTAAATAAAAGAATAGAAAGGTTTTGGGAAAAAATTAAAAGCAGTCCCGACGACGCTGAATTAAACTATATTGATTAAGATCCAATTCGAGGGCTTGTTAAACAAAATTTTGACATCTCTCAAAATGTAATGAATGATTATAAATTGAACTTTTAAAAATATTCACAAACAAATTTAAAAAACAAGAGTGAAAGAATTATTGGTAAAGAGACTTATTAAGAATGCTTACGAGATAAAGATTTCGAAGAAGATGTGAAAAGTTTCGTATCTGGGGAACAAACGACAGATTACAGTGAAGAACTGTCATCATGACAGTTGTTTGACAGCAGTTCGAACTCCATCAAACTCTCTCAGGAACGACATGAAGAGTACAGCAAACAGCAATGTGTATGTACACAGAAGAAATATCTTACAAAGCGAGAACTAAGAAAAAACTGAAATTACAGGATGGCATAAATCTCAGAGGTGACCAGCGACCACACGGAAATACAATTTAAAAAATGTATTGTCAGACAAGACAAACGAAGTTGAATTACTGAGAATGAATTTTGATATGGATGATACAAAACAAGACATTTCTTCTGATTTGCACCACGACACAGAGAGTGGCCTGATGCTAGAACCAAAACACAAACCGAGGGCAAGACTACTCTCCGACCAGCTACGGGGGCAAACCAAGCCAGACCAGACCAGGTCTAAGAGCAGACATAACGCGCAAATCTACAGCCTGCACGACGCAGTCATTGATGTTCAGTTAGCTAATACAGACTTGTTGGAATCTTCGAGTATGTTTGCACCAGTTGGGATTGAAAGTCGGGAGTCGGAAAAGTAAGACTTTGATTGATTCATTTAAATGTCAGCACCAAAACATAATCAATGTGATTCGACAGCAAGTGGTTGAGTGATTGGCTTTTTTATTATTGATAGGCTCGCGTTTGACCACCATTTCACCTGATGGTAAGCAATGATGCGACTCATGTGATTGACGATGAAGCGCGCTTGCCTAGAAGCAATCTCTTCAGTGTTGACTTAAAGACCCCCAACACTGCGCTGTATATCGTGGGTTCCGTTCCCTTATGAAACAAATACATTATATCAACGGCAAAGTGCCAATAACTCCTAACTATCGAATTAAAAATTACCTATCCCAAAAATGTTTGAACGTAATACTATAAATTGACCCGTTGGTTTAGTTAGGAAGTGTTTCCAGAATTATCTTGATGCAGTTGCAACTAAATATCTGCTTCGGAGATTTCACTAAAACATGCGGAAACACACGTTTAAATTATATAAGCGCTAAAAAGTAATTTTCTCGAAAAGTGTCAGTTAGAAGGTATTGGTACTTCACCGTCGATATGGCCTAGAGATTCTTTTATTAGGTCTATTTGTTCTAGGTCTGGGTAGCTTTCTTTATTAAGTATGTATTATTTATAAATAAAAATAATATTATCATATAATGATGAGCATTACTAACGACATCATTTGTCGTGTTGTTGATCGTATCCCATTCTGGTAGTCATCTTTTCACGATAATTATGTTCTTCATTTCTTAATTTATTATTTACTAGCTGTGTCCGCGACTTCGTTCGCGTGGATGTCGGAACTTAACAATGTATTTTTTAGTGCGAAGCGCGGTTGGAAGCACTGTGACCAGATTCAGTATTTTAATACTTTTTGAGTATATTTTAGTAAGTTTTCCGAGAGTCAGGTTTTATCTGGTCACACTGGTTGGAGGATACCGATACAAATATAATTTATTTATTCTAGTGCTTCTTTATGAAAAACATTAGCTGTGGAACCATCTGGAGCGTAAACAAAAAGATTATTGGGGTTGTTTACGCGTGAAAAAGCTACGTATAGTTAACCATGGGAAAAGCATCCAATATTTAGGTCCACCTCCGCAACGGATGTCTGGCCCTGAGCTTTATTAATCGTCATGGCATAACAGAGACTGACTGGGAATTGCATTCGTTTGAAAGAGAAAGGAAAGTTGTTAGGAATTAGCCTCACTTCACTATCTTCTGGTTCTTGGGACCTACTTAGTCTCACCCTTTTCGCATCTCGGCTACGCTGCAAAAGGTTTGTTATTTTTCTAGAAAGCATTTAAAAAAAACTGAACAAAACTAATAAAATATTGAACCAAATAATTCAACAATTCACAACAACACAAACTTTCACAATGAGAATTAAGTTGAAGACCAACAAAAATTAAACTAAGAAGTAAGTAAATCTAGGTACTTGACTCAAATTGCAATTGCCAAGATACAATTTACTTTGCACTTCAATATTTAGACCGAATCCAACCAAACCTTTTAATCTAGTAAAACGAATAAACGAACGATTTACGATGTTATCAAATCAAGACCTTGTAAAGGGCAAACCTTTTCAAAGACAGAACTGCAAAGACACCTACAAATTAATCCCAAAGATGCTAGCAGACATGGGTGACGGTCATTCTCTCAAGGAAAATGACGTCACACGCTAATGCCATCTATCGAATATCTATATTCAATACTGCACGCAATTGATCTCTAGGTATAGCCTAATCTAAGTTTAATAGATGGCGCTGTTTCAATATTTTACTTCGGAAAGACTATTATAATATTAATAATTTACATTTTTTTTATTATAAGGTATGAACTGATTACGATGAAACAAAAATCTAATATTACAACAGTTTACGCACAATTTATTGTTTTTCATAAAAGTTACGTGAAGTAATGAAACCAAGTGCACATAACCCTAATTTCACTTCTGGAAAATTTTAAATTCAAATATCTTTTGATAGACTGAACCGATTGCAATGAAACAAAAACTAAATGTTACTTCAAGTTACGCTCAATCCTTGTGTATAAAAGTTATCTACATTGCTTTCGTAAATTTTACGTGATGCCCGAGCAAATAAACAGACAAACCGACAAACAGACAAAAAATCGAAAAATGCTGGAAATGGGTTCTATTGGTTGTTCTTTAACACCCTAGCTATTTTTTTGTGATTTTTTTTTTCATGTACAAAAACCAGTTTTCCACAGTTTTATTATATGTATAGATATGAGAAACATTAAACACTGTTCCAGATATAACCAATCTTTGCATCAGAGGTCAGCTGCAGCTGTTATGAGGCGAACTAAAACAGTGAAAAAACCTCAAAACCCTAAAATGATGATGATGATGAACAGTAATAAATACTTCTTGTGACGTACCTATAATGTGTTTTGTTTTCTCCTTACACATCACCTTAGGGCCGGCGCCCACTGCCGGCATGGCGCGGCATGGCACGGCAAAGGATTTAATTAATAATCAAGTTATTTTGAATCTTATTTCAATGATTCTAGAATTCATGTTACTTTATTTCCATACCACGATGCCAAGACGCGCCGCGGCATACTGTGGCATGATCCGGGGCGTCATTGCATTTCGCGAGACGTAATGTGTCACTTTGTGTCAAGGAATTATGATTGCTAAGTTAGTTGAAATACGGTTGTTCTGTTGTCTGTTCAATTTGGAACCGTGCACCAGCTTCTGACGTTTTATAAGTGCCAATGTAGGCCTATGTGAAATAAAATATTTTGACTTTGACTTTGACTTTGTTGAAACTTGCGCAGCGGTCATTTCGGTTAATGAGGTCCGGTCGATGCGCGGGGGCAAGGGAAGAAAAAGACGCACTTGCGCGCGCGATTTTTTGTCTCTCACACTGACCGAGCACGCCAAGAAATTAGCAAAACTGATTGACTCCGGCAGGAGTGGCTGGGCTTTCAATACGATGCCACAGCATTCCGCGAGATGCCGTAGCGCGACCTGCCGTGCCATGCCGGCAGTGAGCGCCGACCCTTATTATTTTAGATTTACAGTCAATGACCGGCAAAAGCCGCGCTATTTCGAAATATATCTTTCGAAACATATATTTCGATATACATCTAATCCATTTTCATGAATAAGTCTATCAAATCGTGTAAATCACATCAAAATCTGTCACGAAGTACAGACGTGACTTTGTTTTATACTATATATTATTGAACAGTGCACTATTTTGACTTAAAATACCAAGGACACCTATCCACTCATTAGGCAATCGCTCTTGTGAGTTTTTATGTTATTTTTTTTTTATTTTTTTTTTTATAAGGGATAGGCTCGCGTTTGATCACAATCTCACCTGATGGTAAGCGATGATGTGGCCGACGAGAGAGAGTGAGAGTCATGTTTTGACGTAACGCTATTTGCACATTGCGCATTTTCTAGGAGTAGACACTCCTAGAAAATCTTCTTCTCGATACTCGCTACGTTACGAGTCTCACTATAAAGAACCAGTTAAAGAGTCAAGAAGGATATTACCACCCTCAGCCAACATTGGATCAGCTGAGCAATATATGGAGGACAAAAACTCAAAAAATAGGTCTTCAGCAAGACGTTCCGGCAACGATACTAAAGCTTTTGACGATTATCATCAAAAGAATCAGCGCTTTAGAAAACGATTCGAAAGATTTGAAGCAAATCCGTGATATAACAAGTAAAGCATACAGGAATAATACCTACTAATGTGGCTAGACTAGTAATATTACTAATCAAAGAAAAGATATGACAGAATAAAAAATTGAAAGATTGATTGATTGATTGCCATGAATTGGAAATAAAGGACGTTATAAAAGAAAATATTACAAAAAGTCATGCAACTAACACTGAAACTACAGTAAATCATAACACATATTTTAAACCAAACACGATAAGTAGCGATGCTGGTTGCATCGCTACTTATCGTGTTTGGTTTCAGCTATGCAACAGTTGTTGAAGACACAACTAAATCTCAAGTTACAAACAGCGCTAAAGAAGTAACTACAGATACAGTGACAGCTACTGATAGTAAAGATGAAGACATTATTATCGTCATGACATCTGTAAATGATGTCTCTGCTCCCTCTCGTGAGACAATGGGTTATTCTAAACCAGCGTACTATGATAACCTTGTTCGTCAGATTGATCCGTTTGAGCACATGGATGATGGTCTTGACGCGGTTTCAATGAGTCAAAATTATTAAAATTGCCGAAACACAAACAACACAATTGAATTGCAGTTAATAACAGATATTAAAGTAAATGTACGTGTAATGTAGTAAAGTAATGACTTAACTGTGTCCTTATTAAAAAAAAAACTTTCTTCTTTAAGTCCTTGTCACACCTAGGTTGCGTCATTGGGCATGTCATGATCATGACGTTAAGTCTCCTCTTTGGGAACCGGCTCGAAAGACGTCACAGCGTCCTCACATTCCGCAGGTCCTCATCGGACATGGTAAATTCGGGAGGTTCCTGCACTGAATTCACCAATTTAGGAAACGCCCGGAGGACACAGCGGAGCATACAGTGTAGGTGTGTCGCTTGGGTGGAGCATCACCGTGTCCTCGTGAGGGCGACCGGGGCGTTCACAAACTCTCGCGCCGGGAACTGATTCAGGCCATGGTCAGGAGCAGGGAGGAATGGCAGGCGGTCGCCTCTTTCTACAAGGCAGTAATGCTAGGGAAGGAGGAGGCTGCACGTGGAGGGGACGGACTTACGAGCCCTAGCCCCCGAGATCCCAACCTCAATTTCAAGCTACTGTAGCAATGGATTGCTCATCATCCGGCCGTCCGGTAACCGTCCACACCGAGCCCGAGTCGTCGACGGCACGCAGAGTTCCACGCGCACCTCAAAGAGATGTCAGCAAAACTGTACAGGCCCAGTAGGGGCGAAGACTACTGGGGTCATGGGTTCCCTTCAGTAAGGAAAACCTGGGGTGGAAGAAGACGGTACATAGGAGTGAGTTTTAGTCTGTAAAAGTTTGACAGGAGTCTAGAGCAGGAGAAAGCACTGAATGATTTCCTAACTATAAAAATACCAGATTGTGTCATGGTTCTAAAAACGACATATATATAATATACATATAGTATTAGCAATATAGGTAATAGCAATTCGATCGATAAATATTTAAGTCAGAATCGTATCTTTCAGATGAAAATCAGTGATGATTGTGTTGGAGAGTGAGGCGCGTGGAGGCGTAAGTGATAATGCCCAGAAAATGTTTTCACCGATAGAAACACGGAACAGTAAAAACAGTGGAAGTAGCTTGAGAAAATGTTTGTCCCAGAACCGGTGTCGCCAAACTCATACATTCACAATTTACTCTTGCTGCAAACCCAAAAATATGATTGGCTAAAAACAAAAACAGGGCGTAAACGAAATGCAAAAAAAATATTATACGAAATGCAACTTTAAAATCAGTCACCTATAAATCAAATTGACAAAAACAAGAAAGAAATACATCTTTGACTACCAAGTACCGCTACTCGTCGCAAGATGGCATTGTTCAGAATATATTCACTATATTTCATGCTAATCCAGTATGAACTGTAACTTGGTAAAAATAAGAGTGATATTTGAATGGCGTATCACTGACACGTACGCAGACTGCTACTCCAGTAGTGAGGTAACCTTATTCGATCGAAATAATATCGACTGTATGCAAATGTATTTAAAACATAATAATGCAAAAAAAATTGTATGCGATAGTGTGATAGTATTAAAATTATGAAATTAATATGATTAAAGGCAACTTTTAAACGTGGTAAAAAGGGTATTTATTTGCATAGTACATCAATTATCATCATCTCAGCTGAAATCATCGTCATCGCCCACTACTAAACATAAGAATATTAAGTATAATTCAAATGCCCTATGTTGTTCCTAACTCTTTAACTAAATTTATTTAAAATACATCACAAATATCATATCACAATTTTTATTTTATTAAATTTATTAATTTAATAATTATCTGTATTATATTACTTACAAAAACTATTAAACTATAATATATAATTACTTTTATTTTAAAAAGGCAATGTAACATATCGATTGATTTTATCGATAAAGTCACGCACTATTTGGATAGCGTCAAAAGTATAGGTAGACTAACGAATATTCCAGAAAAGCTAATAACCGAGAAAAGAAAATCAACTTTGTTTTTATGTTTTTAAGGACCAGTTTTGTTTGTATATCCTGCGTAATGTTTCACGTAATTTTATTTTTTCATTTTATTAAAATAAATCCGAAAATAATACTTTTCGGTGGTATGATACACCTCAATGAGTTAAATCTTTAGTCTAACTATGGTTTTTAAAGTACAGTATGGGACAATAAGGCATTTTAATATTATTTTTCGTTAATTATTATGTTGCGCAGTCTAGTTAAAGAATGAGAGCGCTTGAACAGCTAGTGTGCAACGCGTTTCTTACTAGCGGCGACAGTGCCACGCCTACTTACTTCTTCCACTGTTTTTAGTGTTCCGTGACGTAGTCTATATGTTATGTCTGCAGGCAAAGTCACGGGCAAAAGCTAGTAAGCTATATTTTACACCAAAAACCTAACACACGAATACTGTAGGTGTGGCAATATTACAGACATTGAAATATTTCTATTAAAGACCGTCAAGTTATAAATCTTGTAGTAATATAAGTTATGGGTGCTAGTCAAACAGATTTCTTTTTAATTTATAGCATTATTCACCTCCAAAGATCTACTTTTCCTTCTAAATGACTAAGTCAGCCACAATGATACCGTACGGTCTACGTACATTACCCTTATTTTTGAACGACAATGTGAATCAATACGTTCGCTTGTCACCACAAATATTGCTACTTAAACTTAGTGTGCAACTTACCAACACGCGGAACATACGTACATGTGAGAATCATCACTCTTTACGTTGTACAAATACCGGCAAGGATCTTGAGCGCTCGGCGTCAGAGTCGGGATCGCTTTGCGCAATCCATACATTGGCGAGCCAATCGTCGTCGTTGTTAGATACATGCAGCAAACGCAGGGAACGAATTACGAGTGACGTCTATGACACGATGGAGTGGCGAGCCAATCACTGACACTCCCTGCCCCCGCGTCTCACTTCGCACCACTAAAGAGACCGAATATTTGACTTCTGCGCAACTTGAAGCCAGCGCTCAAGATCCGTGCCGGTAATTGTACGACACTAGTTATAAATAAACTTTGATTTTTACTATGTGAAGTATTTCGCATGTAGGTCACACTCGCTACCTAACACCTATCTAAGCATACAAACATTATAGTGTACAGTTCAGGACCTACTCTGTCCCAAACAGATCTTATCTTAGCCACTAGTTATCTTTTAACCCAGTAAGTCACTTTCTGGGTGGAAATAAAAAAAACACTCCGTGTCGGAGTGCCCAGCAATTCCGAGCTCGCTTCGCTCGCTCTTGGATTAAGTATAATAATCAGTGGCGATTTAGTTTATAAGAATCTATCTCATTTTCTGTGTGGTGTGACTTATAAATTCCTCGCTATTTAAATAAGATTCTTTAATATTTCGACAGGCCTTGGTCTAGTGGTTAGTGACCCTGACTGCTATGTCGGAGGTCGTGGGTTCGATTGCCACCCAGGACAAATGTTTGTGTGCTATCACGATCATTTGTTCTGTGTCTGTGTGTAATTTATCTTCTATGTCTATACTTATAATAAATCTGTAGATGTGAAAATTCTGTACATTGAAAATATCAAAAAAATAAATGGCACTACGTGGGTGTTACTAGACCGACACCGAACCCAAAATTGTGATTAAAAAAAATTCTGTCTGTCTGTTTGTTCAGGCACTACCACAGAAATCTTAATAATAAGGCAATAGAAATGCTATAGTACTAAATTTTATATCGGGACGAGTGTCGCCGGGTCACAGCTACTACTACATAAACAAAAAATAGATACACAATTACACCTACAAATGCACTTTGCATTACTGCTACAAAATTAAACTTTATGCTATGACATTACGCAATATTTTTTATAAACGCATAATGTCAGGGGGCGCGACTCCTGCAGCCA
This sequence comes from Mythimna ferrago, assembly GCA_910589285.2. Lineage (NCBI taxonomy): Eukaryota > Metazoa > Arthropoda > Insecta > Lepidoptera > Noctuidae > Mythimna > Mythimna ferrago. The sequence goes on from OU342700.1 coordinate 11,560,091, forward strand.
ATAAGAAACGTGTGCGAAAAGCAAAAAATGATATTGCGTGCTCACTCTCACTTAAGAATAGTGCAGTGCAAACTATTACGAGCTCATATCGATAAATTATATTTTTCCGTCGAGTGTTAATAATCTCCAAGGAGTCCAGCAACAATACATAATTAATTTTATTGAAAGTATTTCTTTCGTCAACGCCCTTTTAGACGATTTATTTATGAGGAAATGGAATACAATAAAACAATAAGTGTACGTACATTTAGTTTATTATATAATTATACAAATCTTAAAGGCTCTCCAATACAGTAAAAAACAGTCGTGTAAAAACAATGACCAAATCAAATAGGATGGATTGTGTATGAACTTAGAATAAAAGGGGGAGGTAGTTAGTGTAGTGGTGGACTATAAATACTTAATAAACTATACTAATTTTAAAATAACACAATTTAAATTGTTTAGGTTTCATATAAATAACAATACATAAATATTTAAGTATAATAATTATATATATACTATAAATAAATAATTATACTTACAAAGTTTTTTTTTATATATATAACTTACTGAATATAGTTTGTTCAGAATCAGTAACTGAATCGATTCCAATAGTTAATCTCATATTTAAATATTAAAAAAAACATGATACATTCCAATTTGGTAAAACGAAGTATTAAGCTGAACGTAAATAATTATCGATACAGAATAGTAGTAGCACGTCACTAAATTGCGGCCAACTCATGCGGCTTGTACCTAGAATTTACGCAAACGGCGATTTTTGTTTATTGCGTATGACTATAATTTCATTGCTGCTTTTAGCAGTAGTAATGGTAGACATGAATAAGCTTAAGCGTTAATGGTTATTGATTTGACAAAAAAATCGTTTTTTGTGATAAATCGTAGTAGTGATAGTGAAAATATTTGATTTGTCTATATTTGCTAAAAAACGACAATATTTCAAAAATTAAGTACTTACATATGAAATGTTATTCCTTTATTTGTTAAGTTACAAGTTTTGGACGAGTTTCCGCAGTTGGGTATGCTGCAAAACACCATGTTTACCTCTCCGCGTCTCAAATAACACAAGAAACCGCAACAAACGCTCCGCGTGCACTTGTGTACTCCAACACATAAGCGCGGCGACAAGGTCACGCGTCTATGCGACTTCTATTGCCTTATTATTAAGATTTCTGTGGGCACTACGCAAAAACTACCGGTTCGATTACGATGAAACTTGGTATAATTATTCTTTAATATCCTGGGCACCACACTGGGTACTTTTTATCCCGGAAAAGTATATACATTAAAAAACAAACTTAATTTTGCGGTTTGATCCCTAGACCCGATTACTGTACCAACTGCAAATAATAAGTTAAATAAGTTAAACCTATGACATAGGTTACGTCACCCGCGATGGAGTTCGCTAAGGGGAGTTCACTAACCCCCCACAGAAAGGGGGAACCGTGTTACCCCGAATTTAACGCGAGCGAAGCCGCGGGCAAAAGCTAGTCTATAATATGTATGTATTTAGAAATATATAAGTATGTTGGTCAGTTGTCTAGTACCCATAACACAAGCTCTGCTTAGCTTGGGACTAGACGGCGTTGTGTGATAGTTGTGGAATATTATATTACATTATTATATTGATCAGAATTTTAGGTTAGATTTTTTCGAGTGAATTATAATGGTTGTTACAATTATTCGCAATATTTTTAATTCATCCATCCATCACAATATCTAATTGTGATGTAAATTTGAAGTAGTTTTTATGTCTCAAGTGTGTATCTATCCAAAACTGAAAATTAAAGTAAACTAGAAGGTTTAATATAAAAATGCATGTATTATTTAATATTATGATATTTATTTAAAAATCTTAATTAATAAAATACAATAGAAAAAAATATTTGTAGAGAACTGTAGACTGACGCCCAAAGATAAAATAATGAATACAGAGCGAAATAGACGCACCACACAGACGACCGTGTGACGAGCAATCATTTGCACGGCGATCTGTTCGCGCGTCTCCCTCAGGACGAGAACTGTGAGCGTGACGCCCTGGCGACACTTGCTCCTCAGTCGGTCAGCCACCTGACGATACCTGGCTTACAGGTCACAGCTCGGACTAGTACACAGACTTAGACCGATGTATTTTATTTTAACAGTAGCACAATAAGATAATAGTCAAAATATCTAATAATTATTACATTTTAAAACAATTATGCTAGCCACTACGTTCTCCACAGATTAAAATTCCGAGTATTTAAAACTAGCTAGTACACAGATATAATACTTATACAAAACTGATTATTGTTCTTTAACTAATCTCTGAATTTAAAATATAAATACAAAAAGTCAATTCATGTGCGTACATCATTAAAGCCCACGTTATTACATAGAGATCGGCGGATCCTTTAGGGGTTGCTTGGGTTTGCTTCTTAACCTGCCGGAACCAGATCTACGCGAGACACAATGGCTTTTTAATTGTGTCTCTAATTACGGCATTCGAGAGGTTAAATGACTTTTTACTAAGAAGACGAATGTGGATTGAATTGAACTCATTGTTATATGTATCAAACATACGAAGAAGTGGTAAACGCGAGCCAGCGTTGTATTTACAGAGGCTAGTATCAAACAGAGGTCGAGTGGGTACCTCGCGTACATGAGCTGTTCGAGGAACCAGCGAACACACTCTTAGGAGTCTGGACAATCAAGATAATGGCGGCTCACGTACAACACAGGTAAAACTCCTAGGAGTTTTCATTTCGACTTTAAGGTAAAAAATCATACTTTTTTTAGAAGCAAGTTTTTTTCCGGTAACATCTAAAATAGATATCGCGAAGGTATTTACGTCGTGCTAGTTCATATTTGACGTAGTCTCGGGTTCCACGTAGGTACTGCACACTCTAACGCTGCACTCATTATTGAAGTTATTGACGAATACTACATTATATTTAGTTTGTGCGAAACCCGAATATAGTTTGTTCGAATCAGTAACTGAATGGATTCCAATAGTTTTTACATCATGTTATATTTTTCGCAAAAATATTTAAAAAGGTCATAAGTTGGACACCACTGACACTAAGTCACGGCAGGTCATAGCGAGCATTAGAAAAAGCTGGCTGCAAGTGCAATATAACCGTTTAGTTGCCTGTATAGCCCGGTAACTATGTATTTTTGCTGAAATAACGAGCTTACAACTTTGTAATTTTTCATGATACAGTTATGAAATTTTGTACATAGATTCTTTGTTTGTTTGTTCATATACTAAAATAAATGTATAAGTGCAATAAGGCGGAAGGTTGACGGACACCCCGGGAAGGTCTCATAACAAAACCAAACATGTGGTGGGGCTTGTTAACAATCTTTTATATTTGAACATCCAGATGGTGCTTCGAATCTAGCAGAACATCAAGATTGCGGAGAAAACTAAATTTACGAGTACTAATACACATAATAGCAAGACGATAGTCGAACTCGGTGATGTTTTTCGTTTTGGTAATGTCATGACATAACGCTTTGGAAGGCTAAAGTTAAGCTTATTGGAAGAGCAGTAGTTAGAGAAACGGTCTAAGTCCTGCTGCAGGTTAACACAATTGACTTTATCAAAAATAATTTTATAGACTGAGAAATTTCGAATTTTGTCATTGAATGCAATAAACTGAATCTAATAAACATCAATAGCAATGTTATTGTACGCAACAGGCAAGAAGCTTCGTGTGATGGTGCGTCCATTAGTATTAAATAAGTTTAGAATGACATGTTTTTGGAGCATGAAAATGTACTAAGAAAGAGAGTTTACAATGACAACTAATAGGTATTAGAGATAAGGGTACTTAGCTAACGATTTACTTATTTATTGATTGAGGAGCCTCAACTGAACAAGCGCACACGAATACACAATTTATAAAGAACCAAAGTCTTAGATTCGTGAACTGCATGCATCAGTAGGCCGGCGACAGGAGGAGCTTTGAGTATTGAAACTAAGATAACGTAAAACTAAAATACAAACTAGTTAATACCTACAACCCGTGCGCATTAACATGGCACCTGATGAGTGACGTTTGAAATATTCAGTGCATTCAATTTTATTTTAGTTTTTTGATTAACAACATTTATTTTGCGCCGAGTAGTTTCTCATGACACTACTTTACGAATTCAAGATGCTTTAAACGTGACGATACAAACTATTTTCGAGTATTCAATGTGGCAACTGTTTTCGAGCCAGGAGCCGTGTTAATGCGCTCGGGTTGTAAATATAATATGAAGGAAAGAAAATGTAAAAAAATCAAAAATATCAAATATGACTTAAAAAACTACTTTAACTACATTAAACTTATGTTCTTGAATTTGTAGAGATGAACGCGCACTCTTCGACTGCTGCACATTTCGCGCTCGTTTTGAACAAGCTCCGTTGTTCAGACAACCGTTGAAGCACACGTCGACTTGACGTCGCTCACAGTAACCGGCGGCACATCTAGAAAGAGAGCACAATAATACACAATGATGTAATGAGAAGATTATTAAGGCTCGAGAAACTAAGAAGGAAAGACTTTCCCAAGTCGCATCCTGCAACTCAACTCTTCCTCGAATCATCGAATTGACAGAATTTATTGCTCGTATTTTATTGAATTGAATCTTCCGTTGTTATGGCAAGTGGGCCATGGAACATGGGCCTGAGTCACTGGCACCGACCTCGTCTGCACTAGAGGGAAAGCTCTGACTTCCTTGTTTATTATTAACATAAGTTTAGACTGAAAAAACTTCCTTACTATTGTATACCCATTTGGCTACAAAGGCGGGCACGTCGCATCTTTCACCCGCGTAATCAGCTGTGCACTGGCAGACTGGCGCACTCGCCTCGTTCAAAGAACAGGCGCCGTGGTTTAGACAGAACTGATGGCATGCGCTGACTTTCCCTTCCCCAGAGTTACCGCCATCAGAGCTGAAACAACGAACATTTCAAACATGGCACCACAATACACAGACACACACAAAACTAACAAAAATAAAAAAGGGTCGTTGAACGTACAGTCAAACGCTCATCAGTGGTCGGTCATAACTACTGCAGTGGCGCTCTCAATATCAAATTGTTACTAATTGCATTTATATTATTTTGTCAAGTTCTGTTCCAAGTCCCTCGTGACAAGGTGTTTTTATGTGAAAGTCATCAACTAGCTTCTCCCGCTCTAAGGTAGAGTGAGAGGGCGCGTCAGACTTTTACTGAATATGTCACCAGTGTCCGTCAGCTGCCTGCGGGTTCTAGGGCCACCGTAACTCTTTAAAAATCTCCCGCGGCCCTAGCGGTACCGGCCCTGCTGGGCTCCGACGGGTTCGGTGGCATCTCTGTGAGGCACGCCAGGAGCACTCCGCAGCGTTCGACGACTTGTATCAATATAATTATTATAAATATAATATGTGCCTTGTTAGTTCCCTATAGTTAGTTAACATTTATATCATCTACTACATGTGAACAAAGCCATTTATGGCAAATATTAGAATAATGTAATTTTCACCTTTTTTTGAGGAAACCTGTCGCATCTGCCGACTGTAGGATCAGCGTCCCACACAGGGGCGCTTGACATAACTAGTGAAAAATTTTTTTTTTTTCGATGGGACAAAATCATCTTATGACAACCCCCGCTCTTGGGCGGAGCCGGAGATAGTGTCAGACTCTTACTGACTAAAAGACCCACCCCGTTCCTTCAAGCCTTCATACCGGGGCTCGAGCACCCTTTCGGATAACCCTGGCCCCAGTAGGCTTCGACCCGGCTGGGTCCCTGCTGTTGCTGACAACTCCTTGAGGCGCGCGGAAACAGTGCGCGCCGTCGACGACTTGGGCTTGGTCCGGACAGTTACCGGACGGCCGGACAGCGTGCTACCCATTGCTCACTGTCCGCAATCCCGTGCCTACGGTGGCTGGAAATCGGGATCGGAATCCCGGCGGCGGCGAGAGCGCCTTTGCCTGATGCGGTCGGCCTCCTCCTCAGCGAGCATTACTGCTTCGCAGAAGTCGGCGACCGCCTGCCACTCCTCCTCGCTCCGTAACTAATGACAGTGACAAGACCAAGATTTAGTTTACCTGTTGTCCTTATTGGCAGAAGCCTCGCATCTTCCACCATCGTAATCTGCTGTGTCCGGGTAGGCCGGCATGTCCTCTTCACCCAGGGAACAAACACCGCCGTTTAAACAGAATTCATGGCAGCACACGTTCAGTTCGCATCTTTCCCCAGCGTAACCAGTCTTACAGCTAAAAAAAACAAAGTTACAGAAGAGTTACTATAATTAAGAAATCCAACACATATTTGTGAGTAGATGTATCAGGGGCACGAGGTGCGCGGCCACTGCGGCGTTTTGGGGGCTCTATAGGTTTATGTTACACCGCCTGACATCGGTGACGGGGCTCGGACTTCAAACAGTTACAGTTCTGAAGTTGTCAACTCACTTTCAGAGAGTGTGCTGATGAATGCTGGTCCCCTCTCTGTATGAGACGAGGCCTGTACTTAACATTTATATAAAGTTAATTTTCTGTATCTGTTTGACACTGAAGTCTTCTAAACAGCTGGCTCGATATTAATGAAACTCTTAACTTTTGTTTTAGAGTGGGTTGGTTATATGTCCCGGATGGTTTAGAGTTACAATTGAACCTGGCAAGGCAATATTTGTTAGTCTCTGTAATAATAGTAATTATTAAATATTCAATAAACTTATTTCATGCATAATACGATTTACCGGCATTTAGGTTGACCCTCAGCACCGACACTACAGTTTCCTTGTAAACAAAAGTCTTTGCAGATGAACACGTCGCATCTTTCACCATCGTAACCTGCTGTGCACTGGCAGGCCGGCTCGTCTTCTTCGTTTAAAGTGCAGACACCGCCGTTTAAACAGTGCTTATGGCACGCATTTTCTTCGCACTTTTCTCCAGAGTAACCGGGCATACAGCTGAAATAACGAAAATTCAGAAGAGTTACTGTATAATCAAGAAAACTATAACATAGTGTTAGTAGATGCAGCAGGAGCACTCTACAAGTTTATCTTAGACCACACTGGTATCGGTGAGAGGACTCGGACTTCAAATAAATACAAGTCGGGAATCGTCGACTCACTCTCAGCGAGTGAGCTGATGAATGCTGGTCCCTTCTCTGTGTGAGAAGAGGCCTCTGCCCTCCAGTGGGATGTTAGCGGGCAGGCATTCTCTATACAAAAATTTTATTATTATGTACATGAGTAGGATAATTATAGAACTCCTTTCATACGAGTGGACTGATTTTATTTATTTATTGTATAATATTTATGTAGGCACATGTAACAAAATAAATATAGAACAAAAAAATTGTTCTGTGGTACTGCTTATTTCAAAAGAATTTTCTTCCAGCAGACCTGCGCAAGGAGAGATTAAAAGAAATGTAGACAGTAGTGTGTAGAAACAAGAAAACAAGAGTACGTGCAAACATAGATTATAGCAACAAATAACAATTCTTTATGAGTTTGTGTGCTACCAGTTTGTGCATATTATTATTTTCAGTTTGTAGTTATATACCTATTGATGTATGTATGAATGTAGCATGTTTGCAGGAGACTAAATGGAGAGGAACAAAAGCGAGAGAAATCGGTGAGGGATATAAGTTTTATTATTGTGGAAGTGATGGAAAAAGAAATGGCGTAGGAATAGTGCTAGATAGTAAATTGAAAGAAAGCGTGATGGAAGTTCAAAGGATTAGTGATAGATTTATAGTTGTGAAAGTTATGTTAGAGAATGTGATGCTGAATGTAGTTAGTGTGTATGCACCACAAGTAGGATGTGATGAAATAGTGAAAGAGAAGTTTTGGGAGGATTTTGATACTGCCTTAATGACCATCCCTGTACATGAGGAATTGATAGTTGGAGGTGATTTTAATGGACATGTGGGAAGAATGAAAGGTATTTATGAAAGAGTACATGGAGGATGGGGTTTCGGAAGTCCGAATAATGAGGGAGAGACGCTGCTGCAATCTGCTACCGCCTTTGACTTAGCAGTAGCCAACACTTGGTTTAAAAAAAGTGAGGAACACCTTATCACGTACAAAAGCGGTCACCACAGGACCCAAATCGACTACTTTTTAGTTAGGCGCAACAACATAAAGCACGTCAAAGACTGCAAAGTGCTGCCAGGAGAAGATCTAGTATCACAGCACCGACTCCTGGTTATGGAATCGCTAGTCGAAATAAAACGTAACAAAGGCAAAGAGCGTCCTCCCCCCAAAATAAAGTGGCATATGTTAGAGAAGAATGATTGTGCGAAAAAGTTCAGAGAGCGAGTGGTGGACAAAATGATAGAGATGGGTGACATGAATGATCGAAGTATAAATGAAAGCTGGAATGAGATGGCAGAGTGTATTAGACATGCAGCGAAAGATGTTTTGGGAGAAACGAGAGGAAAAGGCACAATAGATAGGGATACATGGTGGTGGTCGATAGAAATTCAGAATGTGTTGAAAGAGAAGAAAAGAAAATTCAAGGAATGGCAGCGTGTAGAAGCGGGAAATGTTAGTCTGAAAGCTGAGAAAAAGAGTGAGTATGATATTTTGAAGAATAAAGCTAAGAAAGCCGTGGCATTAGCAAAAGCAAAAGCCCAGGACAAACTGTACGACACACTAGACAGTCCTGTAGGCCAAAAAGAGCTGTATCGGCTTGCTAAAAGAAGAGAGAGAATGACGAGGGATGTTTGTCAGGTAAGATGTGTAAAGAATGAAGCTGGAATGGTCCTATCAGACGATGAAAAAATCAAAGGGAGGTGGAAGGACTATTTTGAAAGACTAATGAATGAGGAAAATCATTGGAATGGAAATTTAGAGAGTAAACCAGTGAATGTAGGGTTAGTGAGAATGGTTAGTATGGATGAAGTCAGAATAGCAGTGAATGGAATGAAAAATGGTAAAGCCATTGGTCCAGATGGAATACCAGTTGAAGTGTGGAAGTTATTGCGAGTGGATGGTTGGACGTGGTTAGCTTTGTTCTTCAATAAGTTGTTGCAGGAAGAAGCCATACCTGATGATTGGTGCAGCAGTTTCTTGGTGCCCATCTTTAAAAACAAAGGTGATGTGCTTGAGTGCAACAATTATAGAGGAATAAAGCTAATGTCACATACTATGAAAGCCTGGGAAAAAGTTATTGAAAGGCGTCTGAGAGAAGAGAGTGAAATTTCGCAGAACCAATTCGGTTTTATGCCGGGTCGGGGTACAACGGATGCCATTTTTGCTATACGCCAGCTGTGCGAGAAATACAGAAGTGCGCATAAAAACTTGCACATGGTATTCGTTGACCTCGAAAAGGCATACGACCGAGTACCTCGTGAGGTTCTGTGGTGGGCCCTTAAGAAGAAAGGTGTGCCTACGAAGTATGTGCAGTTGATCCGAGCGATGTATAGTCGATGTAATACCCAAGTCCGGTCTACAGTTGGCACCACTGGCAGCTTCAATGTGGCTGTCGGCTTACATCAAGGGTCGGCTCTCAGCCCTTACCTCTTCCTGATGATAATGGACGCTCTGACGTCGGACATTCAGGAAGAGGCTCCCTGGTGTATGTTGTTTGCCGATGACATTGTGCTGGTTGCCGAGAGTGGCCTAGAGGTCCAGAACAGATTGGAGGTGTGGTGGCACAGACTGGAGAGTGTTGGCCTGAAATTGAGTAGAACCAAAACGGAGTACTTGTTCTGCGATTTCGGCGGTGTCTCCAATTCAGTGCCTTTAGCTCTCGCCGGAACGCCCATACCGATCTGTTCCGACTTTCGGTACCTCGGGTCGCTCGTCCAAGGGGATGGTGAGGTGGACCGGGACGTAACACGTCGGATCAACGCAGGATGGATGAAATGGCGCCAGGTCACGGGAACCGCTTGTGACCCACGAATGCCCCTCAAGTTGAAGGGTAAAATCTACAAGTCCGTGATAAGGCCTGTCATACTGTATGGATCAGAATGTTGGGCTGTGAAAAAGACGGATGAAAAAAGATTGCATGTAGCGGAAATGAGAATGTTAAGATGGATGTGTGGTGTGACGAGAATGGATAAAGTGAGAAATGAGTATATTAGGGGAAGTTTAAAAGTGGCGCCAGTGACTGAAAAGTTGAAAGGGAATCGTTTGTCTTGGTATGGTCATGTGAAAAGGAGGGATGAAACGCATGTTGCTAAAAAAGTTATGAGTTTACATGTGGATGGATGGAGGGGAATAGGGAGGCCAAAGAAAAGATGGATGGACTGTGTGAGAAGCGATATGAAAGAAAAGGGAGTTAGTGATAGCGTGACGAGTGACAGGACAGAATGGAAGAAAAAAACGTGTTGCGCCGACCCCAAATAAAACGGGACTAGGGCAGGAAGATGATGAGTTATATACCTATTGAGTCATAATATTCAATGTTTTGGGAACACATTTATGGTGCGTACAGCCAAGAAGAGGAATTCCCTGCCGGAGTCTGTTTCCTGATAGCTACAACTTAGGGGTCTTTAAGTCAAGAGTGAATGGGTTACTTCTGGGCAAGCGTGCTCCATCGGCGACCACATCATCGCTTACCCTGATGAGAGAGATGATAGTCAAACGCGAGCCTATTCATTGATTAAACCCCAAGTCTCTCTCGTTGTCTTTCTATCGTGTCTCTAATTACGGTATTCAAAAGGTTAATAATAATAAAAAAACAAATACCTTATTTTAAAAATAAATATATAATAATTGTGTACACCTACATTATTATCACGCTAGAGAGGACAGATAGCTTGCTCTTGTACTTGAATTTTGAAAAGTGAAATAGATTTTTTAAATCTCGAATGCTCGGTGAAAGAGAACTCCACAACCTTACTGCATGGACAGAGAATAAGTATGAGTAGTAGATGAAAACAGAGAATGTTTGAGTATCAATAGCACAATAGGATCGGGCGGGCCAACATCTGCTAGGTCCGCTAGTTAGTAATAAGTGATTGTATCATCTACGAGTATACAATAAATTCCATGCATAATAAGATTTACCTGCATTGAGGTTGGCCCTCAGCACCGACACTACAGTTTCCTTGTAAACAATAGTCTTTGCAGATGAACACGTCGCATCTTTCACCGTCGTAACCTGCTGTGCACTCACAAGCGGGCTCCCCCTTCTCGTTCAGAGCACACACACCATTGTTTGAACACCAATTACTGCACGCGTTCACTTCGCATCTGTCACCAGCGTATCCGGGTTTACAGCTGAAATAACGACGGTACAAAAGAGTTATCAAGAGAACTAACAATTATTATTTGTGAGTAGCTGTAACAGATGCACGAGGTGCGCGACCACTGCGCTGTTTCAGGTGCTCTATAAGTATATCTTAGACCACACTGACGTCGGTGAGGGGACTCGGTCTACAACTCACTATCAGCAAGTGTGCTGATGAATGCTGGTCCCTTTTCTGTGTGAGAAGAGGCCTCTGCCCTCCAGTGGGATGATAGCGGGCAGGCATTCTCTTTACATTTATAATTTTATTTAACCTGAGTAGAATATTGAAGTCATCATCATCATCATTGGCCTTTTAAATAATCCCACTGTTGTGACTCTAGCCTTCTCTCTAGGAGAGGGAATGGGCCGTAATCCAGCACGCGGGCCCAGTGCGGGTTGGTAAATGTCACATGTATTCCAATTTTTGGTTCTAGGACATGCCGGTTTCTTCACGATGTTTTCCTTCACCATTTTGAGAGCAGTGGTGATGAAATAAATTACATAAAGTAATGCGTCTGGCTGGGTTCGAACCCGCGACCTATAACTCGTAAGTGGGGGCCGTTACCACTCGGCCAACACTCTTCTATGGATATTGAACTCCTTTTATACAATTCGACTGATTTTTTTATTTCTGTACACACTTCTAACAAAAGAAAGACAAATCAAATCATTGTAAACATTTCTTCGAAGGTTCTGCTTATTTCAGAAGAAACTTCCAGCAGACTTGCTGAACAAGAGATGTTTTAGGCGAGAAATCATCCAATGACTTATCTCGCTCTAGTGCAGAGCGGGAGGGCGAGTTACACTTTTACTGACTAAAACCCACTCCTATGTTCCTTATTATTCTTGCGTTCCAGAACTCCGGTATATACACATATCTATAGTAGCTTTATTTTGATGTTTATAGAGTTTGGGTAACAACAGAATCGGGCGGGCTGACATCTGTTAGGTCCGCTAGTTAGTTATAAAAGTGTTTGTATTATCTATACAACGAACTCCATGGGTAACATGGTATATATTTACCTGCATTGAGGTTGGCCCTCAGCACCGACGCTACAGTTTCCTTGTAGACAATAGTCTTTACAGATGGACACTTCGCATCTTTCACCATCGTAACCCGCTGTGCACTGGCAGACTCGCTTATTGTCCACATTCAAAGAACAAACACCTCCGTGTAGACAATATTCATGGCACACGTTTAGTTCGCACCTCTCCCCGGAGTATTCGGCTTTACAACTGAAATAATGAAGATAAGAAACAGCGTAAAGGTCTCTGCACACAGCGGGCGCGGCGCGGCGGGACGGGACGGCGACGCGACACTGAGCAGTTGTAATGTACTAGATATTACGGACGACGCCACACAGAGCCGTCCCGCTCGCCACGCCGCCGCCGCGCCGAGCGGGAATACAAGTCAGAAGCGGCGGGGACGGGCGATTTATTTCATGCACCCATTTCCGTTTACGTTGTTTTTTCTTAGCTAGCGCAAATAAGAGCAAGAGCGTTTCCACGTCTGAATCGCTCAACATCTTTTTGATGAATGAATAGCGTCGCGATACGGTCGGCGTGATCGCGCCCGCAGTGTGACCGATGCCGCCCCGCCACGCCGCGCCGCACGTGTGCAGAGACCTTTACTCAGCAGACCAACAGATATTGTGACTAGTTGTAACACGCTAACGAGGTGCGCGACCACTGCGCGTCACTAAACATGATTTACAATCAAATAAAATGTTCATTCGATCAACAATAAGGAACTTTAGTATAATTCAGGGGTTGCATGTACTCATGAAACTGAACCTATTTTTTATTGACCTATATTTTTATTAACCCTTAATCCTTAAAAATAGTCAGCTTTTTCTTACATTTTGCCAATTAATACAAACATAAACTGTATTCGTAGAAAAGAGCTGATCCTGTAGTAAAAGTTGCGTTCGCTTGGGGTTTAATGAATCAAGTCTCTGTCCCACAGTTCACAAGACACATTAAACATTGAAATTAATATGTGTTCAATTTTTTTATGTGGGAAATCATCCAATGACGTCTCCCGCTCCAAGGCGGGGTGGAAGAGCGAGTCAGATATTACTGATTAAAACTCACTCGTACATTCCTTGGTTGGCTTGTATTCCAGGGCCGGGTTTTCTTTTCAGAAGCGAACCCATGGCCCCTGTAGGCTTCAACCCTGCTGGGCCCCTACGGTTTGCTGACATCTCCTTGAGGCGCGCGTGGAACAATACGCGCCGTCGACGACCTGGGCTCGGTCCGGTCGACTACTGGACGGTCAGACGGCGAGCTATCCATTGCTCGCCGTCCGCAAGCCCGCGAAAGTATTGTATGTTATAGGCGAGAGTCACTGTTCCAGAAATTCTAACATAACAATTCGAAGCTGGTGAGGACGTGGATGCTAGAAGATCTGTTACCGTTAGACATGTAACATATGTAGGCGTCGCTTAACTTGCCGTCAGTGAAAAACGTTAGGGTCAGCTCACACCGAGACGCGAAGTGATGCTGCGCGAATTATAATTATTAGAGTTAGTACACAACAACATATACGTATCACATAAGAGAATCTGAATAAACCCCGCGGCTTCATTTCTTCAAGCATCGTGAGCTGACCCCGAATATCTGTGCGATGAACACGTTTTACCTGCATGTAGGTTGTCCCTCAGCACTGACGCTACACTCTCCTTGAATGCAGTAGTTCTGACAGACTGGTGCTGGAGACTCACTCTTCGAGTCATTCGGAATCAGACCCTGGAGAGCATCGCAGCTGTTTATCCCCTGAAGTTGTTCCTTTATCGTGTAGTTGGCTGCTATACGATTACAAAGCGCACAGTCTGAGCTAGACGCTGAGGTTAGTTTTGTTGCCACAGTTTGTGTTGAATACTTCGGTAATCGCCAAATTCCCTGTTCATCATAGTTCTGCCAGTATATAAAGTCTTTTGACACGGCCAATGAAAATGCATAACCAGTGTTTCTTACAATATATAGTGTTGTTCTGTTCTTTCCATTAAAGTTTGCACTTTGAATATACCATGATCCACCATGATGTGTTTGCTCAGTCCAGTACATTTTTTGTGTTTGTTGATCGATGGCCAAGCTTATTCGGAGATTAACAGTGCCGGCTATTAAAACTTCTCTCTCGGAGCCATCTAACCGAGCCCTCTCTATCTCGTCGTTTGTGATCCAGTAAATATACCTGTAATTTGTAAACATCCATCAATATTAACAAAATTCAAGAGGAATTCAGCTGAGTCATAAACCTACACACAAGAGCAAACATAGCGGAACATAAATAGATACATTATTTTCAAGTACAATTTAATTTTATAATCTTGAAAAATTTAATTAATCTTTTCTTAACTAGCTTTTTCCCGCGACTTCGTCTGGATAAATGTCGGTTATTGCGGACGTATATCTTTTGTTGGGTTTCAAGCTTACTCTGTTCCAAATATCATCAAAATCAGTTCCGTAGTGAAAGCGTAACAGATAGACATAGTTATTTTTACATTTAACCGGACGCGCTGAGAGAGACGCCATTGTCAACACTTCCCTAACAATCCAAGCGCGTCACCTTCCACACACCACTATCTGCCTGTCAGTCCGCGAAGTGATGGGTTACCAGTCGACATGTTTATCTGTTAAACTTTGTGCAATACTGTAACAATTTCTTTTACTGGCCTTTACTGTCGAATGGTGCAGCAATCGGACTTGTATTTTCAGAGATTACCTCCTACATAGAAAAAATTTAATGTCTGAATAAATTAAATGGGCTATCCAACTGATAAAGAATTTTTCTGTTCGGACCCGTGCTTCCTGAGATTACTGCATTCAAACTAACTTACACTTCACATTTATGATATTACTAGCTTCTGCCAGCGGCTTCGTTCGCGTGAACGTTGGTTATAGCGGACGCGAAGTCGAAGACGGATAAAAAGTAGCCTATGTCCATCCTTGAGTTTGAAGCTATCTCCGTAACAAATTTCGTCAAAATCGGTTTAGTAATTTAACCGTGAAAGTGTAACAGATAGACAGACAGTTACTTTCACATTTGTAATATTATAAGTGGAGCTTCTCTAAGAGTGGGTCTTAAAATGAACATGGATAAAACCAAGATCATGATTAACAACCATGTAGCGCCCACTCCTATCAAGGTCGGAGACTCTACACTCGAAGTTGTGGACGATTACGTCTACCTCGGACAGACAGTCCAGTTGGGTAGGTCTAACTTTGAGAAAGAGGTCAACCGTCGAATCCAACTCGGTTGGGCAGCGTTCGGGAAGCTACGCGGTATCTTCTCGTCCAACATACCACAGTGTCTCAAGACGAAAGTCTTTAACCAGTGCGTGTTGCCAGTGATGACATATGGCTCCGAAACGTGGTCGCTCACAATGGGCCTCATCAGAAGGCTTAAAGTCGCCCAAAGAGCAATGGAACGGACTATGCTCGGGGTTTCCTTGCGTGATCGAATAAAAAATGAAGATATCCGCAGGAGAACTAAGGTTGCCGATATAGCACAAACAATTGCCAAACTTAAGTGGCAATGGGCAGGGCACATTGCTCGCAGAACAGATGGCCGTTGGGGCCGAAAGGTTTTGAAGTGGCGACCGCGTACCGGAAGACGCAGCGTTGGAAGGCCTCCTACAAGGTGGACCGATGACCTGGTGAAGGTAGCGGGAACCGATGGATGCGGGACGCACAGGAACGTTCGATGTGGCGACGCTTGGGGGAGGCCTATATCCAACAGTGGACGTGTATCGGCTGAAATGATGATGATGATGAATGATGAAGTGTAGATAAGTGCAAATAAGATTGAGTATGTTATTTGATTATTTCATGAAACAAATGAAAACTGTTCTCAATACAAAAAACAAGTTTTCCGATCTTCTCGTTAGTGTCCCCGCACAGGAGCCACAAAAACAAAGCCGTTTCAAGCTTCTTTTTGAGGCGGCGTTTTTTTGTGGCCCGTGTGCGGGTACTACTCACTAGTAACGTACCTTCCACAGATGTCCACGGCGAGATCCCAGCACCGGTGATCCAAGCTAACTAAAACATTTCCATCAGCTTGGTTAGAAGATGCAGGACTTAATGAAAACCTGTGTATACTAGAATACTCCTTCCAATAGAGAGCTTGTGTGACGGGGTCGTAGACGATCCGGAGGTGGAAGTTGGGCGTTGATCTCGTAGCTAAATTTTGTATATTCTCAGTTGATACGTCCAAGCTGTATATAACCGTGGTCGAGCCGTGATCGTCGCTAAACAACACCCTGTAGTGCACAGGATCGTATGTTACTGAACTGATCACAGCAGCCGATGGTATATCTAGTGTGTGCGTCCGTGTACCATCATTGTTGTAAAACTCTAGTTGTGTGGGTGTGGCGACGACGATGTCTGAAACATAGAAATAGATTTGTTTTAAGGACTGAGATTTATTTTATCTAATACTAGCTTTTGCCCGCGGCCTCGCTCCCGTCAACTGGTACTCTATTATACTCTATCATACTCTTCCTTGCGTACTCTACTCAACTCAACTTTACTTGAGTTGGGTAGCGTAGGAGTACTACCCCCGGGTTTGCGGACGGGGAGCAAGGGGAGCTCGCTGTCCGACTTTCCCCACTCTACCCTTTTTTTGATAAGTGTGGAAATCATCCAATGACTTTTCCCGCTCTGGGTGGAGCGAGAGGGCGTGTCAGATTGTTATTGACTAAAACCACACCTGTGTCCTTCAGTTGCCCTTCGCGTTCTAGGACTACGGGTTCCCTTGTCAGGAACTCCTCGCGGTGCTAGCGGGCGTCGTCCCTGCTGGGCCACTACGGTTTGCTGACATCTCTTTGAGGAGCGCGTGGATCACTATTATATAAATCAAGCTATTCTTCATCTATACATATAAATAAAATGGCAGTGTCTATTTGTAATATTGAAATAACCGCTTTTCACTACATGCATATTATGTATCATAATATATGATATATATAGCAAAATAACATTTTTTACAATTTTTGTCTGTCTGTCTGTTTGTTCCAGCTAATCTCTGAAACGGCTGAACGGATTTTGACGGGACTTTTTTTGGCAGGTAGCTGATGTAATAAGGAGTAACTTAACTAACACAGGCTACTTTTATTTTAGCAAAAAAAAATAATTTCAAAATCCTGTAGTCCACGCGAACGAAGTCGCGGGCACAGCTAGTCTTTCCATAAACTTGTTGCTCATACAAATGGTTTCCAAATGACTTGCATTCTCACTGATCCTACCTTCTACAATTCACTACTTACCCACTAATTTGCAAATGAAATGGTTCAACAGTTACTCAGTACACGAGGTGGCACAGTCACTGCAACTGTATTGTACTCTTTTTTTTATTACTATTTTATGTTGTGGTATATTCCTAAAAAAAGTCAGTGACGTTACTATTTTTATTTGAAAAGTTTTGTACTGCAAGCATGTTTTCTTTTAGTATTATCATTTAGTATTGCCTCGTTACAATAACATAGCTTCAGAGTACTCCGACATGATTTTAATTTATGGGGAGTGCCACAGAAGTACGAGAGGACTAGGTACTACCAGTATTTTAATATATTGTCGGCGGCGCGGTAACATTTATTTATTTATTTTATTACAGAAACCAATACATGCAGAGAGTCATTATTATATTCAAATATTAAAAAATATCATCATTGTAATTAACATATCCATACTGGTATTGTAAATGTGAAAGCGGATGCTCTATCTGTCCATATGTCTATCTGTTTGTTACCTCTTCACTTTTTTTTTTTTATCTGTTATAACCTACTTCTTAATTCATTAAACCCGTCTGTGATTTCCACGATTGAAAGGTTAATAGCTGAATAGATTTAGATTCCTGATCCAGGATATATTATAGTCTACTTGTGTTGTAGTTTCATGCAAATCTGTTCAGCTGTTTAGACGTGAAGAGGTAATAGACAGACAAAGTTACTTTTCCATTTATAATAGTATTGCTATAGATATTCAAAAAATCCTAAAGTTTTAGAAGTTGAATGGCTGCTGTGTTTTACATTGCAACCGGTCTCTAATGCTGCACTGCAGCCCGGTGTCTCAAATGACGATTATTGCAAACTGAATGTGGCAAATAAATAAGTTTGTTCAAAAAATCACACTTGGCAATTATTTCAATACTTAATTGTCAAGTTTGATTTGTTGAACAAACTTTCAAACGCTTGTCGTTTCACTTCCGAATAACCAAATTATGATATCAAGTTTGATCGAAATCCGTTTAGTCGTTTGATTGTGAAGAAGTATTAATGAACATACAATTATACACACAAACTTTCTCCTTTATAATATTACCTAGTGTAATAGCTGGATAGATACAAAAAAAACTGGACAAGTGCGAGTCGGACTCGCGCACTGAGGGTTCCGTGCAAACTACCATTCCCGAATGGAGCCTCGAAGATTTTTCCGAATAGCAATTTTTTTTTTTTTATTTCTGCCAGAAACAGTTTTATTACTTTCTACATATTTAGTGCGAGTTGGACTCGCGTACTGAGGGTTACGGCACCCTCAGTAAGTTTGTACGAACAAACTTACATAAGAAAACAGTTCAATTCCTGAATTGAGTTACGAAAATTTTTTTAAATCGCAAAAAAGTTTTTTTTTTTTTGTGACGTACCTTTATATTTAGTTTTCAGATTTTTTCCAATATTTCTGCTATGAGATCTTGTTTCATGCCAAATTTCAAGATTCTAAGTCAACAGCAAGTACCCTACGAATTTCGGTTCCCTTGAGTGTCGAAATATACATGGACATTTGGAACGCATTGTACGTTTTTTGCGACATAAACGGCTATACATATATATCTTTTATTTTCGGTAACTTAGAAGTTCAATTTTCAACTATTTTTATATATCTGTAAGTAAATAACATAATATTTAATAAAGTGTACATTCTTCTGACAACTTTATATTTATTCCAATTATTACATAGTCGTACTGATTCAGTTACATACTTTTATGATTGTTTTTTTTTTATTGTACCTTTTGTTGATTTTCTCTTGCTGGCTTGACAATCTCGTCTGTCCGTGTTATTTAAGCGCATAGATGAATGCGCACTCAAACTTCACTTTATGTTACTACTCACCAAAACTCAACATTTCAACAAATCAATTCACTCAATAACACATTTATGCAAACAAATCGATTGCGTAGGTCAGGAATCTTGTTTTTTACATAATTATTAACGTACCTTCATAAATTAATCTTGCCGCTGTTATTGTTACCCATCGATCAGCCATCTTTTTTTTTACTACGGAGCGAGCGGACCATAGAGGAAAATAACTAGTTTCAAAATGTGATTATGTGACTGCGCATTGACAATTCAAGTTTTATGTTCAATCGTTCATTGATCGATTACAATAATCGACTAGTTCAGTGTTTGTTTGCCAATTTGTGTTTTGTTGTTTTAATGGTTTTTTGTTATTTATGTTTTTATTTTGTTTTGCTCTGTCTTACACGAGCCACAGCATTTTGCTGAGCACTGGCCGTTTTGCGCGGATGTAACGTATATCCTACTTACGTGCTACTTTAAGTCGATACTGTTATTTGTTTTATTTTAAGGTATGCGCCATGTTTGACGCAAATAAACTCTTTTTCTTTTTTTCTTCTGCTGCAATCGCAAAACAGTCAAGGTCTACGGTGCGTAATGCACGCACGCTTCAAAAAAATTAAAAGGGCCCAGCAGGGCCGATGCCTGCTAGGGCTGTAAGAGCATTTGAGAGAGAAAAAGCAACTCTGAAACGCAAAGGGCAACATATGGAGTATAGGTGATTTTTAGTAAAATTCTGGCGCGCCCGTTTGCTCCACCCTAGAGCGCGAGAAGTCAATTGATGATTTCCCTCCTCAGAAATGTATCTTACCGCTACCACAGAATAAGTTATAGTTAAAAGTAGGTACATTTTAGCTCTTCTAAAGAAAACGTGCTAATATGAACCTATTAACAACATGCATAATGTTCATAATACATTGCACGGCTCGGACACGGTAATAATATCATACAGTTTTGTAACTCGGCCGTATCTTTGAAACAAATGCCTACAGCCGCGCGGTACGTAAACATGCGATAGAGTTGCTCGCCTCCAGCATTCTAATTACATTTCCCTACTCTACTTTGTGATTCCATTTAGTTATGTGATTGTAAATATACTTTATTGAAATTTTAAATGCGTGTCTTGGCAAGTGGGGCCCGTTACTGACTGGGGCACATAGGGCTGGTTTACCCTAAAAAAAGATGTTCCCACTTTTGGAAATAAAGAAATAAAATACTTTGTGAATTGAAAAGGAAGTTTTCAATAAAAATGCGTGTTGTTTTTTGCCAATTAGCTACGGAACCCTAAAAACGGTTTTTAGTGGTATATGTTGTTATAGCAGCAGCAGAAATACTTAGTTTGTGAAAATTGCAACTATCTAGTGACAGACAGACGGTCAAATTTATTTTTTCTAGTATTATTCACACTAGAAAATTTTTTTTTCATCATCATTGCTCTTATTCAGAAACCGTGGCTGGCTAATACTAACACGGTGTCTGGACAGGGCTTTGCAGGTAAGGTCGTACACCATATCGGTGGAGTCAAACCAAGAGCGTGTATACTTTTCAATAATAATATTGATTTCTTATGCATACAAGGCCTGTGCAGCGATGACCTGATTGCAGCTATGTTAATGCCAGGCTGATAACCAATTGGCATGTCAGTGATGAACCATCTATGTCTGATCATCGACTTATTAAATTCGCACTGAATACATCCAACATTTGCGAAACCATCACTTTTAGGGATGCGAAAGCCACGGACTGGGACTTGTACAGATGAAAGCTTCAGGAGAGACTACAAGACTTCCCTAAAACATTGGATTATGCTGTTGCTCAAGTTACTGAATACATTACAGCCTCTTACGAAGAGAGCTGCCCTTTAAGAACTGTGAGGGATAGAAAATTGACATGGTAGAACAAAAAGCTCGATGTTTTAAGGGAAGAATCACGTAGATTGTTTACTAAGACTAAATCGACTGATGACTGGGATCTGTATCGGAAAGTTTTAACTACCTATAACAAGGAAATCCGAAAGGCGAAAAGACTTTCATGGAGGAAGTTCTGCTAGGAGATTACTAAAGTCCCTCAAGGAGCCAGAATTCACAAAGTTTTATCCAAATCGCCTACAAATCAACTGGAATTCTTAAAGAAACCAGACGGTGCCTTCACTGAATCAGCGGAAGAAACCTTGAAACTTCTGGCGTCTATACATTTCCCTGGCTCGGTGATGGCACTAGACTTCATCGTACAAAATACTCCTCATATCCGCCGCTCCAGGCCTTCAAATGAAGACTGGAGAAGAGCGGCGTATTTTAGACCGAACAAGGTAGAATGGGCTATATAGAGACTCTCATTCAAGCCGATTAAATCTGCAGGTGATGATATCTTATTTTTTATTTATTTTTTATTTGGGTGGCTTACAGCTGACAATACAAGATAAACGTTAAAATAGATCACGATGAGCCATTTACAAGCCTCCACATATAGTATGGAAGTATTGTGGAAAGTTACAGTTAGGAAGTAATTGAGATATACAAAGTTTGATAGCACGATAATATTACAAGACAATAACGTAATACAATAACAAAACATTGCTTTTGGACATAACTATTTATGGATGCTAAGCTGCTTGTAAAGAGATCAACTGAGGTGTGTTCTTTGACCAAATTGTTAAAAGCTTTTGCTGCGCGAATCAAGTAAGAGTTACGACGGTAGACTGTGCGTGAATGAGGAGCGTAAAGAAGATTTCTAATCCGACGGTGCCGAGAGGGGACATTCAGGGATAGCTTTGAAAATAATTCAGGGCAATTTTGATAGATTAGAGCGTACCATTTTGATTAGAAAGCGAATATCAGATATATTTCTGCGAGTTACAAGAGGCAGCAAGTGGAGTCGAGTGCATCTTTCATTGTAACTTATATAAGGGATTTTGAACTTGTACCCCAAGTACCTCGTGAATCTCCGTTGTATTCGTACCAACCGGTTGGATTGAACAGCATAATTTGGGTTCCAAATTTGACTACCGTATTCAAGGTGACTGCGGACGTAAGTACAGTAAAGAATATTTAGGGTTTTCATATTTTTAAACGAACTGGAATTACGGGTAAGGAATCCCAGGGCTTTGGCAGCTTTTTTGGCGATATGATCGATATGACATTCGTAGGAGAGCTTATTGTCGATAAGAATACCGAGATCTCTGGTAGCGTTAATTCGCGATAACGGCTGATTCTCGATCGAGTAGTATCTTCCCAGCTTTCCTGTAGCAAGGGAAGACTATACTCATCCCTATTTTAATCAAAATCTTCAGAGCAAGCTATGCCTGGGGATATATACCAGAGAAATGGACTATGGTTAAAGTCTGTTTTATTCCAAAGGCTGGTAAGAAGGACTACTCTCAACCAAAGTCCTTCAGACCAATAAACCTTACCTCCTTCCTACTCAAGAGTATGGAAAAGGTCATTGACGAATGCATCAGGGATGAACATTAAGGGATAACCCTCACCCTCTGCATCCGAAGCAACAAGCTTACCAAAAACGAAAATCTATAGAAACTGCTCTGTTAGAACTAACAGACAGGACCGAAAGGGCTTTGGAATATCAACAGATAGCCCTATGTGCTTTCCTTGATATTGAAGGAGCTTTCAACAACGTCACCATAGACGCCCTCTCCAAGGGAATGAAGGCGAAAGGGATTGACGAAACAACTACTCGCTGGATCGAATTCATGCTCCTCAACAGAACTATCAGTGTTACCTTACACGGAACTACAAAGAGCTTCAAGACAACTAAAGCGTGCCCACAAGGAGGCATTTTATCGCCACTTCTATGGCTACTCGTTGTTGACCAATTGCTGGTTGAAGCCTCTAAAAGAGACTTAGATGTAGACATAGCTATGCTGACGATGTGGTGGCTTGTGTTGTCGGCCCCTGTCACAGCACGGTATCATCTTTACTTCAAAGATCTCTGAATATTATTAACACATGGTGCACAGAAAACAATTTATCGGTTAACCCGAGTAAAACAACAATAGTCCCCTTTACTAGGAAGCGAAAGTTGGACAAACTTGTAACACCCATTGTAAATGGGACTTTCATACCTTTCTCCAGCGAAGTCAAGTACCTGGGCGTAACTATCGACCAGAGACTGACCTGGAACACTCACATTAACAATGTGATCCAAATAGCTTTAGGAATATGCTGTCGCTTAGCAGGGACGAAATGGGGCCTAAACCCTAAGATCGTCCTATGGTTGTACACCGCCATAGTGAGGCCGATAATAACGTATGCCTGCGTAGTATGGTGGAGGAAAACAACTCAAGTGACAGTCAGTAACAAACTTAATGGTTTGCAGAGACTTGCATGGCTCATATCAACAGGGGCCATGTCCACAACCCCAGGAGCTGCTCTAAATGCCCTGCTTAACCTACCGCCACTTCATTTATTCATTGCGAAGGAGACGAAAGCGAGCATGTATAGAACAAACAGCACTGGCAAAGTAAACTGGCGCTCTCATACACTGAGATCGCTACACAAATCAGTACTTGAACACGATGAATTAGCTACGACAACAGACGTCATGCTTCCACAGTGTAACTTTACAAGAAATTACACAGTGGAACTACCGAGCAGAGAGGATTGGTCAAGCAACCTCATCACTTGCAAGGCCGAAAGCCTGATCTGGTTTACAGACGGGTCCAAAATGGATGAGAATGTAGGATGGATATTTGGCATCAGCCCGAAAATCAGCAAAAGCTTGAATCTGGGTAAACATGCCACCATATCCCAAGCGGAGGTATACGCCATTATAGAATGTGCGGAGACCAAACGTCAACGAAACTACATAAATCAATTAATTATGATTTACTCAGATAGCCAGGCAGCTCTTAACGCCTTGAACTCGAATACCACAAATTAGAAACTGGTAAAAGACTGCGTTAACAAGCTGAATAACGTGGGACAAAGGAATAAAGTTATTCTGAGATGGATACCAGTTCATTCTGGAATCAATGCCAAACGAAAAAGCCGATGAACTTGCAAGGACTGGGGCTCAAGATCATCAGATAGAACCAGAACCCTTCTGTGGTATCTCAAAGAACCAGGTCATGCAGACCCCTTATGGTAACATATTTAGTGATTCAAAAAAGCACTGGTAGGTACAACCAGGACTGTTACACGCCAAATCTCTTATAGAAGGCTACTCACAAAAACGAACTGCCGAGCTTCTTGAGCTTAGCAGGACGAACATCTGTGCGATAGCCCGCGCCTTAACTGGCTACTGCAAACTAAACAGGCACCAATTTTACATGAAACTGAGTGACACTGATGTTTTCCGGTACTGTAATCAGGAGAGGGAGATGCCTAAGCACCTTTTGTGTGAATGCGGGCCCCTTATCCACAAACGTAGTGTCCATCTGGGCCGACACATTATTCGCCCGGAGGAGATTAAAACTCTAAAAGCTAGGAGTATTCTAGATTTCCTGGAAGCCTCCGGGTTAAAAGAGTTACTCTAACAAGGTGGCGAGTCACAATAGATCTTTTAGGTCGCAGTGACTACATCCCGTACACTACGGGAGATGCATAGCATCTTCACATCTTCAAAATAATAATAACAATTTTTCTGTTTTCAGATTTATTCCTATACCTGTGCTATAAGAGCTTGCTTTGTAAAAAATGAAGTACCTTTTTTTTAATAGCGGGTTCAATGACCTATAGGTAATTAGTACGCAACGCCGACCTACAGGTCATTGAACACGCTCAGCTGACGTCTTCTTTAAGAAATTAATTTCGAACATGCGTAAATTAAAACGAGTTTTATAAAAAAGGTTCTTTATTTTTTATTAATTTATAAAATGTTTCATGTACCGGATCGACCCTCCACGAGATTAAAACGATCAAAATTTAACGGGGTATATATCAGTCACTAGCTTTTGCCAGCGGCTTCGCCCGCGCACGTAAATATAGCCTATGTCACTCAGGAATAAAGCAGCTTTCTATCGGTAAAAGAATTTTAGAAATCAGACCAGTACTTCCAGAGATTACCTCCTATAAACAAAAAAAAACAAACTTTACTTCTTTATTATATTAGTGTACATTTATAGACGACTACTACAATTAACGACTGTTTGAGAATATTTTAAACATCGTATAAAAAATTGAATATAAATATATTTTTGTAATTTAATATAAATCGATTTGAAAAAAATATCGATTATATAACATCCTCAAACACGCGTACCTATTGGAAACCTCTTTCTAGTAACTTCGTAAGGGCCAGCGCACACTTAATCAAGACACAAGACGTCTTAGACAGAACTGTTTTGTCTACGTCACGGGGTGCTAGGGCTGTTGATAATATCGATATTATTGCAGTATCGATATTATAGTAGTAACATGTATTTTTAAACATCTTGAGAAATATTGGTACGCATGTATTATTAAAATTGAAGAATAATATAATTACTGAGAACGCTACATTTTCATACATTTTTAATTTAATTTATTAAACATCATTTCAGCCGATACACATCCACTGTTGGACGTAGGCCTCCCCAAAGCGTCGCCACAACAAACGTTCCTGTGCGTCCCGCATCCATCGGTTTCCCGCAACCTTCACCAGGTCATCGGTCCACCTTGTAGGAGGCCTTCTAACGCTGCGTCTTCCGGCACGCGGTCGCACTCCAGAACCTTTCGGCCCCAACGGCCGTCTGTTCTGCGAGCAATGTGCCCTGCCCATTGCCACTTAAGTTTAGGAATTCTTGCTATGTCGGCAAAATTATCTTCATTTTTTATTCGATCATTCAAGGAAACCCCGAGCATAGTCCTTTCCATTGCTCTTTGTGTGACTTTAAGCCTTCTGATGAGACCCATTGTGAGGGACAACGTTTCGGAGCCATATGCCATCACTGGTAACATGCACTGGTCATAGACTTTTGTCTTGAGACACTGTGGTATATCGGACGATAAGATACCGCGCAGACTCCCGAACGCTGCCCAGCCGA
Source organism: Mythimna ferrago (assembly GCA_910589285.2). Taxonomy (NCBI): domain Eukaryota; kingdom Metazoa; phylum Arthropoda; class Insecta; order Lepidoptera; family Noctuidae; genus Mythimna; species Mythimna ferrago. The sequence goes on from OU342700.1 coordinate 11,586,346, forward strand.
GTTAAATTCGACGGTTGACCTCTTTCTCGAAGTTAGACCTACCCAACTGGACTGTCTGTCCGAGGTAGACGTAATCGTCCACAACTTCGAGTGTAGAGTCTCCGACCTTGATAGGAGTGGGCGCTACATGGTTGTTAATCATGATTTTGGTTTTATCCATGTTCATTTTAAGACCCATTCTTTCGAAAGCTCTACTGAGGTCATTGAGCATTGTGCTGACCTCCTCCATAGTCTCAGCCATGACGAATATGTCGTTGGCAAACCGAAGGTGAGTGATGTACTCGCCATTGACATTAATGCCTAGTCCACTCCAGTCCAGAACCTTGAAGACATCCTCCATTGCGGCCGTGAATGTTTCGGAGAGATGACGTGTCCCTGCCTCACACCTCGCTGCAGGAGGATAGGTTTCGAGGTCTGGTCCTGTCGGACTGATATAGTGTCGTTTTCGTACAAACACTTCAGCACTTCGATGTACCGATAGTCAATTTGGCACCTTTGCAGAGATTGCAGCTCAGGCCATTGATGAGATTTTAAGTCGACTTACGATCTTTTTTAAGACTAAACCGATATAATAAATAAATAAAATATCGATATTTCGATAAATCAACATTTTATCAAAAGCCCTAGCGCCCCGTGTCGTAGACAACACCGTTTTGTCTAAGACGTTTCAGACTTGTCTGTCTAAAAAACGAGTCTGAAACAAGTCTGTCTAAAAAACGTCTTGTCTCAAGTGAGCGCAGGCCCTAAAGCTTCGTGTTTATACGGCAATGTTCGGTACGCGGTAATAGGTCTTGCTCGCACGTTAGCATTGGTGTCATTTTCGTGTCGCTATCTCTGTCTTGAGCACAGGCGGTGACAAAAGTTTTCGTCGGTTGTTATAAATTAGTGTTAAAGGGCCTATTACACTACGCGTTATTCAGCACACGATATTCAGACTCGACTTTGTTTTCTCTCCGAGTAAGACAGTCTAACCCTTATTACAGTACGCGATACGTCGAACCATAGACGGCCCTTTAGTTTGTTTCTTTAATTCATTAGTAATGAATTAAACTGTGGAAATAAAGACGCGGACGTAATGCCTGCGCGGACGCCACTGCGCAGGCATTACGTCAAGCCGCACATCGCTAGTCTATGCCGTTCCGAACAATATATAAATAAATAAAAACGAATAGGTACCTAAATAATGCTTGCAAAGGAGGAGACCGCACGTGCACGCGCCAAGGAGAGGCTCTTACGCCCCAGCCACCGGGATGCCGATCCCGATTTCCGACCACCGCAGGCCCGGGCTTGCAGACGGCAAGCAATGGTTAGCTCACTGTCCAACCATCCGGTAACCGTTCGGACTGAGCCCAAGTCGTCGATGACGAGTTACGAGTACCTAATAACTTAAAAAAAAAATCGATAGATCTGGTTTGGGACTTAATTAGCTTTATTTTATATTCAGAAAAAGCCTGTTCTTCTTGCCTTCCCTGATGTTCCTTCTCTTCGACATATCTATGTCAGCAGTTGTAATTTGTTTTTCCAAAAATCAGTAAGTATCTACCTAGGGTACATACTTATTGTTTATTTCATGCAAAAAATAAGCCTAATTAAATTAATTTTAAAGTAAGCAGCTCTCAACGAAATCATCTCATAAAACGTTGCCTAGTCCACTAGCTATAAGTTTAAAAGATCTTTGGAAATAGTAACTTCAAATTCCGGGAGGAGAATAAAATAGAATAGAATAAACTTTATTGTAGGTACTTCGTTGTATTCTTCTAAAATAACATTTTAATTTCTAAGTTCTGAAACACTCATTTAATTCAGAAAGTTAGACATTGTAAGAGAATGCCATTTTTAATTAAATGTGACGCACTCACATAACCAGCGGACGGTGCCGTAACTAGTGCGGCGCCAGCGGGGCCCGAGCACAGGGCGCCGCCCGCAGAGGGGCGCAGAAACGATTATACCCGGGCCAAGTTTGTATTATGCTGCGTATTCAGTTGCAGACATACATTATTGATCATATAGCTAATATGGGTGTAGACGTGCCCTACCAGGAAGGCCAACTACGTGGGTACTCGGGGGCACGAGCAGCCACAAGAGGTGAACAGTGGGTGTCGAGCACCCGTGACTACAGGTATCGCAATCTGACGTTTTTACTTGAGACCACCTGTTCTCCTCTAGCCTGCCGCCCTGTAACTTAATCTATATCTATACTTATAATAAATCTGTAGAGTTAAAAATTTTATACATTGAAAATAAAATAAATGGGAGGGGGTGTTACTAGACCAACACCGAACACAGGCATCACGCAAAAACTACCAGTTCGATTACGATGAAACTTGGTATAATTATTCTTTAATATCCCGGGCACCACACTGGGTACTATTTATCCCGGAAAAGTATATACAATAAAAAACAAACTTAATTTTGCGGTTCGATCCCTAGACCCAATTACTGTACCAACCGCAAATAATAAGTTTATCGTAAGTCACGTCACCTGCAGTGGAGTTCACTAAGGAGCGCTGCACACGGCTAAGATCCATATACTTTATACTAATATTGTAAATGGGAAAGTGTGTGTGTGTGTCTGTTTGTCCGTCTTTCACGGCAAAACAGAGTTACGAATTGACGTGATTTTTTAAGTGGAAATGGTTAAAGGGATGGAGAGTGACATAGGCTACTTTTGGCTCTTTCTAATCCCCCACAGAAAGGGGAACCGTGTTACCACGAATTTAACGCGAGCGAAGCCGCGGGCAAAAGCTAGTATATAATAAAATTGAATCTATTCTAGGCGAACTAGGCAGACTATGTAGACAGTTTTGGGCTGGTTTTGCCTACATACCTACTTTTTGTAAAAAAAAAACTTTTTTCTTGATTCAGTTATGGAAGCTCACACCGGGCGTACAAAAGTCTATGTTACGGCACTGCGGTCGATGAAGAGATGGACTCATACTAGCACAGTATTATAATATTGTAATACTGTGATACTAGTATGGAAATCACGATTCAAAATGCGAGATGAATAATTATGTAAGTATTAACATAAGATCCTTCCGTGTAAACCTCGCCAACACAATGTTCGTTCAGGAGATCAGTCTGACCACCAGACAAATGTAGATGAGCTGAATAAATACGGCATAAATACGACGGATTCGTACTAAGGCAGGTGATAAGCAAGTAATCGGTATTTAAAAAAACTTAAAAAAAATAAATAATTGACTTCAATGTTAAAAAAACATTGAAAAGTATAAAATAACTTTAATTTCGGAAGTCGGTGTTTCTATAATAGACTTGTCTCTTTTCTACACTGACTTCCGAAATTAAAGTTATTTTATACTTTTCAGTGTTTTTTTAACAATGAAATCGGTTATATATTTTTTTTAAGTTTTTTATTTTACACTTTTTAGTTATGGTACCACCACAAAAAAGTACCGCTCAGACAAACTTAAGTACCTTATAGCCAGAGAGCATCTCATAACGATTCTAATAATCCAAATACGGTTAGATTACCTACATTAATTTACCTTCTGGCTTCATCATCAGATCAGTTCGATACATCCCCTCCCCTTTTTCTTTCACTCAGTCATCGACTACGCGTGTAAACAAAGCAATTTTACTTGTAACGACAGTTCTGCTGTGATTCTATCAGGAGTTCTTTTCCATATCTTGGAAGTTCATGATTAGATCATAACAATATTTCTATAGGACCAACTTGGAAGTATAACCTTTCAATCAAAAAAAAAAAATGTTTATATCGGTCCACAATTGACCGAGATAACGGTGAAAAAAAATACAAAAAACAAACGAAAAAAGTAAATAAATTCAGCCGAACATAGAACCTCCTCCTTTTCGAAGTCGGTTAAAAAGAATTTTATCAAGTGAAAGTACTGAAATTGGCAATGGAAGATGAAGTAAAGATATTTTGCTACCAAGACATGCAGTTGGCGGCCGCCTCGGAGCTGACACCACTCCGCGACGACCGCGTTGTCTGACCAATGCGTGGACAACAAAACGCGATAGAGCGCAAAATTGATCAACCTTTACATTCAAGTATGTATTATAAATATTATAAGCACATATTATATAACAAAGATAGATGCAGACAGTAATTACGTTGAAAATGTAATAGGTATTACGTAAAATGAAGAGCTGTGCACTACTACACAGACGCAGACTTACTCGCGTCAAATGATGCGCATTCGAATTTTTTACGGTAAAAATAAAAAAAACCTGGTACCTAGAGTCTGTCTAATAAGTTAAACGACTTGGGTTATTATTAGAATTTAATTAAATCTGATGTAGTCAACACGGGTTCAATAATTAAGGTTGAGTAAGAGATAGAGATAATTGTTTACTAACAGAAGAATCTTATAAAAAGTACCGAATATAAGTATTTTTTTAATGATTAAATATTATACTAAATTCCCAAGTCGGTTTAATTATTAGACAGACTATACACAAGTTATTAAGTCAAAATAAAATTAGCTAATACAATGGTATTATTGATAACGAGTCTTATACTCACCAAAGGAAAACGAATTGGAGAACTGCACGAACAGCAACGTCAGCACAACAGTTTTAAACATCTTGTATAGCGTTCACTTCTACCGAAATACAAAAGTAACACGTCTCTACCTCGAACATGGGTTTATATACTTACAGCTCCTTAGGTATCCAGAACACTGATAACATGAGAGGTCTTCTGATAAGAGCTCTTAATTAACAGGACAAAAAAACAAAATTCTGTATTTTCCACAATTTTTTACGTGGTCAAAACAAATGATAACGTATCTAGGTAGGGTGATTGTGCTGGTTTACCGTCCAGTTCCACTATTCGTCCATTTGACTAAGCTGCTTTATACACATGTGTAAAACTTGAATACACACCTTCCTTCCCGGGCAAGTTTGGACTTTTTGTGATCCGTAATGACCGTAATGTCTCTAAGCAACAGTTCTACTAAGATGAAAATGTGATTAGACAATTAGCGAATTTAAAAAAAATAACGCCATTAGCCACTTCGCTTACGTGCCTTGAAGAAGCCATCGCGTTAGAAAAAAAAATGGCGACGACAAAAGTTCATGACAAGTTTAATTAGTGATATAGCTAGTTTACGGAATATTTTTGGCACGTAAGTCTACTTAAGAGCGTAATAAATACAATTTAAAGTGTTTTTATAGTTTTTTTATAAACATCTTATATAAATATAGTGGACTAATACTAGCATACCAGTAGTAGTTCATTCAGCAGAACTAATGCCTTACGTGGTGGCTCATTGATTTTAGTTAATAACCACATTAAATTTAAGGAACGTAAGGATATTGTGAGTCTATCTGTTGAGCGGTCAATTGAAATAGCCTGTATTGAGTTGGAGCAGTTTATTATATTAAGTGTGTACAAACCCCCTTCCGGATTGTATGACTGCTTTGAAAAGGTAATGGATGAAGTGTTTCACAAGATGTGTAATTCAAACAAGTACATAATCACATGTGGTGATTTTAATGTTAATTTATTAGAAAATTCAGCTTTATGTAGCAAAATTATAAGTTTGTTTCAGTCCTACAATCTTGTTAATTTGTTTTTAGAGCCTACAAGAATAACTCCTACTAGTGCCACTTGCATAGATAATATTTATACCGATGTTGTACCTAGCCATAAAGACATTATAAATTTACTAGATTCTGATCATTGTGGGCAATTAATTACTTTTCAAATTCCAAACATCATAGTGGCTAAAAAGAATATCACTGTTAACCCGAAAACTGCAAATCGCTTAGAAACTTTTAAAACTAAACTAATTAATAATTTACCAGCATTGTCAACATTAGATGATCTGAATCAACAATATGAATGTTTTTTTAATATGTACTGTAAGCAATTTAATTCCACTTTTATACCCAAAACTATATCGGTTAATAGTAATGTATCTTTCAGTGAATGGGCTACCATTGGTATACATAAAAGTAGAACGCGACTCTATGAATTGTATGAGGAAAAAATTCTTGTAAACACTGCCGAGTTTAGTTTGTATGTTAGAAATTATTCAAAATTATTCAAAAAAGTATGCTCTGTTGCAAAATCGCGCTACTTGAGTTCTAAAATTAAAAATAGTAATAATATAATTAAAACTACCTGGAATATTATAAACAGTGAAACTGGAAGATCTAAAAAACCATGTAGTGACTATAGCCTTAAAATTAATGACAGCGTGATCAAATCGGACTCACAAGTTGCTGCAGCTTTTGAAAAGTTCTTTTCAGAGATCCCCATATTAACTACTAAATCTCTGAACTCATCACCCACTGCTGCAGAGTCTCTGCTTAAAGAAAATGTTAAAGTTTGTGATTCAGATTTTAATTTCGAACATGTGACATATGTGGATATAATTAAAACCTTTAACACTTTGAATGTAAAAAAGACCACAGATTTATGGGGAAATTCTGTGGATGTTGTAAAGTCCATTATAAAGGTTGTAGCTCCTAGTTTAGCACTTATTTTTAATAATTGTATTGATCGTGGCGAGTTTCCTGACTTAATGAAGTATAGTAAAATAATACCATTGTTTAAAACGGGTAGTACATCTGACCCCACAAATTATAGACCTATTTCAGTGCTACCCACCTTTAGTAAAATATTTGAGAAACTAATTTTACATCAATTCAAAAAAAGATCACCCGGGTCTGTAGTATCAATGGGTGTGCCCCAGGGCTCGATTCTTGGTCCATTTTTATTTCTCATTTATATAAATGACTTGCCATACCTCATAAAGGATAACCATGATATAGTGTTGTTTGCAGACGACACTTCGCTTTTGTTTAAGCTTAAACGTCAGCAGCCGGTTACTGATGACATAAATAACGCCCTTTCAAAAATAGTACACTGGTTTAATGTCAATAACCTGCTCCTTAATGAAAAGAAAACCAAATTTGTTAAATTTACGATGCCTCACGTAAGGCAGGTAGAAACTAGTGTGCTAATAAAAGGTAAAGAATTGAGTCCTGAAGACACTACAGTGTTCTTGGGTATAACTCTTGATGCTAAGCTTCAGTGGGGCCCACACATAGATAAGTTGTCGAAAAAACTTAGCTCTGCCGCATACGCTGTTAGACAAATTCGAAATCTAACTGACTTAGAGACAGCCCGTTTAGTTTACTTCAGTTATTTTCATAGTGTCATGTCGTACGGTATTCTATTATGGGGAAATGCCGCCGATATCCAAACGATTTTTGTTTTGCAGAAAAGGGCCATTCGTTCAATTTATAAATTAGGTCCCAGATACTCCCTCAGAGATAAATTTAAAAATATTAATATTTTGACTGTGCCATCTCAGTATATCTATGAAAATATTTTGTATGTTCATAAAAATAAAAACATGTTTAAAAATACAGTGACATTCACAACGTTAATACTAGGAACAAACACAAGTTAGTGGTTCTTGCCACCAGGCTCAAAAAAATAGGACGCTCATTTAGATGCCAAAGTATACATTTTTATAATAAGCTTCCCAGTCCTATTCAGGAACTTAGCATGAATAAATTCAAAATATTTGTAAAGCGAAAACTTTGCCAAAAGGCTTTTTATACTGTAAAAGAGTATCTTGAGGATAAAACGGCTTGGGATTGACCTGCTCCAGTACCTACTCATTATAATTATTATCATTTGAATGTTTTTTTGTTTTAACTGCCTTTTTTTTTATTGACGATTGTTGTTGTTTTACAATTATGATATTGTATATATATATATATATATTATTATTATTTTTTAACAATTATGACATGTTTATTTTTACAATTTGACTGATTTTTTTTTATATACTTACTTTTTTCTTTTACAATTTGTAATATTTACACTTTTGTAAATTTTATTATTGTGAATGTGAGAACTATGTGGATTACTCTTTCCTTTTCTTTTATTTTCACATGATGTCTGGCAGTTTTGAGTATTTGATGTGGCCTACCCAAATGTCCTTTCTTTGGCATTGTTCGTCAAGTCGTTGAGCTCCTTAGTAGTCCTGAGTTGAGCTACACGCATATTGACAAATGCTTGCACTGACTGGACAGGTCCACTTAGAACTGTGTGGTTCTTTCTTCAAAAGACCATCTCAGGCTCAATCTGCATGGTTCTCATATGATTTGACCATTACATGTTTTGCTGTATGGACTTTAAAAGAGACTTTGACCCCTGAGTTTGTTTCGGTGTTTCTTCTCAGGGTAGTCAGCTAGGAAACACCGGCCTCATCTAGCATTAATTGACGAAAAAAAAAAAAAAAAATTGACGTGTAAAAGTGTTTTTATAAAACCTACTTGCAAAATAAAGATCATTTATCATTTATCATTTACCAATGTTGCAAAGTATTTGGTTTTCGTACACCTGGACGGAAACACAATCAGCTAGGTGAATATTTGTAACGATCATTTTACTTCAACAGACTTATTAAATACAGAATATTTTCTCTCAATATGATCTTTATTGCTAGTAGATTAGATATTTTAGTTTTCGTCCACTCATTTGTTAGTGTTTCGTAAATAAAAAAATATTTAAAAGACTTGGACGAAAACCAAAAATAGCTTAAATATTTGGTTTTCGTCAATAAACGAATACCGGGGTGGATGATAATTAAGAAACAGTTATTCTTTTGAAATCTTTTATGAAATAATGAAAGATAACAGCACACTATCATTGTGACACATATTTCTGACAGATTTCTTTTTGTTATTTTTTTAATCTGTACTGTGAGAATCTTTTGTTTGTTTATACGTACTAATCTCTGGAACTACAAGCTAGTAGATATTATGTTGTTGATTAAATAAAAGTTTATACACTGTTAAATTTAAATCGTTTTAATCCTTTGAACCAGTGGTTTCACTTATAAAATACTATTCATCCAAAGCTTGTAGAGCGATGTAACTTTTAAAATAAAAAAAACAGCAAGTGATAAGGTAATACTCGCAAAATACATGAAACAATTGGTAACCCCACGAGATAGTACCTACGTCTCGGTCGCCTGTTCAAGCAAGGTCATTGACTCGCTCAGCTGATCTTTACGTAAAACAAATAAAATGATTCCAAATTTCCTTCATACTTTTACAGACTTAGGGCGGACTTAACTGCTTTGTGCCTAAGACATACCTAATAAAATAATTACTTATGCTAAAAGTGTTAGGTAATTAATTACAATACATGTAAAAATAAATCTCTACAGGCCTGCTAGTTATGGCGTATTTAAAAATGTGGAATCAATAATTTTGATTACAATGATTTAAAAAAAAGTCCTATTAGGTACTTACCTAAATCGCCTTTGTATTTTTATTTATTTAACCTTAAATTGTTCACTTAAACGACACGTTAAATTGTTCAAAGTTTTAAGAGTTCTGGGTCAATGGGTCGTCTTAGGGGCTGTCATAAACCTAATAACTAATCACCTCCGAATCGTCACTGGTTAGATAGACTTCACAAGAGCATAGCATTTCTTTGGATACATAATCTTGCACGTTTAACACAAAGAACAAGACTCGCGATTTCGTCACCAACTCGAGGTTGGAATACACATAATTCCGAGACGCCATTATTTTCGCGCGACGACACCACACCTATGACGTCTTGAGGGAAACTGAATTATTATTCCATGACGTGTCACTCACGCGATGCACTTAGCGCGCGGGAAGGGCGGGGCGCACGCGTCGCATGGCCAATCAAATAGGGTTTGGAGGCGTGTTTGATCTAGGATTGGCTATTTTAGTAAGTCCACGTTGACTAGGTGAACGCATTATTATTGTTATTGTGGAATGGTGTCTACTAATGGTTTGCATTATTTATTCATTTATGCGAGAATTGGTTCGAGTTATTAAAAAAAAAGTATTTTATTTTTTAATTTTATCTTTACAAATCGATAGTGTTTCATGCACCGGTTCGACCCTCCACGGGATTAAAACGACTAAAAAGTAACCTTGTATAATTGGATTTTTACTTAATAATTAGGCTACACTCCTTTTTCTACACTATGGTCGAAAACAAGCTCACACTCGGACGAAAATTAATTTTATCGGACTTTTTCAAGTAATATTTTTTATAAAAAAATCCGTAAAAGTGATGTATTGTCACGTGATGTTAAATTAAAGAAGACTATATGAGCAATAGAAACAAATATGATACATTTATGTAAGGGCACTCCAGGATATTTATTTCGCATCACAAATCTAGCAACTCCGATAATTAGACGAAAACCGGCGCAATCACCCTAGCTTGTTTTTAAACTTTAATAATATCTTTTAAGATTAGGTTGCAACCGCTGCTTTGCCGGTTTTCTGTGCAATACTTATTTAAGTAAATAACTAATGTGTTTTTTATGGTGGGAAAAATCATCCAATGACAACCCCCACTCTTGGGCGGAGCGGGTGATAGTGTCAGACTCTTACTGACTAAAAGCCCACCCCATTCCTTCGTGCCTTTCGTACCGGGGCCGATCTTAACTAATGTGTCATACATATGTCATCTCAGTGATGTTTATCGACCGCAACAAAACCCATTGTGTATTTTGTAAGAGCACACAGGCCAGAGTTCGACTCACTGGATGAAAATACTTAGATAACTATGAGAGTATATCGATCATTAGGTGTACCAGACATCAATTTTATAACTGTGTAGGACTTACTTAAAAGTCAAAGCAGACGAATGATTAGTGTGTTTCACGTAAGAACCCTTTCCCTTTGCCGTAATGTTCGCAATATGGAAAAACAGTGTTGCAATATTTTTAGCTACAATATTACTTAATATTACGGAGATTAACCGATATTTCGCTACTTTAAACAATTGCCTTATAATTTTCTTTTGGAAACAAAACTATTTTTGAATATAGTATACTACTTATTATACAGGGGTTCAGAACTGTTCATAGCTTTATTGGAGTAGGCACTCACAGAGTGAAGCCACAGATTGTCAAGTGCACTAGGAGCTGTCAGTCTTTATACGTTTGTTGACTAGAATGTTTACACCACAGCAAAACCTTTGTGGACACGACAGAAGCATATGATAATTATATGATTAAACGAACTTACCTTAAGTGAAGTTCTATCATAATTATACGAAGCTTCTTCTCCGAGACCCATTTACGAGTAGTAACGCGCCCAAGCTACCAGCGCGGTCACAATTTCAAAGCTAAAAAATAAATAAAAATAAAAACTGTTCTCTCGTCGAGCAACACTGTTTGGATGTCATCTCGTTTAAAGCTAATCAACTTAAACAACCCCATTTAGGGGAGGACTTTAGTCGGGATGGGTTGGGAGACTCTGTCTCGGAGAAGATCTTTCGTATAATTATGATAGAACTTCACTTAAGGTAAGTTCATTTAATCATATAATTATAATAAATAATAGTTATGATTATACTAAATTCTTCTCCGAGACCGATTTACGAGTAGATGTTTGAAGTCAGGCAGGGTTGTTTATAGTTAATAAATACTTGGTAGTAAAAATAGTATGGTATTTATTAAAAATCACAAAATTTTTGTATAAAAATAATCAATCAGTAACTTATCAGCTAAGAGATCTACAAAATCAAGTCGGGTAGTTTACAGTGTTATATATTACATCACTAAAAACAGTTGGATCTTGAAGAACTGGCCTATTATAATGTCTAGCAAAGGTGGCCGAATTCCGGGACCACCCAGCTGTTCTTTGAATTTAGTCTAAACTGATCCCAAATCTTTTAGCAGCTGACGTGGAAGCATGTCTGGTGTAGTGTGCTGTGAAGATATTTACATCCAATTCCAGACTCTTGTAAAGTTGTCTTTAACCACCTGCTTATAGTTTGATCTGAGACACTAAGGTTTGGTTTTTTAAAGGTTAGTATCAACCTGTCAGTACCACTTCTAAGTGATTTTGTTCTATATAAAATTTTACAGTAGAAACTGGGCAGATCTCAATTCTACTTTCGAAAGTTTTAAGGTGTAGTAGTGGCTGAAAGTTGCCTGTTTTTGAGGTTTTTATTATATCCCCTCGAGCGCCAAGGGTTCATTGACCCGGAAATTTGCCGTGTTTACGTAAATCACCAAAATAAAATAATAATAAAAAAACTTTTTTTGGATTTTTGTAGGGAAAAACTAATAATATAATATATATAAATAGAAACCACAATTTTCGGCCAAATAACTTTCGTATAAATTTGGGGAAAACTCGAAAATTAAGCATTTTTCAAGGACATCCAAGTTGTACAGACGTATGTACAATCGGCGCTCGAGGGGATATCTGGAATGTGTATATAAAGGGTAAAATCGGGTCCCTATTACCTACTACCATTACTAAGACTTGCTATCTGTCCGACTGTCCGTTTGTCTGTCACCAGGCTGTATCTATCTCAAAAACAGCGATAGCTAGACAGTTGAATTTTTCATAAATTATGTATTTCTGTTGTCGCTATAACAACACATATTAATAACAAAATAAAATAAATATTTAAGGGGGCTCCCAAACAACAAACGCGATATTTTTGCCGATTTTTTTTAAAGACGGTACGGAACCCTTCGTGCGCGAGTCTAACTCGCACTTGGCCAGTTTTTTTTAAATAAAATCCAATTCCTCTTGTTGTAAAAGCTAATAGCCATTGTGTTAAAACATAAAAAGCCTTCTGAGGCTTTACTTTTTCCATCAGAGTAGAAAAATGAAAAGATGTTTGCTGAGATTTATTTTAAATAGTAATAAATTCTGTGACTTAATAATAAAACATGGTGGCAGCGTGAAAAATGGAAGATCCTTCGATATTACACATAATTCATTGACTGGCCTGTTGGTCTGGTGGTTAGTGACCTTGACTGCTATGCCAGAGGTCGTGGGTTCGATTCCCACCCAGGACAAATGTTTGTGTGATGAACATAATCATTTGTTCTGTGTCTGGGTGTAATTTATCTATAATATGTATGTATTTAGAAATATATAAGTATGTTTATCAGTTGTCTAGTACCCATAACATAAGCTCTGCTTAGCTTGGGACTAGACGGCATTGTGTGATAGTTGTGGAATATTATAAAAAAAAAAAAATCAACAATAAATTGTACTCTTGAGGTCTATGCAGGAAGAGATCGCTTGAATCACTCAAAAAGGACCTACACAAAACCTAACTTTCACAAATTTACTGAAACCAAAGGTAGTTGAAAATGTTCCTGAATACAGAAAAAAAAGAGAGGGTAAAATACTACTAAATAAAAGGGCCAAAATGGCAACCACATCAGAAATAGGGCAGCCTGTAACAGTTCAGATTCATCCGTCATCTAACAAAACTTGGACTCCTGGAATAAATGCAGATGTGCTTTCAGATCGTTCGTACTAAGTTAGTGTGAATGATGCAACATATAGAAGAGACCTTATACACATTCGTCCACTTTCACCACATTCAACTGACACACCTGAGACACTACAGGCCACAGAAACACCTCAACTCCCTGCCGTTATTAACAAGAAAATGTAACTATAGCCAATACACAAAACGATAATAGCGATAAGATATCGACTTCTTCAATTACTTTACTAATCACCTCCTAGAGGATTCTAAAAGCCTAAATTGTTTATAAGCTACCAATTCATACATGCACGATATGCGCGTGGAGATGCAAAGCCGGGGTCCGCTGCCGCGACAAGTCACGGCATGGCGGACAGGGCTCCGGCGGGATCTCATGGTGAAATGGCGTCATCGACTATCGCAACCCAGTGCTGGGCACGCCACAATTATGGCGGTAAGTCCCTTCTTTGAGGAGTGTCTGGAAAGACCTCACGGCGTCCTTACCTTCCGCATGACGCAAGTCTTCACCGGACATGGCACGTTCGGGAGGTTCCTGTTCCGGATTAAAGCGGTAGTGACGCCCGGGTGTCGCCATTATGCGGAATAACCGGAGGACACGGTCGAAGTGTGCCCTGGTTGGGCGGAGCATCGCCGTGCCCTCGTGGGCGCGATCGGCGGCGGAGACCTCTCGCGCCGGGCCCTGGTTGAGGCCTTGGTCCGGAGCGAGGAGAAGTGGCAGGCGGTCGCCGACTTCTGCGAAGCAGTAATGCTTGCAAACAGGGACTTAAAAACACCTTCATAAAGGTTACAGAATTATAAGTGTTACATGTTGAATTGGTAACAGAATCAAATACCTATGTAACACTTATTTATGTGTTTTCAATCTGTTAACCCAAAATACTTACAAAAGTGGAACCCTAACATATCCGTAACAGATATAAAAGTGTTAACAGTGTTAATAAGTGTAACAGGTAAACGCAGCGTTGCCAAAGTACAATTTACTAAGTTTACTAAAACAACAATTTACTAAAGCTATACTAAAACTGATTATTTTAGTTACACATATCCGGTCAAAACACTTATTAACACATATAAACAGGTTACAGTTTGATTCGGTAGCACTCCCTAACACATATAAAAGGTTACAGTTTGATTCGGTAACATTATTGTATCTGTTACATTTAAAAGTGTTTTCTGTTAAAACTGTTTTAAAAAACAGTGTTAAAGCACATTATTACGGTTACAGTTTGAGTCCCTGCTTGCAAAGGAGGAGGCCGACCGCATCAGGCAACGGCGCTCTCGCCGCCGCCGCCGGGATTCCGATCCCGACGGCCGCCCGCCGTAGGCGCGGGCTTGCGGACAGTGAGCAATGGGTAGCTTGCTGTCCGGCCGTCCTGTAATTGTCCGCAACAAGCCCAAGTCGTCGACGGCGCGCACTGTTCCCGCGCGCCTCAAGGAGTTGTCAAAAACAGGCCCAGCTGGGTCTACTTTTTTTTTTATGGTGGGAAAAATCGTGCATTGACATCCCCCGCCCTTGGGCGGAGCGGGAGATAGTGTCAGACTCTTACTGACTAAAAGACCCACCCCGTTCCTTCTAGCCTTCATACCGGGGCTCGAGCGCCCTTTCGAATAACCTTGGCCCCAGTAGGCTTCGATCCGGCTGGGTCCCTGCTGTTGCTGACAACTCCTTGAGGCGCGCGGGAACAGTGCGCGCCGTCGACGACTTAGGCTTGGTCCGGACAGTTACCGGACGGCCGGACAGTGAGCTACCCATTGCTCACTGTCCGCAAGCCCACGCCTACGTTGGTCGGAAATCGGGATCAGAATCCCGGTGGCGGCGGCGGCGATAACGCTGTTGCCTGATGCCTTCGGCCTCCTCGGTCGGCGACCGCCTGCCACTCCTCCGGGTCGAAGCCTACTGGGGCCAGGGTTATCCGAAAGGGAACTCGGAGCGCCGGTATGAAGGCTAGAAGGAAAGGGGTGGGCTTTTAGTCAGTAAGAGTCTGACACTATGTCCCGCTCCACCCAAGAGCGGGGGTTGTCATTGGATGATTTTTCCCACCATAAAAAAAGCTACCAATTCATCAACAAGTTCTTAGTGTCATACTATCACCCCTTTTGTTTGTAAGTCACCTAGAACCTAGAAGAGATATAAAAACTCCAGCATACCTTAAAGACTATTTGTTAGAATCTATATCTATTTTTGTAAGTAATGTTTTTTTTGTAAGTAATAAAAGTACTTGCTGTATGACGGCGTGTTATTATGGCTAATAGCCATTGTATCAAAACATAAAAATGTAACTTTAACAGCCTGCCACCAAAGTAAATGCTTACCCATTCTAACAAACTAGTATGCTTAACGAAAATAGAGCACTGTTTTTGGGGGCATAGGCCAGTCCCCAAGTGTCCCATCGGATTCTCGCGACCCTGACCAAGGCCACCTTATTGGAGGCCTTCCGACGCTGCGTTTTCCAGTTCGCGGTCCTCCTGTCGGCCTTCCCGGCGACAGACAACATCTACACTAATATTATAAAGTAATGTTTGTTTAGTTTTGTTTGTAGGAGACAATCTCTGAAATGTAATGTACTCTCTACGCAAGTATTGAGACGGCAGCAGCCGCACCTGAGATGTGGACGCGGTAGCAGATGACAACCTTTTTAGAATATTCCTGTTTTAAAAATTATATTATTATGTGACAGCAATGTTACAGTTGTAAAAAATGAAAGATTTTTTCTGAAGATTAATTACGTAAAATATTACAAGAATTTGCATTTTCTAATAATGTAAACTATAACATATGGCAACCGTGATGCAATAAAACCGCCGAAGAAATACGTCGACTGTGACTGTGGAAGAAATACGTCGTCTAGCTGTTCCACCGATCCTCCGACTCATTCCCTGGTTCAGAGGAGGACGTGGTTTGAGCGACTGACATCGCGCTGGATCTGGATCGTAACTGGTTGTATTGGATATTTTATTTTCCAAAATTATTACTGCTATTCTATTCTTTACCTAACTCATTGCGCATTTTCGTGTTAGGTAAATGCTGTGGGCGCGTAAAACGCTGATTTGGTGCCCGGACACA
This sequence comes from Mythimna ferrago, assembly GCA_910589285.2. NCBI lineage: Eukaryota > Metazoa > Arthropoda > Insecta > Lepidoptera > Noctuidae > Mythimna > Mythimna ferrago. Next base: position 11,602,683 of record OU342700.1, read on the forward strand.
GCGACGCGGGGCCGAGGCAGACCACGAAGGAGATGGCGGGATGACTTGGATGGCTTCCTTAAGAACTGGAATAAAAAAGCGAGGAACCGTGATCGTTGGAAGGAGTGGAGGGAGGCCTTTGCCCAGCGGTGGGACAGTGTGGGCTAAGAAAAATAAAAGAAGTGCTATGCAAAATGACAGATTCCGACTCCGACACCAGTGCTACCACGGTCAATAAAAACGACGGTTCTTTAAACGAAAAACTAAAAAAGATAATTCGTCAACGAAGCGGAGTACGCGGTCGTTTGACAGTTTTTAAAAATTATCTAGAAAAATTGCAAAATAGCCCAGATAAATCAACCACTTTACAAATTCGGGAGCTCTCATTGCGATTAAATAAAACTCAAGAAATATTCTCTAAATTTGATAATTTGCAGGCCAAAATTGAAGAACATTCTCAAAATTCAGAAGAACAGTTTATAGAAAGGGAAAAAACAGAAAGTGAATTCTACTGCCAAACGCAATAGCCCGAGAAATTATTAAAATACATTCTCATAGCAAAAATTCTAAAATTGGCTCAGTAAAGTCCAGTTGTTGCCAGTCAAACCCGTCTGTAAAACTGCCTACAATTAATCTGCCTACATTTGATGACAACTATAACAAATGGTTGGAGTTTAGGGACACCTTTGATTCTTTGATTAATGTTAATGAGTCGATCCCAGCTATTAATAAATTCCACTACTTAAGAAATTCATTAGTAGGCAGCGCTGGAGTGGTGATCAAATCCATAGAGTTTGCCGCTAGAAACTATGATAATGCTTGGCAGGATTTATGTGATAGATATAATAATAAAAACATTCTTATCAACAATCATTTGAATGCGTTGGTCAGCATAAATCTTATGCAGAAAGAATCTTTCAAGGCATTAAGGTATTTATGTGATCAGGTTTAAAAAAAAATTATTGCGCTTAACACTTTAGATGTACCTACTGATGGATGGGATCCGTTAGTGAAATGTTTAGTATCTGCTAAGTTAGAACCTAATACAAGTGGAAAATGGGAAGAATATAAAGGAAATTTACCAAGGCTTCCGACTCTCGGAGAATTTAAAACATTCTTAGAAAATAAAGCAAATAGTTCTTGAAACAATAAACTGTGGTCGCAATAGCGATAATAAAAATTTACAAAAGGATTACCAAAATAAAGAAAGGGCTGTAAAATTATTTGCTCCTGTTGTAGATGGTTCTTACACTAAGCAATGTGTGGTTTGCAATAAGATGCACTATGTATATCAGTGCTATAAATTCTGTAGTAGAAAAATATTAGTTATGTACAAACTGCCTCCGCAGTGGTCACAACAATGTAGAATGTACATTAAAGGGTATGCGCAAGAACTGTACTATGTTACATAAAAACAGTACTGTTATAAATGTAGCTACTGAATATACTGACTCATCGGCTAGTAATCTTCCAGTTAGCTTGTCGGCAATCTCACCAGGACAAGTCTTATTATGCACTGCTCGGGTAGAAGTCATTAATACACAGACTAAGAGTATTTATCTGGCTAGGGCATTGTTAGATACTGGAAGTCAATCGCTATTTATGACCAATAATTTAAAAGAAAACTAGGATTACAAAGTGATAAAATTAATGCATTTAATGTAGCGGGAATAAATAATGTTACATTACACATTACAGAAAGGTGTAATCTTGTCTTCAAGGCTAGAACAGTCTCTTTTAAATTAAACATAAGCTGTTTAGTCATTCCTAAAATTACTGGTAGCTTACCTAACGTGCCTGTTAATGTAGGAAGGTTTAGGGCTTCCAGATAACATAATATTAGCCGATCCTTTGTTTTATCAACCCTCTGACATTGATATTTTACTAGGGGCAGATCATTTCTTCAATATTATTATACCCAATAAAATAAGTTTAGACCCCAACAAGCCTTTTTTTACAGGAAAGTATGTTAGCGTGGATAGTAGCTGGTCCTACAGGAGAATCATATTACAATAATAATAAAGTTCATTGCAATTTTGTACAAAATAAGTCAAAAATGTCCCTTCCAGATATTCATGGAGCTATAAAGAAGTTCTGGGAGGTGGAAGAAATACCTTCGGATTCGAACGATTATTCTTTAGACGAACAATATTGCGAGTCTCATTTTAAAAATAATACACGTCGTTTACCTGATGGTAGACGGTATTTTCAGTTATGATGCCATTGAAAGAAAACCCTGAGCAATCGCTTGGAAATTCATTTAATATAGCTATAAGACGATTTGTAAACTTAGAAAATAAATTAAATAAAAATATAAATTTAAAGACCCATTACAGCGATTTTATAAATGAACATTTAACTGAAATACAAAAACCAGTGTTTGGCTGCTATTTACCACATCACTGCATTATACGCGAGCAACGTGAAACTACAAAACTTAGAGTGGTCTTTGATGCCTCGGCTAAAACAACGTCGGATAAATCGCTCAATAACATACAAGCTATTGGCCCAGTCGTGCAGAGTGACTTGTTTTCAATACTTATTGGGTTTCGATTACATAAATATGTATTAATTGGAGACATTGAAAAAATGTATCGACAGATTGCGTTGGATGAGTCACAACGACATTTACAGCTTATGTTGTGGAGGGATAAGCCGACTGAACCTTTTAAAATTCTGCAGCTCAATACCGTAACATATTGAACAGCATCAGCTCCCTTTTTGGCAACTAGGTGTCTGATAGAGTTAGCTAAAGAATGTAAAGATACAATTATTGTAGCGATGGGCCGAGTCGACTTTTTGGTAACTCGAGTAACTCGAGTTGACTCGCTTACCAACTCGAGTTGCAACTCGAGTTGACTCGTTCAGTCTGCCGCGTCGCCGCGTTGTCCGTCCGAGTCAGTAAATGCTCAACTCGGTGCATCGTTCCGCGGGTTGCTAGTTTGCTACGTTCTCGGGTTCGGCGGGCCGCGGGCTGCGTGGCGGCGTCAAGTCAATTCAATGGTAGTTAAATAAAATTTAGCCCGTTCAAAAATCAGACGTTTATAAATTAGCGTTTACAAACATCACATCACAAAACGAACTACTTATCTAGCGCAAAGGAATGGTAACATTTTCATCTCGTAAATAAAAAGAAACTAAAATAATAATGGCACTTTATTCCTTAAATTAAACACCGCACCGTTTGGTATTTGGTCATCTATCTATCAAGTAACACCTATAAAAAAAGCTAATCAACATCTAAGTAATGGCACTTATTTCTGAATGAATACCAGTTTTAAGTTAAAAAATACATTAAAGGTAACTTTATAAAAATAACTAATACAAAATAATGAAACGGCAACAAAACAATAAACAACGAACAAAGTAACAATAACAAAAACGTAAACTAACCAAAAAAGCGAGCTGTCTTTCTATGTCAAAACTCACACATTAGTTCTCGTTCTGTCTGACTAACCGTCTGCTAAGAAACCAAGAACGAAAACTATCTCTTTCACTCGCGGCTCGGACGTTCGGTCATCGGGCTGATTCGGGCTCGATCGGAATCGTTCGGGCCTCGTGACTCGCGGGCTAGCCGCGGGCCGCCAACCCACCGCACTGCCCGCCGGCCCGCGCGTTCTCTCCGGGTCAACTCGGTTTGCAGATATTTTGACTCGGGCTGACTCGCTTACGGTCTGACTCGAGTTACTCGAGTTAGATAACTCGAGTCGCCCATCGCTAAATTATTGCTAATAAAATAAAATAAAAGTTTTTATATGAACGACCTGTGTACTGGTACCTCTACGGAACATGAATTAAAACGTATATATTTTGGCGTTAAGCAAGCTTTAAATTCGGCTTGTTTACCATTGCGAAAGTTTCGCATAAATTGTCCTAAAATTTTTGATGATGATACAGGAGTTTCTAAAAATGTTAATTTTCATGATGAAGTTACTGTGTTAGGTTTAATATGGTCACCTTTGGCGGACAAATTACATTTTCTACGTCATATAGAAACCCTATCAAAAGTCACCAAAAGGATAATAATTTCTACAACATGCAAATTATTTGACCCACTGGGTTTAGTGAGTTGTTCTCTCACCTCCCTCTCCCTCAGAGATAAATTTAAAGAAATTAATGTAATGACTGTGCCTTCACAGTATATTTACGAGAATATTAAGTATGCCCATAAAAATATAGACATGTTTAAAAAATTCAGTGATATTCATAATTTTAATACAAGAAACAAACATAAATTTGTAGTTCCTGCAACCAGGCTCAAAAAAATAGGGGGCTCATTTAGATGCCAATGTATACACTTCTATAATAAACTCCTAGTCATATTCAACAACTAAGCCTTGATAAGTTCAAATCATTTGTAAAACGAAAACTTTGTCAAAAGGCTTTTTACACTGTAAAGGATTATATTCAGGACGACAAGGCTTGGGATTGACCTGCTCCAGTACCTACTACAACTGTTGATATTTTTATTTTTCTTCTATTTGTATTTTTTTTTAAATTATTTTGTGGCGCGATCAATATTACATGGATCGCTGCTTTTGATCCCGGAGTGAAACCGCTCCGCTTATGAACTTTGCACCACACTTACAAATCATACGATACTTGTTTGTGTCCGAGTGCAAGCGCACCGTCGCTTACACGTGCCGCGCTCAGCCACTGCGCGCGTGATATTTGTACCAGCAGAGGCGATAACGACCTTGAGCGGCCGGGCGACGACGTGCGCGCAGGCTACGTGTGAGGGAGCAGAACAGGGGTGCAATCGCGCTATTTTTTTTCAACTCAATCGCAACCGAACCGCTACCATATCACAACTTTTTGACCGTTTCGTATCGCGCTAAAAATTTGACAGCAAGTTGAGACGCAGCGCGATCGTAACTGGAACGTTATTGCTGTCAAACGTAAAAGTTGATAGGAGGCTACTTTTTTAGGATCGTTACTGGATCGTTGGAGTGTTTTGTCTTTGTTTTGAAGTGATTCTGAGTGAAAATCTTTAAAAAATACAACATTACCATGTACGCCTACATAGATTTATTGGAGAAATCTCATGAATACGATGTAGCGGTGGCTCGAGCCGAAACTAAAAGGAAAAACTTAAAAGCTAGACTTAGTTGTGATTTGTTGTGATTCATACAGTGATCGACAGTTTGTAAAGAGATATAGACTCACGAAAGAATTAACCCGTGAACTAATTTCCAAGCAGACTCCTCATATGCCACCAGTCCTACGTTCTGATGCTTTGGATGTTGAAACTAAGGTAAGGAGTGTAGGGGCAGCTTTTGTGATGATTCCTCTCTAAAGTCATAAACAGCATTATCATAACCAGAATTGTATTGTTATAATTTTGTTCTTTCCTGTCAGTGCTAGTTCATATCCTTATTGTTTTTTTTTTCAGATACGTGATTCTAATTTAAATATATTAGGTGTGGATGCAAGTTCCCCTGGGTCCACACATGATAGTGTTGTTTTGGCCAACTATCCATTGAATGGTTATATAGAAAGACTCCACATTAATCATGGAGATAATTTACATCTTTTAGGTATGTTTAAATTGAGTATAATTTATGTTGCAATCTTCTGATACATTATGTAAATATTTTTTTAAGACTCTTTAATTTATTTTTGGTTATTGCAGGAGATTCAGGGTACCCTTTGAGACCGATAATGATGACACCCATCTCGGAACCAAGGCCGGATACTCCGGAACGATATAACCAAAGCTTGCTCTTGACGGCCAAAAGTGTTGTTGAATGCTGTATAGGTGTTTAAAAAGCTCGCTTTAGGTATGCTTTGAATATCATACCATTATTATAATAATTGATATAATTTGTGTTTGAAATAAATAAATAATAATAAAACGGTTTGTCCTTGCAGGTGCTTATTGGTTGATAGTCAGCTGCATTACACTCCAGTAACTGCTGTCAGAATAGTGAATGCATGCTGTGTTCTGCATAATATAGCACACAAGGCTTATATCCCCTACACACCCCTAACAGCAGAAGAAGCAGCTCGTGAGCGGGCATTGGTCATGGGGTCAGGCAAGAGCAGTGACCGGGCACTCATGCTCTTAGCGAGTTGGAGCTTGGATGCACAGAACAGTGGGCGCTCATTCAATGGACTAATAGGAGAAACCAATTATCTTAATTAATTCTACTTTTAAAATTAACATACTATCCTATTGTTGTCCATGTATGCATTAAAAAAGTGCATTGTAAAAATGTTCTATCAACATGGTTTCAAAATTTGTGTTATAATGACACTTAGTGGCTGGTGTAGGTTAATTAGTTTTAAGTTTGTTTATCATTGAAATGGTTTTTAAATAGTTCTTATGTGTTTTATATAAGTATTCTTAGCAAATATGAACATAAACAATAAAATAATTTAAATCATAAGACACTTGAGGTACAGGCAGGTTAGATCATTATTATTGTTTTGTTTTAAGGCTAAACTTATTGTGTAAAGCTGTATGCCCCTTAATTATTATTCTATATTCAATTCCATTTTTCGTACTGTTTGTGAATAAAGGCTATTTGTATTCCTAACGCCTCGTCATTTTATTTTAATTATATTTTCAAACGTAAACATTATCACATAACATAGCTCGTCGTCTCTCGTCACTCGTCCAGGAGCAAGGTCTTGATAAGCTCCAGAAACTGCACCATCAGTAAGTCTGAATGTTTATTTACGTAAAATCTTGCTAACCTCTTCAAAAGTTCAAGTACATACTTTCAGCTGTCAAAACTAGAGGTGTACACGTCAAAATTTATTACTAAACGCTCGGATATTCACAAACTAAAAGGGCATCACTAACGATTGACGTTACGCAACGGTCCAACTTTGGTTTACGTTCGTGAACGTTTGAACTTTTAGCGCGATACCAAAAACCCGATCAGCTGAATCGAAACCTAACCATTGCCGCAATCGAACCGTAACTTTGTCGTAAACGTTTGAAATTAGCGCGATCGCCTCCCAGCGAGCGCCAGTCCACCGTCGGCTACCAGCCTATCTACTCGCGCCGCGCTTTGCTTTTGTTATTGTGTAGACTTTCGCTTTGATCTTTATTTTGTTAATAGTTTAGTTTAGATTTTAATCAATATACTCATTGCTTCTCGCTGCGAATAATATCATTCATTTCTACGCTTTCGCCTTCATTCTACCCGCTTAACCTCGCAAACCTGCGCTTGCGCATAACGCTGAAAAGCTTCACCATACGGGTTAAAATCCCGTGTGGAGTTGGTATCGTTGCTACACCACGGTACCACATTGGTGACCCCGACAAAGAACGTCAGCGCAGCCTTCGTGCAGCTACTACACCGTGACGTCATCCGACGCGCGCATACGGAGGACACAGAAGCAGCCGTTCGTCACAAGCATTGCCGGTGAAGAGAAAGAAGAACAGTGATTCAACAGGAATCACAAACACATAAGCAGTTTATTACGTCAGAGGTTTGTTGTGGTCCGAGCATAAGCGGTGAGCGATTTAATTTTTTTTAATAAGTCAAGATGTCTGACGTCGAAGAATTTTCTGACGTTGACACTAAAGACGCAGCAGCAGTGCCACCTGCAGAGGTAGCGAGAGTGGGGGTACGCTGCCCACCATTTTGCCCAGAAGAACCGGCATTATGGTTCGCGCAGTTGGAAGGACAATTTGTCCTCTCAAAAGTAACCAGCGATACAACTAAATATTATTATGTCACCACTCAGCTGGAGACTAAATATGCACTGCAGGTTAAGGACATTATAACGAACCCACCTGAAACAAATAAATATATTAAACTTAAAACAGAGCTCATCAGTCGCCTGTCTGCATCCCAGGAAAAGCGGATACAGCAGCTGTTAGTCCATGAGGAGCTCGGGGATAGGAGACCATCACAGTTTCTTCGCCATTTACAAAGCTTAGCCGGACCTTCCGGAGCATCAGATTTCGTGAAGAGCGTATGGACCAATCGTTTACCGCGTAACATTCAGACTGTCATTGCTTCACAGATTGCCGAATTGCAGGTGGAAAAGCTAGCCGAGATCGCAGACAGGGTGCACGAGATAGCCCCGTCAACTCCACAAGTAGCGTCTGCCAGCGCTGATCAAACCAACTTGGCCAAGCAAGTAAGCGAGCTCACGAAGCAAGTAGCCATGCTTACCTCGAAGCTGAACCGAGGGAGACAACACTCACGTTCACGCTCACGCTCACAGGCTCGATACAGAAGGTATGACCGTTCTAATAGCTCTAGATCACAACAACCACCACCAAATCACCCACACTGCTTCTACCATTACAAGTACGGTGATAAAGCCAACAAATGCAAGCAACCCTGCACGTTTACGACGGAAAACGCCAAGGGCGGTCGCAAGTAGCGGCTAACGGCTGCCCCTCTTCCACAGGCCGTCTATTTATAACCGACCGTACAACAAAAGTCCAGTTCCTGGTCGACACAGGCTCGGACTTGTGTGTTTTCCCACGGTCAGCAGTCAAGACGCCAGTAATCCAATCCAGGTTTGACTTAGTGGCAGCCAACAACACTGTCATTCACACTTTTGGACCCATACAACTACAGCTAAACTTAGGTCTACGGAGGAACTATACCTGGAAATTTACGATAGCTGACGTGTCGCGAGCGATAATAGGGGTAGATTTCCTTAGTTTTTATAACCTACTAGTTGACTGTCGAAACCAGCGCTTAATAGACAATGTAACGTCACTATCAGTGTCTGGAGTACATTGCAGGTCATCTGACGACATAGCATCAGTGAAGGCTGTAGTGGGGGACACAGAGTACCACAAAATCCTACGTGAGTACCCCGAGATAACACGGCCGCCAGGAACTCACCTACCCGGTAAGCATAGCACTATGCATTATATTAGGACGACGCCTGGACCACCTGTATCATCCAAACCCCGACGTCTGGATCCCATTCGCACCTTGGCGGCCAAGAAAGAGTTTGAAGATATGCTGGCGAGCGGGGTAGCCAGACGGTCGGAGAGTGCGTGGTCAGCTCCTCTCCACTTAGTAAGGAAAAAGGACGACGGATGGAGACCATGTGGTGACTACAGAGCACTAAACGCCAGAACAATACCAGACAGGTACCCCATCCGTCACATACACGATTTTTCTCATCAGCTGGCAGGGTGTGCAGTCTTCTCTACGATAGATCTAGTTAAAGCATATAACCAAATAGCTATCAACCCTGATGACATTCCAAAGACTGCCATAACAACACCGTTCGGACTATACGAATTCAGGTACATGACCTTTGGATTGCGAAACGCAGCACAGACATTCCAGCGGTTTATCGACGAAGTGCTGCTCGGGCTTGAGTTTTGCTATGGTTACATCGATGACATATTAGTGTATTCAAAAACTCCCGAAGAGCACAAACAACATTTACGAATACTGTTCGAGCGCCTCAGAAACTACGGTATCGTCGTGAACACAACAAAGTGCAATATTGGACGCACAGAGGTAACATTTCTGGGATACTGTGTGTCAGCAGCGGGTACGAAGCCTCTTCAATCAAAAATACAGGCCATCCAGGATTACCCAGCACCCAAGACAGTCAAGGAGCTACGACGATTTTTAGGAATGGTAAACTTTTATCACCGATTCATTCCTCAAGCAGCAAAAACTCAAGCACCATTAAATGCCGTTCTCGCTGGCCCCAAAATAAAAGGAAGCCATCCAGTGGACATGACTCCAGAGCTCCTAAAGGCTTTTGAGGAAACCAAAACTTCACTTTGCAACACAGCTCTACTGGCTCATCCAGATCCATCAGCTGAGTTGGCAATCATCACTGACGCATCAGACACCGCCATAGGCGCCGTGTTACAACAACGAAATGGTAACGACTACCAACCCTTAGCATTTTATTCTCACAAGCTCAGTCCCGCACAGAAGAAGTACAGTCCGTACGAACGCGAATTACTAGCGGCGTATGAGGCTGTGAAGTACTTTCGCCATATGATAGAAGCCAGAGTCTTTGCCATATTTACAGACCACAAACCATTGGTGTATGCATTCAAGGCAAACAGGGAGAACTTACCGCCAAGACAATTCCGGTACCTCGATTTCATCGGACAATTTACAACCGACATCAGGTATTTGCCAGGAAGAGAGAATGTTGTGGCCGATGCCTTGTCACGAGTGGAAGAAGTGTCACCAGCAATCAACTACGAAGACCTTGCAAGATTTCAGAACAATGATTCAGAACTGCAAGGCCTCATCAAAAACGGCTCATCCCTCAAGCTGGAGAAAGTTACCACACTGAACTGCGACAAGCACATATTTTGTGACACTTCCACGGCAAACCCTCGCCCATACGTGACACCACAGCTAAGGAAGCAAGCCTTCAACTCACTACACAACTTACACCACCCAGGAAGTTCCGCTACAGTGCGACTGGTAACTCAAAACTTTGTATGGCCTGGGATACGCAAAAACTGTAGAGAGTGGGCTAGACAATGTTTACAATGCCAAACTAGCAAAATTACCCGCCATACCACTTCACCTCTCTCCACATTCCCAACTACATCCTCCAGATTCACCCATATACACCTAGATATCACAGGGCCCCTAACCCCTTCTTATGATTACAGGTACTGCCTCACTGTCATCGACCGATTTACTCGGTGGCCTGAGGCATACCCATTAAAGGAGGTCACCGCTGAGGCCTGCGCAGCTGCCCTGGTGTCTGGCTGGATAGCTAGATTTGGCTGTCCCGCACGCGTCACTACGGACCAGGGTCGCCAGTTCGAGAGCCACCTTTTCAAGGCCCTTACTACCTTGGTTGGTGCGCGCCATCTCCGCACCACTGCCTACCATCCCGCTGCAAATGGCATCGTCGAGCGACTACATCGACAGCTTAAGGCAGCTATTATGTGTCATTCCCTGTCACAGTGGACAGAAGCCCTACCACTAGTACTACTCGGCATGCGGAGTTCATGGAAGCAAGACATCCAAGCTACGCCTGCGGATCTGGTATATGGAGAACCTATACGACTGCCAGGTCAATTCCTATCTCCCACAGAGCAGTTCACCACAGGTGATGTCACGCAGTACGCCACGCGCCTCCGAGCTCACATGGCCCAACTCACTCCGAGGCCAACATCGTGGCACACGACCTCGCCATTCTACGTTCCTCGAGACCTCCATACTACTTCACACGTCTTCCTACGCCGTGACCACGTCCGAGGGTCTCTGGAGCCACCTTATGCTGGACCATACAAGGTCCTAGAAAGGAAGTCAAAGTACTTCACGATAGAGGTAAAAGGGAAGAAAAGTAATGTTTCTGTTGACAGACTCAAACCAGCCTTTATGATGAAGGAAGAAGAGACGAAGCCAGAGGTAACACCAGTACCCATTGCCACTACCACCTCTGAAACAGCGAGTGAAGAAAAGAGAACCAGAAGCGGGCGGCGCGTGAGGTTTCCAGACTACTATCGACCGTAGCAACGGTCTGGCAGGGGGGAATTGTGGCGCGATCAATATTACATGGATCGCTGCTTTTGATCCCGGAGTGAAACCGCTCCGCTTATGAACTTTGCACCACACTTACAAATCATACGATACTTGTTTGTGTCCGAGTGCAAGCGCACCGTCGCTTACACGTGCCGCGCTCAGCCACTGCGCGCGTGATATTTGTACCAGCAGAGGCGATAACGACCTTGAGCGGCCGGGCGACGACGTGCGCGCAGGCTACGTGTGAGGGAGCAGAACAGCGAGCGCCAGTCCACCGTCGGCTACCAGCCTATCTACTCGCGCCGCGCTTTGCTTTTGTTATTGTGTAGACTTTCGCTTTGATCTTTATTTTGTTAATAGTTTAGTTTAGATTTTAATCAATATACTCATTGCTTCTCGCTGCGAATAATATCATTCATTTCTACGCTTTCGCCTTCATTCTACCCGCTTAACCTCGCAAACCTGCGCTTGCGCATAACGCTGAAAAGCTTCACCATACGGGTTAAAATCCCGTGTGGAGTTGGTATCGTTGCTACACCACGGTACCACAATTTTTATTTTCAAATGAGCTTTTTCTTTTTATTTTATTTAATTTTTTACAATTTGACATTGGAGATTATTTTTATTTTACAAATTGACGTGTATACATTTTAAGTACTTAAAGTATTTTTTTTTCTTTGACATAAATATTTACTTTGCTAAATATTTTCTAAACTATCAATTTCCTTAGATTATTGTAAATGTGAGGACTATGTTGATTGCTTTTTCTTTTCTTTTCAGTATTTTAACGTATGTCTGGCAATTTGAGTATTTTCTGCGGCCTACCCAAATGTCCTTTCTTTGGTATTGTTCGTCAAGTCGTGGAGCTCCTTAGTAGTCCTAAGTTGAGCTTTTCGAATACTGACAAATGCTTACACTGATTGGACAGGTCCACTCAAATCTGTATGGTTCTTTCTTCAAAAGACCATCTCAGACAAATCTGCATGGTTCTCATATGATTTGACCATTACATATTTACTGTATGGATTTTAAAAGAGACTTTGACCCCTGAGTTTGTTTCGGTGTTTCTTCTCAGGGTAGTCAGATAGGAAACACCGGCCTCATCTAGCATAAACTGACGAAGAAAAATTGACGTGTAAAAGTGTTTTTAAACCTATTTACAAAATAAATATCATTTATCATTTGTTGTATAATTAAGGCTAAGATTTTACTTCAAAATCTGTGGATCGCAAAACTAGATTGGGATGACCAAGTACCAGAGCAGTTTGTTAAACGATGGTCTCATTTTATTAATAATTTGCATCACTTATCAGACGTTGTTTTACCACGATATGTTTTAAGAGATAATTTAAGAAGTCAGGCCGCGGAGTTGCACTGCTTCGTGGATGCTTCGCAGCATGCATATGGAGCGTGCGTATATATGCGTTCTGAAGATATAGAGCATAACGCTACTGTTAGACTTCTGTGCGCTAAAACTAGGGTTGCACCTATTAAAGCACTTACAATTCCGCGCTTGGAGCTATGTGCTGCTTTAATCGGTGCTGAATTGTGTGCGAAGATATTACCATATAATGTGGACTGATTCCACTCTGGTACTAGGCTGGTTAAAAACTCAAAATAAGACCTTACAAGCTTTTGTGCGCAACGGAGTTAATAAAATCAACCAACTTACTCAGAGTTTTCAATGGAATCACATTACTACTGATTTCAACCCTGCAGACCTAGCTTCTAGAGGCATTGATACTAAGCAATTGCTGACATCATTTTTGTGGTGGGAAGGTCCTTTATTCCTAAAAGAAGGTCCATCAAAATGGCCTACCCAACCTCAACTTATTCTTAATGACTTACCTGAAACTAAGGTGTTAACTTCAAGTGACAAAATATTGATTAATACTGATTCATTCATTCGATTTCAAAAACATTCAAATTATTCAAGATTAAAAAGATATTTTGCGTATGTTTTACGTTTTATTAATAACTTATTTTTATTATTTATTATTTTCTTTATTGTTGATAGGTTCGCGCTTGACCGCTATCTCACCTGATGGAAAGCGACGATGCGGTCGACGATGGGACACGCTTACCTAGAAGAAACCTATTCACTCTCGATTTAAAGATTCTCGGGTTGTATCTATGTCCCGGCTATCACGAAACACAGACTCCGGCAAAGAATTCCACTCTCTAGCCGCACGCATAATGAATGTGTTCCCAAAACGTTTTGTGCGTGTAGGTGGGATATCCACCATATACCGGTGGCGCATAGCCGTACGTCTGGTAGTCCGATGATGGAACGGGCTAGGCGGAATTAGGTTATGCAATTCCGACGCACACTTCCCGAAATGCAACCGGTAGAAAACCGACAGGCTACCAACTCTGCGTCGATGCTCAAGACTTTGAAGCCTCGACTCGACGAGTATATCATCGCCAATTATTCTTCTGGCTCGCCTCTCAATTGCCTCAAGTGTATCAAGCTGGTATCGGGCACCGTCCCAAAGATGAGAGCAATACTCCATACACGATCGAACTTGCGCTTGATAAAGTTTGAGCAGCTGTTCCGGTGTGAAGTACTGTCTGACCTTTGCGAGGATTCCCAGCTTCTTTGCAGCCAGTTGCCTTTGCTTCGATGTATGACCCAAAGTTGAGTGTTGATGTCAGCGTAACACCAAGAAGGTCAAGATGGTCGGTTATCGGCACGGTTACACCCCGGAAAGTTGGAGAGGGACTGAATTGGCTGCTTTTAGCGGAAAATAGACATGCCTGGGTTTTTGCAGCATTTAACCTGACCAAATTAGCATCACCCCATTCGGAGACAGCCTCCAAGGACAAGTTCAAGCGCTCAACCATAGCCTCTCGGAGAGACTGGATCTGTGACCCACTAGCTCGCGCGCTGAATATGTAACTCTCAGCAACAGTGCTATCGTCTGCATACCCGTAACTGCAAAAATAACAACATAAAATTAATAAGGCCTTTACAAGCTGATGAGTTGGACCGTTCCTCATTAGTGTTATTAAAATTCAGTCAATTGGAGTCCTTCGAAGCAGACATTAAAAATATAAAAGATGGAAAAAAGTTGCATTACAAGAGTAAATTGTTGCCTTTGAATCCATTTTGTGTTGTTAACGGTTTAATCAGAGTAGGAGGCAGACTAATACATTCTGATTGTTCATATGATAAAAAAAAATCCAATCTTGCTAGATGCTAAGTATCATTTAACAAAACTAATAATGCAATACGAACATTCACGTTTGTTTCACGCAGGACCCCAATTATTGCTGTCATCTGTCCGCGAAAGATACTGGCCGCTAGGTGGTAAATACCTAGCTCGCTCCATCATGAAAACATGTACAATATGCACTCGCATGAGAGGTCAATCTATACAGCCGATAATGGGGGACTTGCCCAGTGTGAGAGTAAAACAATTTTTTTACTTTTAATGAATGTGGTATGGACTTTGCTGGCATTCATGATTTCAACTAAAAAAGGCCGTGGTTACCGCGTTACTAAAGCTTACCTCTGCGTATTCATTTGTCTAGCCACCAAGGCAATACATCTTGAAGTGGTCAGTGACCTAACCACTGAAGCCTTTATAATATGTTTACGTAGGTTTGTATCACGTCGCGGTAAACCACGTGAAATTTACTGCGATAACGGCAAAAACTTCGTAGGTGCGAACAATGAGTTGGGCAGAATAGTGAGGTCCAGTCGTCAGTCTGTCTCAGACTACGCCTCTAATGAAGGGATTAAATTTATGTTTGCTTACTCACCACACTTCGGAGGAATATGGGAGGCTGGCGTCAAATCCGCCAAATATCATTTGAAGCGCGTGGCTGGTAATGCTTTCCTTACGTATGAAGAATTGACAACGCTCTTCTGTCAAATCGAAGCAATTCTTAATTCTCGCCCAATCTCTCCTCTTTCTTCGGATCCTACAGACACTAACCCGTTAACTCTTGGGCACTTCCTAATTGGCCATCCATTGATGTCGGTGCTGTCGTTACCAGTCAATAACACAACCCAAAAAGATACCAGCTGATAGAAAAAATAAGGCAGCAATTTTGGAAGCGACGGCGACTCGAATTCATGGTAGAACTGCAAACCCGGACAAAGTGGAGGGCAAAACAAACCCCGCTTCAGATTGGTGACCTGGTGGTGCTGAAGGAAGATACCCTCATGCCACATGACTGGCGCAAGGACCGCGTCGTGAAAATGTACCCGGGTGGCGACGGGATAGTTCGTGTTGCAGTTATGCATACAAATAAGTGCACGGTAAAACGTGCCGTCAATAAGATGTGCCTTTTACCTATGGTACCATAAATCTTGTCATCTTGTTGAATAGCTTTCCTTCAACGTCCCGGAGTATGTCTACGCAAGTATGGAGAGCAGCAGCACCTGAGTTGTGGATGCGGCAGCAGATGACAACCTTTTTAGAATATTCTTGTTTTAAAAATTATATGTGACAGCAATGTGACAGTTGTAAAAAACGAAAGATTTTTTTTGTGAAGATTAAATACGTAAAATATTACAAGAATTTGCATTTTTTATTAATGTAAACTATAAAACTTAAATTTTTTCATCGTTAAAAAGCAGATTTATTCCTGAGTGACATAGGCTATATTTTATGTACGCGGGAAAAGCCGTGTGCAAAAGCTAGTTTTACAAATGATATGTTTTAAAATGGCCATCTTCTGGCGCAACCATGTAACGCACTTGTGTAACATGGTTGCGTCAGAAGATAGCACACAAACAGAGCGACAGGCACACACACTCGATTGGCTATAAGGCGCCTGAGAGCTGCACTTACTAACTCACATACCTACTTTAATACCTATTATTTGGTAGTCCTCATCAGTCATTGCCTTCCTGTCCTCCCATATTACATATCTGACTCCGCTACTGAATGTCGAAGTTTGAAATGTCGACGTATGTTAGTTCTAAAGTACAGGATCTCGATGTACGCCAGTTCGAAAGTTCACTGGAGCGAAGTATGCAAGGCCGACGTATCGTTAGTTAGAAAGCATACGAGTGCAATGTACGCCAGTTCGAAATTACCCTGTTACGAAGTATGAAAATTAAATGCCTCCGTACTGTTACTGGTACTCCTACAACATTATAATTAGCAAATTTGTGTAAAAATAAATTTACTTCATTTTTTATATAGAGACAGACACGGATATTAGTAATTGTTTGTACCTATTATTATGATAAATATATTTAAACGGAAGTTTAACGCAACATTTTAAAAATATTAAGTTTACCAGGTACTATATTTATTGCAAAATTATAGAAATTGTGATTCTACTCAGGGTCGGCAACACATGTCCACCTCCCACTCAATCAGTATAATCCTCCTCTTTGTATAGGTGCACAAACCCAGACAAATGTTTCCGTTTGTTACTATGGATGAAGAATTAAATTACAATAGTACACACATCTTGCATCACATATTTTTTACTCACTAATCTTTCTGGTTATCAAAAGTCAATTACTATTCTGACCCAAAACTTTTGCAGAAATTAAGAAAACATAGCTTTATCATTATGATTTTATATTATTTAATATTACAATTGCACATAAATACGTATCAGTCATTTTATGATGTTATGGACAGGTTTACCAAACGTACTCTAAAATAGAGTATTATACTCTATATCATTTAGTTGTACTCTATAATTAGTCTAGTCAAATTAGGTCATTTTTTAATAAAGATTGGACTAAATTCTCTGGAGAGGCAAAAACGTTTCTGATGGTATTGTATGAGTGAAAAATAGAGTATAAAAAAAAAAAAATCATTTGGCACCCCTACGGAAGGGGGTGAAAACTGTTTATTGCTCATAACTAACCAGAGAATATAGGTGTACTCACCATTTTTTTTTTATGGTATATTAAACCTCAACCTACATTATTGCATTTTAATTATTTTAATTAGACCAACGCAGCATTAGAAAAAAATAAAAATGTTATTTTTGGCCATTGCGGCATTGGGGAAAATTGTGTAGTTTTGTAAACTGATGAAAGTGTTATACATTTCGACCTAAGTACATGATTGATTTTGCACCCCAGTGCGACGTATGGAAATTAGTTTTTCACGTTTTTTTGCCTCTGTACTTCGGGGGAAATTTAAGTAGTTTTGAAAATAATCATAATTACATTAATTTGATTTCCTTTATATTTGCACCCTATAAAAAATTAGCATTTTTTTATGGAACATACGTTTTTCTAGTGTTGTCTTAATTGCCAAAGAACTATTACGCCATGGAAGTGACAAGCGCGCGACACGGAATAATAAACTGACAAGAAGAGATAAGCGTAGTCATTACTTAGGAGTGTTGTGGGATGTGTTTTACGAGGAAGAAGTACTTTCTGATTGTAAATGCTCTGTTAGTAAGTGTTAGTAAAGAAACCTAATTTTGTTTTTATATAAAAAAAAAACATTTAAAAAACCGTCTATGGTTAAACAAAAAAAACGAGAGTGTCTTATATTTATCTTATTATACTCATTTTGCTTAAAATAATGCCATAAACAATCACTAGTTCGATGGAAAGGCTACTATTTAATATAATAGACAAATTTAAAGACGCAAAAAGTGAATTAAATTAAAAACATGCAGATAAAATGCGACGGTTGGATACAATAATATCATTTCTAGGTTAGTTTTTTAATTACTATCATAAAAACTTGATACTTTTTGACTATTTAATAATTGTAATATTACTCACACGGTGTATTATACTTTTCAGGAGGTTTCGGCAATGAGTAGACGAAACTCCTAATTATGAAAACAGTAAAGGACATGGAAAGTTGTATATTTCGTATGCGCGCTATCTAGCAAAGTAGGGGCGGACATTTGAACGATATTATATTTCATACATAATGACATCAATCGGCCATTCAAATTAATAAAAAAAATCGATAACACACAATTTGTTTTATTCAAATTTAAAGATTCCAGGGAAGTGTTTATTGAAAGACCCACTGGCTCCACAAATGATTGGACCTGTGTTTTGTATAACATTCGATGTTGTCCTGGTATGAAGCGCCGTCAGTGCCGGATTAAACCGACGCGGAGTCTATTGCTAATTCGACCAAGGGGCCCCCTTCTACTAAGCAATTAATTTAATAGTAAGATACTAATTAATTTAGTACTTTTGGAAAACCTAGATGATGATCGTTTTTTGCATACCCCGAATGATTAGAATTTTGCTTAGGACGTTTTAGGTTTTCTTCTGACAAGTAATACAGAAATAAGGAGTCTTTTCGATGCTGATGGCGAAGCCTTTGTGAATTTATACAAAAAAGCTGTGCAGTTAAGATTTACCAATAGGATGCAACATTTATTCTGCCGTGTTACCGAAAAAGGGCACAACTAACACTTTTTGTCAAAATGAGTTATATATATATTCAGAACAGGAAAAAAAGGCCTATCTGCCTGATTTTTTGTGGATTTTTAACTACAAAATAAACACACAGCAGTAGTACAGTATAAGCTGAAAGGGCACAACTGCATCATTTTTTAAGTTTTATTACATTAAAAAGGCATATTGTGAGATATGACTTTTATTTTACCTTTTTATTATTGATATTTAATGGAAAGGGCATAACTGACGTACGTCAAATATAAAAGGCTTATGTGGCAATTGTGCTTATTTTTTATACGAACACTTTAGCAATTAATGTAGAAAGAAAAGTCACAACCGGCAGTTATGCCCTTTCTATTTACCCCTAACGCTTATATATGTTATATAAAAAAGGCACATTGGCGTTTGTGCCTTTACTACTAAACATTTCTGAACGGAAATGAAGTGAGGGGGACAAGGTATGCAGGGAATCCGTCAGTTGTGCCTGATGTGTAGAGGCGACTCCACGCTTGTCGGTGCAGCTTGTTCAGAGGGGTATCACGAGTGAAAGGAAATCTGCCATACTCACAAAGCTTGGTCTACTTATGCCCACTAACAGGATTGTTTTTTGGGAAACTACCTGTAAATGATCGAGCAGTCGATTTGTTTCAAAAGCAAAAAGACTGAAATAATGCAGGACTGGTTTTTTATACTCACTTTAGTGTCGATTTAATTATTATGAGAATTAATATTAGGTGCTTTGAAGTTTCTAATTTTCAGGTTTAGAATTATTTTGTGTTTAATTTTGATAATAAAAAGTTCCTACTTATTTTGTAACCTTGTCAAGATTGTGATAGAGACATGCATAGTGCCATTTTCATTAATAAGAAGTTAATTCCGTTCATTGGTTAGTGATAAAAATTTAACTACTTAGATGTTTGATACATAATTGTTATGATAATTATTGTTTTTGTAAACTTCGTTTTGTTTTTTTGATAAATATATTGAAGTTCCTAACTGGCTGTGTTACCTAATTTTTAACCAAGAGATATTTTGAAGTGTCATTTTTAGTAAACAATTCTGTTTTTGTTTTGTTGAATCCTTCAATTATTGATATAATTAATATTGATAGTAATTCTGAAAATTTGTTTGTGTAAACTTTTTGAAATAAATGTTTTATTTTCTTACAACTGCCTTATTTTATTTCTTATACAATGACATTTATCAGCCTCTTTTAAAATATACAATTCCACTGCGGAGACACAATAAAATACTCTCACAAAGTATAAAATATAAATATTAGGAATTAATTCTAATATTTACTGTACCCTTTTTTTGTAATGGATAGGCTCGCGTTTGCCCATATCTCACCTGATGGTAAGCGATGATGTGGCCGACGATGGAACACGCCTATGTATTTATTTAAATAATTTACAGTGAAAAGGCACAATTGAGTAAATATGCCTTTTTATCGTAAAATTTTAAATGTTTTACTCAAAATTTTACATTGAAAAGGCATATTTGGTTATATGTGCCTTTTAAACATAATATTGCTCTTTTCATGTTATTTTTTATGTTAAGTTAAAAATAAATATGGTAATTATTAAATACTTCCATTAAAATTAAAAATATAATATTGCTATCGTTGTATACATACTAAAAAAACGCAATTTTGTACATTTACACCATTTGGAGAAACACATTTTAAACGTGTTTTTTTTAACAAAATTCAAAAAATATTTTAATCTCGATTTTCTCAACATTTGTAAAATGTTAGTTGTGCCTTTTCTAATTACGACGGCAGTATTTTTCTTTGGAGTAAGTTAGATTTAGCCAATTTTTAAGTGGAGTAATCTTTCTGAGAGATTGATCTCATCAACATGCCAACATCGATAGTCGTCATCATTTCAGCTGAAAGGCTTCCATTGCTAGACAAAAGTTTTTCCTATGTCACCACAACGGCCGATCCAGTTTATCACGCCTCCATCGAATTCACGTGAACCTTACTAAATAAAAGGTTATCGGTACCCTTGTTGCGAGACCTTTCAACGTTACGTCTTCAGGTATCCGGTCGCCATTCCAGAACCTTTCGGCCCCATCGATCATCTGTTCTGCGAGCAATGTACCCAGCTTACTGCCACTTAAGCTTATCTTCCTCTCCATTGCTCTTTGTGTTACTTAAAACCATCTGATGAGGCGCATTGTGAACGACCACGTTTCAGAGCCAAATGTCACTACACACAGGCAATGTAATATTCACATAGACACACAAAATATGTAATTCCCTAAAAACCTTGTTTAAGCTTATTCTTAGTAGGGTTATTAAGATTGAGCTTAACCTACACGTATTAAAATTAAGTGGTTTTAGCTAGCGCCGCTAGAAGCTGCTGGCTAAAGCTACCCTTTCTAAAATAAGCTTGAACAAGGCTATTATTCACCAATAACTCCGTGGATTTTAAGATCACTTGCGTAAAAAGTACGATGATGGGATAAATTCTAAGAGATCTTCTATTCTGTAGTTTGCTTGCAGGATAGTCTGAAGTAAAGTGACTATCTCATCACATCCAAAAAAATCAGCTGTATTTAGGTTTCACGCAGTACCAATATTTTGACTAGTTTTTTTTTTATGTTAAAAAATGCGGGATCCCTGAACGCGCGGGGCCCCAAAATGGGGGAGTCTGTAACATTTGCTACTCTTGCTACATGGCTAATCCACCACTGAGTGCCATCTAACCTTTGCATGAATGTCGAGTTTCCTAGCAGCTACCGTAGCTCAATGAACTGCCCAAAGTTTAAGGAAATTTCAACTCCCAAGAGCTGAAGGCGGTCGATACACTCCAAGGATACATTCTAAAAAGCAGGTGCCAAGGTGATCAGGCAGCTTTTGGCAGTGAACGGAGATGCTTGACTTTTGGCGGCATTGAATATCGCGGCTAAATAAGCAGCACATGTTTAATTGTTAAATTAACATGCATCATATATATATCGTATACTTATTGTTTTCATGAATAATCAAACGTATCAACTCCGTTTAAGTGGCGTACAGCTAGGATAAACAGCTTCAATTTTTTTTTTAATACGGCCTCCTTTTTGTTTTGCCATCTTTCGTTGGTCAGAGTCTACACCAAAATAACATTTTTTGCAATTTTTGTCTGTCTGTCTGTCTGTTTGTCCGGGCTAATCTCTGATATGGCCTGATTTTGACGGGACTTTTTTAGCAAGTAGCTGATGTAATAAGGAGTAACATGAGCTACTTTTATTTTAGAAAAAATAAATTGAAAATCCTGTAGTCCACGCGAACAAATTCGCGGACACAGCTAGTTTCAAATAAATTAGTTGTATTTCGGTTGTCTTTAGAACTATAAACCGTGTGACAGCGCTGATTATTCTACGGCATCGGGTAAGGTAGGAACAAAAAAATATTAGTATAAAAAATGTGGAGTTTTAAGTATGCGCCTCAAAAAGAAATTGGGTAAGGGCGAGTCGGACTCGCACACTGAGGATTCCGTATCAACTAACTTAAATAAAATAAATATCTAGCTTTTGCCAGCGGCAATTTTTCCTATACTTATGCTATAAGACTTGCTTCATGCCAAATTTCAGGGTTCTAGGTCAACGGGAAGTACCTTTATGATTCCCTTGAGTGTCGAAATATATTTTTTTTGCGACGTAAATGCCAGTATCTTTTTTATTCGTTAACTTAGAAGTTTTTACTTTTACACAGCTTTAAGGGACCGCAGTCTTGAGTATTCGGTTTATATTTCAACTTGATACTTGCACTTGTTCCCGAGATAAAGGGACTTGACAGACAGACGGACGAACAACAAAGTGATTCTATAAGGATTCTGTTTTTTCCTTTTGAGGTACAGAAAGAAATAAAGATCGACAGAGAATTGATATGATTTTCATAATTTCTTGTTAAATAAATATTTAATACAGGGGCAGGTCGGGAGGTCACGACAAACAATGCAATACACTTCATAATCCATTTTTCACAACGCAGCTAATAAAATAGAGGAAATTATAGTTATTAATTTGTATAGCGCAGGGATCGATTCTTGCCACAAAAATGATCTAAACGCATATACATGCACGCACTTACTTACTCACGACCCCGCCGCGCGCGCGCCGCGCGACCCCGCGTTCGCCCTCCGAGCGCCACGAGGCGCAGTATGTATTCATGTTAACTCTACATAAACTTCCAGTTATATATTTCTTATTTTTATTACGTGCGAATGTTTTATATATAGAATACATTATATATTAAAAAATCCATGACTACACTAATTTGCCCCGAAGTACAATCTACAAATATTGTAAAATGCTGTTTTCCTAGGGGTGCAAAAGGGTGCAAAAATAACTGGGTGTATAGGATGCTTTAAAAAGCTTATTACGAGTTTGCACCAACTGGCTAAATTTCCCTTGAGCCGCAAATTAAAAATAATGAATTATTAGTGTTTCATACACCTCACACTTTTTTCGTAAAAAGTAATTATACACCAAAGGGGTATCTACATATATCTAAACTTACCACAACTAAATACTTATGAAATTTTTAAATTTTGGGACTTTAATGTTAAAACCTAATATTAAACGATGTTCCGTACATAACAAGAATGGTGCAAACTCAGAGAAGACTTATATTCATGTTTTCTAATGATTCCACAAAAAATTACAACTACACGAATTAAGTCCAATCTTTTTGCTAATTTGACTAGACTAAATATATAACAGTAATAGAGGACGCTAAAATACTCTTTTTTTACAGTTTACTATACTAGTGCCAGTCACACATATAAGATGCATATACCCATAACTAATCCTAACCAAATAACATCAAGTTCTATTTTCATGAATGTGAAGTGGCGGGAAGAGAGGAACGCGATGTAAAGGTCATGGGGGAGGATCCGACTCGGTTTTTTTAATAATGCGGCCATAAACCAAATTAGTTTTCGATTATAAATAATAATAATAATAATATCATCTGTGGTTCGACTGTCAACCTGAAGTGTCGAAAAATTTTTTCTCCGAATTTTTGCAAAACACAAATACTAAATACCTTACCAAAATGAGATTATCCAAAGAAAAAAAAGGTCTAAAAGTACAATAAAACCACCGTTATTGTGAAATACGTGTACCTATCTGTGTAAAATGGCTTCACGTAAAATATACCATATGACATATTTATGACATAGAAAAATATCGACAAGGAAATACAAATGTTGACTAGAGCCGCAGCTCGACGTGCACGCCCACCACCTCCGGCCTCGTCGCTCAGCTCCGCCTCGCCGCCGCCGGATCCCAGCCCCACCGTGAGTGCTGTGACACCGGCCGTGGCAGCTGCGTCGAGCTCGAGCGACGAGTACTACTCGCCGCCGACGACACCACCACCTGCGCGTCGCCGGGGAGGACGCCGGCCGCCGGCATGTTTCGGACCTCAAGGCCCACCGGCCTCTGATAGGGTCCCAGCTACCGGTGGAAGTGTGCCGCGCATGCGATGGACGCAATCGACCAATGAAAACGTCATGCGCGCATACTATGGGGCTACAGAGGGAGGAAACAATCTGACCGCGTACCGTGTTCGGATGCTCTCTTTGTTTCAGGTGCTTGAGCCAGCCGTCAACGTTTCAGCCCAACGACTATCGGATCAGGTGCGGGTCATCCAGCGTAATCATATGTTGGACGATACTGTACTTGATCGCCTCCGAACGGAAATGAGTAACCATGTCATTGCTCCTTCGTCGCAACCAGTGGTACCAGTGATGGTACCACCGTCTAACCATGTCGCCAACCCTGCTGACGTGGAGAGTACTGACATGGTTATACAAGTAAGTACCCAGTGCACTAATGAATTGAAGAGTGCTTTGGAATGCGCTATTCGCGAGTATCGAAACATGCCGTCCGTACTTAGGCCGCGCTTACCTCGCTTGCCCATGCATAACAAGAATAAGGCGCTGGTGGCTGCTCTGGATATGCAATTGTCAAATTATTTTGACAACTGCAAAGATCTCACTGATGCACACTCGATCATGTACTGCGCGGCTGTAGCGGCATGTCGTGTAGCTCACGTCAAATTTCCAAATAGTGATGTAGCTACACGACCAAAACCAGCTGTGCCGGCCTGGCAGTGCAGGATCGAGCGTCGTATTGGTGGGGCCAGAGCACTCATCGGCAAATTAATCTGCTTCAGGGAGGGCAACACTCGCCCAAGAGTGATGCGCTTTGTGAGACGGGCATTTTCGGGGACTGACATCTGCCCCCGAGACTATATGCTCCGTGTCACAGAGCGCATCGACTTCCTGAAGCAGAAGGTGTATGCATGGGCAAACCGAATCCGCAGGTATAAGCGGCGGGTGGAGCGGTACACCCAGAATCGCGCATTCCAAAATAATGAAAGGTGGGTATACAGGGCTTGGGAGCGACCGGACCAAGGTGTGACTGACACGCGCCTTCCGGATGATGACGCCATGTGTTCGTTTTGGCGCAACATCTGGTCGGTGCCTGTCAGTCATACTGAAGGTGGTTGGACTCGAGAGGTCGAACAAGCGTGCGAACCGATAACAGAAATGGGGGCAATCACAATCAGCCCCCAGGATGTGGCCCGTGCAGTCCGTCCGTTGCCTAATTGGAAATCTCCAGGGCCGGACGGACTGCACAACTTTTGGATAAAGTGGCTTCAAAGGTCGCACGCTTGTTTGGCATCTCAGTACCAGGCTGCCTTGGAGTCTAGTTCACTACCCGAGTTCCTAACAACAGGAGTTACCCACCTGCTCCACAAATCAGGTAGTACCGCGGAACCTAAAAATTATAGGCCGATAACGTGCTTACCTACGGTCTATAAAGTTCTTACATCTATTTTGAGAAATAAGATTAACAACCATATTGACAATAATTCAATCATGTCTGCCTCTCAGAATGGATGTAGGAAAGGGTCCCGTGGTACTAAGGAGCTGCTCCTCATTGATATGGCCATTAGCCAACAGGTTCGGCGCTCCCGAAAGGATCTGTCGACATGTTGGATAGACTATAAGAAGGCCTATGACTCAGTTCCTCATACATGGCTCATGAGGGTGCTAGAATTGTACAAAATTGATGCAACACTACGCACCTTCCTGATGTCGTGTATGAGGCAATGGAGGACGGTCCTTCGCTATCCAGGATGTCGAAATATTCAGAGGAGCAGTGAACCGGTGAGGATTGAGCGGGGTATATTCCAGGGTGATAGTTTGAGTCCGCTTTGGTTTTGCCTAGCCTTGAATCCTCTAAGCACACTGCTGGAGAATTCAGGCCTAGGCTATCAGTTGAAGAGAGGTGGTCAGGTTACATCTCACCTCCTTTACATGGATGACTTGAAACTTTTTGCCCCCAACAAGCTTCAACTGATGGAGCTACTGAAGGTAACTGAAACCTTCAGTAGTGCCATCAGGATGGAGTTTGGTGTGGACAAATGTGCGGTCATGCATGTAAAGCGAGGGGAGATTGTGGAGTCCGTGAGTACTCAACTCTCGGACTCCATAAGCTTGAGATCCCTCTCTGCAACTGAAACCTATAAGTATTTGGGTATGTCGGAAGCTTTAGGTATCAATGCCACTGACATGAAGCAATCGTTGAGGGAGCGCTTCTTTGGACGCCTGAAGAAGGTATTCAATAGCCTTCTTTCAGGCGGAAACAAGGTGCGCGCCTTCAACGGTTGGGTCATGCCGGTATTGATGTACTCTTTCGGCGTACTCAAATGGACTCAAACAGAACTGGACGCCCTGGACAGGCGAGTTCGTTCACTGCTTACTGCAAACCGAATGCATCACCCACGGTCATCGGTGATGAGACTGTATATCCCGCGGAAGTGTGGGGGTCGAGGCTTTTTAAATGCTAAGACCCTGCACAATCGCGAGGTATGCAGTCTCAGGGAATATTTCCTAGCCGCCGACGTGGGTATGCATCGTGATGTAGTAGCAGTGGACAAGGGACTCACCCCGCTCTCCTTGGCTAACGAGAACTGGCGCAAACCTGTAGTGCTTGACACTAACGATCGCAAGGAAGTATGGCAGAGTAAGGAACTGCACGGACGCTTTTTCCGGGCCCTTCATGGGCCCGATGTAGACCAACTAGCGTCCGTAGCCTGGTTGCGCGTCGGTGACCTCTTTGGGGAAACCGAAGGTTTTGTCTGTGCAATTATGGACGAAGTTATCATGACGAAGAACTACCGAAGATTTATTGTGAAGGACGGTACGGTTGACATCTGTCGGGCATGTCACCGTCCGGGTGAATCGATCCGCCACATTATTTCAGGTTGTTCTCGTCTAGCTAACGGGGAATACTTGCATAGACACAACCTTGTAGCCAGGATTATCCATCAGCAACTTGCTCTGAAGTACTCTCTTGTGGAATCGGAGGTGCCGTACTACAGGTATGTGCCCGACCCAGTTCTCGATAATGGCGATAGAGTGCGTCTACTGAAAGCGTAACCTGGAGTTTTTTTTTTAAATTAAATTGGCAACAATGTTTTGCCGAAAAAAAATCACGTCAAACTCGTCAAAGTCTATGGTTGCAATTGTCAGTTTTTGGAAACAGATATTTATTTTTCAAGAATAATTGCTTAATTATGGGAAAAACAATAAACAGTAACGTGCAAAAACTGCTACACACTATGATTAATAAATTCAAACAAAAACAAGAAGAGAAACCAGGTGTTTTCAATGAAAACCAACAATGTTTATATACGATTTCTGAATTTTTAAGTTAGTATGACGTTATAATCTTGATCCTTGTCGACTAATATGTATTAGTAGATAGTTATATTTAGGATATAATGATAATTTTTTTTCTTATATTTTTAGATAATCTGACATATTGCGAATTTCATAATGGACAAAAACATCGAACAAAGAAGGCTTTTGGTGAATCAACTTAATCAAAAAAACACATGCTAGTGAGTGGTAGAATGCGTTCAAAAGCAGTTGAGATGTAATGAAAGATTTGCCTCACTCTGTCTGGTAGTGCATCAAAGTCTTCAACTGAAGTTAAAATCGCAAAACTGAAGGAAATAGTGACTGAAATCTTAGTTCAAGTTTGAGGGAGATAGCTGCTGAACTTTTTGTGTCTCACGAGTCAATCCATATCATTTAAAACAATCACTGGAGTATAAAACATGTTTCCTTGACTAATCTCAAAAGATCTGAATTTTCTCTACCTATGCTAAATGATAAATGATATTTATTTTGCAAATAGGTTTAAAAAACACTTTTACACGTCAAATTTTTTTTTTCGTCAGGTTAATCTAGATGAGGCCGTTGTTGCCTGGCTGACTACCCTGAGAAGAAACACCGAAACAAACTCAGGGGTCAAAGTCTCTTTTAAGGTGCATACAGTAAATATGTAATGGTCAAATCACATGAGAACCATGCAGAATGCTAAAACGAATCGATCCCAACCCAATAATCTTGAAACACATTATTAGTGTTGGCGAGATGTGATGAAGTTGAAATGTGACTATTTTATTTGACTATCGCGGTGTTGTGCACTTGTTATTCTTGCCAGAAGGCCAAATGGTAAATAAAGAATATTATTTGAATATTATATAGCGACATTTGAGAGATCAGATAAAAAAAATAATTTGGAATAATAACTAACATTTTGTGTATTATTGACCTTTACCATACACCCACCAAATAATTAAGTCTACACACATGTTTTGACTAGGATTTAAGTTCTTATACAACTATTATACAATTGTCATAAATACAAAAAATACTCTAGTATCAAAACTTTTTTCTCCTACTATTTCAATAATACCACATTCAAAATTTTTGGTTGTAACCTCTTTTTCTCAGGTCACGCTTTCATTAGACGGACTCTATCACAATGTACTGGGATCGGTCCATCATCACTGACAGGACTATTGTAGCCAATAAGCCTGATATAGTGGTGGTGGACCGAAGCGAGAGGCGTGCAATGATTGTTGATATATCCGTTCCGCATGACGAGAACCTCGTGAAAGCTGAGAAAGATAAACAAATCAAGTATATCGACTTGGCTCGCGAGGTTGTCGACATGTGGGATGTAGACTCGGCAATCATTGTACCGATAGTCGTGTCGGGTAATGGCTTAATAGCCAAGAGCCTCGACCAACATCTGAGGAGGCTCGCGTTAGGTAGCTGGATCAAGGGCTTGATTCAGAAAGCGGTACTCCTGGACACGGCTCGTATTGTTAGGAGGTTCCTCTCTCTGGAGCCCTGACCTATATGACCTATATTTTTAAATGTTTTTTTTTTATATTGAAATATTTAAAAATGTAATTTATATGTAATATTTATGAATAAATGAGAATAATAATAAAGTGGCTAAAAATAGGAAGTCTGTTTCCAGAAACCGAAGGTTTTATGATAGCCATACAAGACCAAATTATTAAGACAAGAAACTACAGGAAATATATTATTAAAGACCCTACTATCACAAATGACAAATGTCGTAGGTGTCATACACAACCAGAAACCATACAACATATAACCGGATCATGCACTACACTTACACAAACGGACTACACTCACCGACACAATCAAGTTGCTAACATCATCCATCAAAAGCTAGCAATTAAGTATAGTCTTATACAAAACTCCGGCACGCCTTACTACAAATATAAACCTGAAACTATCTTAGAGAATGACGCATACAAACTTTACTACGACCGCGCCATACTTACAGATAGGACCATCCACTATAACAGACCAGACATAACACTTCAGGATAAAATTAATAAAGTCACTTACCTCATAGACATTGCAGTTCCCAACACCCACAACCTACAAAAAACCATATCCGAAAAAATCAGCAAATACGCTGACCTTAAAGACGAAATAACAAGATTGTGGAGACAAGACAAAGTTTACGTTATACCTATAGTCCTCTCCACGACAGGCGTAATCCCCAACCATCTCCTCCGTAGTTTAAAATTAATAGATTTAGAAGAATCCGTTTACATATCCCTACAGAAAGCTGCCATATTAAACACATGCAGAATAGTTAGGAAATTCATGCAGTTGGAAGACGACAATACACCCCTACACTGAAAACACCATACATGCTACATTAACTTGGCTTTGGCCCGTAAATGTAGTCGAAACCAGCCATGAGCTGAGAAAAATAACACTTCCGAAAATAATAATAATATTCTGTGGTTCGACTGTCAACCTGAAGTGTCGAAAAATTTTTTCTCCGATTTTTTGCAAAACACAAATAATAAATACGTTACCAAAATGAGATTATCCAAAGAAAAAAAAGGTCTAAAAGTACAATAAAACCACCGTTATTGTGAAACACGTGTACCTATCTGTGTAAAATGGCTTCACGTAAAATATACCATATGACATATTTATGACATAGAAAAATTTCGACAAGGAAACACAAATGTTGACCAGAGCCGCAGCTCGACGTGCACGCCCACCACCTCCGGCCTCGTCGCTCAGCTCCGCCTCGCCGCCGCCGGATCCCAGCCCCACCGTGAGTGCTGTGACACCGGCCGTGGCAGCTGCGTCGAGCTCGAGCGACGAGTACTACTCGCCGCCGACGACACCACCACCTGCGCGTCGTCGGGGAGGACGCCGGCCGCCGGCATGTTTCGGACCTCGAGGCCCACCGGCCTCTGATAGGGTCCCAGCTACCGGTGGAAGTGTGCCGCGCATGCGATGGACGCAATCGACCAATGAAAACGTCATGCGCGCATACTATGGGGCTACAGAGGGAGGAAACAATCTGACCGCGTACCGTGTTCGGATGCTCTCTTTGTTTCAGGTGCTTGAGCCAGCCGTCAACGTTTCAGCCCAACGACTATCGGATCAGGTGCGGGTCATCCAGCGTAATCATATGTTGGACGATACTGTACTTGATCGCCTCCGAACGGAAATGAGTAACCATGCCAATGCTCCTTCGTCGCAACCAGTGGCACCAGTGATGGTACCACCGTCTAACCATGTCGCCAACCCTGCTGACGAGGAGAGTACTGGCATGGTTATACAAGTAAGTACCCAGTGCACTAATGAACTGAGGAGTGCTTTGGAATGCGCTATTCGCGAGTATCGAAACATGCCGTCCGTACTTAGGCCGCGCTTACCTCGCTTGCCCATGCATAACAAGAATAAGGCGCTGGTGGCTGCTCTGGATATGCAATTGTCAAATTATTTTGACAACTGCAAAGATCTCACTGATACACACTCGATCATGTACTGCGCGGCTGTAGCGGCATGTCGTGTAGCTCACGTCAAATTTCCAAATAGTGACGTAGCTACACGACCAAAACCAGCTGTGCCGGCCTGGCAGTGCAGGATCGAGCGTCGTATTGGTGAGGCCAGAGCACTCATCGGCAAATTAATCTGCTTCAGGGAGGGCAACACTCGCCCAAGAGTGATGCGCTTTGTGAGACGGGCATTTTCGGGGACTGACATCAGCCCCCGAGACTATATGCCCCGTGTCACAGAGCGCATCGACTTCCTGAAGCAGAAGGTGTATGCATGGGCAAACCGAATCCGCAGGTATAAGCGGCGGGTGGAGCGGTACACCCAGAATCGCGCATTCCAAAGTAATGAAAGGTGGGTATACAGGGCTTGGGAGCGACCGGACCAAGGTGTGACTGACACGCGCCTTCCGGATGATGACGCCATGTGTTCTTTCTGGCGCAACATCTGGTCGGTGCCTGTCAGTCATACTGAAGGTAGTTGGACTGGAGTGGTCGAACGAGCGTGCGAATCAATAACAGAAATGGGGGCAATCACAATCAGCCCCCAAGATGTGGCCCGTGCAGTCCGTCCGTTGCCTAACTGGAAATCTCCAGGGCCGGACGGACTGCACAATTTTTGGATAAAGTGGCTACAAAGATCGCACGCTCGTTTGGCATCTCAGTATCAGGCTGCCTTGGAGTCTAGTTCGCTACCCGAGTTCCTAACAACAGGAGTTACCCACCTGCTCCACAAATCAGGTAGTACCGCGGAACCTAAAAATTATAGACCGATAACGTGCTTACCTACGGTCTATAAAGTTCTTACATCTATTTTGAGAGATAAGATTAACAACCATATTGACAATAATTCAATTATGTCTGCCTCTCAGAATGGATGTAGGAAAGGGTCCCGTGGTACTAAGGAGCTGCTCCTCATTGATATGGCCATTAGCCAACAGGTTCGGCGCTCCCGAAACGATCTGTCGACATGTTGGATAGACTATAAGAAGGCCTATGACTCAGTTCCTCATACATGGCTCATGAGGGTGCTGGAGTTGTATAAAGTTGATGCAACTCTTCGCACCTTCCTGATGTCATGTATGAGGCAATGGAGGACGGTCCTTCGCTATCCAGGATGTCGAAATATCCAGAGGAACAGCGAACCGGTAAGGATCGAGCGAGGTATATTCCAGGGTGACAGTTTGAGTCCGCTTTGGTTCTGCCTAGCCTTGAATCCTCTGAGCACACTGCTGGAGAATTCAGGCCTAGGCTATCGGTTGAAAAGAGGTGGTCAGGTTATATCTCACCTCCTTTATATGGATGACTTGAAGCTCTTTGCCCCCAACAATCTGCAACTGATGGAGCTACTGAAGGTAACGGAAACCTTCAGTAGTGCCATCAGGATGGAGTTTGGTGTGGACAAATGTGCAGTCATGCATATAAAGCGAGGGGAGATTGTGGAATTCGTGGGTACCCAACTCTCGGATTCCATACATCTGAGATCCCTCTCTCCAACCGAAACCTACAAGTATTTGGGTATGTCGGAAGCGTTAGGCATCAATGCCACTGTCATGAAGCAATCGTTGAAGGAGCGCTTCTTTGGCCGCCTGAAGAAGGTACTTAACAGCCTTCTGTCAGGTGGAAACAAGGTGCGTGCCTTCAACGGTTGGGTCATGCCGGTATTGATGTACGCTTTCGGTGTACTCAAATGGACTCAAACGGAACTTGACGCCCTGGATAGGAGGGTTCGTACACTGTTGACTGCATATCGAATGCATCACCCTCGGTCGTCGGTAATGAGGCTGTATATCCCGCGGAAATGTGGGGGTCGAGGCTTTTTAAATGCTAAGACCCTGCACAATCGCGAGGTATGCAGTCTCAGGGAATACTTCCTTGCCGCCGACGTGGGTATGCATCGTGATGTAGTAGCAGTGGACAAGGGACTCACCCCGCTCTCCTTGGCTAACGAGAACTGGCGCAAACCTGTAGTGCTTGACACTAACGTACGCAAGGAAGTATGGCAGAGTAAGGAACTTCACGGACGCTTTTTCCGGGCCCTTCATGGGCCCGATGTAGACAAACTAGCGTCCGTAGCCTGGCTACGCGTCGGTGACCTCTTTGGGGAAACCGAAGGTTTTGTATGTGCAATTATGGACGAAGTTATCATGACGAATAACTATCGGAGATTTATTGTGA
Source organism: Mythimna ferrago (assembly GCA_910589285.2). NCBI lineage: Eukaryota > Metazoa > Arthropoda > Insecta > Lepidoptera > Noctuidae > Mythimna > Mythimna ferrago. Next base: position 11,635,849 of record OU342700.1, read on the forward strand.
AGGACGGCACGGTTGACATCTGTCGGGCATGTCACCGACCGGGTGAATCAATCCGCCACATTATCTCTGGTTGTTCTCGTCTAGCTAACGGAGAATACTTGCATAGACACAACCTTGTAGCCAGGATTATCCATCAGCAACTTGCTCTGAAGTACTCTCTTGTGGAATCGGAGGTGCCATACTATAGGTATGTGCCCGACCCAGTTCTCGATAATGGCGATATCACGTTGTACTGGGATCGGTCCATCATCACTGACAGGACTATTGTAGCCAATAAGCCTGATATAGTGGTGGTGGACCGAAGCGAGAGGCGTGCAATGATTGTTGACATATCCGTTCCGCATGACGAGAACCTCGTGAAAGCCGAGAAAGATAAACAAATCAAGTATATTGACTTGGCTCGCGAGGTTGTCGACATGTGGGAAGTGGACTCAGCGATCATTGTACCGATAGTTGTGTCAGCCAATGGCTTAATAGCCAAGAGCCTCGATCAACACCTTAGGAGGCTCTCGTTAGGCGACTGGATCAAGGGCTTGATTCAGAAAGCAGTTCTTCTGGACACGGCTCGTATCGTTAGGAGGTTCCTTTCTCTGGAGCCCTGACCGCCGGTAGCTTGGACCCTGTTCCCGATACCGGTGGGATACTGTTTTTTATATTTTTAAATGTTTTTTTTAATTTATTTTTTTTAAGGAATATTTAAAAATATATTATAACATGTACATAAAATAAGAATAAAGGAATAATAATAATAATATTTATTTCCAAAATAAAAATGGTGACAAAAAAAAACAAGTACATAATTCTTGGTACATAAATGAGGACACAGTAAATAACTACTGGCTCCCAAACTAGGTTTTAAGCCTGTGACTTGGGAGTCAGTTATATTCTCATTGAGATTAGGTACGTACTCAACAATAACTTTGTGTATTCACCAACAAGTTGGTATTTTTTTTTTTACGCAGTTGTGACAAACTTTGAAATTAAATATTAAAAATAAAAAAGGTAAATAATAAACTAAGGAAAAGTGGTTGTGAGTAATGTGGAAGTGTAATTAACTTCCCCCCTTTCGTTTTATTAAATTATTGATCAGTGGGAGTAAAATATTACAACTTGATAAAGATTTAAAGAAGCGCTTAATTGATGAGACCATGAAAAAAACTATAACTTGTTATAATTTTTAGCTTGTGTACGTGTAACCAGAGCGCTTTCTAAACCTTCATTATTATTAGTATTTTTTTATATGATATAAACTAGTGCTTGCCTGCGATCCCACCCGATGGTAAGCAGTGACGCAATCGTTGATGGTGAGGCGCACTAGTTTATTAATCCTTCAATGTATGCGGTATAAACGACGAGGCGGAACGCTTAGTCCGGACCGTAGAGGTTTCAACAACGAAAGGATGGTCACTCGCCGTACGTCGGGTTGTCCAATGGTAGAAATGTGATGGCAGAATCACGTCATGCGATTCCCGCGCACATTCTCCAAAATGCAACTTGTAAAACACCGAAAGGCTGGCTACCCTGCGCCTGTGCTCAAGACTTTGAAGATTGGACTTAAACAAATAAGGATCACCAGTCAGCCTCTTCGCACGCCTTTCCACCAAGTCCATAGCTGCTAGATGGCATTTTGCAGCACCAGCCCATTCGTGGCTGCAGTACTCCACACACGATCGGACCTGAGCTTATATAACATTAAAAGTTGTCCCGGTGTGAAGTACCGCCGGATCTTTAATAATAATATGTTTATTCAGAGAAAAATTTGGTAAAATGGTTACATAAAATCTTAAGAGTAATTACAAAGGTAAATGCGCGAAGCTCTTACATTATAGTTTTTTAGGACAATACTATTGATAACAATATTTAAAAAGTCTAATAAGTAGTGAAACATATAATTAAATTATTTCTAATGTTATATACTTAATATGTTATTTTATATTCTAAAACTGTTTCTTGCACTTTATTCTCTAGTTACACACATATGATTTTGCGGCAGCAGAATTAGTAATTGGGTTAAAGTCGAGGTTGCGTTAATTCTAAAGAGTTATGTTTACATTGGAGAAATATGCTAAAATAATAAGAAAAATGATGGTTTGTAGGTCAACACACTGGAATTTTGAATCAGCGGTAAGCGTTACACGGAAGTCTGGCCTTGAGTGTGACGCTCTAGGCGCCCTCATAATCGATAGAGTTAATGTATCTATATTCCGCTATTTTTCTAGCAGGACACTCAGCGTCTCCTGTTTTAGGGTTGGAGGGCTTTTTGAACCGAGAGCAAGTGGCACATTTCGGTGTGTCCGCCTTCTTTGTTCATTCAGACATCGAGTGTCCTGTCTCACCGCAGTGGCCGCACGTCGAGTTGACTTCTCTACAGGTTTTTGCTGCATGTCCATACTACTGGCATTTGTAGCATCTCGTAACCAGGGTGAAGTCCCTGACAGGGCAGGAAGTCCAATTTATGAAAATCCTTGTCTGGGAAATTAGAGCTCTTCGTATGTTGGCTGGAACTTCAACCACGTAGTTACAAGTGTGCGAGTCTTTCTTCCCCGGTTTGCTTTGCTTTGCAAGAACGCCGAGTTCCCTAGCAGCTACCTTGGCTTTGGAGCAACAAAGTGATCCTATAAGGGCTCCGCTTTTTCCTCTTGAGACACGGAACCCTAAAAAAGGCTAATTCAAAAAGCTTTAGGATCCTAAAGGTGAGTCTAGACCTGGCAAATGTGCTCGCGAGCCGCTTGATTACAGCGCGCGTGCATTTCGCGCACGGCTCGTCCGTACGAAGCCCCTGCACCGCACGCGCTTCGTAGGAACATATACACCGTTAAATTTTAGTCGTTTTAATCCCGTGGAGGGTCGATCCGGTAAGTACATGCGTAAATTAATACAAGTTTTGAAAAAAAGGTACTTTATTTTTTAATTTTATCTTTACAAATCGATAGTGTTTCATGTACCGGATCTACCCTCCACGGTATTAAAACGATCAAAATCTAACGGTGTATATATGTATATACTAGCGACTAGCGTGTAATGCTAATATATTAATTAAACTACAGAATGTCTTTCTAAACAATGTTCACAGTTTTTTAGGGTTTCGTACCTCAAAAGGAAAAAATGGAACCCTTATAGGATCATTTTGTTGTCTGCCTGTCCGTCTGTCTGTCTATTTATCTACCTGTCTGTCAGTCAAAAAAAAATACCGACTTCACTACAAAAATACACTAAAACGATCAAAATAACTGTAATTTCGGAAGTCGGTGTTTCTCGGTTTTGTTTTTTTTCTTATTTAACAGTTATTTTGATCATTTTAGTGAAGTCGGTTATTTTTTTTCTTGTAAAAAGTTTTTTTTTCACACTTTTTATTTACGATACACTTGTAGCCAGGGTAACTTTTTCTCATAACAAATCCAATTAACCCAAACCCTGCTAGGATACATTGTTTTATTATGAAGTTCCTCTGTCCACCTTCCACCTTCCGGCTCCATCATTAGATCAGTTCTATGGTACCTTATAGCCAAAGTGCATCTCATGACAATTCTAATAAGCCAAAACACGGCTAGGATACATTGATTTATTACGGAGTTCCGGTGCCTATCTTCCGGCTCCATCATCATCATCAGATTACTTCGATAATACCATTTTTAACATAACTATTCAGAACTATTCATTTATTTGTGTTGTCATAGTCGCTTAACTATGTTCATTGTGATATCTGTTTGAGTATGAAGTTCCGTTGGCAATTTCTGGTCTTCTTCACCAGTTCCACTTCATCAAATACCACTTTTTGACTGTAAATACTTAAGTCCTTGATGAAAAAATCAAAATAACTATATAGTTGCTCATAATATTTGAGGAGTTCGCTCGTGGATCCCTTCATCAGAAATGAATTTTGAAAAAAGTGGGACCAATCTGGAAGTATATCATGCAAGGGGAAAAAAAATTAGCAAATCGGTCTATAAACGACGGAGTTCTGGGGTAACAAACATAAAAAAAATACAACCGAATCGAGAACCTCCTCCTTTTTTGGAAGTCGGTTAAAAATGCACGCGCGCAGTTCGCAAGTGGCTTGTGAACAGCTCGCGAGCGGCGCATTCTGGAAGCACCATTAGATAACAAAAGTGCTACGCAAATTGACGACATCACATACCATGTAGAATATATTACTATAGAAGAAGGTATAAAGTTATTTAACGATTTACAGAAACTTCTTTCTCATGCTAATTTAAAACGAAATCAAAATGCATTTTTTTTGTAGTCAGCGTAAATAGGTCACAAGGTCACTGACGGGGTCTTCACGACCGGATCAAGCCAAGATAACTAGTGTTATTAATTTTAGATAACCGCGTGATATAAGTGCATGAATTACGTCAATTACTCGATTTTATGTCATATTTTGTTGGAGGCCTTCCAACGCTGCGTTTACGTGGTCGCTACTCCAGAACCTTTCGTCCCCATCGGACAAGGTCTCCAACAAAGTGGACCGATGACCTGGATCTAGACCATGACATTTATAGTAAGATTGTTTTAACCTTGTTTCAATGTGGGTAAGAGATGGCGCTAGACAACCTGTATAGCTCTGTCTCTTACTCACACTGAAATAAGAATAAAACAATCTTACTTTGAGCGTCATGGTAACCCCACTGGTCAGGGTCGCGGAAATGGGATGGATGCGTGACGCACAGGACCGGTCGTTGTGGCGACGCTTGGGGGAGGCCTATATCCAACAATGGGCGTCTTACTGCTGATATGATGATCATGATTATGTCATATTTTTAACTCAATGGATTCTCGACCTTATTTTCTTAGCAGTAAGATAACAATTCGTATACAGTAATTCGAAGACTGGTTTGTGCAACGAAGCCTGTTTGGTCGCAGGATGGAAAACGGTTGTTACGTTGCAGAATAAAAAACAGTCGGTGAAAACTGTTCGTTGTTGAATAACCGCTAGTCAGCATGGCTGCTACAGTTTGTAACCAATTGTGTACCTCCACGATTTATTTATCGTGTTGTGCAAAGAAACGAAGGAATACAAGGAAAATGTTGAAACAAATCATGAATAGGCATCGATATATATGTACTACGTACTAGATAAGGCGTGCTGAACACTCACTTCAAACGAATCCGTTGCACTGAATTCTATGCAAATTGACATTGATGACTTTAGTGCAATTTTGACGTTCATACAGTGTGAGAGCGGCGCTTATAAATTCAAAAGAAAGTAAATTTGGGTCGTAAATAATAATTCAGTAGTCATGAAAATAAAATAATTGATTATTCAAGCAATTTAATAGCTTCAAATTTCGTAATAGTATGTTAGAAATTAAATTATTTTATTTAAAAGCTTTTCCATTTTACAATCATAGACTAAAACATGCAGATGTTCCCTCCCACAAAAACGGGTTTTTACCTACATCTGCTTTAGTGAACACGAACTTTGCACGATGTTTTATTCCGTTTGTTTTTTTTTTAAATATTTTATTTACGTAATATTTTTTCTTTTTTTGTATAAATAATAGGTACCAATGAATTCCTTCAAATTCAATAATTATGAATAGGAATACGTCTGTTTTTCGATACAGTAAAAACTCAGCAAGAAATGCCAGCAAATCATTGAGTATCAGTTTTCATCGCTAAGTTTTGTGGTTAAGCATTCTGTCATTCGTAAGCACTGAGGTATTACGTACCTACCTAGATATTATGTATACATAGATTAGTATTCAAATATAAATTAGGTTTAGTTGAATTTGTAGTCATACGTGTAATATAAGTGATACATCACTAAGTGATCATTACTGTTATTGAGATTTAGTCCTTCATAAACTATAATTATATTTCAAGTTTGTTTACTCTGGTCAGCCGAAAAGGGAAAAATTTATAAAATATCTTCAAGAGGATAGACGTGAAAATACGTGGCTTCCTACAAAATATCCGTTTATCTGCTCTGCACACTTTCAAACTGATGATACTAAAGCTGGAAAACGTTTTCTAATGAGTCGGTTATTCCATGCAGTAATGCTATTCCTTCAGAATGTGCCTTCAAACATTTATAGCTTTCCCCTACATCATTAAACCAAGTGCAAATTTCTGACTCCGAATTAATTTTTGATTCGCCCCGAAAAATTAAGTTGAAAATAGATTAAAAAAAAGTTTTAGTTTTTAATGTAATTTATTTCATCACCACTGCTCTCAAAACGGTGAAGGAAAACATCGTGAGGAAACTGGCATATTTCGAAGACATGCGACATTCACTAACCCGCACTGGGCCAGCGTGGTGGTTTACGGCCCATTCCCTCTCCTAGAGAGAAGGCTTAAGTCCCAGCAGTGGGAAACATTAAAAAGCTGATTATGCTATAGTTATAGTTTATTTTGGTACTAAATATTAGCAGCGCAGTCCTGACCATCATTAACTAAAGATAGCGTCCTTTAGAATGATGATTACAATAAATGGTTTCATTATTTTACACGATTTTGAATTCACTAAGTAGTAGACGTAGTTTTCTGAATTTACACTAACGTGGACTATTGGTAAAATCTTGAAATAGAGTTTTATTGTAATGAAGTATTGTAGGCAAAAAACTGTGTCACTTCTGCGGTATAAAAATCTATATGGATAACATGTCATTACACTATGTTGAACTAAACGCGTAAGTACTACGAAATTCATGGCGCTTAAGACGTTTTGATCGCGAAAAAAGTATCCCCTAAAAGCTATCAGCGCTTTAAATTTTAATAGTTCTGTTAGACGACATAATGCTAATGTAGCGCTGCAGCAGATTTTCGTTATAACTTTTCAATATTTTGACAAATATTTTCCATGAAAGGGCCTGTCTATCACTAGAATATAAGTCAATGTGAATAGGTAAGTATTAAACAGTTATTGAATCATACGTTGTGTACCTATTCGATAAAGATTTTCAACAGAAATCGTTATCTCAACAACCATTGTTTACATATTGTGCGCCATTTCGGCGCCGAGAGTCGAGCTACGTGTTTACATTTTACGAACAATAAAATCATAACAATTGACGATAAGCTAAGTTGTTGTTACGTATATTTTTAGGTACCTATGTTTTCATTGTAACCTTTGTTTGTGCATAGATTATTTCATTGTGCCTTTGTTTTTGATGGATCAGATACATTTCTAGAGGTTAGATTTTGTTGTGAACCAAACTGTCACTTTTGGTTGCTAATTTTTAGGGTTCCGTGCCCAAAGGGTAAAAACCGGACCCTATTACTACCATTACTAAGACTTCGCTGTCTGTCCGTCTGTCTGTCACCAGGCTGTGTCTCAAAAACTGCTATAGCTAGACAGTTGACATTTTCACAAATTATGTATTTCTGTTGCTGCTATAAGAACAAATACTAAAAACAAAATAAAATAAGTATTTAGGGGGGGTTCCCATACAACAACGCGATTTTTTTCCGTTTTTTTCTACGACGACGGTACGAAACCCTGCGTGCGCGCGTCTGACTCGCACTTGCCCAGTTTTTGCAATGTTTTTGTAAGGCAACGTACCTTTTTATTATGCTTGTCGATTAGCAAAATTGTTGTGTTTAAAATAAATGCATTGAAAACCCTACGACCCAAAGTTTGAAGGGCTGTTTTTTTTTGCTATTTTAATGTGCTTGGTTTGTTGTTAATTTCTAATAAAATTGACACTTTTAACAGCTAAAACTTTTTTTGTAAAACTTGACTCACAGAGTCCTCGGATTTAAGTATAAACATGTCCTTTTTTAGGGTTCCATAGCCAAATGGCAAAAACGGAACCGTCAACGATGGCAACTTGACATATGCAGGGCAACTTGCCCCTATGTGATCTTTACGAACAAAACCTTTTTGCTTGTAGAATTTAAGATAGTGTTACGTATAATTGTATCAGTAGTCGATTTGTATGGTTACCATTGACAACATTTTCTTTTTCCACTGTGATAACACTGTTTGTTAAGAAAATATGGCGTTTCGAAGTCGAATGGTGACAAGACGTGTGACACATCAGCAAAAGCTGATGTGTGCAAATTGTGTTTATAGAGCTAAAACTATTCATCTCAGGTATGTAAAATTTTGATATGTTGTGTAGTAAATATCGTAGATTAATTTAGGCTGGTTAAATATCCGTTTTTTGGCCAACCTGCCGAAATATTTAGTTAGGTTATGTTAGTCGACGTTAGGTCAAGTTGCCATTATCAGCATAGTGGCATCTTGACCTATGCCTAGGGTTGACACGAAATTAAATATAAAAAGTAGGTAATTGATTAAACCTAATTCTTTACCAAATATTACCTATAGAATGTGAAAGTATGATTGTTTGTTTATCCGCTGTTTTCGTCGCAACGGAACAACGGATTGGCTTGATTTTTTACACCGAAACACTTTTAGTTGAAGATTCGGGAATCCCTTTCTGAGTCTTCAAATATAAATTTCTGGCTACTTTAGGAAAACTTCTTATTCCCTCAGGACAGAGTCATGGATAGTTTTTTTCTTGTAAACTTGTACTTTATTACTAATAATAACAAAAGAAATTTAGTTCTATAAAAATACTAGATTTTCGTCCGCAACTGCGCTCGCGTGGACTACACGAACTTTAATATATAATATAATAATATTCCACACAACTATCACACAACGCCGTCTAGTCCCAAGCTAAGCAGAGCTTGTGTTATGGGTACTAGACAACTGATAAACATACATATATATTTCTAAATACATACATATTATAGATAAATTACACCCAGACACAGAACAAATGATCATGCTTATCACACAAACATTTGTCCTGGGTGGGAATCGAACCCACGACCTCCGGCATAGCAGTCAGTCAATCTAGGTACCTATTTTTTTTTTTTGTTTTAGGATGCCACAAAAACGAGATCGTCGGAGACTTGGGGCAAGGCCATACAAAAATTAATCAAAGGAAATGTTGACAATAGAATTCCCGCCATTTCAATTGTACTTAATAAATATTATTTTGAAACTTGTTTTTGTGACAGCCCTATAGAATACGAATGATTTGTATGAAAATCGTTTGGAATCCTGTGTCAACTTGACCTAGTATCCAGTATTACCAGATATGAGGTTGTAGGAAATTTGAGAAGGGATACCATGTTTAAAAATACGTTAAAAATGGCCAAATTGACCTAAAATAGGAAATAATATGCAATTATCTATGAAAAGTGATGGTTAGTCTAGATGCCAAAATGATGTCAATTTGACCTTTGTTATACTTCTTCTTTGTCTAGAATGCCAGTTTTAAGGTATTTCACACTGTCCGTCCGTATGTCACAGGCAATTTTTTCCGAAACTATAAGAACTATACTGATGAAACTTAGTGAGTAGATGTATTCTGTGAACTGCATTAAGATTTTCACACAAAAATAGAAAAAAAAACAATACATTTTGGGGGTCCCCATACATAGAACTGAAACTCAAAATTTTTTTTTTCATCTAACCCACGTGTGGGGTATTTATGGATAGGTCTTCAAAAATGATATTGAGGTTTCTAATATTTTTTTTTTTTCTAAACTAAATAGTTTGCACGAGAGACACTTCCAAAGTGGTAAAATGTGTGCCCCCCTGTAACTTCTAAAATAAGAGATGTACATTATGATACAAACCGCCAACGAAAATTGGTTTGAACGAGATCTAGTCTGTAGTTTTCTTTTAATACGTCATAAATCTAAAATAAAAATACACTATTATTAAAACATCGATCAAAGTTACAACGAACTACAAGAACTTTTATATTATGTTACTTGCTGCTACGGAACCCTTCATTAGCGAGTCCGACTCGCACTTGGCCGGTTTATTGCCTTTTTTTCAGATCGCGTCAAGTAGTCGTTTTTGTAAAACTTGTAGGATGAAAAATGTATGGCGTGCGTTATGTTTCAACGGTCGGGTATTACGTTAAAAAAATATTTGTAACATTTTTTTTAAGCTATTGCATAGCTTCTATCGCGGGCTTTGAGCGTGGAGACCGAATCCAGAAATTCCGTAACGAAAATAACCTAACACCCCCCACTCATTTTTTTTTTGAGCGTGGTGACCGATAAGAAAACAAATGAGTGAACAATCAAAATTCAATTCAATGTGTGAAAGTGCAACTTCAATTAATATCAAAGAAAAAAAAACAAAGGAAAAAAAAATACTGCATAAATAAAATAAATAAATAATTATAATTGCATAAGTTGATAAAGATGCTATGCAATAGCTTTACCGCGGCAGTCCCCGAGTGCCACATGTCTTTTTTTGATTTTTCTGGTGTCGAGAAGCTTGCAGAGCTGGGTGCTGTCAGTCAGTGGCTGACAATCTTCTTTCAGGTAAGCGTACTCAATGTACTCGTCGTTATCAAGGTCTTCTAAATTCTGAGGACTTATAACACTAAGATGCACGGTGGCCATCTGAGCAAAAGTCATAGCATCTTGTAATAACATTAACTTATCTAATATTATCTGTAAACTAAAATTTATCTGTACGTAAATATCAATATAATATAAATAATAGATAGTTAGACAGATCGTTGGAACTATTAGTAATATTTTGTAATAAACTAGCCAAATGTTTCTGGTTATTATTTAATTTTCTTAACTGTTAACTGAACTCATCGATTGTATTATGTGCTATGCTAAGTATTTCCTTTATGAATCCTGAATGTTACTAACTCTATTTTTTATGTTAGAGTTTTCTTCTTCAAACTTAACTGCATCTTCGTGGTCACGATTACCTGTGATAGACTTAACGATACAACCTAATCCATCTATAAAACCGCGTCACTTTCTAACTTGTGGCGTTAAAACTTAATCGGTTTACCTATAATACTAAGGTCATATTGATTCATTTATGTTTTCTGTAACTCTCCAGGGCCTCAAGTCTGCTATTACACTAGTGTCAGAATGGTCTATCATTGATTTCATAATTGTTAATTTTGACAAGTTTTGGTAATCTACTAATATAATGGCGTCATTATGACTTTCCGATGGTCAACCACTGACACTCCATTGAAAGAAATGGCATGGAATGGTAATCTCGTACATAATGACAAATGATCGAATATTACAATTTCGGAAACAGCGTTTAAAAAATGTTTTGATGATTGGATTATTCGTTGGCTTAAGTGTATCGTTTCTGAAGGGGCATACTTTGAAGGTGATAGAATAAATTTGGATAAATAACAAAAAAATTGTGTATTATTGATGTTTTCCCGGTACTTTCATGACAAAGTAGTATGTGCAGTGATGCACTCTTGAACTGCCTCTGCTTAATAACATAGTCCTGATAAAATTCTTTTGGATAGTATAACTCTAGTGGGTTTCTGTGTGGGATGCTGTGTGTCTCAATAATAACTCATGAGGTGTGTAATCCGTGGCTGAATGGATAGCGTTGTTATACGCTATTATATGTAAAGTACTTCATAATTAGCTGTATAGGGTCGTCTTTGTTAGTCATTCTTATGGGGCTACCATGACGTTCAAAGTAAGATTGTAATTATTTCGGTTAGGGTAGAGTGTAAGGGTGTTGTAAAGTGTGTTGGTATTTCTGCTGTTGATGTACTTAAAACATTATTATTTACTCTTTAACGGAAGGCCACTTCCGATAAAATATTTATATTTAGTGTCACAGTCGAATATAAGAAACTTACGTGTTATATCGCTATTAGACGCAGAAGGTAAGGGAAAGTAAACTACGTGACCGATATTAATTTGGAAAGGTTTAGTTTCTACACAATATTCAAATATGATACCTGCAATAACGTCAGTGGCTATTGTTGAATGGCTGGCCTCTGTGTCTAATAGACACATACCGTCAAACTCTGGTAGTATTATGTACGGTAATATTTATAGGTATGGACATTTATTGCAACTAGGTCTGTCTATCTCGGTTGGTGTCCAAGGTAAAATCCTAGTCGCCACTTACCTCTGGTACTTTCAAAGTTACATCCGGATCAAGCGCTACGCCATTACCGTCTGCAATATTGTTATAGAGCCCCGTGTCACCGGCCTCTAGTTAATCTTGAGTGGCCATTTGAATCGGGATATAACAACTGCTGTGCGAACTGTGGTTTTTCTGGCTTACCTGCCGTACACATTGTGACGTCCGATAACCTTGGCGTGGGAACCGATGGTTTTGATATGTTAGGCTGATGCCGAAATTCACTTGAACCATTTGATCTAGAGTTACGGAAGGGACAACCGACACAGTCCGTTGACATAAATCAGGAAGAGACTCGGCCCGAGCACGCTGCCCTGAGGCACCCCAAATTCAACTATCTCTTTTTTGCTCATATGATTACCAACCTTCACGTACTGTCCGCGACCGGTCAGATAACTTCTAAAGATATCCAAAGCGGTGCCACGTATACCAACGCTTTCCAACTTTGAGAGAAGAATCGGGACAGAGACAGTGTCGAAAGCTTTAGATAAATCTAAAAAGATAGCTAAAGTTTTTTGTTTATTTTCGAAGTTATTAATAATGGTGTCAGTTAAATCTAAAACGGCGTCGTCAGTGGTTTTGCCACTTCTAAAACCAAATTGATTATTGGCTAAAATGTTAAATTTTGAAAGGAATTTAGTTAATCTGTTGTTAATGACTTTTTCTAACATTTTTGAAAGAGTTGTGAGGATTGATATGGGTCTGTAATTAGTGACACTGCCTCTGTCACCAGATTTATAGATTGGGTGAACGACTGCGGTTTTAAAAATCTCGGGGAAAATACCCGAAGACAGACACAGATTAAACACGTGAACAAGTACTGGGATGATTGTAACTCTGGTTGATTTCATAACTGAGGTAGGGATACCATCAATACCAACAGCACATTTATCTCTCAGGCCAAGAATTAAATTATTTAGCTCAGAACTATCCACATCAAACAAAGCCAGTGAATCTAGTGGTGGTGGCTCAGAAGAACCGTTGTCAAAAGAGGTAGGAGAAGAACACGGGTCAGATTGCTGGATATTGACTGCTAAAAGTCTACCAACATTAGCAAAGTAGCTATTTACCATGTCAACTGCATGTGAAGGATCGTCACAGGATTTTAGAAGGTCTAAAGAGGGTGTTCGGTTTTGGTTTAAATGAGCGATCTGTTTAATAAGAGTCCATGTAACTTTCGGATTTCCCTTGGCCTTTTCGGACTCAGCGCGTTCGTACTCACTCTTGACCTTTTTTAGTAGATTGTTGCAAAAATTTCGATATCGAAACAAGACTAACTTATGTGTGTCATTATCAGGACATTTTTTGAAGATTCGGTATAATCTATCTCTATGACGTATGCACCTCAATAGGCCCGGGGTAATCCAAGGTTTGATAATGCGACGTCTACTTGGTGGTAATGAAGATATAGTATGAGCTTCAATAGCAGCAGCCATCATAGAGACAAGGACGCAGCAGCTTCATTGGCATTAACAGAGTTAAAGACAGGTGAGAAGTCAGTATTCGCGATGCAGTCGACAACCCCAGGGAGATCGATCTTGGGCTTAGAAAGGGTTTGGTTATGTTTGGTTTTCGTGTTCATGCTACAGAAAAGGATGAGAGGAGAGTGATCCGTTATGAGAGAATCAAGTACCAGAGTTGTAGCAGGAGTATGGCAGCGAATTATTACATGATCCAAGCAGCTTGACAGTCTAGTAGGGAAAGTGTGAGCGGCAAGCATTTCATGATATGCTGTAAGATTTAAATATTCGTCGGCATTTTGGTCAGAAATGTCTGGTGCAATATTTATGTTAATGTCACCAATTAATGCTGTGGTTCTAAACTGAGTGAGAGTCCCAAGTATGCAGTCAAGACTACACAGAAAACGTGTCAGATCTCTACATGAAGGAGAGCGATATAAAGCAATCAGAGAAACTTTATCCGAAAATTTGAGAATTAAACAATTGGCATCGCTGAATTCAGGTGTTTCAACAGTAGGATTATAACAATCTCTGATGTATGCAACTACACCATCGTTTTGATTTTTAAAAGATGAAATGTGTGAGTTATACCCAGTTAAAGTGGGGATGTTATGACACTTACTCAACCAGCACTCCGTAAGTATAACAACGTCTGGTAAGTATGGCAGTCTACTCATAAATAATACAAGATTATCAAAATTGCAGTTGAGACTTCGTATGTTAGTATGCAGTATTTTAAGGTCGTGCAAGGACTTGTTTAGATAATTTACACTACTTTCAGGAGAGCAAATATAACTGCTTGAGACAGAAACATGTTCTACCTCATTGCTAATCAAGGACAGACCATCCATACTTTATTCTTGTTGCAACCGAGGGACAAGAAAAAGGTTTTGACCCGATACTCTCAAGAGTACTATAATTTAGAGGGACTAAAAGGTAGATTGTAGTGGTTAAATAAAAAACAATAAAGGGTGAAAAGTAATAAAACCTGAAAGTGTCCAGTAGAATATAGGAACTCCAATATTGGGGTGATGTGTGAAGTATGTGGAATGTGTAGTGTGGGAATGAGGTGTGATAATAATATGCAAGAAGTAAAAATTGTGTGTAGACGGCAACGTACAAAAATAAAAAGTGTTTAACAGAAAAAAAGACATAAAAAATAAAAATAAAAATAATTTGGCACTTTATGCGCCCATGCACTAAGATTATTATAAACAGATTTCTCGGACAGAACACAAGGAGTCACGCTGATTTGATGACGCGAGCCAGATCTGCCTCATTATTGATTTGAAGATGTGGTTTTCCAACTTTTTCACGAACAAATATTTTTCCATGCGAGACCCAGCAGAACTGAAAGTCGTTCGTCTTAGCAGCATCACGAGCCAGGAAAAACAGCCTTTTGTTCCTGGCAGACAGGTTTTCTGAGATGTAGATAGGCTTAGCTGGGCCGCTCAATTTAAGATGTTCCGTAGTTAGTTTGTAGGAAGATTTGTTGTGATTTCGAAACTTCAAGAGAAACTCCTCTTTGAGGAGGACAGAGGTAAAGTCCACAATGATTGGTTTAAAAGCCGGATCTTTAGTTTTGATGCGGAATAAGTCCTTCACGTCTCTCGGCTCCATTCTAACATCAATCAATTTGGCTGCTCCTAATATGGTGTCTAGAAGGGTGGGTTTGGATTCAGTCTTGCTGCATGGGATATTGCGAATCTCAATACAGGTTGATCTTGAGCTTTGCTCCATCCTTTCTAGCTTACTTTCGAGTTCACGAATATGAAGCAGATGTCCCTTACGCTCACCCTCCAACTGCTCTACCTGAGATTTGAGGCTGTTGTGTTGAAAAGTCAGGTGGTCGAATGATTCATGAATGCTGTTAGTTAGAGATAACAGCTTTTCGTACTTTTCATCTTGTTGGAGCCTAAAATCGTGGAACATTTGCTTCATTTCAGACATAAAATCAGATAACTTATTGTCTTGATTAGCTCCCGAGTACTTTCGTTTGACGTTACGAGAGTTATGATTCAGTTATCATTCGAGAGTTGAGATAGGTAGAGGTTCAAGATTCACTTCGCAAACTAAAATACAATAGGTCTTATGGTGAAGATGGTATTAGCACAGAAGCCTTTAAAATTGATGAACCATCACTACTTTTCTACCTTGCACGACTGTTTAACAATATTGTCCATATCGGTAACTTACCAATAAATTTTTGTCATTCAAACATCATATTACTACACAAAAAGGGTGATAAGTCCGACATCAATAATTAATAGATCAATTAGTTTAATCTCCATGTCTATAAAACCTTTTTAAAAAATATAGAAACACGTATATCTGGCCAACTTGATTTAAAACAGCATCCGGAACAGGCAGGCTTCCGTCGAGGACTTTCTACCACCGATCACTTGCATACCATCAATCAAATAGTTGAATAATAGCAAAATTTAAAATTTAAAAAAGCCCCCGACGCATAAATCTTTAAAAAGTAAAAGAACTGGTTAAGACGGGCCTAATGAGCCCAAAATTGACGTGTTTACTAGTAGGCATTCTAGGGTTCCATTAGCCACCTCCCAGTTCTAGCATCAGGTCCTCGTCATCATGAAAAAATTTCAGATAACTAGATCTGAAATTTTTTAAGACTAATCTAGTGAGTCCAAACTCGATGTGTTTACTAGAAGGCATCCCAGGGTTCCATCAGCCACTTCCCAGTTCTAGCATCAGGTCCTTGTCATCATGAAATCTAATGAGCCGAAACTGGAGGGATATCAAGGTTACGTCTCTTACCTTCGACTTCCATCATCAGACCAGTTTAATAGCGTGGGCATGTAGGTATATGAATATGTGGCGTCCCGCCTTTATGTTGTATTAATATTTATGTTGTGTGAACTACGGTTTAGCACTAAGCTCTATGGTTTAGATTTATCTATGATTAGTTCTGCTCTATGTTTTTCTTCTTCTTTGGCGTCGTTACAAATGGTGGTCAAGAAATATAGTTTGTCCGACAATAGAAGTCTTTCATTGTGAGTCCGCTATAATTAAACGGCGTTAGACGCCAAATTGGTGACCCCGACAGTGAAAACAATCACACGCACCGCCCATCAGCGAAAACTATCACGCTCCGCCCGACATTGAAAACTATCGACGCACCGGCCGACAGCGTGCGGAGGCCTAGCCCGCGCGCCTTTCATCGACACCGCGCCTTTCTTCGTCGTTCGAGGGCGCTCCGCCCAAGCAAGCGTAGCCCTGCATCACGGCGCACGAGCCTGCGGGTGCGCTGACCGCGTTCACCCGGCTTACATCGAGCAAACACCTAGCATGAACATCGCGCTGAAAACACCAAGTTAACGCTGTGCTCAAAAGTGTAAACGCTGTGTTTTTTTCCCGTGCTATAACACAATATAAAAACACGCATGTAGTGCATGTACGTCTATAAAATATATTTTTATAACCCAGTGATTCGAGTTCAAGCAGCCATTTTTATTTCCGATTTATTTTTATCACGGAAAACTCAAGAAACTTAGCGTACGAAAATAGAAGCACGTTCGAGTATAATTTTTATTTTATTTTAAGGACAATAGTTCATATATATATTTTTAACATACTAGATACAGGGTGTTTGTGCATGTTGACTAAGGCATGTTGGTTTTTATTAACAGTGCATATTCTTACTAGAACACTTACATTATTTTGTAAATTCTGTGTGCGATCTTGCTATTGTGTATAATACTGGTGTGTGTCCTGATCCTTCTTGGTGTGTTCATTTTCGTCTGGCTTAACACTATCAAAATGGCACAAGAGCAACCATGTGTTGTTAACCACATTGCTGTAAAGCTTCCTCCTTTCTGGCCCAGTCATGTGGCAGCTTGGTTTGCGCAGGCTGAAGCTAGCTTCGAAATTTCAGGCGTTAAAGCGGAGGATACAAAGTACAGCTATGTGCTCAGTATCTTACCTGAGCGGACAGCAGCTGAAATGGAGGACATACTTACAAATCCACCAAAAGAGAACAAGTATCAATATTTAAAATCCGAATTAATTCGCAGGCTTTCTTGCTCCGAAGAGAAGCGGCTGAACAAACTGCTTAGTGATGAAGAGCTAGGTGACCGTTCTCCATCACAGTTCCTGCGTCACCTGCGCTCACTCGCTGGTGCCAACCTGCAGAATGAGACCATCCTGCGGCAGCTTTGGCTGAGACGGTTGCCTCAGAGCGTACAGGCCATCCTTGCTACACAGGCGGATCTGCCACTCGGCAAGGTTGCAGAACTAGCCGATCGAATCTTGGAGGTAGCCCCCACCCAATCTATTTGTTCCACCAGCACGTCAACGCCAGCTGATTCAGTTTTACAAGCTATTACTCGTAGACTGGATGAGCTAACGTTACATGTGGCTGCACTGGATAGAGGTCGCAGTAGCCGCAACAGGGACAGGAGTTTCTCGAGAACATCAACACGTTCTAAGTCCAGAGATTTTCCCCAGACAGATCTCTGCTGGTACCACCGTCGATTCAGAGAGAAGGCAACCCGCTGCACTACACTATGCAGCTGGAAAACGCAGCCAACGGGAAACTCACCCGGCGGTCAGTGATGGCGACATCTGACTGCCAGCAACCACAAGACCTAGTAAGTCGCCGGTTATTTGTTACTGACAATTACAGTAAGCGTCGATTTTTAGTAGACACGGGTTCTGACATCTGTTGCTACCCTAAAACTCTCCTACAAGAAAAAGCCAAGGAATCAAATTACCATCTCACTGCTGCTAATGGCAGCACCATCAGAACTTATGGGTTGTTGAATCTTAATTTAAATCTTGGGCTACGCCGTGACTTCAGATGGCGATTTGTTATAGCTGACGTCAGTACCCCAATAATAGGCTCTGATTTTTTAGCACACTACCACCTATTGCCTGACTGTGCTAACAGACGCCTAGTCGATGGAAAAACTGGCCTCTCAACTCGTGGTAGTATTGCTACGATTGAGCAAGGTAGTGTCAAGGCAGTAAACATAAACTTTATTGATTCACCTTTCTCAAAAATTTTGTTGGACTTTCCAGAAATCACACGGCCACCTGGACTACCACATGAGGTGAAACACACCACCATGCACCACATCATTACCACTGAAGGACCTCCCATCGCATCAAAACCACGTCGCCTGGCACCTGAGAAATTACGTGCGGCAGAGAAAGAGTTTGCCAACATGGTTGAGGTAGGTACTGCTCGGCCTTCTAAAAGTTCCTGGGCATCTCCTTTGCACCTTGCTCCCAAGAAAGATGCTACTTGGCGCCCTTGCGGAGATTACAGGGCTTTGAACGCCCGGACAGTGCCTGATCGCTATCCCGTTCGTCACATTGGAGACTTTGGCCAAAACCTTGCTGGAGCAACCATCTTCAGCACTTTTGACCTGGTAAAAGCTTACCAGCAAATACCAGTAAACCCTGCTGATGTATGTAAAACAGCCATTATTACACCTTTTGGTCTGTTTGAATTTCCATATATGACTTTTGGGTTGCGCAATGCTGGTCAAACCTTCCAGCGATTCATGGATGAAATCACAAGGGGACTAGATTTCTGTTTTCCCTATATTGATGACATTCTTGTTTTTTCTAGAAATGCTGAAGAGCACAAAGGACACCTTCGCATTCTCCTGCAAAGACTGGCAGACCATGGCGTAGTCATCAACGTTTCCAAATGTGTACTGGGTGCCTCTGAGGTTATTTTCCTTGGCCACTCAGTATCAAAAGATGGTATCCGTCCACCTACAGAGAAAATCGCTGCTCTTCGTGATTTCCACCTTCCGAAAACCGCTCAAGGTTTACGACGGTACCTAGGTATGCTTAACTACTACCGTAGTTTCCTACCTAGGGCCGCAGAGACTCAGGCCCCACTGGCCGATTTCCTAACTGCAACAGGTTTGAAAGGCTCAAAACCTATGCCTTGGTCGCCTGAGCTAGAACAAGCATTCTATAAATGTCGCGAAAGCCTTACTGGAGCTACTCAGCTTGTACATCCAAAGGCAAATGCTCAGCTAAGTTTATATACAGATGCATCCAGTACACATGTTGGAGCAATTCTCCAGCAGTTGTCTGAGAAAGGTTGGGAACCACTTTCCTTTTTTAGTAAAAAATTGACTGCTTCCCAAAGCACCTGGCCTGCTTATTACCGCGAACTGTACGCTGTGTATGCCGCGGTTCATCATTTCAGGCATATATTGGAGGCACAACATGCCACCATATATACTGATCATAAGCCGCTCCTGTATGCTTTTACACAGAAACGGGATAAGCTGCCCCCGGCACAACTCAACCAGTTGACATATATCTCACAATTCACGACAGATATACAGCACGTCAAAGGTGAAGAGAACGTTGTCGCGGACACCTTATCTCGTATCGAATCCATCACACTGTCTGATGACTATGTCTCTCTTGCTGCATTGCAGCAGTCAGATGCAGAATTAAAAACCATTCGTGAGAATTCATCACTAAAACTTACACCGACGCTCATTCCAGGCACAGATACTACGATCCTTTGCGACGTCTCTACGGGCAAACCACGGCCGTATCTGCCGCCACAAGTTCGACGTGCTACGTTTGATCGCCTGCACGCGCTGAGCCACCCTGGTCCCCGCGGGTCTGCACGTCTGGTATCACAACGATACGTATGGCCTGGCATCAATAGAGACTGCCGCCTCTGGGCAAGAGCCTGTATAGCATGCCAGAAGTGTAAAGTCTCTCGCCACATCACGACACCGCTCGGATCGTTTTCCACACCATCTGGAAGATTCAGGCACGTCCATGTCGACTTTATTGGTCCTCTCCCTTCTTCTGAGGGCTTTATTTACTGTATGACTGCAATAGACCGTTTCACCAGGTGGCCTGAGGTTTGGCCCTTAACGTCCATCACGGCCGACGATGCAGCAGAGCAGTTTTTCCACGGTTGGATCGCGCGTTTCGGTGTGCCCCTTTGGGTCACAACAGATCAAGGTCGACAATTTGAATCGTCTCTCTTTAACAGACTCTTAGACCTTGGTGCAACAAAACGCATAAGAACTACCAGCTATCATCCGCAAGCGAATGGCATGGTAGAACGCTTCCACAGACATCTGAAAAGCGCATTGATGTGTCATAACGACACATGGCACAAGGCTCTTCCATTAGTGTTGCTGGGTATCAGGACTGCTCTTAAGGAAGACCTCAATTGCACCGCAGCAGACCTCGTCTATGGCGAGCCGCTACGTCTACCAGGCGAGTTCCTGGTGCCTAGCAATGCCGCACAGGAGAACTCCGAAGACTTCGTTGCACGTTTACGTGCTATGATGTCCAGCTTACGGCCTGCGCCTATCTCGCGCCACTGTGTTAACAAAACCTTCATTTTCAGAGACCTAGATCGCGCCTCACATGTTTTCTTGCGTGACGATTCTGTCCGGCGCTCACTTCAACCCCCATTCACTGGCCCTTACCGCATTCTCAAAAAAAGTGACAAAACCGTTACCTTACAGGTAAACGGGAGAGAGATGACTGTCAGCATTGATCGTGTTAAGCCAGCTTACCTTGATTCCGAACTAGCTTCCTCTCCTCCTATTTCAGTTCCTGTTCCTAAATCCTCTCCTGATCAGACGCGTATCCTTCAATCCCCAACTCCTCAAGCACCTCCAGCTCCTACCATTACCAGGACCGGTAGAAGAGTTAAATTTAGGGATGTGTTAGATTTATAAGTCATATGTTATTATTTTTTACCTTTACCTTTTATTTCTCTACAAATATTATAAGCTATATAAATGTTGTTATGTATACCGTTTGTTTCTCCGTAGGGGGGTGGTGTGGCGTCCCGCCTTTATGTTGTATTAATATTTATGTTGTGTGAACTACGGTTTAGCACTAAGCTCTATGGTTTAGATTTATCTATGATTAGTTCTGCCCTATGTTTTTCTTCTTCTTTGGTGTCGTTACAAATGGTGGTCAAGAAATATAGTTTGTCCGACAATAGAAGTCTTTCATTGTGAGTCCGCTATAATTAAACGGCGTTAGACGCCAAAAATATTTCAAACATTAGGTCACATACATGTGTTTATTAATAAAGTAATATCCATTAAGTGATTAAGATCCCTGCCACAGCCAACAAACGAGCTGATGACCTTGAACACCTGAACAGATCTCCATAAATTACATCTAAGAACCATCTCGATAACGTCAGCTTTCAAATAAAAAAAAAACAGCATCAAAATCGGTCCATTCGCTGAGGCGCTACGATGCCACAGACACACACAGACACACAGAAACACATACACACAGACACATCAAACTTTTTTCGGCGGGTTTAAAATATCACGAATTTAAGCCCCAATGTGTTAGATAGAACAACGAAATCTTGAAGGTTTGTTCCGAACCTAAAGGGTGAAAATGGGATAGGGTCCCATACTAGCTATCTGTCCGTCTGTCAGTCTGTCTGTCACCAGGCTGTATCTCAAGAACCGCGATAGTTATACAACAAAAGTGGTTGTTTATGATAATAGTAATACAGTCCTACAAGGTTGTTAGTGTTTTACAAATAACCCTTCCGTTCGACTGAGTCGGCTGTTTAAAGAAAAAAAAATACCATACCTCTCTCAGGTGGCGCCACTGGCGCCACCTGAGGTCTTGCGTGATTCCGGCGCGTGAGTTTAAAATGAGGTTAACTCTAAAGTTTTGTATCGGAGATATATACACCGCAAAATTTTAATCGTTTTAATCCCGTGGAGGGTCGATCCGGTACATGAAACACTATCGATTTGTTAAGATAAAATTAAAAAATAAAGTACCTTTTTTCAAAACTCGTATTAATTTACGCATGTACGAAATTAATTTCTTTAAGAAAACGTCAGCTGAGCGAGTTCAATGAGGTCATAGGTAGTTTGTGCGCAACGCCGACTATTAACTACAGGTCATTGAACTCGTTCAGCTGACGTTTACTGCTTGGCAGAAGAAGACGACTCCCTGCCACTCCTCCTCGCTGCGGATCATGGCCTGTACCAAGGCTCGACGCGAGAAATCGATGCCACCGAGCGCCTCCACGAGAACACGGTGGTACTCTATCCAGGCGGGGCACACCTCTACCGTATGCTCTACCGTTTCCTCCGGGCGGTCCACACAATGGTGACACCTGGACGTCACTTCCGCATAAATCCGGTGTAGGAACCTCCAGAACTGACCATGTTCGGTGGGGACCTGCGTCATGCGGAACGTGAGGACGCCATGAGGTCTTTCCAGTCACGCCTCAAAAAGGGGACTTACCGCCATAATTATGGCGTGCACAATGACCTGTCGTAACCTGTGTTGTACTTAGTGTCGGTGGTGTCCAAGTTGTGACCTTTTTTATATATTTTTAGGAAAAAATATGACATGGTGACACATTAACGATTCAGTTATTGAATCTGAACAAAACTATATCAGGTTTCGTATATTGGTTGGTTGCTCTTTTTATTGGCAACGTTGTATTTGGCAGAAAACTGAAATTTTAATGAAATCGTATTTTTTCGCGAATTGTCATGTTTCACTTTTATCCTCAGATATGCTTCTGGAAGCATGGTTTTCACACATCTTCTTCTAAAGGCATCTGAGAACGGTTCGTGCAAACGTCAGACCGGATTCTGTCAAAGTGACATGTGTCACTTGTCATTTAACTCGTTCATTCGTTCTTAAGCTTCCGTACTATTGACTTTTCCGACATATGTATATGTTAACGGTCAAATTCGATTTCAGGATGAAGCTATAAGACCTTGTGACATTTCCCATTACAAATAAAGGTTTCTTTTTATCTAAGATATTTCCTTTTTCTTTTCTCTTTACCTGAGTATCAAGGGCACTATTTGAGAAAGATGTTTCAGTTGCAAGTGGAGGCAGTAACAAGGGCAAATTGTAATTACCCTTTTAACAACTTACTACTGCAATAGTAAAATAAAATTAACAGTATTACTACTGGTAGTACCATTGGTAGTAAGTAACACGGGCAAGAAACCGTTTACCAGTGGACATTCCAGGGTTCCATTAGCCACCTCCCATTTCTAACATCAAGTCTTAGACATCAAGTTCTTGACGTCATGAGAAACGAACAGAAGTATTTTTAAGATAAATCTAAATAGCCAAAACTGGATGCGTTTATCAATAGGCATTCCAAGATTACGTCACTTACCTCCGACCTCCATTATCAGACCAGCTTGATAGCGCCGGCATCTAGGTACATTATTATGAGTATTTCAAACATTAGGTGAATTATATGTGTTAATTAGTAAAGTATATATCCCTGCCACAGCCAACAAACGAGCTAATGACTTTGAAACCTGAACAGATCTTTATAAATTGTATCTAAGAACCATTTCGATGACGTCAGCTATCAAATAAAAAAAAAACGCATCAAAATCGGTCTATTCGCTTAGGAGCTACGATACCACGGACAGACACACAGACAAACAGGCATCTCAAACTTATAACACCCTCTTTTACGTCGGAGGTTAAAAATAAACTCGGCAAAAAGGGGAAAGGAATTAGAAACAACGTTAAAACTGATTATTTTTAAACAATGAGAAAATATAGTTAGGAGCGATATAAAGAAAAAAGAAAGAAAGAAAGAAAAGTATTTATTTTGGCGCAAAAAAAAAAAAAAAAACATTGTAGACAACAAAAACTTAAGACAAACACAAAACAAAAAATAAAAAATAAATAAAAAGTAACATTGTCTGTCACACGTTTGCGCCAAAAAAGGTCCAGTTCAGCGAAATGCCAGACAACTACGAGGTAGTTTGTCTGACGCTGGTTTTCAACTGATATAATACAGGCTTACATTTAATATACAGGGTGATCTGTGAAACACTAACAACCCTGCAGGACTGTATCACTAACGACAAGCCCGCGCCTGCGGTGGCCGAACATTGTCCTGCGATGCCCCAATTGGAAATATCCGGGCCGTCTCCTGCGGCGACGGCTGAGGCATAAGCAGGTCCTCTCCTTCACGGCCTCCGCCATCACCATCACTCGCATTACTGCTTCGCAGGAAGTGTCTGCTTCCTATTCCCTTTCGCTCCTTACCATGGCTTACTCCAGGACTAGACGCTAGAGGTCGCCGCTGTCCATCCCCTCCATGAGGTCACCGACTCCTCCACCCAAGCGAGACAGGCTGCCACCGCATGCTCCGCCGTGTCCTTTGTGCGATTCGCATATAATGGTGACATCTAAGCGGATCCAAAACAGGTACCTCCCGAAACACCTGTATCCAATGAGGACCTGTATCAGGCGGAAAGCGCAGAAACCTTAGCGTCTTTACAACAACTCCTAAAATAGGATACTTACTTCAGGCGAGCTCAAGATTCGAACCTTGAAATCTTGTTTTATACCAGAATAGTAACAAAATCCCAAATAACTCTCTTATCTCAGACTTAATTAGTTAGAGCCAGTTTATCGGATTTCGTCATTTCTGTATTATTTTCATGTTCATAAGGGTTAGCCCACACCGAGACGCGACTTAATGTGAACTTCACGCACTGCTTATGATAGCGATACGAAATTGAACTGTATTTACTACTCAAAAAGGTATGCATTTCTGTGAGAAATCTAAAACAGAAGAAAGGGCCCTTCATTTTACAAGTTTTTAATTTATTTGCGTAGTGTGTATGTTAATTTGTGCTAAGTCAGATCTTGCAAGCTGAATGAGAAGCACTTCCTCTTATCCCTCGGAGTTTATTCTTTAGAGGTTGATTCAGTTCCAGTGACAATGCATTTTTTATGGTAAGCGTGACCTGAAGCCTCCTCCATGTTAACTCCAGATAAAGAAACTCTTCAGCGGTGAACAGTAGATACATAAGCAAACATTAGTATACGTATTTAAGTTTGTGTTATTTACCTGCTGCTTCGCAATGTACTTCACAGCGTCATGATGCGTGTTGCAGTGCCGCGTTGAGCAGTGCGAAACAACTGCCCCCTAGCCAAGTTACAACCAGTTTGTGTGGAATTCCGTTCTCTAATCGGTAACGCCTCGGTGACAGCAATAGTAGAAAACAATAAGTTAGTAGGCATGTTGACGCGCCTGAGTCGGCCGCTCGTTCTACAATGTAGCGTTTGTATAACAAAGGATGTAGCGTTAAACATTGTAGAAACGATTTTGAACGATGTGAACTTGGCTACGAATTGTCTATTCGTTTGTTCTCACCACGCGACTTTACGTTGAGATGACGTCATTCCCATACGTTTCATCACTTTTCGACAGCGGTAACGATTGCAGAATAACAACTTGGCTAAGCGTGCTGGTCTTATCACCCTCGCGTCACACCGTGTCAGTGTGAGCTGACCCTAACGTTATTATTGTGATAATGCTAGGTATCGTGTGTAGTTATATAACTAGTGATACCGACAAATTATTTTGAACCTATTTTTGATAATAATGTGTATTTGTTACTAATAGAAGGTTTGATCAGTATGACTTGGGTACATAAGAGTCAGATCAGATTCAAATCTGAGAAGCTCATGGCGGTACTGCATCTGACTTTTACCCGCAGCTTTGCTTGCATCAATGTGGATATCTCACTGACCTCAGATATATAGAGGTCAGTGCTATCTTGAAGTTTATATATTTTTTTCGTATAAATGGTATTGTGGCGTCTAAGGTCACATATTAATTAACTAGCAAATTGGCAAGGTACTCGTAATGATATCTTTTAAGGTTTATGTTAAAAAAGTTTAGGGATTTAGATTCGAAACAAGTTTGATTGGCGATGTCACCAAAAAGTCTAGATATAATTTTATATTAGAATACAATGTGCGATCTAAGATAAATAGATAATTGAACACGAAACTTTTTTATTTGCGCCTCCACACGCCACAGTACCCACCATAAGTATGTTTATTTCTGTACCGCTTTCTGTAGCTTGGAAGTCTTCAAATAACTTCTCCTGTTCTGGGTGGATCGGGAAGGAGTGTCAGTATTTTACTGACTCAAAACCCTCCGTATTTTTAAGATGAGAAATCATCTAATGACTTGTCCTGCTCTAGGGCGCGGTGGGAGGGCGTAGCAGACTTTTACTAACTAAACCCACACCTATACCTTTATTCCTTCTTTCCCTTTTGGAAGTCAACCCATGGCCCCCAGTAGGCTTTGGCACTGCTGGGCCCCTACGATTTTGATGGACATTTATTTGAAGCGCGCGTAGTACACACGCACCTTCGACGACTCGGGCTCGATCCGAACAGTTACCGAAGGGCTGAGCGGTGAGCTACCTATTACTCGTCGTCCCCTAGTCCGCGCATACGGTGGCAGGAACCCGGCGGCTGAGGTGTGAAGATGTCCGTTCCCCCACGTTTGAAGCCGCTTCTTTTTGCTAGTATTACTGCTTCGCACAGGTTAGATTAGGTTAAAATAAAAATTGTTTATAGAACCTAAACCCCACACTTTTGAGGTATGTTACCGTAAATAAAAACTCTATTCAACTAGATAAGGACACCTGTTCATTTTTGAAGACAGTTTTACGCAATGCCCTTTGCCAAATATTTTTTGCAGAATCATACAGAGTTCTCAAAATCGCATTCAAAAAGATATGACAGTTTTACATTATGAGTAAAAACACTTGGGTATAATATTACTACTTATATAAACAACTAAATAACTTTAACTACAGTAAATTAAAAAAAATAAAACCCTACGCTAATTATAACTAACTAAAATATAGCGTCAAAAACTGTCAACACTGTCGAACTTTTACATCGCTGTCGACTGGTAATGTGCCCAAAAGACTGGCGGCATTGCCACGCTGTATGGCAATGCTTATCCTCTGTCCGAGGTAAAAGCCAGCCCTTGGGTCACGAAAAGTGTCAACTAGACGTTTCGACAGATCTTTAAACAACTTGTGAGCACTCGGACCCTACGATCCGAGAGTTTCAATCCCAAACGGTGCGAAAATATAACTTTCAACAAGGTTGTTATATTTCCGCCGCTTGAGGTTCTCCGCAGCCGAAGCGGCAGCACCAGCACGACACGACGAGCTAGGAAGATGTAATGGCGCAAGAGTATCGACACAAGTAGCGTCTCATACTAAAAGCCTACCCATCTTCCACGGGAATAACGACATTCTGTCCGGTCTCTTACATCGTTGCGTGCCAGACCATAGGGTTCTAATACGGCTGGAACGCCGACGATGACAAGAGCGCGTCTGATAATGTCGTTGATATTCGCGTGTCACGCTATGCGATCAGCACTTCGGCTGCATGACAGACCGTGGTGACCGAGGCTGTTGACGACTTCGCGACAGTGGCAGCGATGAGGAGAACAGTAAGGAGCGCCTAGATGTAAGGCAACAGCGAGGCGGAAAGTATTTTCATTGAGCAAGGTGCCAATGTTCGACGACGGTAGTGCGTGAAGCCAGAGACCCAACTGCCACTCTCTCACAGCCAGCAGGCGCGCTCGCTCCGCAGGAGCAGTAAATGTCGCAATCAGGTTTTCCTGAACTACTTTGCAGAGCTCATCCCACTGTTTTTGGGATGATGATTTGTCGGGTGGATTAGAATTCGGGCAAGTGAGTCTCCAGGCTATCTGTAGATCTATAGCCTCGACGAAGTACGGCACATTGAAATCAATCAGAGAAGGAGATAGTATATTCCTGATTAATTTCTCAGTACCGTGAACCGAGGATATAAAGGCTGGTAAACTAATACTAGAAATTTTGCGGAAACACTTGGGTTAGGTCAAAATATAATGTTTTATGAAACCTATCACGTACTTTAGACGAGATGTGTCGCCATAATAAAAAATACTCTATTTAACTAGACTCTTCGAATGACACCTGTCTCAAGTCTGTTGGTGGGTGGGGACATTTTCACGCAATGCCCTTTCTGGCTAACAACTAGATTTGCATTAATAATGTTTGTTTTTTTTTTATTTTGACTTTATCAACCCACGTAGAATGCAGAAATTTCCTTTCATATAAATGTGAAATTTGTTAATATACGAATCTGCTAAAAAACCGGGATTGAAAATGGGTAAGTTACTTGTTTACAGTTACTTCTGTTTGGTCGATACTTCAATTGATGAAACCTAAATTGGTAATTTAGATTTGAAACTTTAAACTACATTAAGGAATTCTAACTTTTGAAATCTTGCTGAAGAGTGCAATACTGATCATTCGCTTGGTTTATAAAAATATAGAACATAGACCTTAGTAGAAGGGAATATAATAGATTTAAGTACAAACAGAAGAACCAAAAACATGGCCCACCTGGCAGCAGAAGGTTATATAAGACATCCTCAAAGTTAGGCGAATTTGAACCCTTTGCAATTAGCAGAAGATAAGTTATAATGAAATGTCTTATGTGATAAAACTGCGTTTATGTTCAGTGATAGGTGTATAAATATTACTAAAAAATAATATCGCGGGAATCGAACCCGCAACACGCAGCGCAGCAGCGAATCGCTCAACCACAACGCCATCTGCCGGCCTCTTCCAAACTGTGTTGTGTTTATCAGTATTTTACACGGACTGATGATGGATTAAAAAAGCGGATAAGTGCGAGTCGGACTCGCCCATGAAGGGTTCCGGAGCAGCAAGTAATATAATAATGTATAAAAGTTCTTGTAGTTGTAACTTAGATCGATGTTTTAATAATAGTGTATTTTTTTAGATTAATGACGTATTAAAAAAAAATTACTTACTAGATTCCGTTCAAACCAATTTTCGGTGGAGGTTTGCATGGTAATGTACATCATATATATTTTTTAGTTTTATCATTATCTTATTTTACATATTACAGGGAGGGGGAACACATTTTACCACTTTGGAAGTCACTCTCGCGCAAACTATACAGTTTAGAAAAAAATATTAGAAACCTCAATATCATTTTTGAAGACCTATCCATAGATACCCCACACGTATGGGTTCGACGAAAAAAAATTTTTTATGGTTAGTGGCTGTGACACACGGACGGACAGACAGACAGACATGACGAATTCATTAGGGTTCCTTTTTGCCATTTGGCTACGGAACCCTAAAAACAAATAGGTTTAACTTTGTAACATTATGCAACAATCATGTATGACGGACGGCATTAAAAAAAGTCCGCGCCTATCTTATAAAGTTGACTTATTGTGACCTTTTTTACGATAATCATATTTGTTCTCAAAAAACCCAATAATTGAGGTGCAATGTTTTTATAAACATGGTATATTACTCAAATAAATAGGTACGTTATTCATTACAAGTGCCTATTACAACAACACTATTAAAAATAGAACGTTTAGCATTAATCAGAAACATAACAACTGAATCCTGAGACTAGGGTTGCCAACTATACTGTTAAAAACAGTATTATACTGTTTTTCACTACATTATACTTTTTACTGTTCAATAAAAATAAAGTATACAAAATACTGTTTTCAGCACTAAAATGCTTAACACTAGTCGTAAATGTTAGACGTAGACTTTCACAATTTTTTTATCAAACCACAATAATACAGTTTCAGAACCAATCGAATGGGCTCCTCATTTATTTTGATTTTAGTTATAATATGGTGAGAAGTATGAAGTTTTTAAAAATACTGTAAATTAATAAGTTGTGTGAGAAGATCTAAAAATTTGTAAAATACTGTTCATTTAAAAAAAAATACTGTTTAATATGCTTCTTAGATAAAAACATACTTTATTTCTTGTAAAAAAAGTTGGCAACCCTACCTGAGACCGGCTCTCCTCGAGACAACGTCATTCTCAGATCACATAGCTGCGTAGACGTCATTTGCACAGAAACCTATAAGAACCTGGGATGTGTTCTGGAGGCAACAGACCCTGCACAAATGCACGATTTGTGCGTGGAGATGCAACACCGGGGTGAAAGTCCGCTGCCGCGACAGGTCACGGCATGGCGGACTGAGCTCCGGTGGGATCTCATGGTGAAATGGCGTCAGCAACTATCGCCACCCAGTGCTGGGCACACCACAATTATGGCGGTAAGTCCCCTCTTTGAGGCGTGGCTGGAAAGACCTCACGGCGTCCTTACCTTCCGCATGACGCAGGTCCTCACCGGACATGGTTCGTTCGGGAGGTTCCTGCACCGGATTCGTGCGGAAGTAACGCCCGGGTGTCGCCACTGTGCGGAATGCCTGGAGGACACGGTGGAGCACACAGTCGAGGTGTGCCCTGCTTGGGCGGAGCATCGCCGTGCCGTCGCGGGGGCGATCGGCGGCGGAGACCTCCAAGCTCAAGTCGTCGACGGCGCGCACTGTTCCCGCGCGCCTCAAGGAGTTGTCAGCAACAGTAGGGACCCAGCCAGGTCGAAGCCTACTGAGGCCAGGGTTATCCGAAAGGGAGCTCGAGCCCCAGTATGAAGGCTAGAAGGAACGGGGTGGGTCTTTTAGTCAGTAAGAGTCTGACATTATCTCCCGCTCCGCCCAAGAGCGGGGGTTGTCGTTGGATGATTTATTCCAACAATAAAAAAAAAAAAAAAAATGGGGACGATCGGCGGCGGAGACCTCTCGCGCCGGGTCTTGGTTCAGGCCATGGTCCGGAGCGAGGAGGAGTGGCAGGTGGTTGCCGACTTCTGCGAAGCAGTAATGCTAGCAAAGGAGGAGGCCGACCGCATCAGGCAACGGCGGCGGTGCTCTCGCCGCCACTGGGATTCCGATCCCGATTTCTGGCCACAGCGTAGACGCGGGCTTGCGGACGGCGAGCTATGGGTAGCTCGCTGTCCGATCGTCCGGTAACTGTCCGGACCGAACCCAAGTCGTCGACGATGCGCATTGTTCCCGCGCGCAAAAGGAGTTGTCAGCAACAGCAGGGGCCCAGCTGGGTTGAAGTCTACTGGTGCCAGGGTTAGTTTCGAAAGATAGCTCGAGCTCCGGTATGAAGGCTTGAAGGAACGGTGTGGGGTTTTAGTCAATAAGAGTCTGACACTATTTTCCGCTCCGCCCAAGAGCGGGGGATGTCATTTTCCCACCATAAAAAAAACCTAGGAAGTGTTATTAGGTCTTGTATCAGTATATTTGGCATAAAATATGTGCGTAGCGTCTTAGAATATGCGTGCCCAATCTGGTCCTCTTAATACAATATTTCTACGAATCAATTATAGTTCCACAGAACTTTATTAATCATCATATGGCTCTCGTCATTTGGAGCACAATATAAGAGTCTCCGCACCCCCCGAGCTCCCCACAGAGCTCATAGTCCCCGCATGCATTCTATCTACCTGTAAAAAGAATTGACGTAAGGGACGTTAACTAAATTTTAAAAATGTACCTCACGACGATTGACGTCAGAGTTTTTTTACTAAAATGTAAGGGACATACCTAAGGGTAAGAGGAGGAGGCCGACATACCTAAGGGTATGTTCCTTACACCTTCCTTACGTTAATTGATATTTCTGGTATCGGTAATATTTAAAACAAAATTTGTCGGAAGTCGGAAAGTTGCTCTACTAAGTATTAGTCCGGTCAGTTTAGACGTCTGGGGTTACACTAATTCACACCCAGCTGAAAATTGGTAGGATTGTTCAAAACACCATCATAAATTAAATCTAAAAAATCTTCATCGATCCAACAACTGGAAAAAAATAATTCGGGGTCAAAGGTCACAAAAACGAGATTTTCGTGATTTTCAGCAAAACGGTAAGTTTTATCATAAAATTAGCCCAGACATAAATTGTAGATTAGATAATAAAATTATCTACAAAATTGTCTAAACACTTTTTTCTAAGAGCCACCGTTTTTGTGTTAAGATGATTCAAAAAGTTGAAAGAGGTAATCGTCATAATATGCACTCGTTTTAGGTAGCGTACTTAGCTCAAAAGAAAAAAACGGAACCCTTTTGGGATCACTTTGTTGTCCGTTCGTCTGTCTGCCTGTTTGTCTGTCTGTCAATACCCTTTACCTCAAGAATGCGTGGAGTTTGAGTCTGATCTACAACACTGTCTCAGCTAATTTTATAATAAGACATGCCGCTTTGCTGAAAATCACGAAATCTCGTTTTTGTGACCGATGAGGACTTTTTAGATTTTATTTATGATGCTATTTTGAACAATTCTACCAATTTTCAGCTTGGTGCGAATTATTGTAACCTGTTATTTGGTCTAATTTGACTGGGCTATATTGTTCAATAGTAATTTATAAATCTGTTGCATAGTGAGGGGCATTAATACGGTTCGTTTTTATCACACGAATGTTTTGTTACCTAATTATTTGAAGTTTCATACAATACCTACTTACTTTATTAACTCTCATAAAAAGAGATTTTTTTTCAATTATTTAATTTCCCCATCAGAAGCTATTTGATTCCGTCATACTCGAGGGAATAACGCCACGAGCATGGAGCCAAGGTACTCTTTCTAAGATGAGCGACAATATCTTGCTTAAGATGATGAAGCCGGAAGATAGACACGG
This sequence comes from Mythimna ferrago, assembly GCA_910589285.2. Taxonomy (NCBI): domain Eukaryota; kingdom Metazoa; phylum Arthropoda; class Insecta; order Lepidoptera; family Noctuidae; genus Mythimna; species Mythimna ferrago. The sequence goes on from OU342700.1 coordinate 11,668,591, forward strand.
GAACTTCATAATAAAACAATGTGCCCTAGCAGGGTTTCAGTTAATTGGAGTTGTCATGATAAAAAGGTACTCTGGTTGTAAGTGTATTGCAACTAAAAAATGTGAAATAAAAAACTTTTTACAAAAAAAAAAAATAACCGACTTGACTAAAAAAACACTAAAACCATCAAAATAATTTTAATTCCGGAATTCGGTGTTGAATAAGGAACACACAATATCGACAAACACCGACTTCCGAAATTAAAATTATTTTGATGGTATTAGTGTTTTTTTGGTGAAGTCGGTTATATTTTTTTTTCTAAAAAGCGTTTTTTGAAGACCTATCCATAGATGCCCCACACGTATGGGATTTGATGAAAAAACAATTTTTGAGTTCAGATACATATATATATATGGGGACCCCCAAAATTTTTTGTTTTTTTTTTATTTTTATGTGAAAATCTTAATCGAGTTTACAGAATACATCTACTCACTAAGTTTCATCAGTATAGCTCTTTGTAGCTTCGGAAAAAAATGGCTGTGACATACGGGCGGACAGACAGACAGACATGACGAATCCATAAGGGTTCCGTTTCTTGCCATTTGGCTACGGAACCCTAAAAACAAACAATACCGAGAAAGACCGACTTCCAAAATGAAAGTTATTTTTATCGTTTAAGGCTTATAGTCCCTTGAACCATCTGGCGGAAATTAAATGGACGCAACTCTCGCATCCGCCTAGGCGACAGTACGCGACCCGCATATCTGTGCATTTATTTGCGGCTAGCAGCGCCCGAAAAGCGCGCGGCTGAACTTTCAATCATTTTCTTTGCGAAATATTAATTGATTTACATAAACTATGTTCACTTTGAAGAATATTTAACCACCAATTTTTAGGTCTAAAAATGTTTCTAACGATCCAAGCCGTTTCGAAGGAGTAGAGAAAAGTTGCGAAATTGCTAAATATTTTTTTTTTTTGACAAAAGTATTAATGCACGAAAAAATCAAATGTTGATAATGTTGTTCATGAATCTATAATAATCATATTTTTTTTCAAACCTATAAACCTGGCCGTTACCAAGGAGTAGGTTTCACAAAGTTACTGTTTTATGGCACTTTTCGGGCGCTTGGGCCTTAATTTTTGTTTTAGTAAAAAGTTTATTTTTCTTTTACGGAATAAGGTGGATAACTTTGAGAAAACTTGTTTCCGCACATATATGAACAAAATAGAATCATCCATCTTTGAGAACCCTTAGTCTTTTTGGACATATGTCAAAAGCAAAAGAATCTGTGATACTTTTCCAAAAGTAATGCGTTATGGTGATAAGACTGCGAGCACAGGTGAAGAGATCAGCAATTTATTTGCATCCTATTTCCATTCTACTTTCCAGGAACCTGATCCTGTGCCAGCTACTTCTGGCGTCACTCGCGTTGAAAGCCCTCAAAGTTTCCGGGAGAACTATCTCCGAGTTTCAGACTCCGGCTAGGCAACGTGTGTTTATAGCCGCTCGTAAACATTTCGGCATGCTAAACTGCTGGTCTATGGAAGGCAGGATTGTTGTTATTTGCCCAGACAAATCCCGTAGAAAGATCAAGACGGCAGGCAAACTAAACGATTTGATGGCCAATTTTCCGTCCAGTTCAGTCGACACCGGGGACTCAGCGCAGTCCAAAGAACCTCAATTTCCAATGGCTGCAATATCGGCTGCGCCCGCCAAGTATATAAGGAAGACCCGTTTGCGCAAGTAACATGTAACATGACCTGTTGCAGTTGTTGTTGTCAGCTGGTTGGCTGGATTCCTTTTAAATTAAGCCGCTTTGCTCGATCAAAATCACTTCACTACTTGAACTCGCGAGCCGGTAGTCTATAAAGTTATTTTTGTCTGGCACCGACAAGAATGGAGGAGGTGTAACTATGTACGTACGCGCTGACCTACCCCACAAGGTAGTTAGCTCATCGCCTTCTCTTTATTCTGAGTCGGCTTATTACTTGTTTTGTTCAAACTGTCCATCACACTAAAGACTTGCTTGCTGTGCTTTACAGCCTTAACCTTCACATTGACTACTTTGATTCCCTCGATTGCACCTTATGTAATCTTTGTCCCATATACGTCGCCCTCCCCGCTAACTTTCTCTCTAATCGTCGTATCTGAGTCGTTTACCGTTTAGAAGAAATTCACGTATTTTGTTTTGCGTAAGTGTAAAAAAGGGAAAAAATATCCTCACTATCTTCATACCTTAGGGCTTTAGGGCCACTACTAACTAAAAGAATATGCTAAGATTAATATAAAAAACTTATTAATTCATTAATAAAGCTACAGCTAACGCAACTACAGGAATATGATTTTAACGCCCGACCGAAAAAAGGTCGCCCTGGAAAAATATCAATTGCTAGTAACGACGGTTAGCAGGGAGGTGACGATAATATAAGCACGTTATTTTAACACTTGCCTAATTAAAAATAACTGTCGCTCTCATAGACTCCTTTCACTACTTTCTTCTTTCAATCTTCAAGTCTTGCCCCTTTCTGCTACTTATTTTTCTCCAAATAGTACACCCTCTTTATTAAACCTTATTATTGTCTCCTCTCCCAACAATGTGTCTAACCACGGTCAACTTCCCGCTTCCTTTTCTTATCATGATCTAATTTATGTTTCATATCGCATTCGTGTTTCCAAGCGTAAGCTTTTATATCTTCGTAACTTTAAGGGCATTGACCTGGCTGGAGGCTTTACAGTGCGATGCTAGCGACTGGTCCCCTCTGGTTAAAATTGATGACATTTAAGAAAAGGTGAATTATTTTAAGAGAGCAGTTGTGGCCAAGTGGTAACGGCCTCGACTTACGAGTTGTAGGTCGCGGGTTCGAACCCAGCCAGGCGCATTACTTTGTGTACTCTGTTTGACATTATTATTTTTATCCTGATTAACTTACTTTTTAATTCCGTTTGACAATATTATTTTCATCCTGTTTGACTTAATTTTTATTTCCGTTTGACATGTAGTCTTATTTTGTTTTTTTTTTCTTATGACCTTTAAACGCTGACATTTTGAACATAATTATATAATTCTTTTCATTTTTAAAATTGCAACGGAATTCAAAAATTTGTAAAAATTTGCATGCTCTGTGATGGCAAAATATGGAGGACTCTGTTATAAAAAACACCTGTGTACTATACCCATGTTTGCAAATAAAATAAATTATTATTATTATTATGTAATTTATTTCATCTCCACTGCTCTCAAAGCGGTGAAGGAAAACATCGTGAGGAAACCGGCATGTCCTAGAACCAAAAATTCGAAGACATGTTACATTCACCATCACGCATTGGGCCCGCGTGGTGGATTACAGCCCATTCCCTCTCCTAGAGAGGAGGCTTAAGTCCCAACAGTGGGAAAATTAAAAAGGCTAGTGATTAATTTTCTGATTGTTTGACCAGCATACCCCTTTGCGTCGTGTCAAGGTAAAACAGTATATATATAATCAATATAAAATATGTATAATATAATCCAGCACCTTGGGTAACTCTTCATATTAAAGAGCTTATGGCTCGAAAGGATAAAGCTTAGAGCAGGTAGGTATATAAGCGTAGACCTTCTGAGCTGAATCTTTCTTGCTTTATTTCACTGCGTAACAGCTGCAGGCGTCTGTGTTAAGTTGTCAAGTGACGCTATTTCCACGAGCAACTCCATAACCGTAGTTCTTCCGACGTATAGAAAATTTTTTGTCTGTTGGCATAGGCAAATCACCAACCAACCAGTGTAAGGATGTGAACCTTAATGATCTCAACAAGCATTTCTCTCATCTTCCCTTCTCACTAGATTCTTGTGTCAAAGCTATGACACTAGATGGTCTTCGACTTTAGCGATGGTACTGAGATTGATGTTAAGAAATCTGTCCTCGCGATTAGGTTCTTCTTCCGCGGTCGGCTATGATAAGTTATGCTCAAGAATGATTACTCCTTCCCTCACTACTTCCTGTTCTAACGCATATCGTCAGTCACTCTTAATCCTCCTTTGGCTTTGGCGTAGTCGGGTTTTTTTTTGTTATTTACATAAAAACGCGCAATTACGTAATAATAATACCCCTCCGCGCGCAACAGTCTCTGATAGAATCATTTCCTAAACATTAATTATAATTAATTAAAAATCAGTGCTTCCCAAAAGGAAGTCCACTGAATAAACTAAATGTATTTCTAGATGAGCATAAGTTAACCCGTGTAGGTGGTCGCATACAAAATTTCTCATTTTCATTCGAGAAAAAAAAATCGGTATATAATACAGTCCACTCATCGATTTTCTAAACTATTATTATTTGAATATACACATAAAATTTGAATTCACGCAGGATCGCAATTATTATTGGCCCATATTAGGGACACGTACTGCCCAATAGGTGGGCTTAAGCTAGCTGGGTCACACCCACGGCCACGGCCACGCCCCTGATAACATAATTTATCTAAATTCTATGGCCCTAGTGAAAATGGGTCTATGTCCGATTTTGTCGAAACTGAGTTAAGTATACCAAACGATCAGAAAAAAATGCTCTATTATTTGGTCAAAATAAATCTAAATTAACTCTAAAAATAAGGAAGTTATTTTGTGTAAAAAGGTTCAAATGACATCAAAAAAAACTACAAAAGTTGTTTTTTTTTTTTTTTTACGGTGGGAAAAAATCATGCATTGACATCCCCCGCTCTTGGGCGGAGCGGGAGATAGTGTCAGACTCTTACTGACTAAAAGACCCACCCCGTTCCTTCTAGCCTTCATACCGGGGCTCGAGCGCCCTTTCGGATAACCCTGGCCCCAGTAGGCTTCGACCCGGCTGGGTCCCTGCTGTTGCTGACAACTCCTTGAGGCGCGCGGGAACAGTGCGCGCCGTCGACGACTTGGGCTTGGTCCGGACAGTTACCGGACGGCCGGACAGCGAGCTACCCATTGCTCACTGTCCGCAAGCCCGCGTCTACGTTGGCCGGAAATCGGGATCAGAATCCCGGCGACGGCGGCGGCGATAACGCCGTTGCCTGATGCGTTCGGCCTCCTCCTTTGCGAGCATTACTGCTTCGCAGAAGTCGGCGACCGCCTGCCACTCCTCCTCGCTCCGGACCATGGCCTCAACCAAGGCCCGGCGCGAGAGGTCTCCGCCGCCGATCGCCCTCACGAGGGCACGGCGATGCTCCGCCCAAGCAGGGCACACCTCGACTGTGTGCTCCACCGTGTCCTCCGGGCGTTCCGCACAGTGGCGACACCCGGGCGTCACCTCCGCATTAATCCCGTGCAGGAAACTCCCGAACGAACCATGTCCGGTGAGTACCTGCGTCATGCGGAAGGTAAGGACGCCGTGAGGTCTTTCCAGCCACGCCTCAAAGAGGGGACTTACCGCCATAATTGTGGCGTGCCCAGCACTGGGTTGCGATAGTCGCTGACGCCATTTCACCATGAGATCCCGCCGGAGCTCTGTCCGCCATGCCGTGACCTGTCGCGGCAGCGGACTTTCACCCCGGCGTTGCATCTCCACGCGCATATCGTGCATGTGTGCAAGGACTGTTGCCTCCAGATCCCACGGTGGTAAGCCAGCCAGAAGGCTCGCCGCTTCGCGGGAGACCGTGCAGTATCCCCGCACCATCCTTATCGCCATGACCCTCTGACAGGCGTTCAGTATGGCCGCCGGTTGCTTTTTCAGCGACGGCGCCCACACCGGCGCCCCGTAGAGGGCCATGGACCGAACGATCCCCGCGTAGAGCCTCCGGCAGGAGGCATCTGGACCCCCAAGGTTGGGCAGGAGCCGCTTGAGCGCAGCCCCAGCCCGGTTGAGTTTGGGAGCCAGACGTCGGAAATGCTCCACGAAATTCCACCGGCTGTCGAGGACGAGTCCCAGGTACTTCATCGTCGACCCGACACCGATGTCAACTCCTCCTACCGTTAGTTGGGAGCTCATTGGCGGCGCGTTCCGAGACCGGCGACCGTGGAAACACATCGCCTCGGATTTGTGAAGCGCCACCTCGAGTCCCAACTCCTGGATCCTGTCAACGACCATCGCAACCCCGCGTGTCGCTAGAGCGACCGCCGCCTGGTACGACTCTCCCTGCGCTAGAACCAGCGTGTCGTCTGCGTAGCAAACCACGCTGACCCCGTCAGGGAAGTCGCCGCGCAGCACGTAGTCGTACCCGATGTTCCACAAGGGTGGCCCTAGTACCGACCCCTGCGGAACACCGCACGACATCTCTCGACGTTTCCAGTCTCCCTGGTGACCGGGGTAGACTATGAACCTATCCGACAGACCACTCGACAGAGGTATTCGGGCACCCGGTGGTACCGGAGTGCCCTCCGGATCGTACTCCAGGGCAGGGAATTGAAGGCGTTGGCAATGTCCAAGGACACTGCCACGACACACCTGCCCCGGGACACCGCAGCCCCCGTCGTGAGGGCTCGCACGCGCATGATGGCGTCCACCGTAGAGCGCATCCTGCGAAAAGTTGGTTTCAAGTCCATTTATGTCCTTTTAAATGGAAAAATAAAAAAAAATTGTTTTGTGTTTTTAATCTAAATTAACATAAATCATTCAGGTATAGATACAACAACACTTAGTCCTTAAAATGGTTTAGTTAGTAATGATATTACTAGACTTATCGCCGTTTTCACCAAAATAAAGGCAAAAAATATTTCTTTGCATTAGGTAATTAGTTATTAAAAATAATATCAAATGCCTCCCATCCCTTTTCACTTATATGAATTAATATTTAATTTATGGGAAAAGGGGTCTAACTTATTTTACTCCCTCAATGAGTTTATTTTGTGGTTGGTATAAGTCACTTTCTTAAAAACTCTTAACTTTACATAAATAATAACCCAATAATAATAAAGAGCACAAATTGTTTACATATAAAAAATATTTCATGTATTTCATTAGCTAGCGGTTCAAATGTCACACGAGGTCAAACACGAATTCGAAGCATGCGGAGTGTTTTTTGCGTCTCCTGTAAAGTTGCATTTTTGGACTTACATCCTTTTTTACTAGAGCTACAGAATTATGTTATCATCGTTGTATTGTTTGTAGTCGCTTAACAGCTAAACCAATTACTTTCATCGTGGGGAAACTTACCTGAGCGACGGCATCCGGTGGTCATCACAGGATGTGTTGGTGTTGATACTGACAGTACGCCAGGCCCATACTTACGTAGTAACTATTCAGTAATCTGTGCCCATACTCTCAGCTTCTCGTCAAGGTCTTGGTTGTCGACTTAAAAAGGTTTAAGTATATTTTATTATTTGTTTGTTTCACGACGAAGGCAGTTCACTTTAAGTTGATTGGTGACTTAACCTGTTTTAATTATTTGTCAGCACTTCGTCGACTTATGTCTCGTAGAGGTAAATAGGCGCGGTCGCAGCCTGAAATATTGGAGGGAGTCTCTAGTATATGTACTATAATAGTATGTCGCGACTTTATTGCACAATACACATTTAAAAGTCTGATATTTATATTGTCAAATCGGTTGATATATTTAGGGCTTTTTTTTAGGTGGGACAGCATACAATGACTTCTCCCGCTCTTGGGCGGAGCGAGAGCGATATCAGACTTTTACTGACTAAATCCCACTCCTGTTCCTTCTTTACCTTCGTTCCAGGACCCCGGGGTCTCCTTCGCACAACCATGGCCCTAGTAGGTTTCGACCCTGCTGGGCCCCTACGGTTTGCTGCCATCTCTTTGAGGCGCGCGTGGAACACAACACTACACATAATCTATCTCTATTTTTCTTTCATTTGTTCTTTGTTACATGCTTTTATTTATTATCACCTGTCGTAATGTTTGTCTGTAATCAAGTCTTACAAATTGTTACCGATTGAGCTGCATGCAAGTGTAAATCAGATGACCATGCAAAATTATGATGACATGGAGATGATCTGGTGATGGATATCCATGGGATGGTTTGACTGGCTTGTTGGTCTAGTGGTTAGTGGCCCTGACTGCTACGCCGAAGGTCGTGCGTTCGATTCCCACCCAGGACAAATGTTTGTGTGATGAGCCGTGTGAGTCATTTGTTCCGTGTCTGGGTGTAATTTTTCTATAATGTGTATTTATAAATATATAAGTATGTTTATCAGTTGTCTAGTACTCATAACACATAATATAATATATCTCTGTGAGGCGCGCGTGGAACACTACGCGCTGTCGACGGCGTGCTCACCAACTCGGTGAACCCATTGCTTGCCGTTCGCAAGCCCAAGTCTACAGTGGCAGGAAATCGAGGTCGGTATCCCGGCAGCTGAGGCGTGACAGTCATACCCGCACGCGTGTGGCCGCCTCTTTCGCTAGCATTACTGCTTTGCAAAAGGAGGCGACCGCCTGCCATTCTTTCTTGCTCAGGACCATGGCCTGGATTTCTTCCCCACTAAACCGGACCAGGAACCACTCGAACTTACCATGTCCGGTGAGGACATGCGTCATGCGGAGGGTGAGGATATCGTGACGTCTTTTCAGTCATTAGAAGAGATTTACCACAACAATTATGGCGTACCCAGCACTGGGTTGCGACAGTCGCTGTTGTTATTCCACCATGAGATCCTGCTGGAACTCTGTTTACCGCGGAGCTTCAGCCCGGCGGGCGTTACATAACGTGCATGCGTGCAGGGACTGTTGCCTCCAGATCCGATGGTGAGAGAGCAGCAAAGAGGTACGCCACTTCGCTGCACCATCTGGATGGCCATGACCCTTTGGTATGGGATTAGCTTGGCAGCCGGTCGCTTTCGTACCTTGCCTGGCCTCTACCGCATCTCTCTTCTCCTCTTGGACATCTCTCTGAGGAGCGCGTGGATCACTACACGCTGTCGACAACTAGGGCTTGGTCTGGTCGATTACCGGACTGTCCGACGACAAGCTAACGATTGCTCGACGTCCGCAAGCCCACGTCTACCGTGACTGGTAGTTGTGATCTTAATGCGTGCGATTTTAATCTTCGCGTGGAGGCGACCGCCTGCCATTCCTTCTTCCTCCGGACCAAAGCCTGAACCAGTCCTCCGGAAATATTTCTCGTCATTTTCTTGATAATTATCGCGAAGAGACTGCAGAGGCGCAGTACGAAGCCCCATAATAACTATACCAAGTTTTTCAGCTAGCTCTTATGCCTCAAAAAATAAGTTGTGACTATCAGCATTTTTCCGTTTACGTAGCAAAACGTCCATAATATCTCTAAGAGTATCTGATGCTACCTTTTGTTAATTTTGTGAAGATTTTTCAATTTGATAGGTATGATTTTGGGGGGGTCATGTCTCCTGTGACCCCTCCTTCGGACCGCGCCTGTACGCATGTATATTCCGATAACGGAACCTCGTTTTAAGGCGCTTATAATGAACTCGGTAAATATTTAAAAGAAAGTAACAAAACGTTGTCTGGTGATATTGCCACTGAAGGGATTAACTTAATTTTTATTGCTCCTTATGCTCCACATTTCGGTGGTCTTTGGGAGGCAGGTATTAAAACGAGGTGGGTAAGTCCAATACAATAGGTATTCATTACGGATAAACAGGTTGCTAGGTACGACAATACTTTATGCCTGATTACTGCATACTCAGAGGAACAAATGGATTTGATATACTTGGCGACAATATATTACTTAGAACAGTATTGGAAGGCGGAAATTATTTCGGCCATAAAAACAAAATTAGGTATAGTTACAAAAGATAATTATACGGAAAAAATCGCTCATGTGAAAAGGAAATGGAATCTTCTTTTATTTGAAGTTGTTTGATATCCTATTCTATGAATTCAGCGTAGTTCACGTTTTGTATCGCACATTTATTCATTAAAACTTTATGCACCAGTAAACACTGTACAAAGGTGGACTTAATGCTTGAGGCATTGTCTATCAGCCGACTTTAGGGTGGTGCAGAAACATAACATGGTAGGTGCAACATAAAGGCAAACAAATAAATAGCAAATTAAAACCAAAATAAATACACAATTATATAAATAAAACTTATATAAGTAAATACTTATATAAATACAAATAAACAAAATTATTATGAGAAACGAATCCGTCAAATCAACACTGTGTTGATTCTGCCAACTTCTTGTAAATGTGTTCACGTGCCAGTACCTTAAAGGAGAACCGGCTGGATGCCGTCCTGATATTCAACGGGAGCTCATTCCAAAGAAAGATTGTTTGGACAAAAAAAGAGGACCGGATAAATCCAGAGCGGTATGAGGGACATCGTAGTAGACGATTATTTGTCGATCGGAGATTTTTACTATGGGCAAAGCAAAGGAATTAAATATTAGAAGTCAGATAAGGAGAAGAAGGGTTGTATAGAAAGAAAAACAGGGTAGTCAAGGCCCTTACTGCTCTACGCTGACGAATAGGTTCGCTTTTGGTATACGCATACCAAAAGCGAACGATGTTCAGGAACATACTACACTAGATTAGCGTTCCAGGATCCCGGGTTTTTCTTTTGGAAGCCAACTTATGACCCCAGTAGGCTTCGGCGTTCTAGGCAACTGCGGTTGTGCTAACATCTCTTTGAGGCGCGCGTGGAACACTAAGCGCCCTCAACGACTCGGGTTCGGTGCAGAATGTTACCGGACACGGGACAGCCGGACGGTAGGCTACCTGTTGCTTGTCGTCCGCAAGCCCACGCCTACGGTGAGAGAAAATCAAGGTCGGAACCCGCAGTCGTGTCGGCTGCAGTGTCAGGATGTCCGTTCCCTCACGCGTGCGGCCGCCTCTTTCCCTAGCATTAGTGTTTAGCAGAAGGAGGCGACTGCCTGCCATTCCCCACGCTCCAGACCATGTCCTGTACCAGGGCTCGGCACGAGAGATCACTGCCTTCGATTGTCCCCCACGAGGATACAGCAGTGCTCCGCCCAAGCGGGGCACACCTCTACCATTATGCTCCACCATGTTCTCCGGACCAGGCGGTCCACACAATAGTGACACCTACTCTTACATTGTTGATATTTCTATGATCTGAAATAAACCCTTCGCCTCGTCTTTTATACCACGTACATCGAAAGTGGAAAAATTTGCCTGCTGCGGACTTCCCGTCCTATTACAATTTAGGTGTTTTCGAAGCTTTAGTGAATAAACATGGTACAGTAGTTCTTAATAAAGTGGTGTGCTTCACCATCAAAGATTGCATCATTGCTTCCCTTCAGGTGAAATCCCAGTCAAGCACTATTTGTATCCTTCAAAACAAAGAGACGGAAAATACAAAAAAATAAAAATATATCAAGTTCACCTCTGACCTTCATTGATACGAAGCATGGATAGCACTACTTACTAGGTACATAAGCATCTGCATTGAGTTCAATGACCGCAGATAACGGGTTATCAGCAATTGGGTTTAGCCAGTGCTTATTTTTGTACTAGGTATGCTATCTACTTAACAACAAATAGCACTAATTTTTTTTTTTCTGAAAACTACATCACAGTAATAATTGATTATCAAATGAAGCAGCACTAGTGCACCTCACTATCAACGATTGCGTCACTGCTTACCATCAGATGGAATCGCAGTCAAGCACTGGTTTATATCATATAAAAAATAATAGCGACATAGCTCGAAGAATCGCCAAACTTAAGTGGCAATGGGCAGGGCACATTGCTCGCAGAACAGATGGTCGATGGGGATGAAAGGTTCTGGAGTGGCGACCACGTACCGGAAGACGCAGAGTTGGAAGGCCTCCAACAAGGTGGACCGATGACCTGGTCAGGGTCGCGGGAATCTGATGGATGCTTGACGCACAGGACCGGTCGTTGTGGCGACGCTTGGGGGAGGCCTATGTCCAACAGTGGACGTCTTTCGGCTGATGAAAAAAAAAATAGCATTCCAATCATTGGTTTGAGAAGGTGCACAGGTAACCGGGTGGCGGTGACGTCACATTTCACATTTCACTATGTGCAGCCTTATACTGTTAATTGACAGTCTCCCCTTCCACCAGATTTAAAAGCTTTCTATACAAACGACTAAACAAAAAACCAGACAAGTGTGAGTCGGACTCGTGTACTGAGAGTTTAGTTTGATAATTGAATCTAATGGTTTTTAAACAAAGCTTCCAGAGGCTTATGGTCTGTTTCCACAGTGACATCGTTCTGTCCAAATACCATATTGGTGGAATCTTTACAGAGCATACACAATCGCCAATAATTGTTTCTCAATTTGTGTGTAACGACACTGTGTCAGTTAAGGTGTATAGTCCCTTGAACATATAGCCTTTTAATGTTCCCACTGCTGAACTCAGGCCTCCTCTCTAGGAGAGGGAATGGGCCGTAATCCATCACGCGGGCCCAGTGCGGGTTGGTGAATGTCACATGGCTTCGAATTTTTGGTTCTAGGACATGCCGGTTTCCTCTTGAACATCTGGCCGGAGTTAAATGCACACATACTTGCACTGCGGTCTGCGCTTGCATAGAGCCCCGCTGACCTATAAAAGGTTTTTTTTTTTGTGAAATATTGATTGATTTACACATGCTACGTACATTTTGAAGAACACTTTACGACCATTTTTGTTTGTGTTAATGTTCTAAAGATCAAAGCCATTGTTTGAAAAGAGTATGTAAAACAAGCGAAAAATTATCATGTTGTTTAGTATTTTTTTAGACAAAAGTATTAATCGCACAAAATAATCATATTATAATATTGTACATGAATCTATGATAAACATTTTTTTGTTTCAAACCTATTAACCCAGCCGTTACAGAAGAGTAACCTTCAGAAAATCAATTCTTTAATTATTTATTGTACACCATGATAAATAACAAAATATGTGGACATCAGAGTTCATGTTCAATGTTTTATGGCACTGCTCAGGATTTTTTTTTTATAATTGAGATAAACTAGTGCTTGACTGCGATCCCACCTGATGGTAAGTAGCGATGCAATCTTTGATGGTGAGGCGCACTAGTTTATTAAGGCGTATAGTCCCTTGAACCTTCTGACCGAAATTATGTGAACGCAACTCTCGCACTCGCCTAGGCGGCAGTACGCAAATCTGTGCATTTATTTGCGGCCAGCAGCGCCCGGAAAGCGCTTTAAATCCATTTTCTCTGCGAGATATTGATTGATTTACATATGCAATGTTCACTTTGAAGAATATTTAACCACCAATTTTTATGTGTAAACATGTTTCTAAAGGTCCAAGCCGTTTCGAAGGAGTAGGGAAAAGTTGCGAAAAGTTGCGAAATTGCTAAATATTTTTTTTTGACAAAAGTATTAATTGCACGAAAAAATCAAATGTTGATATTATTGTTCATGAATCTATAATAAACATTATATTTTTTTCAAACCAATTGACCTAGCCGTTACGGAGGAGTAGGCCTCAGAAAATCACTGTTTTATGGCACTTTTCGGGCGCTTGGCCCTTAAGAGCCTATTCACTCTAGCCTTGAAGACACCCAAATTATAATCGGACGGGATTTGGAGCCTTAATGTTACCGAGGCAAACTCATCTGGCCGGCTGCTCTGCGATAACACCGCGCTTAGTACGCTCAAGGTCGCATGTGCTGATAACAGAACCGAGTCGCGCGCCGAATATAGTGCTAACACAGGCGCACCGCACACCTAGTCTTTCAACCGCTCTACAGCTAAATTTTGCACCTCATCCCACAACCGCTCTGAATCTTGCTTGAACAATGTACGTAGCGGTGAAGCTATATCTGAATAGTTTGGGATGAATTTTGACAAATAAAAAATCGTTGTAATGACTGCTTACGTGGGGACTTGGCATGAACTGAATTGCCTTTAACTTATTTTTACGCGTTCCTGTTGCGCTAAACGTGTCCCAAGTAGGTTACCTCTTCCACACAAAATTTACAATTATCCTTATTAAATCTCATGCCGACCTCTCGTGCTCGATCGGGCAACCTCGCGTCATGCTCGGACTTACTCGATGCCCATACAATGACATCGTCGACAGAAGAGTTTACACCCTTTAGGTCTTCCAGAATTGTTGAATGAAACGCAAAAATTGATATCTCCCAAATAGCGTTCCGAATGTGTGTACAGAATCATGCTCTCATCATTTATTTGTACCAGGTATCCAAAATCCTGACCGTGCGTCTAATTTACTTAAGTAACGTGCTGCTTGAAGTTTAGTAGCTGTTTCGGTGAGCGTCGGTAGCGGGTGATGCGCACGCTGTACGACGCGGTTTAGCGGACGCGAATCGAGACACACTCGGATAGTGCTATCCTATTTGTTTTTTTTTTTTTTAGGTTGGAAAATCATCCAATGACATCCCCCGCTCTTGGGCGGAGCGAAAGATAGCGTCAGACGTTTACTGACTGAAATTCTTTGCATTGTTCTAAGGCCCAGAGGATCTCTTTCGCATCACCCATGGCCTTGACAACTCCCTGAGGCGCACGTGGAACACTACGTGCCCTCGACGACTTGGGCTCGGTCCGGACGGTTACCGGACGTTCGGACGACGAGCTATCCACTGCTCCTCGTCCTTAAGCCCGCGCTTACGGTGGCCGGATATCGGGTTCGGAATGCCGGTGGCTGGGGCGCAAGGCTCATTGCCTCGCGCGCCTTGCTCCCTTTGCTAGCATTACTGCTTCGCATAAGGAGGCGACCGTTCTGCCATTTCTACTCGCTCCGGACCACGGCCTGTGCCAAGGAACGGCGCGAGAGATCGATGCCACCGAGCGCCCCCACGAAGATACGGCGGTGCTCTACCCAGGTGGGGACACCTCTACCGTATGCTCCATAGTGGTGACACCCGGGCGTTTCTTCCGCACTAGTCCAGTGCAGGAATCTCCCAAACTGACAATTCCCATTGAGGACCTGCGTCCTTGTCATGCTGAAGGTAAGGAAGCCGTGTTGTCTTTTCAGCCACTCCTCATAGAGGGGTCTTACCGCCATAATTATAGCGCACCCAATCTTTCTGAGTTGCTACTACGATCACATTAAACCACGGTGTTGGGTGTGGAACTTTTGTAATGACTCGTATCCGTTCTACAATACGAGTAGTTTGTCACACTCCTATAGGTATCTCACGAACCGGACAGAGTGACGGCTGAGCATCGCAATTGGCAACTACGACCAAGCCCGAGTCGCCTCAAAGAGCTTTCAGCACAACCGTCGAGGTCCAGCAGGGCCGATGCCCTTTAAGACCGCGGAGAATTTCTGAAAAGTAAACCGAAGGTCCTAGAACGCAAAAACCCAACTGTAGGAAACGGGTATGGTTTTAGTCAGCAAAAGTCCGACTCGCCCTTCCAGTTCCACTTTAGAGCGGCAGAAGTCATTAGGTGATTATCCAACTTAAAAAAAGAAACATTACTTTTGTTAGGTGGTACATGACTAAGGTTGCCACTCTCACTGCATAAGAGCATACCTTATTTTGTTTTTGGTAAATTTATCTTGTGTTTAGTATGAAAATAAAGTCTATGAAAATATTTTTTTTTTTTTTTTTTAATTTGTATAAACTAGTGCTTGACTGCGATCCCACCTGATGGTAAGCAGTGATGCAATCGTTGATGGTGAGGCGCACTAGTTTATTAAGAGCCTATTCACTCTTGCCTTAAAGACACCTAAATTATAATCAGACGGGAAGACCGCAGCAGGCAAATTGTTCCAGTCCCTCGATGTACGTGGTATAAACGACGAAGCGAAACGCTTGGTCCGGATCGTAGAGGTTTCAACAACATTAGGGTGGATACTCGCCGTTCGTCGGCTTGTCCGATGGTAGAAGTGAGATGGTGGAATTAAGTCATGTAATTCCTGCGCACACTCTCCAAAGTGCATCCTGTAAAACACCGAAAGGCTGGCTACCCTTCGCCTATGCTCAAGACTCTGTAGATTGGACTCAACCAGATCTGGATCGCCAATTAGTCTCTTCGCACGCCTTTCCACAGAGTCCAAAGCTGCCAGGTGGCATTTTGCAGCACCAGCCCATATGTGGCTGCAGTACTCCATACACGAACGGACTTGTGCTTTGTATAGCATTAGAAGCTGTCCCGGTGTGAATTACCGCCGGATCTTTGCAAGAACGCCTAGTTTCCTAGCAGCTACCTTGGCTTTGGACTCAATGAACCGCCCAAAGTTAAGGTCCGAGGGAATTTCAACCCCCAAGAGCTGAAGGCGGTCGGTGTACTCCAGGGATAAATTCTGAAAAGTAGGGGCTAAGGTGAACGGGCTCCTTTTAGCGGTGAACAGACACGCTTGCGTTTTGGAGGCGTTAAATCCCACCACATTGGCTTTACCCCACTTGGAGACTGCCTGAAGTGAGATATTTGTACGCTCTACCATAGCCTCTCTTTCGGATCGGATTAGCTCCTTACTAGCCCGAGCACTAGGCAGGTATCTCTCTACAACTGTGCTATCATCTGCATACCCATAGATACCGGGCATCAGCAGATCGTTGATATGCAGTAGGAATAGAGTTGCAGAGAGAACAGACCCCTGAGGAACCCCGGCATTAGTCGTCATGGGTTCCGATGAGCATCCATCGACAACAACTCGGAGAGACCGTTCACTCAGGAAGTCTTTTACCCAGTTAATCAGACCAGGGGAAATGCCGTACGCTGGAAGCTTACTCAAAAGGCTAGCGTGCCATACCCTGTCGAAGGCCTTCGAGACGTCTAAGGAAACGGCAATCGCTTCCCCATTCCTCTCGAGGGTCTCGCCCCACAAGTGGGTGGCATACACTAGTAGGTCCCCAGTAGACCGATTGCGACGAAATCCGTACTGTCGGTCACTGAGGAGATCGTTACCTTCCAGGTATGCCATGAGGCGCGAGTTCAACACACGCTCCATAATCTTGCATAGTATGGAGGTTATTGAAATCGGCCGATAGTTGGCAGGATCGGCACGACTGCTGTTGGAGATAAAACCTTCTTGCAAGCTTCTTAAATTATATGAAAAAATATGACACTTCTATTTGTCACTTGTCTTCACTTGTTTTTTGTAAAATATATTGTTCACACCGAAAATTATTAAAAACTAATTTGCATTGAGCATCCAGTCATTGATTTTCATCAGAATACCCATAATTCTCGCACATGGTCCTTCGAGCCGGATGAAATATAATTAAGAAGATCAGCGATTATTTTCAAGAAAAAGAATAGAGACTGACTTCCACGCTGAATGGAGGTTCATGGGTTCACTGCTGGAGAACTGGATTGATTTCAAGCAAGTTAGTTAGTGGTGTACAGTTATAATTACGCTAATATCGTCACCCAACACTCAGGTAGTATATATAAGTAGTCATACTAAGGTCAGTACTATTTTATTAAATTACCAATTATATTGTGTTTGAGTAAAATCATTAGGTACTTTGTTGCATTGTGATTAGTATTTTATTCAACAGCAATGTTAAGTTTAAACTCATACTTTTAACAGTATAGTTAGCTATTTTGCTACATTATTAAACTTACATTATATTAAGCTGTAACTAATTACATAACTACTTAACAGTGGTATTAATTTTTAACAAGTATCTTGACATAATAAAAATATTTGAGTGTTAGATATTAGTACAAGTCATTGTTATAAATTATAGTTAGCAGTCAGAAACGGCATAGACTACAGCTAGGCGTATAATTATTGAAATTATATTGTTGGTTTTATTTTTATATTCCTGTATCAATGCCAGGTTGACAACACTCGTCTCCCAGAATGTCTGAGGAAAGGGATTTAATTAAGAAGCGAGGCAGCTTCAAAGGTCGCTTGACTAGTTTCCTCAATTTCCTGGACTCATTCAAGGACAAGGAGCTATCTAGCTGTGATGTGTCCGAGTTGCAGTTGCGCATGGGTAAGATAGAGGCGTTGTATGAGCAGTATGATAAGGTACAGTTACGTCTAGAATGCATTGTTGACGACATCAACTTACAATATTCTCAGCGTTCCGAGTTTGAGTCTATTTATTATAAAACCTTATCTAGAGCCCAGAATATTCTGACTGACTACAATAAAGATAATAAATCGATGGAAAGTTGTAAATGTACTCGTGTTAGCATAAAACAGCCTGTTAAATTGCCAACGATTCAGTTACCAAAGTTTAGCGGATTATATTGTAATTGGCTTGAATTCCGCGACACCTTTACTAGCCTAATTCATTGTAATGATGACATAGACGCAATCAATAAGTTTCACTACTTGCGAGCATCACTTGAGGGAACAGCTGCTATAGTTATCAAATCCATTGAGTTTTCTTCAAGTAATTACTCTGTGGCATGGTCATTGTTATGTGATCGGTTTGACAACAAAAGATTACTGGTTCAGAATCATATAAGTTCATTATTTACTATTGAATCAATTACAAAAGAATCTTCTGTTGCCATTAAGAATTTGATCGATCAGTTAAATAAAGACTTGCGAGCTTTAGAGTCATTAGGGGAGCCTGTGAAACACTGGGATACACTTTTAATCTACATTGTCACACGAAAACTTGATCAAAAAACCTATCGTGAGTGGGAGGAGTGCAAAGGTAGGATGATAGACAAGGATGGCTTAATCACGTTTAACGCATTTATGCAATTCTTACGCAATCGAGCCGACCTCATCGAGACCCTGGAACTCGCCCGCAATCATTATTCGCAATCACCAGGTAAATCAGGTCCTAAGATCAAGTCAATGGTAGCACAATCTCCTATCAATTCTAGCACTGACTCAGCTTCTAAACCATGTCCTAAATGTAATAACAATGATCATACATTAAATAATTGTCCACAGTTTCTCGCATTGAGTAACGATGACCGTCTCAAATCATTACCTAGTTATAAGGTATGTTTTAACTGTTTTCGTTCCGGACACTATGCTAACAAATGTAAAAAACCAGGCTGCAAACTATGCAAACGTAGGCACAACACATTAGTTCACGTACATTCTAATGGCACTGTATCGAATACACCTAGTGGTAATTCGATGAATAACTTGTCTGCTACGACTGAAACGAATAACGTAGCTTTATCCGCAAACATTGCATCTCCGTGTGGTCATACGCAACGAGATGTGTTGTTATCGACCGCTTTGATCAAATTAAGAGACCACAATGGGTGTGTGCATCTCGCTCGCGCGGTGCTCGATAGTGGTAGCACGTCTTCACTCATAACAGATAGGTTGTGCAATAAACTTAACTTAAAAACTAGCCAGGTAGATAGATCAATCCTTGGAATCAATAACGTCACTTCGCACGTAGGTAAAATATGTCGGGTTAAGGGTACGCCATTAGATGATAGCTTTGTATTCGAACTAAATTGTTTTGTTCTTCCGTTCATTACGAGTAGTGTTCCGTGTCGTCAGATAAATATTTCTGATTTCGACTTACCCTCGAATATTACTTTAGCTGATCCTACTTTTTATAACCCTGCCGATGTTGATATTTTAATCGGCTCTGATCTTTTTTGGGATTTGTTAGGATCTCAAAGACTAAAGTTAGGTACCGGGAAACCAATATTATGTGAAACCCGTCTAGGATGGATAGTTTCCGGTCCAATTACTCAGAATACTATCTCACTGCTGACGAATGACGTAAAATGCAATATGTCTAAAATGGTTGCCGACAGCGATGGTGACTGGGAAAACCTTAAGTCAGAATTGACAAAGTTTTGGCAATTAGAGGAGGTGAATGCGAAGTCTTCCAATTCTTATATGCCTGAAGAGAAATTGTGTGAAGACAATTTCGTTACAAATACGACACGATTGTCTGATGGTCGTTTTTGTGTTCGCATCCCCCTAAAGAAAGATCCTTCAATTTTAGGAAATTCTTTTAATAAAGCCACACATTGTTTACATTCTTTAGAGCGTAAATTAAAGGTTAAGACGAACTTTAGTAGAATGTATCATGACTTTTTGTCAGAATACGAGTTACTTGGTCATATGACAAAAATTAATAAACCTAATTTATGTTTGGGTTATTTTATTCCACATATGGGAGTTTTACGCGAGTCGAGTACCACGACCAAACTTCGTGTTGTTTTCAACGCTAGTGCTTCTACTTCGACGGGAGTGTCCTCTAATGACCTACAGATGGTTGGGCCAACCGTACAGGACGGTCTATTGTCTATACTTCTTCGCTTTAGAGTCCACAAGTATGTTTTATCTGCGGATGTGGAGAAGATGTATAGACAAATAGTCGTCCACCCGTTGGACAGATATTTACAACAGATTGTTTGTCGTGATAATGTTAGTGATCCTATTAATGTTTATCAATTAAACACCGTCACGTACGGTACGGCCAGTGCGCCATTCCTTGCGACACGATGCCTTAAACAAGTAGGACTCGACTGTAGGAACCCTAAGATATCGGAAATCATCCAACATGACTTCTATGTCGACGATTTGCTGACCGGAGGGGATGACTTAGATGAAGTAAAGTTCATTCGCACTGAAGTCACCAAAGCGCTTGCGTCGGCATGTATGCCATTGAGAAAGTGGAAGTCAAATGATTCTCAATTATTGTCGAATGCTGTCCCTGCGTCATACGATTTGAACATTGGACAAAATGAGCCAGAAAAGTTGCTTGGTCTCTGTTGGCATATCGGCACTGATGAGATAGGGTTTCCTATAGGTCTCCTGGGGAGGTGCTGCTAAAACGCACTTGATAGAGGCGGAAAGAGCCCAACGTGCTATCCTTAAAGTTGCTGCGGGCCTTCCTTTCCGCTTTCCTACAGTCGACCTGTACAGGAAGTGGGATGTCCTGTCCATACGACAAGCCTTCGTTCTGCATACAGTCCTCAAAAAACACTCGCAACTGATCTACG
Organism: Mythimna ferrago; assembly: GCA_910589285.2. Taxonomy (NCBI): domain Eukaryota; kingdom Metazoa; phylum Arthropoda; class Insecta; order Lepidoptera; family Noctuidae; genus Mythimna; species Mythimna ferrago. Next base: position 11,689,261 of record OU342700.1, read on the forward strand.
ATTCGAATCTATTAAAAGATAAACGAAGAAAGGGTACTGTGTGCAGAACTGATCGTTTTCGTTCACGCCTTGCACGTAAGTTTTTCCCTTATCTAGGGAATCATCTTTATAATGTCATAAACAACAGCCAAAATATATATCCAGTAGATAAATTGAGTTGTAAGCGTAAAGTTACTGCGTATTTGAAAACCCTAAGTTATGATGACACAGAAAAGCTGCTCCACACACTTAGATAATCCTTAGCTGTTTACTTATTTTGATATTAAATGTTATAATAGTATGGTTTCACAGTTCCAACCTCTAACGTTCACAAGACACCTAACTCATATAACTACCATTCACACTCACCACCACCCACATGCACATTTCCCACTCATCACACTCACCATCATCCACATGCACATTTTCTACACATTACATTCACCATCATCCACACGCACATTTCCTACACATCACATACACCACAATCCACATGCGCTTTTCCCACCCATCACCAACACATTCACCTCGCTCCATCACACATCCATTGACTGCTTTGTTTTTTTTTTATGTTTTTTTTTCCTTTTCTTTTGTTACATTTTATTATTTTTTCTTTATTATTGTTTAATTATTTTTAACTAACATTTATATTTCATTTTTGCGTTTGTTCAGTGGAGTTCATGTTATCTGCCAATAAACTTCTGTGAGGCCGTAACGTGGGTCCTGGTGACCTGTAGCACAGGTTTCTTCGAAACCTACAACAGGCACCAGCTCTCACAATGCTAATTCATATAATTATGTAGTTCCAAACTGTTAATTGCAACAAACCATTGTGAGAGAAATAAAATGATATTATTATTATTATTATAGGTCTGACTAAATCTTCGACTAGGTACACAAAGCGTGACTTGTTATCCGTTATTGCGCGAATCTTTGATCCCTTAGGTCTGTTAGGTCCTATTGTTATTACTATGAAGATCTTGCTACAGAAAATGTGGTTAGATAAATTATCATGGGATCAACCATTACCTAATGAGATTTGTAAACAATGGGAGATTATTATTAAATCTTTACCTCTTTTAAATCATGTTCGCATTCCGCGACTTGTAGTCTGCAATTCATTTACGGAGTTAGAACTCCATATTTTCACAGACGCGTCTGAGTCCGCGTACGGTGCTTGCGTCTACATTCGCAGTGTTAATGCTAAGGGTGAGTACATGGCTCGCTTGTTAATGGCAAAGAGTCGAGTTGCTCCCATCAAGCCCACGACAATTCCGCGACTGGAGTTATGTGGTGCGGTAGTCGGTTCTCGTCTTCACGAGAAGGTGATGAGCTCACTTCGAGTGAAGATCAGTCGGGTCTATTGTTGGACTGATTCAACCATTGTCTTGGGATGGTTACAGATGATGCCTACCAGACTTCAGCCCTTTGTGCGCAACCGCGTTGCTGAGGTTTTGGATAAGTCGGGTAACTGTACTTGGAGGCACGTCCCAACAGATCAAAATCAAGCAGACCTAATATCTCGTGGCATGGATATTAGTGATCTGCAGGAGTCAGATCTGTGGTGGAAAGGACCAGATTTTTTAAAACTAGATTCGTCTGAATGGCCTTCTCAAATTACGAGCCCAGGACTACAATCGTTACCGGAGACTCGACCTAAAATCATATTACATGTTGTAAACGATTCGAAACCTGAAGTTTTAATTGATTTTAGGCGTTATTCCAATTACACACGGCTCGTACGATCTGTTGCCTACGTATTACGATTTATTAAGTCATGTAGAAAGCATTACCCTAAAACCAAATACTTGTCACATGATGAGGTACAAGATGCACTAACTCTTGTCATTATTAAGAGTCAGATTCAGTCATTTTCTGAATACCAATTATTTTTGAACAAAAAGAGTTTACCTAAAAAGAGCGCCCTTCTAAAGTTTAATGTTTATTTAGACGATAATAATGTAATGCGAGTAGGAGGACGTCTCGATAACTCTAATTTTGCTTATAGTAAGAAACACCCTATTTTATTACAGTCCACTCATGATTTCACTAAACTATTATTTAATTTTGAGCATAAAAGGCTGATGCATGCTGGCCCACAATTATACCTGTTGTTGTCTCGTCCTCGATGATGAAGCAAGTTACTAAGGTAGTATATTTCCATGTTACCTGAGGGCGTCACATAAAGTTTAAATGTTCAAAATAAAAAATTGTAATCGTATCCGAACGCTCCCATTCCCAGCTCACCGTTCTATTATCTGTGGATTTCATTCGTTTCTTATGTCACTGCGAGGCGTCACCGCTCCCGCTAAAATATTTTTCTATTTAGTGTTTTTTAGTGCTTTTTTACAGTTCTTGTATCAAATCCCTTAACAAATAATGGGAAAACACAAAGATAAAAAAATATTAAGGAAATTAAAGAGGAAAATCGAAGAATTAGAAGAAAAAACCAAAGGTTAGTTTGCAGACGCCAATGGCGCCAACTTACCCTCTAAAATTTATTTTTTCTTTGTGTGAAATAATAAGTTGTTGCTGTACTGACACGAGTACCGAACAGCTTTTCTCATGATAAAACCGAGCCATATTGACGAAAAAATTTTGTTGCTATGCTAACAGAGCATCGAACAACTTGGTCAATTTTGCGCGCAAGTCTCACATTGTTGTTGCTATACTGTCAGAGTGTCGAACAACTTTATAAACCTTATTTACACGCAAACCACAAGTGGTGGGTGTTGTTGCTATACTGTCCGAGTATCGAACAACTAGGCGTGTTATGTGAGTGATCTTGCAATATAGTTCCTTCATTTTTTCCTGTTGTTGCTATACTGTCAGAGTATCGGACAACTCGGCAAAGGTGTAATATCCATTATTGTTCTGGATACAGGGTCTTCACAAAGTCGCTCGCCAAAAGACCGTCGCCACACCCGGTCACCAAGTGCTCGTTCCCGATCGCGACACCGGTCATCAAGTACTCTTTCCTCTCCGCGACACCAGTCACGTGACTGCTCCCGATCGTCGAGTGTACAGCGCCACGCCCGATCACCAAGTGTGCGGCGCCACAACCGATCGCCAAGTGTACGGCATCATTCCCGATCGCCAAGCGTACAGTACCACACCCGGTCTCCGAGTGCGCAACAACAACCTGACAATCAACATATCAGTGAGCCTACAAATAACACAAACGTGGAAACTCCACAAATATTAGTTGATGAAGTCCCTGAAACAGTACCAAATGTTTCATCAGAGCAGATTGTACAACAGCAGGATGCTGAACAAATTGACATTGACATTATATCTGCCTTGGGTGCTGTGGAGGAGGAGCCTGCAAATGGCCCTCCGGCTCACCAGGAGATAGCTCAACGCTGGGCACCTATTCTAAATAAAGGCCTAAGAAAAGAGGATAAGGCTCTCTTACTGAAAGAGTATGCGCCTTTTCACAACATACCCTCTATGGTTCCCCCAAAATTGAATCCTGAACTAGCAGCCGCTGTATCTGAGCCAGTAAAGAAGAGAGATATTATCATAGAATATAGGCAGAAAAATGTAGCTGCTGCCCTAGCAGCCGTTGGCCGTGGTTTGGAGTGTTTTATGTTTTACAATAAGGTTGATGGAATAAAAAAATTTAACGATGCTGCTAAGATCTTATGTGAACTATTACATAATGAAACTCAGAGCAGAAGAGCTCTTATCTTAAGTGTAATAAATAAGGAAATGAAAGACTCCTTACAAGGAAGCCCCGACGAATTTCTTTTCGGGGCAGGCCTTACAGAAAGGATTAAGGTTGCCAAGGCGGTCCAGAGGTCTGCACAGGACCTGGGTACAACTGTTAAACAAAATAATGTTCGAGCTAATCAACGACCTTTAAACTCGCGGGTCCCTCCTCAGCCAGGATACAAACGCTCGGGTTACAACAAAATGAAGAGCGACAACCAACAGGTTGGAGGAGGGAAGAAAGCTTTTTCTCAGAAGAAAATGCAACGACCACCCCAGCATCAGCGCGAACGGACTCACAACCCACGCAAATGAACCTGCACAAAGAGGTAGGCAGATTACCATATTTTAAAAAAATATGGGAAACCATTACAGACGATCCTGTAATCCTGACTTGGGTGTCTGGATATACTCTCAATTTTATTAAGGCTCCTTTTCAGGAAGGTAGTCCACTTAATAACAAATTTTCTCAATCTGAGACAATTCTCATTAGAAAGGAAATTGATGAATTGCTTAGAATTAAGGCTGTTGAAAGTTGTATACCAACAAAGGATCATTTTTGTTCTCCCATTTTCTTAGTACAGAAGCCAAATGGAGAGTACCGTTTTATTTTGAATCTTAAAAAACTAAACCAATTTATGCTCCCTGACCATTTCAAGTTAGAAGATTACCGTACAGTTTGCAAATTAATACAGAAAAATGATTATATGGCTACCATTGATTTAAAAAATGCTTATTATATGATAAACATAGACCTTAGCTACAGAAAATACCTCAGATTTTATTTTGATGGCAAATTGTACCAGTTTACAGTTCTACCATTTGGCCTCTGTACAGCCCCTTTTCTATTTACAAAAATATTTAAACCCATACTCTCTGTGATAAGAAAAAGAGGAATAAGAATGGTACAATATCTTGATGATACCTGTATCATTGCAGAATCTTATTTAGAATGCACAAAACAGGTCAATTACATACTTAATCTTTTTGAAAACCTGGGATTTTTAGTAAATTACAAAAAATGCATAATAATACCTAAAACAGAATGCAAATTCTTAGGGTTTATTTTCAATACTAAAGATATGATCATTTCAATTGACCAGGACAAAAGACTGAGATGTTTAGAGTTACTTTCAAAACTTAAACATAGAATTTCAATTAGGTTTTTAGCTCAAGTTTTAGGAACACTAATTTCTGTTTGTCCAGCCATTAAATATGGCATGTTATATACTAAACATTTAGAAAGAATTAAATATTTATCACTACTGTCGAGTAATGATAATTTTGAAAGTATAATAACTTTACCTACTAGTTGCCAAGAAGATATATTGTGGTGGCTTAGAAATTTGAAAACAGCTGTGTGTCCTATAAGGAAAAATAAATTTTGTTTAGAGATTGAGACTGATGCGTCTCTTACAGGATGGGGTGCAAGATGCGGTAACAAAACTGCCAGTGGCCCATGGACACAGGAAGAGTCAAAACTCCATATTAATATGCTAGAACTTCATGCAGCATTCTTAGGTTTAAAAAGCTTTGCTAAAGATATGCATGATTGTGAAATACTGTTGAGAATTGACAACACCACTGCAATCTCATATATAAATCGTTTAGGTGGGATCCAACACCAACATTTGAATAATATCTCAAAATCAATATGGCAGTGGTGTGAATCGAAAAACATATGGATTTATGCATCATACATAAATACTAAGAATAATTTAGTTGCAGATTTTCAGTCAAGAAAGGAATTAGGCCATACGGAATGGGAACTTGGTTCTAGATATTTTAAAATAATAGTTAGCAAGTTTGGAAAGCCTGAGATAGATTTGTTTGCATCACGTACAAACACAAAATGTGAAAAATATGTATCTTGGCACCCTGATCCTGATGCATTTAAAGTTGATGCATTCACATTTTCTTGGTCAATCATGTATTTTTATGCCTTCCCACCTTTTTCAATGATTTCTAAAAGTATTGAAAAAATTATAGTAGATAAAGGTAAGGGTATCATGGTTGTACCAGATTGGCCAACACAACCATGGTACCCTATTTTTCAAAAAATGCTAATAAGTAAACCATTGTTATTTAAACCAAACAAAGGTTTACTAAAGTTATGTAATTCCAGATCACCTCATCCGCTACATGGGAGCCTAACATTGATGGTAGGACAGCTCTGCGGCGCAGCTTTCTTGAAGCAGGTTTAAATCAAGAAGCTGCAGACATAATGCTTAACTCAATCTCAAACAACACTCTAAAGCAATATTCCCCCTACATAAAGGATTGGATAACATACTGTTATATAAACCAGCTAAGTACATCAAAACCTAGTATACCAGAAATCATATCTTATCTTACAAGTAAATTTAAAGACGGTTTATCATATGGTAGCTTGAACTCTACCCGGTCAGCACTTTCATTACTGTTAGGTTCCCATGTTGGCACAGATTGCAATATCAAAAGACTGTTTAGAGGTTTCTTTAAATTAAGACCAAGTCAGCCTAAATATGACTATACGTGGGATGTGACTAGAGTATTGAATTATATGGAAAACAAATTTATAGATTGTGATAATTTAGAAATATGTTCTAAAAAGACTGTAACTCTTTTAGTTCTAGCTACAGGCCATAGGGCACAAACAATATGTGCCATTGTTACAGATAATATTAAAATAGAATCTGATTTTGTGTACATTCAAGTAGATAAAATACTTAAAACATCTGCACCTAATAGAATGCAACCTTTCATTAAATTGCCTTTTTTCACTGATCGACCACATGTTTGTCCAGCTAAGGCTGTTATTGATTATTTAAATATCACGAAAAACATTAGAGGTAACTTTAAAAACCTATTTTTATCTTATAAAAAACCGTATAAACCTGTAACTGTCAGTTCAATCAGCCGTTGGATAAAATCTGTGTTGCAGGAAAGTGGCATAAATATTAACATGTTCTCTGCACACAGCACTCGACATGCGTCTACTTCTGCAGCGCTTCAGAGGGGTGTGTCGATCGACGAGATCCGAAGAACGGCTGGCTGGACTGACAGCTCAACTTGTTTTGCTAGTTTTTATAACAGGCCTGTACGTAGCGAAAGCTTCACAGAAGCAATCTTTCGCATTTAAATAAGGATAACTGATTAAGCAAAAACTACTGTCTATTAAGTAATTATAACTTAACAGAAATTTATTAAAAAGATCTGATTGTACAACTGTCTTTAAACATCTACCTTAGTAACTTGCTTCATCATCGAGGACGAGACAACAACAGGTATAATTGAACAATCAAACTAGCTTACCTGTAAGCGCCGTTCGATTGAGATTATTCCTGTTGTTGTCTCGTCCGAAGATGATGAGTCCCACCCACCCTTATAGCACCCTTTTTTGGTTGTAGCAATCAGATATTTTCTGGCTGATAACTAAATGAAATCCACAGATAATAGAACGGTGAGCTGGGAATGGGAGCGTTCGGATACGATTACAATTTTTTATTTTGAACATTTAAACTTTATGTGACGCCCTCAGGTAACATGGAAATATACTACCTTAGTAACTTGCTTCATCATCTTCGGACGAGACAACAACAGGAATAATCTCAATCGAACGGCGCTTACAGGTAAGCTAGTTTGATTGTTCAATTATTATTAGCTTCCATTAGGGAAACTTATTGGCCAATAGGAGGTCGCAAGTTGGCGAAAGCCTGTTATCATAAGTGTGTTTTGTGTCACCGTATGAAGGGTAAGGTTGTAGCTCCCTTAATGGGTAACTTACCACGAGAACGCCTTCGTCCAGGTTATCCCTTTGAAAGCACAGGCGTTGATTACGCTGGCCCTATTATGTGTGCTAGTCGCCAGGGCCGTGGATGTAGGTTAGTAAAGGTGTATGTCGCTATTTTTATTTGTTTCACAACCAAGGCCATTCATTTGGAGCTCGTTGGTGATTTAACTAGCAATAGTTATTTACTGGCTTTGTATCGGTTTATTTCTCGGAGAGGTAAACCTGCTGATATTTTTTCCGATAACGGTACCTCATTTGTCGGTGCATACAACGACCTTTCCAAATTTTTAAAATTAAATAGTTTGTCCTTGGGTGAAAGTGCAGCAAACGACGGAATAAGGTTCCATTTTATTCCCGCCTACACCCCACATTTCGGTGGACTCTGGGAGGCGGGTGTCAAGTCAGCAAAGTATCACCTTCAGAGAGTGTTGGGAAATTGTAACTTGACTTTTGAGGAGCTGTACACCACACTAACCAAGATTGAAGCCATCTTGAACTCTCGTCCATTGACGCCGTTGTCTTCAGATCCTGCAGATTATACTCCGCTCACGCCAGGACATTTTCTTGTGGGACGGCCACTTACTTCTTTGCCGCAACCTGATTACCAGGATAGCTCTGCCAATTATCTGTCTCGTTACCAGAGGATCGAGCAGCTTCGCCAGCATTTCTGGAGCAGATGGAGCAAGGAGTATGTTGCAGAATTGCAACAACGCTCCAAATGGCGTTCCTGCAAGGATGGCTTGATGCTGAACTCCTTGGTGGTGATCAAGGAAGACGATCTTCCTCCGTTGAAGTGGAGACTTGGACGGATCGTGGCTGTTCATCCAGGAACGGATGGTATCGCCCGTGTAGCTGACATTCGGACGTCTACTGGAGTCGTACGACGGGCATTCAACCGAATCTGCCCTTTGCCTGTGTCTTCAGAATCTGGTTGAAACCATTGGTTACAACGCCCGGGGAAATGTTGGAGATAAAACCTTCTTGCAAGCTTCTTAAATTATATGAAAAAATATGACACTTCTATTTGTCACTTGTCTTCACTTGTTTTTTGTAAAATATATTGTTCACACCGAAAATTATTAAAAACTAATTTGCATTGAGCATCCAGTCATTGATTTTCATCAGAATACCCATAATTCTCGCACAACTGCCCTTTTTGGGCACGGGTTGCACGTTGGCAAGCTTCCAGGACTTGGGCACTATACCAGTCCTAAATGAGAGGCGATACAAGCGTGTCAATACAGGAGACAACTCAGGCGCACAAGCCTTGAGAACAATGGCAGGTATACCATCTGGTCCACTAGCTTTGTTCACGTCTAGACGACACAGTGCTCTCAGAACTTCTTTGTTCCTTATGCGAACCTCGGGCATCGAAGTGTCGCAGTGAGGTACAGTCGGTGGAGTAGCACTGCCAGTATCAAGACGAGAATTATGGGCGAAGAGAGATGCAAAGAGATCTGCTTTCTCTCTCGCCGTATGAGCCAGTGTTCCATCAGGTTTAGCCAGCGGAGGCAGTGAGGGCCGACAGAAGTTCGCTTCGACCGACTTGGCGAGGGACCAGAATGCTCTGCTGCCGGACGGCTGAGCAGAGAGTTTTGTGCCAATATGGGTGATGCGGTCGAAGCGAGCCTTCCTTAATGCCTTCTTGTAGGACTTAGCAGCAAGGTTGAAGATTCTCTTCTTTGAGCTCAGATCCGGAGCTTTGCAGTCACGAGCCTCAACCCAGGCAAGATACGCCGAATGCTTACGCTGTTCAGCTTCAACGCAATCGGCGTTGAACCATGGGCGAGCTGAGCCACCGGTGGGTACGTCACGATAAGGGATGAAATACTCCATAGCTTGACGTATCACATCGGATATAGCGTCTGCACAACTCGACGGATTCTCGGAAGAGAAGCAGACCTGCTGCCAAGGATAAGACGCAAAGAAATGCCGCATCTCATCCCAATCTGCTGACCTGTAACGCCACATTCGCCGTTCACCGCGTGAGTCGCAGTCAGGTGGGGAGAAGGACGATACAGACTTCACCAGACAGTGATCTGAAGTTCCAAGTGGTGAGGAAACTGTTACGATACATCTGTCCGGATCGGTGGTCAGCAGAAGGTCCAGACAATTGGCAGTATGACTCACCACATCAGGCACCCCAGTCGCTTGCTTTACCATCTGGGAGAGGCCCATAGATAACGCAAAGTTTCGCGCTTCTCTCCCAGCGTGGTCGGTCTTCTGGTACGGGAAAAGCCAGTCTTGGTGACAGGCGTTAAAATCCCCCAGAGCGACAAACTGCGCATCGGGGTACCGATGTAGAGCCTTATCGGCGGCCTCACTGAGGTGGCCAAACAATTGAGTCGTCTCCTGGACACCGCTGTGCGATCGGTAGACACAGGTATAGACAATTTTGTCCACACCGGTGTCCACCAGCAACCCCAACGTCGAGAAATTAGGGTCCTCAAGGTGACAGAGACGCTGGCAGCAGATGTCATTGCGGACGTACACACAGACCCCGGCACGTTGCAGGAAATTATGCTCCAAGGAGTATCCCGGGTAGTCGAGATACGCCGCATCTAACGGACATCTGATCTGCGTCTCCGTCAAGAAAAGCAAGTGGGGCTTCTCAGTCTCAAGATGGTGGTGGACCGCAATGAGATTGGAGTGCAGTCCTCGGATGTTCGAGAGGTGCACTTGGAGTAAGAGGACGTGCATCCGCTGTACACACTTACTTTTCTTTTTAGTACCTTTCATGTTGGTTTTATGAGTGAATAGACTAGGTGGAAAATGGCAGTTGAGCGAGGTGATGCGATGCAAAACCAGCAACACGACCAGAGTTGCTGGGCCATTGGAGGTTTGATCTGGAGACTGCGGGGACGCCCGAACCCCCCCAGGGATCGCCATCGGGTCCTCTCGCCCGGTCGCCAACCGGCACGATGGGGCCACCCTGGGATTTTTCGCAGATGGCGGGGCATCCTTTCATGTGTGGCTGGCACACTACTTGGGCCCCCAACTATCTACGGTCGGCCAGCGGAGAACCGTGCTTCGGATCCCGCTACCCTCCGCGATCAAACGTCCGACACAACAAGAGCTGGCGCATCACACCCGTTATACAACGCAACACAACTGCTCAGACCCATCTTCCACCATACGGCTTCACCAGTCATCACGCCGGAACACGACAAATCGCTTGGCGGCATGGCTTTGCCTGGTGGGTGGTAACTTTTAAGCCGGCAGCCGATGCTATGGCCTACCACCGCATTTACTGCTCGTTTAGCACTACCCAGGGGACACGTGTAGGGTGGTCAGAAATAAGTAAATCCTACGGACGCGAGCAGTACATCCCCCAAAATATTATTGTTACGTACGTGGGTAATCAAATGCCGATTTACTGACGAGAGAACTTTATTCACCACAAACAATAACAAATTAGTCCAGTCAACAATAATCCGAATCGCAATTGACACTAGAGTACCGTTACACTATCGCTTAGGTCGTTAAGTAAAATCACTTCAAGTACTAAGGTAGTTCGCTCTTGATCGCAGTCGAAATCACAACTGACTCGCTTCCGGCCGGGGGCTCGTATTTATATGCGGAGCCAAGAAAATTCTAGATACCGACATCCCCGGATCTATCCAGAATTCCAGAACAATTGAATCGCTTCTCGAAGTCATAAATCATTTTTATGGCTCGTAGTAATAAGAGTCTCTTTCATGCGAATTTCGACTCTATTGTTAACGTCGTAGAGTACCATTTCCCTTATCGGTTAGATGAATACCTATTACTACTTGTAGGTACTTTGTGGATGTTTCGAGATTTTTCTAAGCCTGGCTACGCACAACCATTCTAGACCTTTCGAACAGCAATGCGTTTTAATTATTACGTGCTACTCTTTATTTTCTCGGAGATATGGCGGGTTCACGTTTAATGGCGTAACATTATATTTCCAATCTTTACTGTAATGCGTAAAATCAAACACTTTTAAGGATAATTACTGAACTATTATTGATACTTCTATGAAACTAAACACCAAATTGTAAAATATAACCCCGTAAGGATTTACGACCTAAAAGAGCATGCCCACTTCTGGGCCTACGCGTTACAGCCAACTGTTTATGTCCAAAATTATTGTTATTTTACCATAGAACTGAAACACGAAATATCGGAAGGCGGTGTGAAGGAAAAAACAATATCGAGAAACACCGACTTTGACGTTTTTTAGTGAAGTCGATTTTTTTTTTTTGTAAAAATTTTTTATTTCACACTTTTTAGTTGCAATACACTTACAGCCAGAGTACCTTTTTCTAATGACAATTCCAATTAACTGAAACCCTGCTAGGATACATGGTTTTATTATGAAGTTCCTGTGTCTACCTTCCGGCTCCATCATCATCATCAGATCAGTTCGATAGTACCTTATAGCTTAGTGCATCTTAAAACAATTCTAATGAGCTCATACACGGCTACGATATATTGATTAATTACGGAGTTTCGGTGCCTATCCTCCGGCTCTATCATCATCATCAGGTCACTTCGATGATACCATTTTCAACATATTCAGAACAGATTATGTTCATTGTGATATCTGTGTGAGTATGAACTTCCGTTGGCCATTTCTGGTCTTTCCACCAGTTCCACTTCATCAAATGTCATGTTTTGACTGTAAATGCTTTAGTCTTTGATGAAAATATCAAAAGAACTATATGTTTGCCTATAATATTTGAGGAGTTCCGTCGATTTCGCCAATATTCCATCATCAGATCCCGACTTGGTGACTATGGGACCATTTGGGAAGTACCTAAATTGATCCAAAGATCTCCGCCGAGGAGTGTAAGAGCGGTTGAGGAGTGACAGTTTACTTCCTACGCGTCGCCATAAGCACATCACCACCCCTCGTTTGTCCAGTCAAAGCATAAACCCGGTCACGGCGCCACACCAAATAACGATCATCAAACAACTCCGAATTTAAAACACCATCTATTAACCACGTCTCCGTTAGAACAATCACATCGTAGGAATTATGTAATACTTGCCGATAGAACGAGTCCATTTTGGTTCACAAGTGTTGTATTTAACTTATCATAAAGGGTTTGTACTGTTTCACTTTTAGTTCCTGTCTGAATCAAGAATTCTGTTTCAAATCGGTTGTAATCTACAGAAGTTTGTGCGCCAATTCTGTATATTGGTCGCGATTTCTTTATATTTTTTAATCTGAGCATCATCCTAACTAATCTGTGATCACTAGAGTGTAAAAATCTGTTTATCACTTCGACGTTTACTTTTGGTTTGTTTTGCTGCTATAAAATCAATTTCGTTTCTAGTGTAACCATCAGGCGACTTCCACGACAATTAGCGATCGATCACGTGACAATTCGAAAGCTTATGTCAGTTTCATACATTTCGGAGATATCGAATTTCGTTATCGTTGATGAAAATGTAACGTTGTCAATTTTGGGGTGCGTGCTAGATAACCTCCACGTGTGCTCTCTTGCTGTTCGTCCCAGTTCATGCATGTATGCATCTGCATTTTATATGCGGCTGTATGTAGGCATTCGCTGGGAAGAACAGTGGGGGGGACGGTGCATCCTGGGCGCCACTGTAGGTGGCTCTCTTACGTGTGTCATTACTTATGGCATGGGTAGGGGAATCACTTACAGTGGTGGCGAATAATCAGCAAAACCCAATCCAAGGTGTCATACGTACCGAGCCGAGGGATGCGTGGCCAAGGGGGAGCTTGGTTCCTATCGGTGTCTCTCCAGGGAGATGGCAATCCTGGAGTAGTAATTTCGCCTTACCTGGGCAAGCGGGGCTCTGCCCAGGTGGACTGTTTATTTCCCTAGCTTCTCGTGGGAACTGTATGGATCTACACCTTTTTAAAAAAAATACTCCATCTCTGGACGATGACGAACGTCCGGAACTCTCGAGTAGTCTGACTGGGTCAATTCCCGATCTGACTGCTCTCTTGCTCGGTTCTGAGGGAGACTCCCTAGTCACCTTGGACACCGAACTCAACCCTCCTGAGCTGGAGTCGGCAAACGATGGCACGAGGCCTACTGAGATGGACTCGGAAGTGCCGTCGGGAACTGACCTCAGTCCCAGGAAACGACGGTTGACAGGAGCAGCGCGTAAGCGCCTGCGGCGCCTCAAGGCTGGCGGTATGGACCCCATTGAGGCCTACAAGCTGGTCACGGAGCGGTTGGCAAGTGCGCATACTCCTTCGACTGGTCTAATGGCCGATATGTCCTCGGGGAAGAGGCCGGTAAAACGATCCCAATCCGAGGACGAGTCGCCAAAGGATCATGTCAAAAAGACTACGCGTGTGGACGAAAAGTCAGGGTCAATTCCAATGATCCCTGATGAGCCGTCCGCAACTCAGGTCGGACCACCGCCTGAGACAAGCGCTATGTCTTTTAAGGATGCCCTAACTAACATCCGGGTGGGAATCCGTAACAAGGAGCCCATGTCGGACGCGCAATTGGGGCTCCTTTACAAGGACATATTGAGGGCGATTCTTAACGCCCCTATGCCCAAAGCCCCCGAATTCAAAATTCGAATTGAGGGCTGCACTTTCAAGCCGGGATGGCTGCAAGTCGTAATTAAAAACGACTATAGCCTGAAATGGCTTGAAGAAAAAGTGGGGACACTAAAGCCGTGGCCAGAGGCGGAACTCTCGTTCATTAACGAGAAGGACTTGCCAAAAGCTAAGGTTGGGATCCTCCACTTCAAGACAGAAGATGTCCTGAAAACTCCAAGAGATGCCCTCAATCTCCTGGAAAAACAAAACGACCTGCAGACTGGCTTGTGGAAGGTGCTGAGCGTCAAGAAAGAAAGGGACGGAATCACGACCGCCCTCTCTATCGATGATGCCTCTGTAGAAGCCTTGCGCAAGCTAGACTGCAGGCCGCAACTAGGCTTTCGCAAAGTCTGGATTCGCATTCGCGGCGATAATACGCCGGCGAGGGCTGAGCAGGTGGCAGGAACTAGCCAATCTAGCGCAGGGATTCTGCCACCTGCTCAACACGCTCCTAGGGCGGGGCCGAGCGTCCAGGTCTCTGGTAAAACGGCAAAGCGGCAAAACGCCAAGCCGAAACCTGGAGGCCAGGGCGTCAGGAACCGCCCCCTCGGAGCACCACCGACGAAAAGGGCTACACGTCCCAATCGATCGGGAGTGGAGAGCCGACCGGCCAAACCTCGGGGCTGCCCTACAGCCCCGAAGCCAAGCGGGTCGAATAACGCCACTTAACCCACCCACCGACACAAACACACAACACTAACACAACACAAACACACCATAACACAGACACACACAAACACACAAGTGGTGCAGATCAACCTGCACCATGCCAGAGCAGCCACGGCTGTTCTGGAAAAACACTTCACACAGAAGAACCTTCACATTGCTCTTATTCAGGAACCGTGGCTGGCTAATACTAACACGGTGTCTGGACTGGGCTCTGCAGGTAAGGTCGTACACCATATCGGAGGAGTCAAACCAAGAGCGTGTATACTTTTCAATAATAATATTGATTTCTTATGCATACCAGGCCTGTGCAGCGATGACCTGATTGCAGCTTATGTTAATGTCAAGAGCGGAAATGGACGCCTCATCGTGTGCTCGGCATACCTGGACGGGACGAATACCGACCCATCCGAGGAGCTTGCAAAGGTAGTCGAGTACGCCTATGCCAACAATGCCGACGCCAACGCCCACCATACCAACTGGGGCAGCACTGACATCAACGACAGAGGTGAGTTGCTTCATGATTTTGTACTAACTAACCGCCTCCAAATAGTTAATGAGGGATGTAAACCGACCTTTGTAACTAGATCGAGGAAGGAAGTTCTTGATGTAACTCTCGCTACTATTCACACTGCCAGGCTGATAACCAATTGGCATGTCAGTGATGAACCATCTATGTCTGATCATCGACTAATTAAATTCGCACTGAATACATCCAACATTTGCGAAACCATCACTTTTAGGGATGCAAAAGCCACGGACTGGGACTTGTACAGAATAAAGCTCCAGGATAGACTCCAAGACTTCCCTAAAACCATACGCTCCCCTGAAACATTGGATTATGCTGTTGCTCAAGTTACGGAAGCCATTACAGCCTCTTACGAAGAGAGCTGCCCTCTAAGAACTGTGAGGGATAGAAAAGTGACGTGGTGGAACAAAAAGCTCGATGTTTTAAGGGAAGAATCACGTAGGTTGTTTAATAAGGCTAAATCGACTGACGACTGGGATCGGTATCGGAAAGCTTTAACTACCTATAATAAAGAAATCCGAAAGGCGAAAAGACTGTCATGGAGGAAGTTCTGCGAGGAGATTACTAAAGTCCCTCAAGGAGCCAGAATCCACAAAGTCTTATCCAAATCACCTACAAATCAACTGGGATTCTTAAAGAAACCAGACGGTGCCTTCACTGCATCAGCGGAAGAAACCCTGAAACTTCTGGCGTCTACACACTTCCCTGGCTCGGTGATGGCACCAGATAACATCGTACAAAATACTCCTCATATCCGCCTCACCAGGCCTTCAAATGAAGACTGGAGAAGAGCGGCGAGGTATTTTAGACCGAACAAGGTAGAATGGGCTATAGACTCATTCAAGCCAATTAAATCTGCAGGGGATGACGATGTCTTCCCAGCTCTTCTGCAGCAAGGGAAGACTATTCTCATCCCTATTTTAATCAAAATCTTCAGAGCAAGCTTTGCCTGGGGATATATACCAGAGAAATGGACTATGGTTAAAGTCTGTTTTATCCCAAAGGCCGGTAAGAAGGACTACTCTCAACCAAAGTCCTTCAGACCAATAAGCCTTACCTCCTTCCTACTCAAGAGTATGGAAAAGGTTATTGACGAATGCATCAGGGATGGACCATTAAGGGATAACCCTCTGCATCCGAAGCAACACGCTTACCAAAAAGGAAAATCTACAGAAACTGCTCTGTTAGAACTAACAGACAGGATCGAAAGGGCTTTGGAAGATAAACAGATAGCCCTATGTGCTTTCCTTGATATTGAAGGAGCTTTCGACAACGTCACCATAGACGCCCTTTCCAAGGGAATGAAGGCGAAAGGGATTGACGAAACAACTACTCGTTGGATCGAATTCATGCTCCTCAACAGAACTATCAGTGTTACCTTACACGGAACTACAAAGAGCTTCAAAACAACTAAAGGGTGCCCGCAAGGAGGCGTTTTATCGCCACTTCTATGGCTACTCGTTGTTGACCAATTGCTGGTTGAAGCCTCTACAAGAGACTTAGATGTACATAGCTATGCTGACGATGTGGTGGCTTGTATTGTCGGCCCCTGTCACAGCACGGTATCATCTATACTACAGAGATCTCTGAACATTATTAACACATGGTGCACAGAAAACAATTTATCGGTTAACCCGAGTAAGACAACAATAGTCCCCTTTACTAGGAAGCGTAAGTTGGACAAACTTGTAACGCCCACTGTAAAGGGGACTCTCATACCATTCTCCAGCGAAGTCAAGTACCTGGGCGTAACTATCGACCAGAGACTGACCTGGAACACTCACATTAACAATGTGATCCAAAAGGCTAAAATAGCTTTAGGAATATGCTGTCGCTTAGCAGGGAAGAAATGGGGCTTAAACCCTAAAATCGCCCTGTGGTTGTACACCGCCATAGTCAGGCCGATAATAACGTATGCCTGCGTAGTATGGTGGAGGAAAACAACTCAAGTGACAGTCATTAACAAACTTAATGGTTTGCAGAGACTTGCATGCCTCATATCAACAGGGGCCATGTCCACAACCCCAGGAGCTGCTCTAAATGCCCTGCTTAACCTACCGCCACTTCACCTATTCATTGCGAAGGAGGCGAAGGCAAGCATGTACAGAACAAACAGCACTGGCAAAGCAAACTGGCGCTCTCAAGCACTGAGATCGCTACACGAATCAGTACTTGAACACGATCAACTAGCTATGACAACAGACGTCATGCTTCCACAGTGTAATTTCACAAGGAATTACACAGTGGAACTGCCGAGCAGAGAGGATTGGTCAAACAACCTCATCACTTGCAAGGCTGGAAGCCTGATCTGGTTTACAGACGGGTCCAAAATGGGTGAGAATGTAGGATGTGGAATATTTGGCATTAGCCCGAAATTCAGCAAAAGCTTGAATCTGGGTAAACATGCTACCATATTCCAAGCGGAGGTATACGCCATTATAGAATGTGTGGAGGCCAACCGTCAACGAAACTACATAAATCAATTAATTCTGATTTACTCAGATAGCCAGGCAGCTCTTAACGCCTTGAACTCGAATACTTTAAATTCGAAACTGGTAAAAGACTGCGTTAACAAACTGAATGACCTGGGGCAAAGGAATAAAGTTATTCTGAGATGGGTACCAGGTCATTCTGGAATCAACGGCAACGAAAAAGCCGATGAACTTGCACGGGCTGGAGCTCAGGGTCATCAGATAGGTCCAGAACCCTTCTGTGGTATCTCAAAGAACCAGGCCATGCAGACCCTTAAGGGCAACTTATTTGGCGATTCAAAAAAGAACTGGTTGGTACAACCAGGTCTGCTACACGCCAAATCTCTCATAGAAGGCTACTCACAAAAACGAACTGCCGAGCTTCTTGAGCTTAGCAGGACGAACATCTGTGCGATAGCCCGCGCCTTAACCGGCCACTGCAAACTAAACAGGCACCAATTTCACATGAAACTGAGTGACACTGATGTTTGCCGGTACTGCAATCAGGAGAGGGAGACGCCTAAGCACCTCTTGTGTGAATGCGGGCCCCTTGTCCACAAACGCAGTGTCCATCTGGGCCGACACATTATTCGCCCGGAGGAGATTAAAACTCTAAAAGCTAGGAGTATTCTAAATTTCTTGGAAGCCTCCGGGCTAAAAGAGTTACTCTAACAAGGTGGCGAGTCACAATAGATCTTTTAGGTCGCAGTGACTACATCCCCTACACTATGGGTGATGCATAGCCCCTTATCTTCTAAATAATAATAATAATAATAACGTTGTCAAGGCCCCCAGTAGGCTTTGACCCTGCTGGACCCCTACGGTTGCTGACAACTCCTTGAGAGGCTTGAGACGTGCTGTCGACGACCTGAGCTCGGTCCGGACGGTTGCCAGACGGTAGTCCGGCGAGCTATCCATTGCTCGCCGTCCGCGAGCTCGCGCCTATTGTGACTGGAAATCAAGATCGGAATCCCGGCGACAAGGGTGCGAGGGCCATTGCTATCGCGCGTGCGGCCGCCACCTTTGCTAGTATTACTGCTTCGCAGATGGAGGCAACCACCTGCACTCTTCCTCGCTGTGGACAATGGCCTGTACCAAGGCCCAACGCCCCAATGGGGACAAGGCGGTGCTCTGCTCAGGCGTGGCACACCTCTACCGTATGTTCCACCGTGTTCTCCGGGGACTGGCTTGTGTTTGCAGTTCGTTTTACCTACTCCCAAACTAAAATCAAGTACAGTAAAATTCATGATAATCAATGAATATAAATACCTTTTAAAAACATTAAAAAAATAAGGACTGACTGATTATTCAAAATAACGTTTTCTTTATGTTTCCCTCAAAACATGGTCCTCGTAAGGAAGTTTCGGTTTCGGCCGAAACTGAGACTGTTGCCGAAATTCGGTTTCGGTTGAAAAACCAGTTTCGGTTGGACACTAAAATTATGTCTTGGATTTTTACTTTCAAAGTCACGACTCTTTCCGATGTCGGAATAAAATCTTGTACTTACAAGTGTTTTTGTTTTTTCACTAGAAAGCCCAACGCCTTGCTCCTTTCGTTTGTCCATAGTAGTATAGTACATAACTACCTCTATCTTCTATCGCATAACCTTCTCTTCGTACTTCTGAGATTCCTAAAATATCCCACTTTATAAAAGAAATTGCATACTCAAGTTCTATTGTTTTTGTTTCACTCGCTAATGATCTAACGTTGTAAGTAGCTATGTAGTATTTTGATTTTTCTACAGGTTGATTTAATATTTCTTCAGTTTGCTTTGGAAGGTTTTGGTCTACTGCCCGCGCGGTGACCGGCCGTTCTGGTAGAGGTTTTTTCAGGGTATTATTTAAGTTTGTGGTGGATTTTTGTTGTATTTTGTATTGTTTGTATGTATTGCATTTGGGGGCTTGCTTTTTGCTATTCTAATTCATCTGAAGAGAGGGCTGTAGCATGTCTTAGTGTATCCTGATGCTGCATATTATGTAAGTAGCTTGTCATGGAACTTTGGCCTGTATGTATTTTATTTTTAATCCTTTTAGTTCGTTTGCTGATTTGTCCCTTTGGCGATCTAGCTTTGTTTTGATATGCAAATGATACTTAGTTTAGTGGAGTAATTTCTAATTCTCTTTTATTTGTGAGTGTTTGTTTATTTTTAGGATCATTTAAATCTTCCTTATTGCTATTTTTTTCAACATGGGTGTCTATCTCTTTCACTATAAGGCAGTCATAACGTAAGAACGCTATCTTTCCTTTTTCTCTTTCTGCTTGTACTTGCTTTTGTAATTATCTTCTCTTCTCTAAGATTTGTTTTGGGTAGTCCTCTTTCATATATATCTGTTTATCTTTGAGGTTCTTTTTGTTTTTTAAAATAGATGTTTTTCTGCCATAAGAAGTAAAGGTTACAGTTATGGGTCTTACTTTATTTTCTGCTGTTTTACCCATTCTTCTAATCATTTTTAGTTCGTTGGGTGCGCCACCAATTTTTAAATCTTCGTGTAAGATTTTTCTTTCTAAATCTTCGTATGACCTTTCTCCGTCTTCCATCTCGAAGAATATAATAATACGGAATCTAATGTGTTTTTCTATTTCAAGAATTCTTTGGTTTTGTTTAACTCTATTTTCTTTAATTTGGTCTATTTCTTCTTGAATTTTATTGAATTTCTGGTCCAGACTTTTATTTATGTTTTGTGTAATTCTAGTGTCGTTGGCTTAGTGACTCTTCAGAGTCTTTTTTAATATCAATTCTCAATTCTCTTATTAGTTGTTCTAATGTTGACATTTTGGCACCCTCCGTTGACATTTCTTTGTACTAAGTTAGAGAGCAGTTGAAAAATTAGTACTGTACTTCGTTCTACTATTCGACAACCGATGTCACCTTTTTTTTATGGTGGGAAAAAATCATGCAATGACATCCCCCGCTCTTGGGCGGAGCGGGAGATAGTGTCAGACTCTTACTGACTAAAAGACCCACCCCGTTCCTTCTAGCCTTCATACCGGTGCTCGAGCGCCCTTTCAGATAACCCTGGCCCCAGTAAGCTTCGACCCGGCTGGGTCCCTGCTGCTGCTGCGGTCCACACCACTAGCGCCCTCTACGCTGTGTAGGTTGCAACGAAGGAAATCTATTGATTACAAGGCAGGATCAATGAATGATGGGCAGTTGTTGTTATCGGTCAAATGGTTAACTAACCGACACCGTATTTCTCAAGTGTACCAATAGATGGCGTTCTACTAAAACTCGCTAATGACACTGCAACTTTGATTGTTGTTGTGGTTTAAAGAAATTTCTTTTGCACTTAGCTGCGATGTTGTTTTGACACTGTAAACGCCTGTCGAGGACGCTGACAGACCAACTCCAATCTTAAAGCCCTCAGATGAAGATTTCTTGCTGGATATGATGTTGGAACACTAAGTTTTACACTTCACAACAAAGTTCACTTCTAAGTTTTATTTTGCACAGATAATAAGATCTAAGGTTATTTATCACTCAAACTTTAGCTTATGTCCAGAAAATACCAATGTTTTGCACTTTTACTATTTTAAATAATTATTCAAAAAAAGAGCGTTGTAAAAAGTAAACACACGGTGACGCCCTCTAGTGGCTATGGAAAGGTACATAAAATAGTGCAGCTCTTTTCATTTTTATTTCCTTTTCAGTACGGTTTAGAAACCGACCTCAACGCCTGCCACAATTATTCTATTCACGTCGTGTTACTAAGTACGATGTATATTTCATCAGGCGTTTACTATAGCATATTTTAGTTTTAAGTCCCTACGTAGTTTAATTGTTAATTTTACGTTTGTACGGAATACCTGTCACTTATTGGTCCGGTATATATTTTTATTTTTCTTTCCTTAGGTTAACCTAATCAAAATCTCAATCAAACACTATTGACTCCTCCATTTACATCTATTAGTAGATAGCTGTTAACCACAACAAATTCGTTGATTAATGTCTTTTTTTTTCAATCACATTTTATTTGCGGGGTTTTTTAAACAGATTATGTCACCCCGATGATTTAATAGAAATATTTTAAAACATATATTTACTAGTCTACCCGCAACCTTATATCCTTAATAATACGATTAATACGATAAAGTATTCTAGCATCTGTTAAAGGTGAGGCTAGAACTCTATTTTTACAAAACAGCTTTGGACCCCAAGACGCACACACTCCGACAGGATATGATACACATCTTCTACAGTGCCACCAGAGAGAACATAATTGGGATAATCGACTTAGCGCATCATAAATCCAAAGCTGTTGAGTGGGTTGTAGCCGAATCGGGGTCTCAAAGCCATCACAACCTCCTGTCTATTCAATTCATTTAAATTCGCTGAACCAGAGCATCCGTGGAAGAGATGGCTGAGTCATCTTGGTAACAAATGCTTTTCGTTAAAGACCTTTTATCAAAATATTCTAGCCACGGTTTGATACATCGTTCTCTAACCAAAGGTAAAAGATGTTCCGGCGCTAGTGAAGGAGGTAAACAATTTTGGTATTAATTAGCAAACGCCTATCAAGATTATGTCGGCAATTGTTCACGCCGTAATATTGTATTTAGGTTAAACATAATAGCTAAAACCATTTTTAGTACCTCTCGGCTCGATAGATGGCGTTGGCCGATTTAAATTCGCGCTATCGTTTCGTTACCGAGGATTGTATAAGACCCCTCGGTGAAAATTAATGTCTTCGTTCTGAGTACATGGTGGTTTTATTCAAACTCTCGACTCGTCGACAAAACAGGGCGACAAGATCTTCGATGATCATAAGGTCCTACGATCCGAAACGTTTTTTGGAAAAACCCAACAGGCGCCCTCTAGTGTTCGGAGTCGAGAACTAGAAAATATCAATTTATGTGCAAGTTCAAAGCTGAGCGGAACGGAGCGTGTTCGACAAAGCTGAGCTGAACGGAGCGTGGTCGACAAAGCTGAGCTGAGCGGAGCGAAGTCCACGGAGCTAAGTAAGACGTTAAAAAAAAAAAAGTGTTTTAGTGATCAAAGTGCAACTTAAAAACTGTGAGTACATTTTTCTTCATTAATTGTTCCAAGTGTCAGAGACTTGTAAAAATTTAAAGCTATAGCATGGACTTAGAAAAATTTTAAGAAATTTAGGACTTGAAGAGACCCCGAATCTATGCCCGATTTTACTTAGAATTAAAGAACAGTTCAAACACTTAGAAAAATTACCACATTCAAACACAGTAAATTTCAAAACTGTGAAACTTAGCAAATTGAGCACATCAAATCATTTGCTTGTATTCAGTACTTTGAATCATGGAGGCTAAGTTAAGATTGTTGGATGATATTGGAAATCGCATTCAGAAGGGTCTTATTAACTTCAGAAAGTCTCCAAAAGACAGAATCAATCAACTGTATGTGGAGTCACGTTTGGAAATATTAAACAAACAGTTTGAAGATTTTGTAAAAAAACATGAGGAACTTTTGGTCAACTACACAGAGAGTGAGTTGAGTGCTACCACTTACATGAAGAATGATGTGTTTGAGGCTGTTACCGACACCTTTATAACTTATAAAGTGGAACTAAAAAGTGCTTTGCCAAAATCATTGTCTTCTGTAATGAGTGATGTCTCACCGGACCATAGTCAACCGAAAGGTATGTCTATTGCCAAATTACCTAAAATAACAATCCCAGTTTTTGGTGCATATCAGGAATGGTCAACATTTAGAGATTTGTTTTTGTCACTAATCGATAATAACCAGACTCTTGATGATGTTCAACGTCTACATTATTTAAGATCACAGTTGTCAGGTGAAGCATCACAGCTCATAAAGCACATACCGATCACGCATGCAAATTATAAAAAATGTTGGACTTTGCTATACAGTCGTTACAATAATAAGAGATTTCTAGCTAATTGTATTCTCAAGCGCTTACTGAACCAAAAACAAATGATGGTTGAGTCATCTGTTGCTCTCAAGGAACTTTTAGATACAACAACCGATTGCTTGCATGAACTGTCAAATCTATGGGTGCAGGTGGACGCTTGGGATATTATTATTATTTATTTAATTAGCTCCAAGTTGAACGTTGAGACTCGGAAGCAGTGGGAATTGCATGTAAGTCAATCTTGCGAGGAACTTCCCACCTTCAAGGATTTTCAAGAATTTTTGGAAAAACGTTTTCGGGCTTTAGAATTTGTGGAACCTCAAAGTAGCAAGTCTAAAGGTAGTACTAGTACTAAAGCGTGTCACATCGTTTCAAAATTATCCAGTCCCCATTGTTCTGAGGGCATCTCTTTTTTCATTGTAAAAAGTTTGCTCAGGAGACTGTTGATCAGCGTCGTCAAATAGTTAAATCCCATGGTTTGTGTTTCAATTGCCTTCGCTCAAGTCATCTTAATATTAATTGTCGAGTAAATACTAAGTGCAAAATTTGTAGC
Source organism: Mythimna ferrago (assembly GCA_910589285.2). Classification (NCBI taxonomy): domain Eukaryota; kingdom Metazoa; phylum Arthropoda; class Insecta; order Lepidoptera; family Noctuidae; genus Mythimna; species Mythimna ferrago. The sequence continues at coordinate 11,713,344 of OU342700.1, forward strand.
AGAAAGCATCATTCACTCTTGCATCTAAAAACGAATTCAGAAGTAGAAACGAGCTCTACCGCGTCTCCTACGCAAAAGGAAACACCACAGAACGAGACCACGGCTGAACCTCATATTTCAACCCATTTTGCTCAAAATACTCATAGTCAGGTCGTACTGGCTACAGCCATAATTAAGGCTAGGTCGAGTAATGGGTATCCACAAGTTTTGAGAGCCCTGTTAGATCAGGGCTCACAAGCTTCGTTTATTACAGAATCGGCGGTTCAGTTATTAAAGTTAAAAAAGATAGCAGTCAAAACGTCTATCTCAGGTGTGGGTGGAGGTCAATGCGATCTAACGTCAAAATTTACGGTTGAACTAAACATTCAGTCATTACACGATCCTGACTTCACCTTACAAATAAAAGCATATGTGCTGAGTAAGGTAACTACGATTTTACCTGAAAGAAAATTTACATTGGTGGATTGGCCAGAGCTAAATAATATGAATTTGGCTGATCCAAATTTCAATAAACCTAACAAAATAGATATTTTGTTAGGGTCGGGAGTCTATACCAAGGTCTTAAAAGAAGGCTTAATCAAGGACCCTATGGGTAAAACTATGGCTCAAGATACTTACCTTGGCTGAATCATATCGGGAGAAGTCAGCGATGTAGATGGAGTGACGTCTTGTCACAATGTCATTCTAAGCATGCACGCTAAGGTCGAAGAAAACGAGATCCTGAAAAAGTTTTGGGAACTAGAGGCAGAGCCAACAGGCTCTGAAAAGTCAATTCTTAGCCCTGAAGAGCAAGCATGCGAGGATCACTTTGCTACTACCACATGTAGGGATGCAGATGGCCGCTACATCGTAAAATTGCCTTTTCGGTCCAGTAAAACACCCTGTAATACAAAGGAAATAGCATTAAAAAGATTATACAGTCTTGAACGGAAGTTAGCAAAAAATATCGAGTTAAAGGAACAATATACATCGGTAATTCATGAATATTTATCACTAGGTCATATGGAAGAGATTTCTAATGAAAAAGACAAAATGAAAATAAGTGCTGTTTACTTACCGCATCATGCCGTAATCCGAGAAGACAAGACGACCACAAAATTAAGAGTGGTATTCGATGCGTCATCCAAGGGGTCCGATGGCATTTCTTTGAATGACGCCTTAATGGTAGGACCACGCTTACAGGCTGATTTACGTCATACAGTTATGTGGTGGCGTCAACATCCCATATGCTTGGTAGCTGACATCATAAAAATGTATCGTCAAGTAAAAGTATCTGATGATCACACGGACTTTCAAAGGATTTTATGGCGAGATAACGTTGAGTCTGATATAAAGGAATACAGACTTTTGAGAGTTACGTTTGGAACATCTAGTGCACCTTACCTGGCAGTCAAGGCATTGCAGCAAACCGCTAGCGATGAAGGTCAATCATATCCATACGCTGCTAGTAGGGTAAAGATGGATTTTTATATGGATGACTTAATGACAGGTTGCCAGACTGATGAAGAAGCTGTAAAAATCTATCATGAGTTTAATGAACTGTTGAACAAAACAGGTTTCACTTTGCAAAAATGGACAAGTAACCGAGAAGAGTTGATAAAATAGATAAGTCTGGATACTGGAAGAGATCTGGAAATAAAAAAAGATGAAACCACTAGAATACTAGGACTTACCTGGAATCGTAATTCTGACGAGTTCCATTATACAGTAAACTTACCTTTTACAACACCGTCACCGTTGTCGTCGTCTGCACCTGAAACTAAAAGGAAAGTTTTATCAGAAATATCACGCTTATATGATCCGTTGGGTTGGATTGCACCATGTATAATCATCGCTAAAATCTTCATTCAAAAACTGTGGATTGCTGGTTTGGATTGGGACGAAGAGCTGTCTGAAGAACTTCTAAAAGAGTGGCAGTCTTACCGTTGTGGGTTGTATACACTCAACAACTTCAGAATTCATAGGTGGCTGGAAAGAAAAAGCGATGATCAAACAGTTGAATTACATGGTTTCTCGGATGCATCAAACGCAGCATACGCCGCGGTTGTTTACATCAGAGTCATTGATGCTGTAGGCCAAGTCCACTGTGTTTGGAGATAGCGCCTCATAAAACCGAGGCGCTCTGGTTTCACAAACTGCCGAGGACCAAAGAGCCACCAAGCTCATAAGTCATAGTTGGAGATACACAAGTTCAGGTGGGCCGATATATTGAGTACCTTGGCCTAACTCTGGACGGTCGGTGGGGCTTCGAAGAGCACTTCGAGCGCCTGGTTCCCCGCGTTGGGAAAGCAGTGGGTGCTTTGCACAGAGTGCTGCCCAACCTCGGGGGTCCTCGGGAAGAAGTTCGTCGTCTTTACGCGGGGGTCGTGCGATCGATGGTCCTTTACATCTCCTACGCTTTTCAACGTATACATGAATTTCCTGATCGTCGCGCTTAGTAACTGCCATGTCGGCTGCCATATTGATGGAGTGTCTGTTAATAATCTCAGTTATGCGGACGACATGGTGTTGCTGAGTGCGTCGGTATGTGGTCTGAGAAGGTTGTTGAAGATATGTGAGGACTACGCTCGTGATCATGGTTTGAGGTATAACATTGCAAAAAGCCAGTTCATGGTTTTTGGAGTTGGTGCAGTAAGCCCCTAAAATGTTCCATCTGTTATACTAAATGGGACACCTCTGGAGAGGGTGAATAGATTCAAATACTTGGGACATATTCTTACACCTGACCTCAGTGATAATGAGGATATTGAGAGAGAGCGGAGGTCGCTCTCAGTACGCGCCAACATGATAGCCCGCAGGTTTGCTAGGTGTTCAAGGGAGGTAAAAGTCACGCTATTAAGGGCGTACTGTGCATCCCTTTACACCTGCAGTCTGTGGGCTCGTTATACAAAAAAGTGCTATAGTGACCTTCGTGTTCTCTACAATAATGCGTTTAGGATTGTGGTGGGGCTGCCTCGGTTCTGCAGCGCCTCGGGCATGTTCGCACATTATCGCACCGCCTGTTTTCACGCGACTATGCGCAGGCGGAGTATCTCTCTGGTGCGCAGAGTACGGGCCAGCTCCAACACAGTCCTGGCGATGATTGCGGATAGGCTGGACTGTGCCTACATGCTACATTGCTGCAGCAGACATGTTCAGGCAAGGCCGTTTAGCAGGCGTTATTAATCCTGGTGTCTGTGCAGTTGTGTAATTTTATTGTATTTTAACTGTTTTTGTTTTTATTCTTTTTATTTTTTGATATTAATTTTTCATTAATTAATTTTGACATGAATTATGAATTTTATTGTATTTTTATATTTTGACATGAATTCTAAATTTTATTGTATTTTAATTATTATTTTTTTGACTTTAATATTATGTATTTTAGTGTATTTTAATCTTAATGAATTTAATTTTAATTTTATTGTATTGTTATTTTACTGTATTATTTTGTCTTAAAGGTATGTTAAAGTGTGTAAAACGTATATGGGCCTAGATGCCTGAAATAAATTAATTGAATTGAATTGAATTGAATTTACGGGGCACCTGTGTGGTCAAATAGACTCTCAGGTGTCCGTCGCTGCAGGACTAAAATTAATAGTTTGCAGCGGAAAATGGCCATCCGCATCGCACGTGGATACCGAACGGTATCCTTCGAGGCGGCAACTCTCCTGGCACGCTTTCTGCCACTGGACATTCTGGCGGATATGGACACAAGAGTCTATAATCGGATTCGTGATATGCGCCAAAGTGGCAATAGCGTGCCGGGAATTGCTGTAGTAAGGCTGAGGCGGCAGGAACGGTGACACGCGCTCGAGAGGTGGCGCGAGCGGCTACAGCAGCCGCAATTCTCGTGCAAGCGCGTTGTCGAAGCCGTTCTACCGCACTTCGAAACCTGGCTGGCAAGAAAGGAGCGCATCTCCTACAGATTGACTCAGGTGCTGACCGGGCACGGCTGCTTCGGTGAGTACCTGAACAGAATTGGGCGAGAAGCCACGGCTAATTGCCACCATTGCGGGGGCAACCTGGATTCAGCACAGCACACGCTGGAAGAGTGTCCAGCGTGGGCCACAGAGCGACGAGTCCTGGTCGGCAGGATCGGGCGAGATCTGTCTCTGCCAGCAGTAGTGAGGGCTATGTTGGCGGAGCCAGAAAACTGGAGGGAAGTTGCTTCCTTCTGTGAGACCGTGATGGTCCAGAAGGAGGCCGCTGAGCGAGATTGTGAAAGGGCCGATCCCGCTCGGAGAAGAAGGCGTCGGGGAGGCAACCGCCTTGATGCCTAACACGCCGAAACCCCACTTGCATTGAATGCAAGTGGGACTTTGGAACCATGGGCGCGCAGAGTGGGGACTCTACTCGCTCATCGAGGGATTCCAGGGAAGACGGTAGCACAGTGATCACGTGCTGCCGTGCATAAAGAGGGTCAGGGGAGACCGTTATAAAGTCTCCTCAGGGATGTATCGTAACAGGCGTTGCACTGAGGGGGTTCCGGGGCTTGGTTGAGCGATCACCCGAGTCGATGGAAAACCTTCGTCGCAAACCGAACATCTGAAATCCTTAGTACCCTTGATACCACTCAATGTCATTATGCGGACACAAAAAACAATCCAGCTGATATTGCTTCGAGGGGTACCACATCAACGGATTTAATAAACAACTCGCTTTGGAAGCATGGACCATCGTGGTTACTTGTTGATACCATAGAATATAGCAGACCCAAAGCTATAATGACGAAACTGGAACTGAAATCCATAAAGGTACATGCAACACAGATAGACGATCAGCCGAGTGAATTGATGTGGTCTAGATTTTCATCGTTCCGTAGACTAATCAGGACTCTGACCAATAGGTCAACAGCATAGGGAAATAGCAGACGATTCCTGAAATTAAAGATAGCCAGAGAAGCACGGACAAAGCTGCCGCCTTACCTTACAGCTTCCGAGATCGCTGATACCATGCATTGCTGTCTCAAGCAGAGTCAAAGTGTTTGGTTTGAACGAGAGATCAAGGCTATCCAAGCTGGAAAAGACGTCAACAAAACCAGCCGTTTGTCATCGTTAAATCCTTATTTGGATGACAAGGGCTTGATGAGAGTAGGGGGTAGGATCCAATATTCACAACTCGGTGAGGATGGGAAGCATCCTATCATAGTTTCTTATCAGTCCCATTTGTCAAGATTACTTATCTCAGATGCTCATGAGCGCGTACTACATGGTGGACCTCAACTGACTCTTAACTTTCTTCGCTCAAAATATTGGATCGTTCGAGGGAAGAATATGATCAAGGCTCACATCCGCGATTGCGTGCCATGTATTCGTCATGCAGCTGTAACACGTAATCAATTAATGGGTCAGCTACCATCTTGCCGAGTGACTCCAAGTAAGCCCTTTCTTCATTCAGGTGTCGACTACGCGGGACCAATTCAAATACGAACAGCAAAGGGTCGTGGACATAAGTCCTATAAGGGTTACATCTGTCTGTTTGTATGCATGGCAACCCGCGCAGTGCATATAGATGCGGTCTCTGACCTGACCTCTCAAGGCTTTCTTGCTACATTGAAACGTTTTGTTGCTAGACGAAGTCACTGTAGTCACCTTTACAGCGACAATGGTACCAATTTTGTAGGGGCATCCAAAGAGCTTAAGGCAATGTTTCGTGATGAGTGTGCTTCTCTTCCTCAAGAAATTGCCTCAGCCTTGGCCAATAATGGAACCGAATGGCATTTCATTCCACCTCATTCTCCTAATTTTGGAGGTTTATGGGAGGTTGGAATCAAAAGCACGAAACATCACCTCAAGCGGGTGATTGGCGAGTCGACTTTGACCTTTGAGGAACTGAGCACAGTCCTATCCCAAATTGAGGCATGCCTCAATTCCAGACCTATATCACAGTTTAGTGTGGATTCATCAGACCCAAACCCATTAACACCGGGACATTTCTTAGTCGGTCAGCCACTGGTAACAGCACCAGATTATGATTATGAGCATACAACAGTCAGCAGCTTAAGACGTTGGCAATTGACACAAAGAATGATTAATTCATTTTGGAAACGTTGGTCTCAGGAGTATTTAACAATGTTTTTTCAACGACACAAATGGTCTAAACGTACGCGCGATCTGAAGGTTGGGGATGTTGTCCTCGTAAAGGAAGACAATTTACCACCTGCCAAGTGGTTATATGGTAAAGTAGTGGAAGTACACCCTGGCAAGGATAATTTAGGGCGCGTAGTTACCCTTCAGTGTAAGGACTCCCGAGTCAAACGCCCAACTTCTAAGCTATGTATTTTACCTGTTAACGATGAATGATGCGTTATTTTACTGTTTTACTTTTATTTCATTTCTTTTATATAATATACAGTCCACTCAGATGATGTTTGTTGATAAACCTAATTTTTACCTTCTACTTATGGCTTAAACATTAAATTAAATACCTCAGGACCATCTTTTAAAATTCAAAGAGGTGTTAAGCAAGGTGACCCGCTCTCTCCCAAACTGTTCACAAGCACATTAGAGGAGGTATTTAAGTCACTGGCAGCCTCATGGTACACCAAGGGCATTGACGTCGGTAACAAGAGGCTAACAAATCTCCGATTTGCCGACGATATAGTCCTTTTTACCCCCACGGCTCAGGAGCTACAATCAATGCTCCAAGAACTGAGCACGGCTAGCCTCAAGGTGGGACTTGCAATGAACCGGTCCAAAACAAAGGTGATGACTAACAGCATCAAATGTAGGGTCGAGGTAGATGCGCAGGAAATACATTATGTCGATGAGTATATCTACTTGGGCCAGTTAGTATCTTTCGAAAACCGACAGGAAAAGGAGATCGATCGGCGAATCCAGAAAGCCTGGAAAAGCTACTGGTCCATGAAGACGCTAATGAAGGGTGATCTGCCGATCTCCCTGAAGCGCAAGCTCGTCGACATGTGTATCCTGCCCATCCTAACCTACGGTGCTCAGACCTGGTCTCTCACCGAACTACAAAAGTTTCGCCTTGGGGTTTGCCAGAGAGCTATGGAGCGCAGCATTCTGGGCGTAAAAAGAACAGACCGAAAACGAAACGACACGTTGCGCTCCATAACAGGTATCATAGACGTGGGCAAAAAGGCTGCCAGGCTCAAATGGGACTGGGCGGGTCATGTCAGCCGCATGCATAGGGACCGCTGGGCGAGCGTCGCCACACAGTGGGTCCCTACTGAAGTAAAGCGCCGTCGAGGTCGGCCTAGAAAGAGGTGGCGGGATGATCTGGACGCGTACCGTGAGGACTGGTTTGAGACGGCGCAGGAGAAGAAAGTTTGGAAGGACTTGGGGGAGGCCTTTGCCCAGCAGTGGGACAGCAACGGCTAGAAAAAAAAAAAAAAAAAACTTATGGCTTGTATGTAATATTTTTGTAACAAGAACATTGTGAACACCAAGGATTTTAGTATGAGAAGTTGTTATGATTTCACTCTTGATCACGTCATGGTGGGCGGTTTGAAAGGACTAGGTCCTTGGTGGGCGGAATGTTCACGCCGTAATATTGTATTTAGGTTAAACATAATAGCTAAAACCATTTTTAGTACCTCTCGGCTCGATAGATGGCGTTGGCCGATTTAAATTCGCGCTGTCGTTTCGTTACCGAGGATTGTATAAGACCCCTTGGTGAAAATTAATAAACGTCTTCGTTCTGAGTACATGGTTTTATTCAAACTCCCGACTCGTCGACAAAACAGGGCGACAAGACCTTCGATGATCAGCAATGATTTGTACAATTTCTTGAGTAGGTGCTTGTAGCTGCGCCGGAACATCTTCCCGGCCGTTGAAAGACTGACCCTTTCAACCCTTGAGTTCATCCGCTGTTGGTAACGGGCAGAGCCGTACCAAGGACCGGCGTACACAACCCTTAGTACTGTTGACATCCGCGACTCTTGATATTTTGTCCGGTCCGTAGATGAGATGCACCACGTGTCCGAGTCTCTATTGCAGCGGGGAGGAATTGTCGTCTGCTAGCAGCACTATATTATTATCTCCGACGTTCAATTTGGATGTATCAATCCGCCACTTAGTTCTTTGCTGTAATTCTGACAGATATTTTTTGCTCCAACTTACCAGAAGTGCTGCCGTATTCTTTCCAGATGCTCGTAGCGCTTGAGACGGTCGTGGCTGATGTCATCCAGGGTTGGAGCTGGCAGTGCAGTCAAGGGCCTCCCGATGACAAAGTATCCTGCGGAAAGTGGAAGGAGATCGTCAGGACTGGAGGACACAGGGCACAGGGGACGGCTGTTTAAAACTGCGTCCACCTGTGCAAACAAAGTTGATATTTCTTCGTAGGTCAAGTGGCTATTGCCAATAACCATGTTTTATGGTGCTTGGCCGGTTTTACCCCGGCCTCCCATATGCCACCGATATGAGGAGAGTAAGCAGGAATGAATTTGAAAGTTATAGTTTTTTGGGGATAGTAGGAGGTGGAAGTTATGATCTTGACTCCAAAACTGAATGTGTATATTTTAACCATGCACCTCCTTTTATACTAATGTACAATGTTACGAACAACCTAAGAATTTAACCAATAAGAAATGCTAACTCTTAACCAATAATAGTCTACCGAATGTCCCGCTAAAGCTAACTGACCAATAAAGTCACTTTCACTTTGTTCGTATGCGTTACGCTATAACTATTGTCCAATTACTAAATACTGTACTGTTCCCTTTCCCGGCGCCAAAACTATTGTCCAATCGCTGCTCCGGACATAGGTCTCGTGTACGCCCACTAGAGAGACGACGCGCGCGCATGCCAATCGCAACGCAGTAACTGTTTTATGTGCGTCCCGCAGATAAAGTCTACACCATACAGCTACCCAATCAACAAGCAAACATATCGATCAACCAGTTGAAGCCTGCGTCGTCACAGAAGATTCCCGTAGTTTATCACCAACCATATCAAGTACCATTAGATACCTACACCTCACCATCAGCCAAGATTATCACACCTGTTTGCTTTAGAAATCTGTTCTTTAGCTGCGGCCACAAAATTTGTTCTATTATCGCTGAATATTTCCGCAGGTTTTCCATGACAAGCAATGAATCTGCTGGGGGTCATAATAAACGCATCTTTCGTCAAATCACTGACAGCCTCAAGGTGAATGCATTTATAATGCAGGCAAATGAATATGCATTTATAACATTTTATAACGCGGCTTCCACGGCCTTTACGATTGTCAATAAAAAATGTGCCGGCGAAGTCTAAACCAACAGATAGGAAGGGATAACCTGGGTTTACCGGCTGACTAGGCAATTCACTCATTCTAAGGCATTAAGATTCATCTCGAAGAGGCCTGCATCGCACGCAGCTATTAACGATGCGCCTCGCCAGATTACGGCCGTTTACTGGCCACACAGTTTCTCTTACCGTCGCAGACACTATGACACTGCTTTCTACTTCTAACTCTACCTGGATGCGATACTGTCATTCTTGCCTTTTTAGTTCTATGTCTCGTTGTCTGTTTCTTTTTTTATTCTTTTATCCTCTTTTTCTCTTACTCTTAATATTTCTCCTATATATGAAGGAACGAATACACCCAGGCAGATGGGCGTGATTCGCGTTAGACGCCTGCGGGAGGCCTACGTCATCGAGGTGGACCGTGGCGATGGTGGTGTGACGATCTGATCACGTTCGCGTCACTCGCGCTTCAAGTCTGAGAGATCTGTAGCTTTACCATGAATTACTATTGAAATCGAGTACCTAGTTTACTATTAAACTCCCAAACCAATAAACCCATTCGTACAAAGCGTTTTGGAAACACATTCATTATACGTACAGCTAAGGAGTGAAATTCCCTGCCAGAGTCTGTGTTTCCTGATAGCTACAACCTTGGGTGTCTTTAGTCAAGAGTGAATATCATCACTTACCATCAGGTGAGATAGTGGTCAAACGCGAGCCTATCATCAATAATAAAAAAAAAACTCATTCCATGAGTCACACGGACTCGCTAACGACAACTCGATTTTTCATTATACTATTATTAAATATAAAATTCGAAAAATGGAGAGCTAAGCCAGGAATACGCTATACTAACTTCAATGTGCGTTAAATAACAGTGAGCATATTGAAAAGTGGTATTTCTATTATGAAAAGCAGGTATAAATTAAGTTTTGGGACTCGAGATGGCGCTGCGCAAATCCGAGGCTATGTGTTTTCACGGTCGCGGCCGTCGAAACGCGCCGCCGTCGGGTTCCCAACTAACGGTAGGAGGAGTTCGCATCGGTGTCGGGACATCGATGAGGTACCTGGGACTCATCCTCGACAGCCGATGGAATTTCGAGGAGCATTTCCGACGTCTGGCTCCCAAACTCAACCGGACTGGGGCCGCTCTCAAGCGGCTCCTGCCCAACCTTGGGGGTCCAGACGCCTCCTGCCGGAGGCTCTACGCGGGGATCGTTCGGTCCATGGCCCTCTACGGGGCGCCGGTGTGGGCGCCGTCGCTGCAAAAGCGACCGGCGGCCATTCTGAACGCCTGCCAGAGGGTAATGGCAATTCGGATGGTGCGGGGATACCGCACGATTTCCCGCGAAGCGGCGAGCCTTCTGGCTGGCCTAGCACCGTGGGATCTGGAGGCAACAGTCCTTGCACACATGCACGACATGCGCGTGGAGATGCAACGCCGAGGTGAAAGTCCTCTGCCGCGACAGGTCACGGCATGGCGGACAGAGCTCCGGCGGGATCTCATGGTGGAATGGCGTCAGCGACTATCGCAACCCCGTCATGGGCACGCCACAATTAAGGCGATAAGTCCCCTCTTTGAGGCGTGGCTGGAAAGACCTCACGGCGTCCTTACCTTCCGCATGACACATGTCCTCACCGGAAATGGCAAGTTCGGGAGGTTCCTGTTCCGAATCAAAGCGGAAGTGACGCCCGGGTGTCGCCACTGTGCGGAACGCCCGGAGGAAACGGTGGAGCACACAATCGCGGTGTGCCCTGCTTGGGCGGAGCATCGCCATGCCCTCGTGGGGGTGATCGGCGGCGGAGACCTCTCGCGCCGGGCCATGGTCGAGGCCATGGTCCGGAGCGAGGAGGAGTGGCAGGCGGTCGCCGACTTCTGCGAAGCAGTAATGCTCGCTAAGGAGGAGGCCGACTGCATCAGGCAACGGCGCTCTCGCCACCGCCGGGATTCCGATCCCGATTTCCAGCCACCGTAGGCGCGGGCTTGCGGACAGTGAGAAATGGGTAGCTCGCTGTCCGGCCGTCCGGTAACTGTCCGGACCAAGCCCAAGTCGTCGACGGCGCGCGCTGTTCCCGCGCGCCTCAAGGAGTTGTCAGCAACAGCAGGGGCCCAGACGGGTCGAAGCCTACTGGGGCCAGGGTTATCCGAAAGGGCGCTCGAGCCCCGGTATGAAGGCTTGAAGGAACGGGATGGGTTTTTTAGTCAGTAAGAGTCTGACACTATCTCCCGCTCCGCCCAAGAGCGGGGGTTGTCATAAGATGATTTTTCCCATCGAAAAAAAAAGGTATAAATTAAGTTTACAGCAGGATGTTCCTGATTAATTTAGCAGTGCTGTGGACCGAAGGTATGAATGGTAATTTGCGGACGCCGAGGCCTCCCTTAGGGATGGGAAGAGTAACTTGAGCCCAAGCTCGATCGTCCAAGGTCATATTTAAAATTAAAGTAAGGGTATGCCGGATAATTTGGTCTATTTTTTCCAAAAGGTGAGGGTGCTTCCATAAGTGGGAAGCACGAAGGAAATAAATTAATTTAGGACCGAAACAACAATAACGAATTAGGGTAATGGCCGAATGCTTGTTAATTTCGAGCAACCTTTCCTAAACATCATTGAAATTTTTAATTTTTTCCTCGACAAAACTGGCAAAGGAATCCCCAAAGGAGGACCCAAGGAGGCGAAGTGAACTATGTCGATAATTTTGATTGCAGGGGCTATTGCATTGAATTTCGAATACCTAAGTCAGATTTTTGTCAGTACTTTCAGATAGGAATAATTAATAATTAATTACAAATTATTTTTTAATTAATTATTAATTAATTTCACTTAGAAAAGTTGAGTTCTAGTCCAATAGAAGAAAGTTGTTTTTTTAAGAATTGTAGATCGTTGAAAACGGTGTCTCCATCGCCTCCTAAGGTTCCATCATCGAGGTACCACACATTAAATGTGGAATTTAGTTTTCGATTGATTGGGAGTACAGCTAAGCTAAAGATCACTGGCCCGAGAGGGTCACCTTGTTGACAGCCAACAGCGGATTCCAAAACGTTGTCCCGAAACAGTAATTTCGATGGTTGACTATAACACTGCCAGAGAAAACTAAAAATTTGAGGTATTTCTTAGTATTATTCAAATGTTACTTTTTGTGTAGATTTCAAATCTGTATAAACTCTTTCCACAAAAATGCTGGGAAGCCTCTTTATTGAGCCTTTATTCTTTGATGAAATTATTTTCACTATACGTTCAAGTGCCTTCCAAGTTACTGTACACTATACGAGTGTACAGTAGCTTGGAAATTTGTTTTGAGGCGTCGTTCATCTTCATAATCTGTCAATCATCCGTACCGTAGGTACCATATATTTCACGTTAAATAAGTTTTACCGGACATATTTATACAAAAATAAATGAAATATGGTTTTACTCGACACTCTTCACAACACTTTCACTCTTCAATTTCCTAGTGAGTTACTTTACTACTGTAGTAACGGTTTGTTTCGATAACGCCTGTCTTTGTTACTCATGGTACCGATTTTCTATGGGAAATAAAAACTAAAAACTTTAGTCGCTAGCAAGTTCCTATTTGATAAGTTTTGTACTTGATTACTCTTACTAGCTGTTTTGGTTCTGCAAGTGACCGCTAGAGGCGTTGCCAAATTTAGAAGTATGCTTCCGAAATGGTCCCCTAGGAAAATTATGTTCCTTTAAAATTTATATTTTTATACTTAAAATGAGGGGTCTTAATAACTTCAACGAGTAACATGCCGCTCGTGTGTTTGAGCTCTAAGACCGACAACATCGCGATTGTATCGCTGTACAAACTCCCCGTGACCGCCCTGCCTTAGAAACAACAAACAGTTACATTGTGTGTTCATTTTATGATTCCATAAACACGTTAGTATTTTAATATTAAAACGGGAGTGTGCACTTGTTTTCTGTTGTTTGGAATATTCGGTAGTTATTTTACGTTAGTTTCAAGCTCTGTTTTGACCGCGTTTTCTCTGCGGACTTGAAAATTTCCTTTCCACTCCCTCCAGAACATTTGGGTTTGCGGACAGCTAGCAATGTGTAGCCGGCCGTCCGGCAGCTGTCCGGACCGAGCCCAAGCTGTTGACGGCACGTACTGTTCCACTTGCGCCTCAAGGAGATGTCAGCAAAACTGCAGGGGCGCAGGGGCCATGGGTTCGCTTCTGAGAGGAAAAGCCGGGGCCGTGGAATGCAAGGCAGAGAAGGAACATAGGAGTAAATTTTAGTCAGTAAAAGTCTGACACGCTCTCCCACTCTGCTTTGGAGCGGGAAAAGTCATGGAATGATTTCCCACCTAAAAAAAAGCCCAATACATTAACTCTTTGCTCGCAGTTATAGTCTTATAGAGCAACTAAAAACACTACTACCTAACTACCTAACTAGCCTTCACGCTAGATATAGCAACTAAAAACAGACTTACTACCTAACTAGCCTTCACGCTAGATATAGAATATGCCTTCACGCTAGATATAGCAACTAAAAACAGAATTACTACCTAACTAGCCTTCACGCTAGATATGGAATATGCCTTCACACTAGATATAGCAACTAAAAACAGAATTACTACCTAACTAGCCTTCACGTTAGATATGAAATATGCTTTCACGCTAGATATAGCAACTAAAACAGAATTATTACCTAACTAGCCTTCACGCTAGAAATAGCAACTTAAAACAGAATTACTACCTAACTAGCCTTCACGCTAGATATGGAATATGCCTTCACGCTAGACATAGCAACTAAAAACAGAATTACTACCTAACTAGCCTTCACGTTAGATATGGAATATGCCTTCACGCTAGATATAGCAACTAAAACAGAATTATTACCTAACTAGCCTTCACGCTAGAAATAGCAACTTAAAACAGAATTACTACCTAACTAGCCTTCACGCTAGATATGGAATATGCCTTCACACTAGATATAGCAATTAAAACAGAATTATTACCTAACTAGCCTTCACGCTAGAAATAGCAACTTAAAACAGAATTACTACCTAACGAGCCTTCACGCTAGATATGGAATATGCCTTCACGCTAGATATAGCAACTAAAAACAGAATTACTACCTAACTAGCCTTCACGTTAGATATGGAATATGCCTTCACGCTAGATATAGCAACTAAAACAGAATTATTACCTAACTAGCCTTCAGGCTAGAAATAGCAACTTAAAACAGAATTACTACCTAACTAGCCTTCACGCTAGATATGAGTACCTCCGGCATAGAAAACGCACAAGTATTTGGAAACTAACTCGTGTACAATATTCAATTGTAAATGAAACGATAAAAAAGATTTTCGTTTTAAAAATTCACTGTAATATGTTAGTTTGTTGTCATAAATAAGAAGTCATTAACCCCCGACGAAAAAGAGGAGGGTTATAAGTTTGAGGTGTCTATGTGTCTGTGTGTGGCATCGTAGCGCCGATTTTGATGCAGTTTTTTTTATTTGAAAGCTGACGTTATCGAGATGGTTCTTAGATACAATTTATGAAGATCTGTTTAGGTGTTCAAGGTCATCAGCTCGTTTGTTATGTGCAGTATAGATCTTAAACACATAATAAGTGTTTACTTTATATTCAGACGTATGTGTAACTTAATATTAGAAATATTCATGAGTCATGAACATGCTCGAGCCATTGAGCTGGTCTGATGATGGAGCTCGATGGTAAGTAACCCTGGATTGCCTATTAGTAAATCCATCTAGTTTTGGCTCATTTAGATTCGTCTTAACCTGGTCCTATACAATTCTCATGATGACGAAAACTTGATGGTAGAACTGGGATGTGGCTGATAGAACCCTGGAATACCTACTAGTAAATCCACCGAGTTTGGGCTCATTAGATTCGTCTTAACCTGTTCTATACATTTCTCATTATGCCGAGGACCTGATGATAGAACTGGAAGGTAGTTGATGAAACCCTGGAATGCTTACCAGTAATCTCATCGAGATTGGGCTCATTGGATTCGTCCTAACCAGTTCGATACATTTCCCATGATGACAAAGACCAGATGCTAGAACTGGGATGTGGCTGATGGAAGCCTGGAATGCCTACTAGTAAATCCATCTAGTTTGGGCTCATTAGATTCGTCTTAACCTGTTCTATACATTTCTCATTATGCCGAGGACCTGATGATAGAACTGGAAGGTAGTTGATGAAACCCTGGAATGCTTACCAGTAATCTCATCGAGATTGGGCTCATTGGATTCGTCCTAACCAGTTCGATACATTTCCCATGATGACAAGGACCAGATACTAGAACTGGGATGTGGCTGATGGAAGCCTGGAATGCCTACTAGTAAATCCATCTAGTTTGGGCTCATTAGATTCATCTTAACCAGTCCTATACCAGTACTCATGATAACGAGGACCTGATGCTAGAACTGAGAGGTGGCTGATGGAATCCTGGATTGCTTACTAGTAAAACTATCGAGTATGGGCTTATTAGCTTAATCTTAACCAGTTCTATACCTACATTTTTCATGATGACGAGGACCTGGGGGCCGACCATAAGACCTTAAAGCAGTACTGTTTTAATATTACTTAGGCTTTTCGTACCATGACGCCGTCAAAACAACCTTATTACAATATTAAAACAAGATTGTTTTCTTAGCGATTTTGTGACGTCACTTTTAAAAAGTTCATTCGTTTCGTACTCTGAAGGGATTTTCGACCGCTAGCAGTATTGTTTTTACGTCAAATTAGCAGGAGTAAAAAAGGTGCTCGGACGCAGCGGATTTGTTATTGTTTACCAAATAAATACAATTTAAAGTGTTTTAAAGTATTTAACACTTATTTCGATGCCTAAACGAGCCCAGATATTTTTAATCTGGTGATTTTTGGTCCATACGTGGGTTATTAATTTATTATTGTATTCTAGATGGCGAACATATAATATGATTTTTGACTCTGAATTCAACAGTGTTCGAACAACAACACAAACAACAAGTTATTTCACTGGAATACTGTTTAATTTTACCTTTATTCCATGACGTCGACAATAAGTTTCAAGGATAACATACGCACTTCGTGTGTTCAATTATCCGCTTCGAACACCAACCACTTGAAGACAGATTACCTATTCTAAATATATTTAAGCACTTGAAAACTATTTTAATATTTCATAATCGGTTCGCACTCAACAAATCAACACTGATATTTATTTATTTATTTAAAATTTTGTAAATAACACCATTACAGTTAACGCCAATGCGATGTTATTACCAGCTATACATATATATTCAAAGAAATAACCAAATAATAATATATTAACTATTAAATTAACAAAAACAACACAACAACAACAGTTAATTAATATTATATTGCATGTTTATACAATATAACATTAATCAACTCAAAACGTTTATATTTCCTATGCACTTTAGTGCTGCTTCAGTGAACCTCGGCAGGCTGCAGTGAAATAGATCCACGTCAGTAGCAATAATGTTCAGCATCCTTATGGCTCGCGAAAGTGGGGCAAACTTGTTCAAGTTAGTCCTAGAAGAAGGCCCCAGCAGCGTGGGCGTGGGGCGGCGCGCACCCCCGCAGCCGGGAGGCGCGCGCAGCCCCAGCTCCGCCAGCAGCCAGCCGCGCAGCACCCGGAACACGAAACTACACAAAGCGACGTCCCTACGCACCGCCAGCCTACTGTAACCTACCATCCCTATCACAAAAAGACTTGGGTACATGAGCGGGAAAAAGGGATAGACGCCATACTGCCGCCAATACAAAAACCTAGTAAATTTATTTTGTATTCTTTCCACCATGAGACTATATTTAGCCTCATGGGGGTTCCAAACGGCAGCATTCGTTTCTAGATGGCTCCGGACTAGCGCATTATAAATGAGTTTAACTACGGGCGTATTTTTGAAGTCCTTGCACTGCCTTAGGATAAACCCAAGATTTCGGAAGGACTTGCCGCATATTTCTACAATGTGCTTACGAAACGTCAATTCCGGAACCATCTCCACCCCCAGGTCCCGCAGATGCATGACGCGTGGCATGACCACGGCTTCCATCTCATACTGATACTCCAGAGGTTCCCGTGCGCGAGTGTAGCTCATAATACAGCATTTGGAAACATTAAAACCTAACTTATTATCTACACTCCATTGCGCAACCCTATCGATATCTCGCTGAAGTCGTTCACATCCCGAAGCATCTGCCACCGCCAAATACAACTTGAGGTCGTCCGCGAATAACAAACACCTCGCATCCTGCACGACTTCAGGGAGATCATTGACCATCAGTATGAATTCCAAGGGTCCGAGATTCGTACCCTGACTCACACCTGAGAACGTGAAATAAGGCTGGGAAACGTATTCACAATATTCAACGTACTGCCGGCGGTCGCTAAGGTAGTTCGCAAAGAATTTCAAAAGATGTGGCGTGAATCCTAATACTGCAAACTTAGCCAATAGCACATCATTGTCTACAGTGTCGAACGCCTTCCGGAAGTCAAATTACGCAGCGTCCACTTGCCCACCCGCGTCTACAACTGGTGCCAGGTACGTCATAAATGACAACAAGTTACTCCCCGTACTTCGACCAGTCCGGAAACCGTGTTGAGCATCGGTCAGGCTAGAAGCAACTTGACTTGAAATACAATTGTGCAACACCGATTCAAATACCTTAGCAAACGCCGACAGCACCGCCACCGGTCGGTATCCGCTAACATCAGATCCCGAACCTCCCTTTGGGACCGGAACCACTCTAGTAACTTTTCACTGGTTGGGGTACTGACCTACCCTTAAATACAAATTTAAAATATGCAGTAAAGGATCTTCAAACACCGCGCTACAATCCTTTACAATATAAGGGGGTATCCCGTCTGGCCCCGCTGAACGCTTGGGCTTGAGGCGGCGGAACGCGGCGCGCAGGTCGCGCAGGCTGAGCTGGCCAACGTGCACGCGCGCCGCGCCCGCGCTCGCGCCCGCCGCTCGCTCTGCCGCAGCGGGGTCCAGCGCCGGCCGTACCTCATTATACACCGAGTAGAAGAAGGAAGCAAAACATTCCGCACACTCACTATCACTCAACTCCTTTCCATCTTTTGTGATTCGCGTTTTATTGCGCCCAGCTCGCTTGCTTCTAATGTGACTCCAAAATGATTTGGGATCATTTTTAATATTTGCCTGTAAATCTATGCTGGTAATTTTCATACTCTAATGCTAATTTATGTTTTGAAATGAATTTTGTTAATGTAAACATACGTTCCGAATTCTGAATACCATTCACACTAACTTGCAACTAAAATTAAATGTTAACGTAGTCGCTCGCAGCTTTTTGTTTTTCTACTTTATTAATGTAAATTCTTAAAAGTTATTACGTTCTTTATATGAAAGTTACATAAATCGTTTTAAAAAGACATTTTTTGAGTATTGAACTCTATTGTATTCTATTGGTTCACAATGAACTAGCGATTCAAACAATCGTGTGAAAGAGACAACGCTATACAGATCTATATAGCGCGTATCTTTTCTGTTTATCAGGGAATTGACAAAATCTTTAAAATCGTTCATTCTTTCCCAGCCCTTAGCAGGAATACAATCATACTGAGCGATTAAGTTCATGCTAGTTCATGGTACGAAATGAAGTAATATTACTTTATGATGGAAACAAAACTTTCCTGCAATAAGATTGTTTTAAAAATGTTTATGGTTCGACCCCTGATGCTAGAACTGAAAGATGGCTGACGGAGCCCTGGAAAGCGTACCTACTAGAAAACCCATCGCGTTCAGGCTCGTTATTATAGATTCGTCTTAACCAGTTATTTTACATTTTATAAATATCATAATATCTGTAAAATGTAAAAGAACCACTCGGGGGTTATTTAATTTTTTTAATTTTGTTGTTATTTTTTAGCATTTCAATAAAATTAAACAACACACGAAATGTTTTATGTATTTGCTCTGATGTGTTAGTCAGTAATCTACAACATATTAATGTGCAGTTTCATGAATTCAGAAACTATCACTTTTTTTTTATTAGCGATTTGGAATTTTTTGGCCCAGTTTATATCAGCCATACCTATGTCACGGGGTCTAGGGGTCCTGGGTTCGATCCTCCACACGGGTAGTGGTATTGGATTTCCATTTGGAACTTTCAAGTAGCAACCAGCGTCTAGATTTGTGCAATAAGGGCGAACCCTTATGACAAAGAACTACACCTAACTGTATAATGCTTCGTAGAACCAAGTGTCCATATTATTCAAATACTGCCTTAGTAAAAATCAGAAACATCTTTCAGCTTCTACTAACACTGCCACGCTTCAAACCCCATCCAGTACCAGAAACTGATCGGAAATATAGTACAGACAAGCGCTCCAGAGAAATAAAGAAACTAAACAATGGTCATAACTTTAACATGGCAATTACTGACGGAAACAAAAACTTGGAACTTGTCTTTAAAGCGCCCACTGTAGACAGTTTTACGGATTTCATTCAAGAAACCGTTGACATACTTAACATTTACGAAGACACCGCATTCAAAGAGCTTTTCTTAATTCTAGACAAAGAAATTAGTAACTATCACTACAAAGGATGCAAAGTTTCTGAACTGATGGAAAATTATCACACAAAGAGTTTTCTAACGCGGGCATTATAAACGATCAGGAGGTAACCTGTTGCTTTTACAAAAGCAAAAATTAATGCAGTGGCGGACATGTTGACAGATGAATCATACGACAATAGTGTTATAGAATTACTGGGTTTTGTTAACTCTTTGTATACTGTTATGAGTGGATGTGGTGATTCGCAAATGAAAATCCGGAATATACGAAATGTTACTATTTAATTTCTTAAACTATTACACACTTAAATACTAAAGCTAAATCTAACTTAAAGCTAAATCTTAATCCTAAATCCTATGGCTAAGAGTGGGCGCCAGGAGAGTTTTAATCGCATAGATGGCGAGCGCGCGGAACCCTACCAATCCTAAGTGGCCAGCCGGCTAGGGCGGTTCTTGTCTATGCCTGATGTGGATGACGAACGTCCGAGTAAAACAAACAGGAAATAAGGTTTACATACGGTCTGCACACGGACCCTTGCCAGAACTTCTCCAATAATAAAAGGGCGTGACGGTAGGCTGGAACAAGCAAAACCAAATATGTAGGATGGTTCCACAACGAGGTTTATATGTAAACTTTCCACTTGAACTTATAAATAACTCACCCCTTTATTGTTGAAATCGTTCACACACAGAATGTAGCTTGATCACGTTGATCCAATATAAGAAATTCACGATTAACAAAATGAAATGGCGGTATGTCGATATAATTCGCCCACAAGTGATACTCGTCTGTCTCTGACCAGTGATTGCGCAGGAATGTGTCCTTCAAGCTAGCGGTCGTCGATATAAACCAAGTTAACACAACTCACAGAAATACAAAAAGACAATGAACCGACATGGCGAGATTTGAACTTGGGACTCGTAGCCTATAAGTCCAACGTTAATCATCTTAGCTATCTTTTAATTTAATTATGGAACCAAAAATGGGTTAACGTTCCACCACTAGGCATGACGTCATTACAAATATCCCTTTCCTCCTTTTAAAAAAAAAACAACAGCTTGTTTTTTTTTTTTTTTTTTTAACGTTTCAAATCGCTGGCATGCCAAATGCCTATATTTTTGCCTTGCATGTTTTGTAACCGGTACACATTATTTGACAATTTTTGCACTATTTTCACTTTTTCAAATTTTGGTGCCAGTTTGGCCATAAATTTATTACTAGCTTTTGATAAGTATTTGGTTCTCTTCCAAACAACATCACCTTCTGTAAATGTGGTTGGTCTAAAATTCTTATTATAATACCTGCTGCTTTGAACATGTGCTTTCCTTAACTTTAATTGAATCTCACTGAATAAGTGTTGTCTTTTCGTAATTTGATTTAAAAAAAAATCATATTGACAATTTAGCTGTTTGCTTAGATCTAAGGTATTGTTTTCAAGTACTGACATATCGACTGATGAAATTGAAACTTCTCTGCCAAGAAAAATGTACGAAGGCGTATAACCTGTGGTCTCGTGTATGGCTGTGTTAATAGAATGTGCTATGCTTTGTAAGTGAATATCCCATTCGTTATGCTTATTAGCTGATATATTAGCGGCTATCAGAGTCCCTACAACCCTGTTCACCCTTTCAGTTGGATTGCTTTGTGGATGGTAAAGTGGTGTGTACCATAATCTACACTGGTATTTAACGGCTACATCCTTAAAAATTTGTGACTGAAATTGTTTGCCATTATCACAAATAATTGCATTAGGTGCCCCAAACAATAATATTTGTCGTTCCAATATTTCAGCAATTTTGTCCGCTTTTCCCGTTCTCAATGGAAACAGTAACACAAACTTACTGAACCAACATGATACGACTAATAGCATAGTGTTACCTGTTTTGCTTCGTGGAAAGGGACCCATTAAATCTAAAGAGATTACCTGCCATGGCAGAGATACCTCTCGATGTTGACCCATTAACCCAAAAGGCTGTTGCTGTGATACCTTATATTTTGAACATGTGTCGCAACTGCCCACATAAACCTTTACATCCCTCAGCATGTTAAACCAAAAGAAATCTTTTTTGATTCTATAATATGTTTTGCGTACACCTAAATGTCCAGTAATAATGTCGTCATGATTTCTTTTTAGCACATCGTATTTAAGTTTATCTGGAATAAATAATTTCCAATTATTCTTATCACTAGGATATTGTTTTAATTTTACTTTTCTGAAAAGTAACCCGTTAAAGACCGCCCAATGGCCATTGTTATTATGATTATTTATAATTTGATTCACTTTATTTTTGTACCAATCATCTTTATGTTTTTCAAGTATTTTGATTAAATTTGACTCCAACACATTTACTTCTGCTGCCCTAGAGAGAGCATCAGGCACTACATTTAGTTTGCCTGGACTATGAACGATGTCAAACGTGAACTGTTGTAGTTTCATTGCCCATCTGGCTAATCTACCATGTGGATCTTTCATTTTATGAAGCCATAGTAGTGCTTTATGGTCAGTTATGACTGTAAAATGAACACCGTCAATGTATGGCCTAAATTTTTCTATCGCATAAACAACACTTAACAGTTCTTTCTCAGAGGCTGTGTAGCGTTTTTCGCAATCGTTAAGTTTTCTACTTATATAAGCCACTGGCTGATCCGAATCTACGTACTTCTGACATAGAACTGCACCTATTCCCTCATTGGAAGCATCGCACTGTATTATGAATGGCTTATTGTAATCGGGACATGACATTACGGGAGCCGATGTAAGTAAGGTCTTAAGGTTTAAAAATGCTTCCTCAGCTGCTTGGGACCATATAAGTTTTGCTTTTTTCTTACCTTTGGTGAGGTTATGTAAGGGAGCAGCAATGAGAGAAAAGTTTTTCACAAAACGTCTGTACCAACTGGCCAAGCCAATGAATCGTTTAAGTTCTTTTAAGTTTTTGGGCCTTGGATAGTTCAATATTGCCGTAACTTTCTCTGGATCAGTTCTTAAACCTTCCCTATCCACAATATAGCCCAGAAATCTTAAACTAGATCTAGCAAATTTACACTTTTCTACATTAACAGTCAGATTAGCTTCCTTTAAAATGACCATTACTTTCCTTAATAGCTGTAAGTGTTCCTCAAAAGTGGAAGTACAAATAACGATATCGTCTAAATAAGCCCAAACCCTATCCTCATGTGCTTGAAAGAGGATGTCCATTAACCTTTGCTGTGTCTGTGACGCATTTACTAAACCGAAAGGCATGACTTTGAACTGAAATAAGCCCCTGCCAGGTACAGCAAATGTCGTTTTTTCTTTACTCCTCTCTTCTAGTGGAATTTGCCAGAAGGCTGATTTAAGATCTAAGGTACTCAAGTATCTAGCACTACGTAAATTATCAATGATAGACGTGACTCTAGGTAAAGGGTATGTGTCTCTTTTGGTAACTTTGTTTAATTGCCTACTGTCTAAACAGAGTCTATTATCTCCATTCGTTTTTTTTACTAGAAGCACTGGTGAGCACCAAGGGCTAGTTGATGGCTCTATAACATCGTTCCTAAGCATGTCATCTATTTCTTTCTCTAATTGTTTTTTTATGATGGGTGAAAAATTATACTGTTTCTGGTATACCGGTTTGTGATTTTCTGTGTCAATATTGTGTTTCAGTATACTGGTTCTACCTAAACCTGTGCCGATGCTAATTTTCATGTCGGATATTAACCTAAACAATTCTCTTTGTTGGCTAACACTTAAATCTTCTATAGGTATTATCGATGATTGATTAACTTCTAAATGGGCGACTTCTTCATTCCTAGGTAAAGAATCGCTCTTTAGCTTCAGCTGAATGCCAAAAACGTCAAGGAAATCCTTCCCTAGCAACAGTGTTTGTGATAAACCTGGCATTACCATCATGACGATAATATGAAATTGGTTATCAAATGACACAGGAACATCGAAAGCCCTAGTAATCGTGTGGTTAGTTCCATCTGCCGTGGCCAATCTTGCTCCCGTCAGATCATATGACCGTAATCCTAATGTGTACAAAATATTCGCGAATTTTGAATTTATCACTGTAATATTAGCTCCACTGTCTAACAAGCCCGCACATTCATGCCCCATTATTTTAATATTAATGTAGCTACGATTATCATTGTTGTTTTGAAAAATTTTGCAGATCTCATTGTATTTAAAATAATGGTGTATAGTCTGCAACCATTCCTGCCATTCTTTACTCTGTTTTTGTAGGGGAAGAACTAGCTGGCAGGTTTTGAACCTTCCCCTGTGGCGTTTCCCTTACACTTGCAATTTTTGGAAGTGACTCCATAATGACCACACTTAAAACAAAATAATCGTTGTTTTGGTACCGTACATGCTCGGAATAGATGACCAATCTCTCTACAATTCCAGCAGCGACTACCTACTGGTTTATTATGTTTTATTTCTGCTAATACCGAAGTTTCATTTATTTCCTTATTAAGACCATGCGCACTAGGTGTGTAAGCCAAATCTGGCTCTAGTCTGAATTTATGACATTGTGGCTCCTGGAAGTGATCACAGTTTAATTTAGTTCTTTCTATTATCCTAAGAATATTTACGAGGTCTGTCACCGACACAAATGTATCTCTACATAATAGAAAGAACTAACTAACTAAAACTTCGGGCCCCACGTTGGGCGCCATGTTATGAGTGGATGTGGTGATTCGCAAATGAAAATCCGGAATATACGAAATGTTACTATTTAATTTCTTAAACTATTACACACTTAAATACTAAAGCTAAATCTAACTTAAAGCTAAATCTTAATCCTAAATCCTATGGCTAAGAGTGGGCGCCAGGAGAGTTTTAATCGCATAGATGGCGAGCGCGCGGAACCCTACCAATCCTAAGTGGCCAGCCGGCTAGGGCGGTTCTTGTCTATGCCTGATGTGGATGACGAACGTCCGAGTAAAACAAACAGGAAATAAGGTTTACATACGGTCTGCACACGGACCCTTGCCAGAACTTCTCCAATAATAAAAGGGCGTGACGGTAGGCTGGAACAAGCAAAACCAAATATGTAGGATGGTTCCACAACGAGGTTTATATGTAAACTTTCCACTTGAACTTATAAATAACTCACCCCTTTATTGTTGAAATCGTTCACACACAGAATGTAGCTTGATCACGTTGATCCAATATAAGAAATTCACGATTAACAAAATGAAATGGCGGTATGTCGATATAATTCGCCCACAAGTGATACTCGTCTGTCTCTGACCAGTGATTGCGCAGGAATGTGTCCTTCAAGCTAGCGGTCGTCGATATAAACCAAGTTAACACAACTCACAGAAATACAAAAAGACAATGAACCGACATGGCGAGATTTGAACTTGGGACTCGTAGCCTATAAGTCCAACGTTAATCATCTTAGCTATCTTTTAATTTAATTATGGAACCAAAAATGGGTTAACGTTCCACCACTAGGCATGACGTCATTACAATACTAATTCTAAAAAGAAGTTTCGCGGAGTTTTACTAAACCATTATAGGAAGACGAAACCTACGACTCACAATGACTTAGTGCAGGTCATACGAGATGGCGTCCGAACTATTTTATTCAATCATTACATTGAACTATGTGCGCATACGAGAAGAGAATAAAATGAAAAAGAATAAAAAGGGTTTGAGAAAAAATTAAAAGCAGTCCCGCTCTCGACGCTGAATTAAACGATATTGATGCAGATCCAATTCGAGGGCTTGTTAAACAAAATAGTGACATCCCTCAAAATGTAATGAATGAATATAAATTGAACTTCTAAAAAGATTCACAAACAAATTTTAAAAACAAGAGTGAAAGAATTATTAGTAAAGAGACTTATGACGAACGCTTACGAGATAAAGATATCGAAAAAGATGAGAAAAAAATCGAATCTGGGGAACAAACGACAGATTACAGTGAAGAACTGTCATCACGACAGTCGTTTGACAGCAGATTAAACTCCATCAAACTCTCTCAGGAA
This sequence comes from Mythimna ferrago, assembly GCA_910589285.2. NCBI lineage: Eukaryota > Metazoa > Arthropoda > Insecta > Lepidoptera > Noctuidae > Mythimna > Mythimna ferrago. The sequence continues at coordinate 11,739,022 of OU342700.1, forward strand.
CGACATGAAGAGTACAGCTCACAGCGATATGTGACTCTGTACACAGAAGAAATATCTCACAAAGCAAGAACTACAAAGAAAACTGAAATCACAGGATGGCATAAATCTCAGAGGCAACCAGCGACCACACCGAAATAGAATTTAAAAAAAAGACGGGTTGCACTCCGGGAGTGCCGGCAGAAGTGAAAACTTGATTATTAACGTTGAGCATGTTTGATATTTTGGAATGGTTAGGGAATAATTTTGCACCAATTGCTTTATCAGTATAAAAGTACTATCATTTTTGTGGTAGAATACAATATTCATTTATTGCGCTATCGTACACAAACATGACAATTTATATTACATTAAAAATTTAACACTTTAAAACTATTACAATTATTTTACATTAAAAAGTTTATCTCTCCGAAAAACTACTGAGGTGTCAAGGGACACCCGGATGGAACGAAGTTCCGTTCTGGCTTGCTTTCTATAAGAGAGAGAAAGAGAGAAAGACAGAGAAACATGCGCACGCCGCACGGCTTACAATAGCTTACTATAGAAAAAGTGTCGTTACAACTTTTCGTGAGAATTTTTTCCGTCTAGCCAATACAATATAACTAAAAAATACTATCCTATTTTATGTACATTTTGACAGCACTATTTCAACATCTTCGAAACCATGAAAACGACACTCATGACGAAAAAGTTGATAATTTCTGACATCCGCCATCTTAGATTTACATTTTGACAGCACTATCGGCTTCAACAACCTCGAAAACCATGAAAAAGACACCCATATCGAAAAAGTTGATAATTTATTGCAGCCACCATCTTAGATTTAAATTTTGACAGTACTATCGGTTTCAACACCCTCGAAAACCACGAAAACGACACCCATGACGAAAAAGTTGATAATTTCTTGCAGCCGCCATCTTGGATTTACATTTTGACAATACTATCGGTTTCAACAGCCTTGAAAACCATGAAAACGACACCCATGACGAAAAATTTAATAATTTTTTGCAGCCGCCATCTTGGATTTATATTTTGACAGTACTATCGGTTTCAACACCCTCGAAAACCATGAAAACGACACCCATGACGGAAAATTTGATAATTTCTTGCAGCCGCCATCTTGGATTTATATTTTGACAGTACTATCGGTTTCAACACCCTCGAAAACCATGAAAACGACACCCATGACGGAAAATTTGATAATTTCTTGCAGCCGCCATCTTGGATTTATATTTTTACAGTACCAACGGTTTCAACACCCTCGAAAACCACGAAAACGACACCCATGGCGAAAAAGTTGATAATTTCTTGCAGCCGCCATCTTGGATTTACATTTTGACAGTACCATCGGTTTCCACGCCCTCGAAAACCATGAAAACGACACCCATGACGGAAAATTTGATAATTTCTTGCAGCCACCATCTTGGATTTATATTTTGACAGTACCATCGGTTTCAACACCCTCGAAAACCACGAAAACGACACCCATGGCGAAAAAGTTGATAATTTCTTGCAGCCGCCATCTTGGATTTACATTTTGACAGTACCATCGGTTTCCACGCCCTCGAAAACGATGAAAACGACACCCATGACGGAAAATTTGATAATTTCTTGCAGCCACCATCTTGGATTTATATTTTGACAGTACTATCGGTTTCAACACCCTCGAAAACCATGAAAACGACACCCATGACGGAAAAGTTAACAATTTCTTGCAGCCGCCACCTTGGATTTACATTTTGACAGTACTATCGGTTTCAACACCCTCGAAAACCACGAAAACGACACCCATGACGAAAAAGTTGATAATTTCTTGCAGCCGCCATCTTGGATTTACATTTTGACAGTACCATCGATTTCCACGCCCTCGAAAACCATGAAAACGACACCCATGACGAAAAATTTGATAATTTCTTGCAGCCGCCATCTTGGATTTACATTTTGACAGTACCATCGGTTTCCACGCCCTCGAAAACCATGAAAACGACACCCATGACGGAAAATTTGATAATTTCTTGCAGCCACCATCTTGGATTTATATTTTGACAGTACCATCGGTGTCAACACCCTCGAAAACCACGAAAACGACACCCATGGCGAAAAAGTTGATAATTTCTTGCAGCCGCCATCTTGGATTTACATTTTGACAGTACTATCGGTTTCAACACCCTCGAAAACCACGAAAACGACACCCATGACGAAAAAGTTGATAATTTCTTGCAGCCGCCATCTTGGATTTACATTTTGACAGTACTATCGGTTTCCACGCCCTCGAAAACCATGAAAACGACACCCATGACGGAAAATTTGATAATTTCTTGCAGCCACCATCTTTGATTTATATTTTGACAGTACCATCGGTTCCAACACCCTCGAAAACCACGAAAACGACACCCATGACGGAAAAATTAATAATTTCTTGCAGCCGCCATCTTGGATTTACATTTTGACAGTACCATCGGTTTCCACGCCCTCGAAAACCATGAAAACGACACCCATGACGGAAAATTTGATAATTTCTTGCAGCCACCATCTTGGATTTATATTTTGACAGTACTATCGGTTTCAACACCCTCGAAAACCATGAAAACGACACCCATGACGGAAAAATTAATAATTTCTTGCAGCCGCCATCTTGGATTTACATTTTGACAGTATTATCGGTTTCAACACCCTCGAAAACCACGAAAACGACACCCATGACGAAAAATTTGATAATTTCTTGCAGCCGCCATCTTGGATTTATATTTTGACAGTACCATCGGTTTCAACGCCCTCGAAAACCATGAAAACGACACCCATGACGAAAAAGTTGATAATTTCTAGCAGCCGCCATCTTGGATTTATATTTTGACAGTACCATCGGTTTCAACACCCTCGAAAACCATGAAAACGACACCCATGACGAAAAAGTTGATAATTTCTTGCAGCCGCCATCTTGGATTTACATTTTGACAGTACCATCGGTTTCAACACCCTCGAAAACCATGAAAAAGACACCCATGACGAAAAAGTTGATAATTTCTTGCAGCCGCCATCTTGGATTTATATTTTGACAGTACCATCGGTTTCAACACCCTCGAAAACCATGAAAACGACACCCATGACGAAAAAGTTGATAATTTCTTGCAGCCGCCATCTTGGATTTACATTTTGACAGTACCATCGGTTTCCACGCCCTCGAAAACGATGAAAACGACACCCATGACGGAAAATTTGATAATTTCTTGCAGCCGCCATCTTGGATTTACATTTTGACAGTACTATCGGTTTCAACACCCTCGAAAACCATGAAAACGACACCCATGACGAAAAATTTGATAATTTCTTGCAGCCGCCATCTTGGATTTATATTTTGACAGTACCATCGGTTTCAACACCCTCGAAAACCATGAAAACGACACCCATGACGAAAAAGTTGATAATTTCTTGCAGCCGCCATCTTGGATTTATATTTTGACAGTAAAAGTGTCGGTACAATTTTTCGTGAGAATTTTTTCCGTCTAGCCTCCTTTCACAACGCGCGATAAGGGATAGCTGTCTACTCTCCATCCGTCTTACGCTTTTTCGATCAGGTCACGTGTCCTGACGCGAGTTTAAGATTTTATACCCATTACAGAAAAAGTGCTCAACGCCGCTAAAGAAGTTTTCACTTCAAAAATGTATAGACAAGACAAACGAAATTGAAATACTGAGAATGAATTATGATATGAATAATACAAAACAAGACATTTCATCTGATTTGCACCACGACACAGAGAGTGGCCTGATACTAGAACCAAAACACAAACCGAGGGCAAGACCACTCTCCGACCAGCTACGGGGGAAAATTAAACCAGACCAGACCAGGTCTAAGAGCAGACATAAGAACGCGCAGATCTACAGCCAGTACGACGCAGTCATTGATGTTCAGTTAGCTAATACGGACTTGTTGGACTCTTTGAGAATGTTTGCACCAGTGGGCATTGGAAGTCGGGAGTCGGAAAAGTAAGACTTTGATTGATTCATTATATTATTAAAAATTCAGTACCAAAACATGATCAATGTGATTCGACAGCACAGTTAGCGTAGTGGTTGAACGATTGGCTTTTTTATTATTGATAGGCTCGCGTTTGACCTTCATTTTATCTGATGGTAAGCGATGATGTGGCTGACGATGGAGCACGCTTGCCTAAAAGTAACATATTTAACGTTTGATACACAGAGATTTTATTCATATAATAAAAACGTTAACAAATATAGTTCACAACTTCGTAAAACACAATGAGTAGATGACTTAAAACTCGTAAACAAGATGGCGGCGATGGGCGACGCGGCACGCGGCAGAGTCGGATTTTTTATATCGTAACGTCCGCCCAAGACGCTGGTTCGGGGCTCTCTCTCCCCGCCGCACGCATCCACGCGGCTCGGCTTGCGCTAGCGCGCGGGTGTGCGGGCGGCGGAGGGGTGGCTGCGCGCGCGTCCTAACTGCGGCGCGTTGCAACCACAGAGTAACAGGGCAATACAGACCACAGCCTACTCAATTTATTTTCCCCGCGCTACATCCTCCCCCTCTAGCCTAAACAGGTGTCCCCACAGTTGGGCTAGTCTAAATACCTGCGCGGTCTGCCACGTTTGCGCTTTTCGCGAACGGGTGGCTCTACTTGGCCCGCGAAGGGCGTGAGGTGCGAAACGTGATATTTCCCTACGTTTGTCCCGGTCTGTATATTCTCCAGTCCGTAAGTGGTTGGGCTGAAAACTTTCCCTATCTTGTATGGGCCGTCACGACGTGGGATAAACTTCGCAGTCTGTCCGCGGCCTGCGTCGTTAGGTCCCTGCGTTTTCAATAAAACTAGGTCGCCTACCTTGTACTCTGGTGACGGCCTCCTCTTTTGGTCAGCAATCTCCTTCTGGACGGCCTGCGCCTTCTCGTGAATGTCCCTGGCCTCGTCTAGGGTCGCAGCCATCTTCTTCAGATAAGGCGTGATGCTGGGCACGAAATTGTCGTGTTCCACGATAGCCCTCATATCTATCGCGGAGTCGGCAGGAGCTCGTAACTCTCTCCCGAAGGTGAGGTACGCCGGCGAATGTCCTGTGCTGCTGGTGATCGCAGAGTTCATAGCAAACCTGATTGCGGCCAGGTGCGAGTCCCAGGTGGTATGTTCGCGGCCTACGAGCATAGCTAGTTGAGGCTTAAGATCGCGGTTCTTCCTCTCTATCGGATTGGCTTCAGGGTGGTAATAGGGTGTGAGCGACTGGCTAATCCCCAGAACGTGACACACCTGTTGCATGACCTCACTCACAAATTGCACGCCGTTATCACTGATAAGGCGGCGTGGCACTCCATACCTGAGGAAAACTTCATTTGCGAGCGTCTGAGCACATTCAACGCTGGTGGCGTTCTCCAATGGAAACAATTCCACCCAGCGCGAGCAGACGTCCTCAACAATCAATACCCACCTGTTCTTCCTAGGTGTCTCCACAAGTGGACCAAACAGGTCCACGGAAACTACCTCGAATCGTCTCGCCACGGCAGGAGTTTGTAGTAACCCTGCTGGTTTGCGGTTGTCAGCTTTGTACCTCTGGCAAGGCACGCACTCCTTAATGTAGTTCGCAATGAACGTGCGCATGCCAGGCCAATAATACCTAGCACGAACGCGGCTTAGTGTGCGCTCCACGCCGAAATGGCCAGCTGTCGGCGCGTCATGCAAGTCAGCCATGACTTGCCTGCGTTCATGTTCAGGAACAACTAGGCAACAATCCTCTCCGTCGTCAGACTCTAAGCTGTACCTGTATAGGATACCGTCAGAAATGGTGTACCCGCGGTCAGACCAAGGCCTCCCCCTAGAAGGTTCGTCAGACTCCATGTCCTCAATAATTTTACGAACTTCTGGGTCCAATAGCTGATTGCTGCGGATATCGCCACTGTTCCTCTTCGGCATATCAATAACCGTCATACATAGGTCACACTCGTTCTGGTCACCTGAACAAACTGGTCGCGACAAGGTATCTGCAACCACGTTTGAGCGACCGGGTGTGTACTCGATGCCGAGATCGAATTCTTGCAACGTTAGGGCCCATCTGGCCAGTCTACCGCTGGGTGACCTTTGACTCATCAGCCATCTCAAAGGCTGGTGGTCAGTCCTAACGGTGATCTTTGCGGTTTCCACATACCCGCGGAACTTACCGAGTGCCCACACAACGGCGAGAGCCTCTCGCTCGGTTGTGGAGTAGTTCCTCTCGGCGCTAGTGAGAAGTCGACTTGCGTACTCGATCGGCCTCTCGTCATGTCCCTCCCCCTGCATGAGAACAGCTCCAAGGCAATAAGCGCTGCTATCGGTGCGAAGGACAAAGGGTTTCGATTCGTCCGCCTGTCGGAGAATGGGAGCGGAGACAAGCAGGGACTTAATGCGTCCAAAGGCCTCCTGTTGCTCGGCGTCCCATCGCCAAGCACTCGACTTCTTCAGGAGGTTAGTAAGAGGTCTCGCGATTTCCGCATAATTATTAATAAAGCGTCGGTACCAACTTGACGTCTGCAAGAAGCACTTCAAGTGTTTCACGTTCTGAGGGGCGGCCATGTTGTCAACAGCTGCGGTCTTGTCTGGGTCCACCTGGATTCCACCTGGGACAATAACGTGTCCTAGGAACTTGACAGACTCCCTCGCAAAGACACTCTTGTCCCTGTTGACTCTTAATTTGAACATGGCCAGTCGCTCGAAGACTGCCTCCAGGTCAGCCAGGTGCCTCTCGAAGGGCCCTGGCGATAGCAGGATCAGATCGTCAAGGTATGCCAGGAGTTCCACTCCCTTCAGGTTGGAACGAAACCGATCTATCATCCTTTGGAAAGTGGCTCCGGAATTTCGCAACCCCATCGGCATCCGCTTAAATCTAAAGGTGCCGAGTGGTGTTGTGAACGCTGTCTTGTCTTGGTCCTCTGGGCAGACGCCTACCTGGTAGTAACCTGAGCGAAGATCAAGGGTGGTCATATACTCACTAGTTTTGGCGGCATGCAGTATGTCCTCGATACGCGGAAGGGGGTACCGGTCTGGCTCGGTTACCGCATTAAGTTTCCGGTAGTCTATACATAGCCTTAAACTACCATCCTTCTTACGCACGAGTACGACATTGGAGGCCCAAGGTGACTCGCATTCTTCAATGATGTCTTCCTGCAGCAGCTTATCCAGCTCCTTCTGCAAGGCCTCTTTCTTAACTTGAGACATTCTGTATGGTGGACTAGCAATGGGTTCCTGTTGTGGACTCACCTTTATGCGATGCGCGGCGAACTCTGTCGCCGGTCCGTCGCGCGCAAATTGCGGCGCGCGGTCTGCAATGAACGCGTTGAGAGCACGTCGCTGCTCGGGGGTTAACTTGCAACCTTCGTCCGATCGCAGCGATAGCTCATTGGAAGATGCTGTGTGCAATAGGCCTGTATCGGCAGAGTCGAGAGTATACGTGTAAACGAAATCATAACAAGGTCCCGGACTATCCGAGAACGACCAAGTACGTCGGGCGGCGTCTATCACCATGCCGGCCCGCGTTAAGAAATCGATACCTAAAAGTGTCCTAATATTACTACCGGGCAATACTAAGAACTGGCACGTTACCCTACGACCTTCAATAATAATCTCCACCTCGGCTGACAACAGGTCTCTCCACCCTTGTGTACCGTCAGCCAGGCGCACGATACGTTTCGTTTCGGAAAACTGAACTCCTGAGTCTACCAGAACTCGGTGTAAAAGGGGGCTCGCAATGCTATGCGTGGCGCCGGTATCTACAATCGCCACGCCGTTACGGCCCATGACACTAATATTTACCATCGGGTGATTGTCGCGCGAACTCATGTTCGTATTATGAACGCACGAATCAACATCACTCGTACTAGCGTAACTATTATTCACTACTTCGACATTATACTGTAAACAAAAATCTACATCAACATTGTTGAAAGATGTTTTGTCGTCGGTTTTCGACGTTGTTTTCGAGCAAACATCACATTTCGACCTCACCACGCCCTGCTTGCCACAACCATAGCAACGTAACTCCTTTGATGTATTGCTATTATTCTTACTAGAGGTAGCCTTTTCGCGATTACGACATTCGTCACTAACATGCCCAAAAAGCTTACAATAACTACAACGGGGTCTATTTCTGTTGTTGCAACGCGACGCAGTCGCGTTCGTGGTAGCGGAACTCGATTGCGCGGGAATACGGTCGGTGGTAGTCACCGCCGGTGTTTTGGTCGAAGTTATCGAAGTACTATTATTATTTGCATTTACCTTAGACGCCTTGTAGGTATCCTCCGCGATCCTAGCCTTATACAATAAGTCATCTAGGCTACGGACACTGTCTCGCGGCACTCTTTTCACTACGCGTCGGTGCAGTAACCCGTAACAGATGTCGACTTGCACCGTTTCGTCGAAAGTGTATGGTAGTTTAGCGATTAACGCGCGCACTTTACAAATGAAAGTTTCTGCACGTTCTTCTTCTTGCTCCCTGGCGAATATTTCCCGCAGGGTCAGGTGCGCGGGCTGCGCCACGCCGTATGTCGCGCGGAGTCGCGCGATCGCGTCCGCCCACGTGGGCACCGACGCTTTCACGCCGCGCCACCACACGGCGGCTTCGCCTTCCAGGAGCATGGGCAGTCCACGTAGAGCATGCTCGTCGCTTACTGCTGCACACTCCTTGTAAATCTCGACGGCGTCCAGGAACGCTTCCAGAACCTCGGTATCCTGAGACGACCCGTCGAATCTCGCCGTGCACCTCGTGAAGTTGGCGTCACTGCGCGGCGTGGCTGCGACAGCGGCACCTCCGCTGGTCGCGTTTGATGATGGAGAGGCCCCGCCTGGGGTGGAGGCTCTGAAGTCACCGCTGCCGCTGGACGTAATCAGCGTGTTGATAAGGCTTCGGTTGGCTTCCACTTGCGCACGCGTTATCGTCTCGATCAGCGTGGATAAAAAGTCTGAGGGAATCTGGGGACCTGGTGTCGACCTCGAGCCGGCGCGCGCGGCATCGTCCGCGTGGCCACGCTCGGCGACGCTCTCCTCTTCAGTGAGCGTGACGTTACCTTCGTCTTCACCGCGTTGTTGACTCCTCGTTGTCGGCATCTTCACGTTAGTGATGACAACGGTTACGCGGATTCGGCCACTAGTTGGGGCGCCAGTTTAACGTTTGATACACAGAGATTTTATTCATATAATAAAAACGTTAACAAATATAGTTCACAACTTCGTAAAACACAATGAGTAGATGACTTAAAACTCGTAAACAAGATGGCGGCGATGGGCGACGCGGCACGCGGCACAGAGTCGCGGAGGATTTTTTATATCGTAACGTCCGCCCAAGACGCTGGTTCGGGGCTCTCTCTCCCCGCCGCACGCATCCACGCGGCTCGGCTTGCGCTAGCGCGCGGGTGTGCGGGCGGCGGAGGGGTGGCTGCGCGCGCGTCCTAACTGCGGCGCGTTGCAACCACAGAGTAACAGGGCAATACAGACCACAGCCTACTCAATTTATTTTCCCCGCGCTACATCCTCCCCCTCTAGCCTAAACAGGTGTCCCCACAGTTGGGCTAGTCTAAATACCTGCGCGGTCTGCCACGTTTGCGCTTTTCGCGAACGGGTGGCTCTACTTGGCCCGCGAAGGGCGTGAGGTGCGAAACGTGATATTTCCCTACGTTTGTCCCGGTCTGTATATTCTCCAGTCCGTAAGTGGTTGGGCTGAAAACTTTCCCTACCTTGTATGGGCCGTCACGACGTGGGATAAACTTCGCAGTCTGTCCGCGGCCTGCGTCGTTAGGTCCCTGCGTTTTCAATAAAACTAGGTCGCCTACCTTGTACTCTGGTGACGGCCTCCTCTTTTGGTCAGCAATCTCCTTCTGGACGGCCTGCGCCTTCTCGTGAATGTCCCTGGCCTCGTCTAGGGTCGCAGCCATCTTCTTCAGATAAGGCGTGATGCTGGGCACGAAATTGTCGTGTTCCACGATAGCCCTCATATCTATCGCGGAGTCGGCAGGAGCTCGTAACTCTCTCCCGAAGGTGAGGTACGCCGGCGAATGTCCTGTGCTGCTGGTGATCGCAGAGTTCATAGCAAACCTGATTGCGGCCAGGTGCGAGTCCCAGGTGGTATGTTCGCGGCCTACGAGCATAGCTAGTTGAGGCTTAAGATCGCGGTTCTTCCTCTCTATCGGATTGGCTTCAGGGTGGTAATAGGGTGTGAGCGACTGGCTAATCCCCAGAACGTGACACACCTGTTGCATGACCTCACTCACAAATTGCACGCCGTTATCACTGATAAGGCGGCGTGGCACTCCATACCTGAGGAAAACTTCATTTGCGAGCGTCTGAGCACATTCAACGCTGGTGGCGTTCTCCAATGGAAACAATTCCACCCAGCGCGAGCAGACGTCCTCAACAATCAATACCCACCTGTTCTTCCTAGGTGTCTCCACAAGTGGACCAAACAGGTCCACGGAAACTACCTCGAATCGTCTCGCCACGGCAGGAGTTTGTAGTAACCCTGCTGGTTTGCGGTTGTCAGCTTTGTACCTCTGGCAAGGCACGCACTCCTTAATGTAGTTCGCAATGAACGTGCGCATGCCAGGCCAATAATACCTAGCACGAACGCGGCTTAGTGTGCGCTCCACGCCGAAATGGCCAGCTGTCGGCGCGTCATGCAAGTCAGCCATGACTTGCCTGCGTTCATGTTCAGGAACAACTAGGCAACAATCCTCTCCGTCGTCAGACTCTAAGCTGTACCTGTATAGGATACCGTCAGAAATGGTGTACCCGCGGTCAGACCAAGGCCTCCCCCTAGAAGGTTCGTCAGACTCCATGTCCTCAATAATTTTACGAACTTCTGGGTCCAATAGCTGATTGCTGCGGATATCGCCACTGTTCCTCTTCGGCATATCAATAACCGTCATACATAGGTCACACTCGTTCTGGTCACCTGAACAAACTGGTCGCGACAAGGTATCTGCAACCACGTTTGAGCGACCGGGTGTGTACTCGATGCCGAGATCGAATTCTTGCAACGTTAGGGCCCATCTGGCCAGTCTACCGCTGGGTGACCTTTGACTCATCAGCCATCTCAAAGGCTGGTGGTCAGTCCTAACGGTGATCTTTGCGGTTTCCACATACCCGCGGAACTTACCGAGTGCCCACACAACGGCGAGAGCCTCTCGCTCGGTTGTGGAGTAGTTCCTCTCGGCGCTAGTGAGAAGTCGACTTGCGTACTCGATCGGCCTCTCGTCATGTCCCTCCCCCTGCATGAGAACAGCTCCAAGGCAATAAGCGCTGCTATCGGTGCGAAGGACAAAGGGTTTCGATTCGTCCGCCTGTCGGAGAATGGGAGCGGAGACAAGCAGGGACTTAATGCGTCCAAAGGCCTCCTGTTGCTCGGCGTCCCATCGCCAAGCACTCGACTTCTTCAGGAGGTTAGTAAGAGGTCTCGCGATTTCCGCATAATTATTAATAAAGCGTCGGTACCAACTTGACGTCTGCAAGAAGCACTTCAAGTGTTTCACGTTCTGAGGGGCGGCCATGTTGTCAACAGCTGCGGTCTTGTCTGGGTCCACCTGGATTCCACCTGGGACAATAACGTGTCCTAGGAACTTGACAGACTCCCTCGCAAAGACACTCTTGTCCCTGTTGACTCTTAATTTGAACATGGCCAGTCGCTCGAAGACTGCCTCCAGGTCAGCCAGGTGCCTCTCGAAGGGCCCTGGCGATAGCAGGATCAGATCGTCAAGGTATGCCAGGAGTTCCACTCCCTTCAGGTTGGAACGAAACCGATCTATCATCCTTTGGAAAGTGGCTCCGGAATTTCGCAACCCCATCGGCATCCGCTTAAATCTAAAGGTGCCGAGTGGTGTTGTGAACGCTGTCTTGTCTTGGTCCTCTGGGCAGACGCCTACCTGGTAGTAACCTGAGCGAAGATCAAGGGTGGTCATATACTCACTAGTTTTGGCGGCATGCAGTATGTCCTCGATACGCGGAAGGGGGTACCGGTCTGGCTCGGTTACCGCATTAAGTTTCCGGTAGTCTATACATAGCCTTAAACTACCATCCTTCTTACGCACGAGTACGACATTGGAGGCCCAAGGTGACTCGCATTCTTCAATGATGTCTTCCTGCAGCAGCTTATCCAGCTCCTTCTGCAAGGCCTCTTTCTTAACTTGAGACATTCTGTATGGTGGACTAGCAATGGGTTCCTGTTGTGGACTCACCTTTATGCGATGCGCGGCGAACTCTGTCGCCGGTCCGTCGCGCGCAAATTGCGGCGCGCGGTCTGCAATGAACGCGTTGAGAGCACGTCGCTGCTCGGGGGTTAACTTGCAACCTTCGTCCGATCGCAGCGATAGCTCATTGGAAGATGCTGTGTGCAATAGGCCTGTATCGGCAGAGTCGAGAGTATACGTGTAAACGAAATCATAACAAGGTCCCGGACTATCCGAGAACGACCAAGTACGTCGGGCGGCGTCTATCACCATGCCGGCCCGCGTTAAGAAATCGATACCTAAAAGTGTCCTAATATTACTACCGGGCAATACTAAGAACTGGCACGTTACCCTACGACCTTCAATAATAATCTCCACCTCGGCTGACAACAGGTCTCTCCACCCTTGTGTACCGTCAGCCAGGCGCACGATACGTTTCGTTTCGGAAAACTGAACTCCTGAGTCTACCAGAACTCGGTGTAAAAGGGGGCTCGCAATGCTATGCGTGGCGCCGGTATCTACAATCGCCACGCCGTTACGGCCCATGACACTAATATTTACCATCGGGTGATTGTCGCGCGAACTCATGTTCGTATTATGAACGCACGAATCAACATCACTCGTACTAGCGTAACTATTATTCACTACTTCGACATTATACTGTAAACAAAAATCTACATCAACATTGTTGAAAGATGTTTTGTCGTCGGTTTTCGACGTTGTTTTCGAGCAAACATCACATTTCGACCTCACCACGCCCTGCTTGCCACAACCATAGCAACGTAACTCCTTTGATGTATTGCTATTATTCTTACTAGAGGTAGCCTTTTCGCGATTACGACATTCGTCACTAACATGCCCAAAAAGCTTACAATAACTACAACGGGGTCTATTTCTGTTGTTGCAACGCGACGCAGTCGCGTTCGTGGTAGCGGAACTCGATTGCGCGGGAATACGGTCGGTGGTAGTCACCGCCGGTGTTTTGGTCGAAGTTATCGAAGTACTATTATTATTTGCATTTACCTTAGACGCCTTGTAGGTATCCTCCGCGATCCTAGCCTTATACAATAAGTCATCTAGGCTACGGACACTGTCTCGCGGCACTCTTTTCACTACGCGTCGGTGCAGTAACCCGTAACAGATGTCGACTTGCACCGTTTCGTCGAAAGTGTATGGTAGTTTAGCGATTAACGCGCGCACTTTACAAATGAAAGTTTCTGCACGTTCTTCTTCTTGCTCCCTGGCGAATATTTCCCGCAGGGTCAGGTGCGCGGGCTGCGCCACGCCGTATGTCGCGCGGAGTCGCGCGATCGCGTCCGCCCACGTGGGCACCGACGCTTTCACGCCGCGCCACCACACGGCGGCTTCGCCTTCCAGGAGCATGGGCAGTCCACGTAGAGCATGCTCGTCGCTTACTGCTGCACACTCCTTGTAAATCTCGACGGCGTCCAGGAACGCTTCCAGAACCTCGGTATCCTGAGACGACCCGTCGAATCTCGCCGTGCACCTCGTGAAGTTGGCGTCACTGCGCGGCGTGGCTGCGACAGCGGCACCTCCGCTGGTCGCGTTTGATGATGGAGAGGCCCCGCCTGGGGTGGAGGCTCTGAAGTCACCGCTGCCGCTGGACGTAATCAGCGTGTTGATAAGGCTTCGGTTGGCTTCCACTTGCGCACGCGTTATCGTCTCGATCAGCGTGGATAAAAAGTCTGAGGGAATCTGGGGACCTGGTGTCGACCTCGAGCCGGCGCGCGCGGCATCGTCCGCGTGGCCACGCTCGGCGACGCTCTCCTCTTCAGTGAGCGTGACGTTACCTTCGTCTTCACCGCGTTGTTGACTCCTCGTTGTCGGCATCTTCACGTTAGTGATGACAACGGTTACGCGGATTCGGCCACTAGTTGGGGCGCCAGTTTAACGTTTGATACACAGAGATTTTATTCATATAATAAAAACGTTAACAAATATAGTTCACAACTTCGTAAAACACAATGAGTAGATGACTTAAAACTCGTAAACAAGATGGCGGCGATGGGCGACGCGGCACGCGGCACAGAGTCGCGGAGGATTTTTTATATCGTAACGTCCGCCCAAGACGCTGGTTCGGGGCTCTCTCTCCCCGCCGCACGCATCCACGCGGCTCGGCTTGCGCTAGCGCGCGGGTGTGCGGGCGGCGGAGGGGTGGCTGCGCGCGCGTCCTAACTGCGGCGCGTTGCAACCACAGAGTAACAGGGCAATACAGACCACAGCCTACTCAATTTATTTTCCCCGCGCTACACATATTCATTCTTGACTTAAAGACTCCAACACTGCGCTGTATATCGTAGGTTCTGTTCCCATTTAAAATAAATATGTTTGTATGGCCTACAGATAGTTGTTCTAGGTCTGGGTAGCTTTCTTGGTTAAGTATTGTCTTTAATAGAAATAATGTTATCATATGATGATCAGCATTAAAAACTATTATATATATATAAGCAAACATTAAACACTGCATATCAGTTCCAGATATAACCAATCTTTGCATCAGAGGTCTGCTATTATGAGGCGAGCTAAAACAGAGAAAAAACCTCAAAACCCGACTACCCCTAAAAAATCTTCTTCTCGATACTCGCTACGTTACGAGTCTTACTATAAAGAACCAGTTAATGAGTCAAGAAGTATATTACCGCCCTCAGCCAACATTGGACCAGCTGAGCAATATATGGAGGACAAATACTCAAAAAATAGGTATTCAGCAAGACGTTCCGGCAACGCTTTCGACGATTATATTATTAAAAGAATCAGCGCTTTAGAAAACGAATTGAAAGTTTTGAAGCAAATGCGTGATATAAGAAGTAAAGCATACAAGAATAATACTAATGTGGCTAGACTTAGTAATATTACTAATCAAAGAAAAGATATGACAAAATACAAAATTGAAAGATAAACCATGATTTGGAAATAAAGGACGTTATAAAAGAAAATATTACAAAAAGTTATGCAACTAACATTGAAACTACAGTAAATGATAACACATATTTTAAACCAAACACGATCAGTAGCGATGCAACCAATGCAACAGTTATTGAAGACACAACTGCATCTCAAGTTACAAACAGCGTTATGGATATCACTGACACTAAAGATCTAAACAAAGAAGTGACTACTGATACAGTGACAGCTAGTGATAGTAAAGTTGAAGACATTATTAACGTCATGACGTCTGTAAGTGATGTCACTGCTACCTCTCGTGAGACAATGGGTTATTCTAAACCAGCCTATTATGATTACCCTGATCGTCAGATTGATCCGTTTGAGCACATGAATGATGGTCTCGACCTAAACATGTAATTTTAAAAAAAGGTTTCATCATCAAGTTGAAGCGCAACAATCACGCAGTTTCAATGAGTCGAAATCATGAAAATTGCCGAAACACAAACAACACAATCGAATTGCAGTTAATAACAGATAGTAAAGTAAATGTAGTGACTTAACTGTGTCCTTATTAAAAAAAACTTTTTCCTATAAGTCCTTGTCCCACCTAGGTTGCGTCATTGGGCACGCCATAATCATGACGGTAAGTCTCTTCTTTGAGGACTGGCTGGAAAGACGTGACAGTGTCCTCACCTTCCGCGTGCCGCAGGTCCTCACCGGACATGGTAAGATCGGGATGTTCCTGCACTGAATTCGTATGGAAGAAACACTTGAGTGTCACCATTGTATGAAACGCCCGAAGGACACAGTGGAGCATACAGTGTAAGTGTACCGCTTGGGTGGAGCATCACCGTGTCCTCGTGAGGGCGACCGGCGTCTACAAACTCTCGCGCCGGGAACTGATACAGGTCATGGTCAGGAGCGAGGAGGAATGGCAGGCGGTCGGGTTCCTTCTACAAAGCAGTAATGCTAGGGATGGAGGAGGCTACACGTGGAGGGGACGGACTTACGAGCACTAGCCCCCGAGATCCCGACCCCGATTTCCAGTTACTGTAGCAATGGGTTGCTCACCATCCGGCCGTCCGGTAGCCGTCCACACCGAGCCCGAGTCGTCGACGGCACGCAGAGTTCCACGCGCACCTCAAAAAGATGTCAGCAAAACTGTACGGGCCCAGTAGGGGCGAAGACTACTGGGGTCATGGGTTCGCTTCAGTAAGGAAAACCTGGGGTGGAAGAAGAAGGTACATAGGAGTGAGTTTTAGTCTGTAAAAGTTTGACAGGAGTCTAGAGCAGGAGAAAGCACTGAATGATTTCCTAACCACATAAATACTAGATTGTGTCATGGTTCTAAAAATGACATATATATAATATACATATAGTATAGGTAATAGCAATTCGATCGATAAATATTTAAGTCAGAATCGTATCTTTCAGATGAAAATCAGTGATGATTGTGTTGGAGAGTGAGGCGCGTGGAGGCGTCAGTGATGATGCCCAGAAAATGTTTTCACCGATAGAAAGCTGCTTTATTCCTGAGTGACGGAGTCTATATGTTATGTCTGCAGGAAAAGCCGCGGGCAAAAGCTAGTAAGCTATATTTTACACCAAAAAACTAACACACGAATACTGTAGGTGTGGCAATATTACAGACATTGAAATATTTCTATTAAAGACCGTCAAGTTATAAATCTTGTAGTAATATAAGTTATGGGTGCTAGTCAAACAGATTTCTTTTTAATTTATAGCATTATTCACCTCCAAAGATCTACTTTTCCTTCTAAATGACTAAGTCAGCCACAATTAACAAGCAATCGAATGATACCGTACGATCTACGTACATTACCCTTATTTTTGAACGACAATGTGAATCAATACGTTCGCTTGTCACCATAAATATTGCTTGGGCCGGCGACTGATGAATTTCCATACAAACGTAATACCACGCTCATTTGCAGTTGGAGCATATGATGATATTCGGTTATAGACAATATTTATCTAGGTTCCTTCTTTTTTAAAAAAAAAAAACAAAAAGATATTTAAGCGAATTGTATTTCGCACTTTTTTATAGCGTAAATGGCAAAAAATGCCATTTGGCTTTTCCTGTATTAAAAATAACAATATTTCTAATATTCTCGACGTAGGAACCTAGATAAATATTGTCTATACTTAACCGAATATCATCATAATATGTTGGAAATATGCTCCAACTGCAAAGGAGCGTGGTATTACGTTACGTGTTTACGTACGTATTACAAATACCGGCAAGGATCTTGAGCGCTCGGCGTCAGAGTCGGGATCGCTTTGCGCAATCCGTACATTGGCGAGCCAATCGTCGTCGTTGTTAGATACATGCAGCAAACGCAGGGAAAGAATTACGAGTTACGTCTATGACACGATGGAGCGGCGAGCCAATCACTGACACTCCCCGCCCCCGCGTCTCACTTCGCACCACTAAAGAGACCGAGTATTTGACTTCTGCGCAACTTGAAGCCAGCGCTCAAGATCCGTGCCGGTAATTGTACGACAGTACTTATAAATAAACTTTGATTTTTACTATGTGAAGTATTTCGCATGTAGGTCACACTCGCTACCTAACACCTATCTAAGCATACAAATATTATAGTGTACAGTTCAGGAACTACTCTGTCCCAAACAGATCTTATCTTAGCCACTAGTTATCTTTTAACCCAGTAAGTCACTTTCAGGGTGGAAATAAAAAAAACACTCCGTGTCGGAGTGCCCTGCAATTCCGAGCTCGCTTCGCTCACTTTTGGATTAAGTATAATAATCAGTTGCGCTATATAAGAGGCGATTTAGTTTATAAGAATCCATCTCATTTTCTGTGTGGTGTGACTTATAAATTCCTCGTTATTTAAATAAGATTCTTTAATATTTCGACAGGCCTGTTGGCCTAGTAGTTAGTGACCCTGACTGCTATGCCGGAGGTCGTGGGTTCGATTCCCACCCAGGACAAATGTTTGTGTGATGAGCATGATCATTTGTTCTGTGTCTGGGTGTAATTTATCTTCTATATCTATACTTATAATAATTCTGTAAAGTGAAAATTCTGTACATTGAAAATATCAAAAAAATAAATGGCACTACGTGGGTGTTACTAGACCGACACCGAATCCAAAATTGTGATTAAAAAAAATTCTGTCTGTTTGTTCAGGCACTACGCAAAAACTACCGGTTCGATTACGATGAAACTTGGTATAATTATTCTTAAATATCCTGGGCACCACACTGGGTACTTTTTATCCCAGAAAAGTATATACAATAAAAAACAAACTTAATTTTGCGGTTCGATCCCTAGACCCGATTACTGTATCAACTGCAAATAATAAGTTTGTCGTAGGTTACGTCACCCGCGATGGAGTTCGCTAAGGGGAGTTCACTAACCCCCCACAGAAAGGGGGAACCGTGTTACCCCGAATTTAACGCGAGCGAAGCCGCGGGCAAAAGCTAGTCTATAATATGTATGTATTTAGAAATATATAAGTATGTTGGTCAGTTGTCTAGTACCCATAACACAAGCTCTGCTTAGCTTGGGACTAGACGGCGCTGTGTGATAGTTGTGGAATATTATATTATATTATATTGATCAGAATTTTAGGTTAGATTTTTTCGAGTGAATTATAATGGTTGTTACAATTATTCGCAATATTTTTAATTCATCCATCCATCACAATATCTAATTGTGATATAAGTAGTTTTTATGTCTCAAGTGTTTATCTATCCAAAACTGAAAATTAAAGTAAACTAGAAGGTTTAACCTTTCGAATGTCTTAAGTTACACAGTCCGACATAAGGTAATTGTCTTTCTATTGTGTCTCTAATTACGACATTCAAAGAGTTAATATAAAAATGCATGTATTATTTAATTAAGATATTTATTTAAAAATATTATTTAATAAAATACAAAAGCAAAAATATTAGTAGAGAACGGTAGACTGATGCCCAAAGATAAAATAATGAATACAGAGCGAAATAGACGCGCCACACAGACGACCGTGGACGAGCAATCATTTGCACGGCGATCTGTTCGCGCGTCTCCCTCAGGACGAGAATTGTGAGCGTGACGCCCTGGCGACACTTGCTCCTCAGTCGGTCAGCCACCTGACGATACCTGCCTTACAGCTTCGGGCTCGGACTAGTACACAAACTTAAGCCGATGTATTTTATTTTAACAGTAGCACAGATAATAGTCATTAAAACAATTATGCTAGCCACTACGTTCTCCACAGATTAAAATTTCAAGTATTTAAAACTAGCTAGTACACAGATATAATACTTATACAAAACTGATCATTGTTCTGGAACTAATCTCTGAATTTTAAAATATAAATAAAAAAATAAACAATTCATGTGCGTACATCATTGAAGCCCACGTTATTACGTAGATATCGGCGGATCCTTTAGGGGTTGCTTAGGTTTGCTTCCTAAATACCTTTTTACTAAGAAAAATAATGTGGATTGAATTGGTGAACGCAAGAAAGCGTTGTATTTACAGAGGCTAGTAGCAAACAGACGTCGAGTGCGTACCTCGCGTACATGAGCTGTTCGAGGAACCAGCGAACACACTCTTAGGAGTCTGGACAATCAAGATGATGGCGGCTCACGTACAACACAGTTAAAACTTCCAGGAATTTCCATTTCGACTTTAAGGTAAAAAAAACATACTTTTGTAGAAGCAAGTTTTTTTCCGGTGACATCTAAAATAGATATCGCGAAGGTATTTACGTCGTGCTAGTTCATTATATTTGACGTAACAAGGGCTCCACGTAGTTACTGCATATTCTAACGATGGACCAATTATTGAAATTATTGACGAATACTACATTATTTTTAGTTTTTAAGCGAGACCCGAATATAGTTTGTTCAGAATCAGTAACTGAATGGATTCCAATAGTTTTTACTCCAAGTTATATTTTTTCCCAAAAATATTTAAAAAGGTCATAAATTGGACACCACTTACACTAAGTACAACACAGAACATGGCAGGTTATAGCGGGCATTAGGCGCCAGCAAACAGCTGGCTGCAAGTGCAAAACAACTCTTTAGATGCCTGAGCCCGGTGACTATGTATTTTTGCCGACATAACAAGCTTACAACTTTGTGATTTTTCATGATACAGTTATGAAAGTACATAGATTCTTTGTACGAAAATATTAGACACGTGTTTCGGGTTTTGCATATACTAAAACTAATGTATAAGTGCAATAAGGCGGAAGGTTGACGGACACCCCGGGAAGGTCTCATAACAAATCCAAACATGTGGTGGGGCTTGTTAACAATCTTTTCTATTTGAACATCCAGATGGAGCTTCGAATCTAGCAGAACATCAAGATTGCGGAGAAAACTAACTTTACGAGTACTAATACACATAATAGCAAGACGATAGTCGAACTCGGTGATGTTTTTCGTATTGGTAACGTCATGACATGACGCTTTGGAAGGCTAAAGTTAAGCTTATTGGAAGAACAGTAGTTAGAGAAACGGTCTAAGTCCGGCTGCAGGTTAACACAGTTAACTTTATCGGAAATAAAATAGACTGAGAAATTTCGAATTTTGATACAAGTCTTTTTCAATACACTTGCTCAGAAAGTGACTCTTAATGCACTGAACTTAGGTATATAAAGGCACTTGTTATCAAACTGTGACATTTTGATTATCATTACGCACTCGTGCTATAATGTAGTTAAAACCTTTTTGTTCAACCTCTTTGTTCGCAAAACAAATTTTGAGAACGAAAAAATTTCACATAAGTCATTGCGTTTAAAGGTATAAATTAGTGTCTAATTTATTTCATGCAATTTTTATCATTTTAATTTGTACAAACGATTTATTTGATAAAAAAAATAATTAGTAAATAAATCGTACATTCAAATAAAAATTGTTTTTTTTGTGTCTCTGGCCGCCATTTTAAGATGCGCGCGGTTTTGGACTTGATTTATTCGAGTGTAAACCAGTGGATGTTAATTTATTAAATAAAATATTAAATTAATTAAATAATATTAAATACTACAAAATCATTAGAAAATGTTACATGCATATTCCATGGTCACTACGAAAGACATTGGTAAAAACTTTTCACGCAAAAAACATAAACGTACGACTAGGCAGTATGATCAAAACACTTTAGCCTAACATTACACACAAGTGAACACACTTTATCAAAACACTTTAGCCTAGCAGTAACATAAATAAAAAAATTATGCGCGCGCATATGAAAACAGATTTTTACTGCCATGTCACAAAAAAAGTTACTAGTTTTACTGTTATTTTCTGCCTCACAAGTGTATTAAAAATGTCGTATGATACACGTGAGTAATTAATGATTACCGTTCTCGGCTCTCTTAAGACCCTCGCCACGGCTCGGGTCTAAATACCGCCTCGACAATAATAACTAACATTACACACTTACATCATAATGTCCTATTATGTCATTAACATATAAATATGAAATAACCTATTGAACGCAATAAACTGAATCTAATAAACATCTAATTGCAATGTTATTGTACGCAACAGGCAAGAAGCTTCGTGTGATGGTGCGTCCATTAGTATTAAATACGTTTAGAATGACATGTTTTTGGAGAAGAAAGAGAGTTTACAATGACAACTAATAGGTATTAGAGATAAGGGTACTTAGCTAACGATTTACTTATTTATTGAGGAGCCTCAACTGAACAAGCGCACACGAATACACAATTTATAAAGAACCAAAGTCTTAGATTCGTGAACTGCATCCATCAGTAGGTCGGAGACAGGAGGAGCTTTGAGTATTGAAACTAAGATAACTTAAAACTAAAATACTAACTAGTTAATACCTACAACCCGTGCGCATTAACATGGCACCTGATAAGTGACGTTTGAAAATATTCAGTGCATTGAATTTTGCGCCGAGTAGTTTCTCATGACACTACTTTACGAATTCAAGATGCTTTAAACGTGACGATACTATTTTCGAGTATTCAATGTGGCAACTGTTTTCGAGCCAGGAGCCGTGTTAATACACTCGGGTTGTAAATATAATATGAAGGAAAGAAAATGTAAAAAAAAAAAAAATATCAAATATGACTTAAAAAACTACTTTAACTACATTAAACTCATGTTCTTGAATTTGTAGAGATGAACGCGCACTCTTCGACTGCTGCACATTTCGCGCTCGTTTTGAACAAGCTCCGTTGTTCAGACAACCGTTGAAGCACACGTCGACTTGACGTCGCTCACAGTAACCGGCGGCACATCTAGAAAGAGAGCACAATGTTCACACAAGGTTCGAGAAACCAAGAAGGAAAGACTTTCCCAAGTCGCATCCTGCAACTCAACTCCGCCTCAAATCATCGAATTGTCAGAATTTATTGCTCGTATTTTATTGAAATGAATCGAAGGTTTTCTTCCGTTGTTATGGCAAGTGGGCCATGGAACATGGGCCTGAGTCACTGGCACCGACCTCGTCTGCACTAGAGGGAAAGCTCTGATTTAATTGATTAATATTAAAATAAGTTTAGACCGAAAAATTGCTTACTAATTGTATGCGTGTGCCCATTTGGCTATGAAGGCGGGAACGTCGCATCTCTCACTCGCGTAATCAGCTGTGCACTGGCAAACTGGCACATTCGCCTCGTTCAGCGAACAAGCGCCATCGTTCAGACAGAACTGATAGCATGCGTTGAATGTCCCGTCCCCGTTACCGGCATCACAGCTGAAACAATGGAAATGTTCGAAAATAGTAATACAATAAACAAACACGTCCGTAAAATGTAACTATAATTTAAGATTAATCATAGTAATACAACTTATTGTCAAAAATTTAAAAAAGGTTTGAAAAATGTACTGTCAAAAGCACATCAGTGGCCGGTCATAACTACTGCAATGGCGCTCTCAATATCAAATTGTTACCAATTGCCTTTTATATTACTTTAACGAGTTAAATCATCAACTAGCTTCTTCCGCTTTAAAGTAGAACGAAAGAGTGTGTCAGACCTTTACTGACTAAAAGCCACCAGTGTCCGTCAGTTGCCTTTGCGGTCCAGGACCACTGTAACTCTTTCAATAATACCCGCGGCCCACATTGGTTCAAGGGCGGAAAAAAGTCCTTTATTTAGACATTGTTTAAAATGTCTACAATTTGGTACACACATACTACAATGTTAGTAGAAACAAGTCCGAAAATTAATACGGGTAAATAATTATATGATGCCAAGGTATTGTGATCGAGAAATAACAAATTTCGTGCAAAAAATATTGATATTTCAAATATGAATAGAACCTAAATACTATAATAATCAACTTTTATTTTTAGTTGAGTCATAAGTTTATTGTGCGTATTAATAAAATACGTCCTTTTATGTGCAGCAGCAATTTTGGACGTTTTTCATACTGCGGCGCAGCGCAAGAATTAATAAAATACGTATGAAATAATTAGTAATTAGTTGCTATCACATTTTTAATGAAGAAGGTCATTTCGAACTTTTTGTTTTCAATCATGAGATCATAACCTAATCTTCGTTATCGACCGTTGCGTAGTAATATACTTTCGGAGATTAATTAGACCCTGTAGATTAAGAATACATCAGTTTTGGCTGCGATACCCTGCGATCTTGGAAATACCAGGTTATTAACTAATGACGCTCTTATTAAGAAAAAGTGCATTATATTAACCCTCGAGGGGTTAAATAGTGTTTCTAAAGAGGGTAAATAACACTTTATCATGTCGTGTAAGACTGTATATTTTTTTGACTAATATTTATAATTCAATTCATGTGAAAAAATATGATATAAGTATTCACGTTAATAAAAAAAAAAACATATATTATATCTTTCTCTTTGTATACTAGTACATTCATTTTATCATTTTAATAAAGTATTATGAAGAAACGCAATGTCTTTTCATTTAAAAATAATAATTACCGCATGCCCGTACTACATGCAGCACTGTGCGGCCCTAGCGGCGCCGACCCTGCTGGGCCCCTGCGGTTTTGTATGAGCCCAGGCTTCGAGCTGCTACTGACAAGTTTCACGTACTAAAATTCATAAATATAATATGCATGACCCGGGTACCGAGCCCACAACCTCATGTTTAGAGGTAGAGCTTCTGACTACTAGACCAGCGAGACACTCGGAACGTGACGACATGAAATTATTATTTGAATAACAGACGACTGTGTCACTAGTTAGTTCCGTTTAGTTAGTCGGCCAACACTTTTACTAAACACACAATTGTATCTAATATAAAGTTGTAACACCCACTACGAGTGAACGAACGTTATATACGGCAAACTTTAGAATTATGTTACTTTTACTTTGACAAATCTCGTCGCATCTGCCGAATGCACGATCAGCGTCCAGCGCAGCGCTCGATATAACTAGTGTACAGTGAGAAGAACAAGTTTTACCTGTTGTCCTGATAGGCAGGAAGCTCGCATCTTCCACCGTCGTAACCTGCTGTGCACTGGCAGGCCGGCTCGTCTTCTTCGTTTAAGGTGCAGACACCGCCGTTTAAACAGTGCTTATGGCACGCGTTTTCTTCGCACCTTTCCCCGGAGTAACCGAGCATACAGCTGAAATAACGAAGATATAAAAGAAAGAGTTACTCTATAACCAAGAAAACTAAAACATAATTCTTAGTTTTTATGATCGGTCAGTCACCATCAACGATTGCATCACTGAGGAGATCGCAGTCAAGCTGGTCATATCATTTTTTTTTTGTAAAGATAGTGATTTATATTAGAGTAGTTATATAGGAACTGTATTTTACAATTTCTAGTAGTTTTGTCGTGTCTGCATCGTTGTGTTTTGCTAAAACATCCTGGACTAGTAAATTACACCTATTGTAACTTAAACTATAAATCTGTAGGACTCTGTTTAACTGGTTATATAAATAATATAACCGGAAATATATAAAACCGATTCGCAAAAGCATGTTTAGTCCGAGAGTTAGCACAAACCAGATCTTTTCTTCTCCTATCTGAGGGTTATTATTACCTATTGGATTAAAATAAAGGTCAGTGTGTCTTAACACAAAAATGTAGTTTAAAACAAATAATTGTTGTACTGTTAGAATTAAGAAACTTTGACCAGTTTTAATTCTTAAACTAATGGTTCATTTTGAATGAAATTTGCATCATACCGTGTTTATACAGTCCGTGCTTGGTAACTTGGTTTAGGCTTTTAGTTTAATTTATACACACCAAAGTTATAGGGCGTTGAAAATGGCCTGAACTCTGAACTGTTTCGAGAAAAGGACAGTACGGCTGTGCCGCTTTTTTGCTCGCCTTGGCCCCAAATACAACCACTTCCATGGGTGTTCAGGGTAATATTATGATTTACCTGCATTTAGGTTGGCCCTCGGTGCTGACACTACAATTTCCTTGGAAACAGTAGTCCTTACAGATGGACACGTCGCATCTTTCACCGTCGTAACCTGCTGCGCACTCACAAGCCGGCTCCCCCTTCTCGTTCAGAGCACACACACCATTGTTTGAACACCGATTACTGCACGCGTTCACTTCGCATCTGTCACCAGCGTATCCGGGTTTACAGCTGAAATAACGACGGTACAAAAGAGTTATCAAGAGAACTAACAATTATTATTTGTGAGTAGCTGTAACAGATGCACGAGGTGCGCGACCACTGCGCTGTTTCAGGTGCTCTATAAGTATATCTTAGACCACGCTGACGTCGGTGAGGGGACTCGGTCTACAACTCACTCTCAACGAGTGTGCTGATGAATGCTGGTCTCTTCTCTGTGTGAGAAGAGGCCTCTGCCCTCCAGTGGCAGATGATAGCGGGCAGGCATTCTCTTTACATTTATAATTTTGTTCTTCTGTACATGAGTAGGTTAAAGAACTCATCATCATCCTTTTAAATGTTCCCACTGTGGGAATGGGCAGTAATCCACGATACAGGCCCAGTGCGAGTTGGTCACATATGTTCGAATTTTTAATTCTAGGACATGTCGGTTTCCATCACCGTTTTGAGAGCAGTGGGGGTGAAATAAATTACACAAAGGAATGCGTCTGGCTGGGTTCGAACCCACGACCTGTAACTCGTAAGTGGGCGCCGATACCGCTCGGCCATCACTGCTCTATGGATATTGAACCCCTTATATACGAGTACAATTCGACTGTTTTTTTTTAATTTCTAAACATACACACTTCCAACAAAAGAAAGTCAAATCAAATCATTATAAACATTTGTTCGAAGGTTCTGCTTATTTCAAAAGAAACTTCCAGCAGACCTGCTGAACAAGAGATGTTTTAGGCGAGAAATCATCCAATGTCTTATCTCGCTCTAGGGCAGAGCGGGAGGGCTTGTTACACTTTAACTGACTAAAACCCACTCCTATGTTCCTTATTATTCTTGCGTTCCAGAACTCCGAACACATATCAATAGTAGCTTTATTTTGATGTTTATAGAGTTTGGGTAACAATAGAATCGGGCGGGCTGACATCTGTTAGGTCCGCCAGTTAGTTATAAAAGTGTATTATCTATACAACGAACTCCATGGGTAACATGGTATATATTTACCTGCATTGAGGTTGGCCCTCAGCACCGACGCTACAGTTTCCTTGTAGACAATAGTCTTTACAGATGGACACTTCGCATCTTTCACCATTGTAACCTGCTGTGCACTGGCAGGCCGGCTTACCCTCTTCGTTCAATGAACAAACACCGCTGTTTAAACAGTGCTTATGGCACGCGTTTAGTTCGCACCTCTCCCCGGAGTATTCGGCTTTACAACTGAAATAATGAAGATAAGAAACAGCGTCACTCAGCAGACCAACAGATATTGTGACTAGTTGTAACACGCTAACGAGGTGCGCGGCCACTGCGCGTCACTAAACATGATTTACAATCAAATAAAATGTTCATTCGATCAACAATAAGGAACTTTAGTATATTTCAGGGGTTGCAAGTACTCATGAAAATGAACCTATTTTTTATTGACCTATATTTTTATTAACCCTAAATCAATCAGCTTTTTCTTACATTTTGCCAATTAATACAAACATAAACTGTATTCGCAGAAAAGAGCTGATCCTGTAGTAAAAGTTGCGTTCGCTTGGGGTTTAATGAATTAAGTATCTGTCCCACAGTTCACAAGACACATTAAACATTGAAATTATTATGTGTTCAATTTTTTTAGGTGGGAAATCATCCAATGACGTCTCCCGCTCCAAGGCGGAGCGGGAGAGCGAGTCAGATTTTTACTGATTAAAACTCACTCGTACATTCCTTCGTTGGCTTGTATTCCAGGGCCGGGTTTTCCTTTCAGAAGCGAACCCATGGCCCCAGTAGGCTTCGACCCTGCTGGGCCCCTACGGTTTGCTGACATCTCCTTGAGGCGCGCGTGGAACAATACGCGCCGTCGACGACCTGGGCTCGGTCCGGTCGACTACTGGACGGTCAGACGGCGAGCTAAGCAATGCTCGCCGTCCGCAAGCCCGCGAAAGTATTGTGTGTTAAACGCGCGTCACTTTTCCAGGAATTCTAACTTTACATTTCGAAGCTGGTGAGGACGTGGATGCTTGAGGATCTGTTACCGTTAGACATGTAACATATGTAGGCGTCGCTTAACTTGCCGTCAGTGAAAAACGTTAGGGTCAGCTCACACCGAGACGCGAAGTGATGCTGCGCGAATTATAATTATTAGAGTTAGTACACAACAACATATACGTATCACATAAGAGAATCTGAATAAACCCCGCGGCTTCGCTTTCTTCAAGCATCGTGAGCTGACCCCGAATATCTGTGCGATGAACACGTTTTACCTGCATGTAGGTTGTCCCTCAGCACTGACGCTACACTCTCCTTGAATGCAGTAGTTCTGACAGACTGGTGCTGGAGACTCACTCTTCGAGTCATTCGGAATCAGACCCTGGAGAGCATCGCAGCTGCTTATCCCCTGAATATGTTCCTTTATCGTGTAGTTGGCTGCTATACGATTACAATAGTAACAGCTTGAGCGAGACGTTGAGGTTAGTTTTGTTGCCACAGTTTGTGTTGAATACTTCGGTAATCGCCAAATTCCCTGTTCATCATAGTTCTGCCAGTATATAAAGTCTTTTGACACGGCCAATGAAAATGCATTACGAGTGTTTCTTACAGTATATAGTGTTGTTCTGTTCTTTCCATTAAAGTTTGCACTTTCAATATACCACTGATCATCACTACTATGTGTTTTCTCAGTCCAGTAAATTTTTTGCGTTTGTTGATCGATGGCCAAGCTTAGTCGATAATAAACATGGTCAGCTATTAAAACTTCTCTCTCGGAGCCATCTAACCGAGCCCTCTCTATCTCGTCGTTTGTGATCCAGTAAATATACCTGTAATTTGTAAACATCCATCAATATTAACAAAGTTCAAGAGGAATTCAGCTGAGTCATAAACCTACACACAAGGGCAAACATAGCGGAACATAAATAGATACATTATTTTCAAGTACAATTTAATTTTATAATCTTGAAAAATTTAATAATCTTTTCTTAACTAGCTTTTTCCCGCGACTTCGTCTGGATAAATGTCGGTTATTGCGGACGTATATTTTTTCTTGGGTTTCAAGCTTACTATGTTCCAAATATCATCAAAATCAGTTCCGTAGTTAAAGCGTGAAAGCGTAACAGACAGACATAGTTATTTTTACATTTAACCGGACGCGCTGAGAGAGACGCCATTGTCAACACTTCCCTAACAATCCAAGCGCAGTATATTTTTTGACCAAAATTTCGGACATGCCTTTTTTATTATCTTATATCATAGGTCTTGGGATTATAAATGCGAGACGAGAACTCCCGATTGCCTATCTATAATATAAAAATGAATCGCAAAATGTGTTGGTAAGCGCATAACTCAACAACGCCTGGACCGATTTCGCTAATTTTTTTTTTGTTGTGTTCGTTATTATGAGGAGAAGGTTCTTATGGAAAAAAAAAATGAAAATTAGGGTAGTGTAGGGTAGAGTAGGGTAGAGTAAGGTAGAGGAGGGTAGAGTAGGGTAGAGTAGAGTAGGGTAGAGTAAGGTAGAGGAGGGTAGAGTAGAGTAGGGTAGGGTAGAGTAGAGTAGAGTAGAGTAGGGTAGGGTAGAGTAGGGTATAGTAGGGTAGAGTAGGGTATAGTAGGCTGAAGTAGGGAAGAGCGGGAGCGAAGCCGCGCGGGTACAGCTAGTTTGTTATAAAAAACAGAAAATAAGTTCTTGAAAAAACTTTCTATGGTTTCCAGAAAAACCATAGAAACAGTTGTAGCTCAAAAGTTTGATATCTTTTTAAGACTTTACTGATGGTATTGAATAGTGTCTTAAAGTCTTTACGGTAGCAAAAAAAAAACAGGTTTTATTTGTTCAAGATAACAGAGTTATGGCTGATTTTGCAAATTTATGATTTCTTTTTTTTACTGCCATATTATTACGTATTTGGATTTGTAACTAGGACAGAAATGTTCTTTTTATTTACACTTATGATCTTACAAAAAAAGGGATCCTAATATGGCAGGATCTAGGAATTATTCTAATTCAAACTTTTTTGGTTAGGGTTATCACCTCATAAATTTATCAAACTTAATATATGAAATTATTTTTTAATGTTGGTAAGATTATACAGGAAAACATTTTTATCACATTCTAATTGTTTTTTGAGTGTTAGGTGTTATTCAAAAAACCTATTTTTAAAATTAAAATGGAAGGTAAAATATAAAAAAAAGACGGTAGACTCCGTAATTTCAATTTGGATGGTCTCCTAGCTAAACGTAGGTCTTGATAGTTCCATCCCGGGCTCCCGTGAGCCGCACTGCGCCGCGCCACCCGCCACCGGCCAGCACGACAATTTATTCAAAGTGCATGCAAGTGTTTATTGTGAAATGGTGCGAAGTTAAGTTCATGGAGGTCTTCCCTAGGCTGCTGCAATCACTCAAACTCACTACTATTTACATAAGTTGATTTTATTTAAGTGGTTTCAAATAAGTTAATTTCCATTTCGTAAATACTCCATAATGTACAAAGACAAACAGATAAACTTGAAATAACGGTTATTGAACCCTCCTATATCCTATATGAAATGAAGACATAAAGCTATTTAGAATCGACATCTATCGAAATCTTTTACAATTTTGAGTAATGAAAAACAGTTAATTGTTTGTTTTTTGGGTATCTACGCAAGATATTAGGAAAAAGTCAATACCCCATGTTATTCCCCATTTATATGGCGCCTTGTATAATCACAGTATTATACATTTTGCAAATTGAAGGAGACTTTAAAAGTATGAAGGGAAAATTTGCAATTTATGTTTGTTTGTTATCGAAGTTTGGGTGCGGAGCTAAGCGTGTGAGCTCGGCGCGGCGACCTGTTTTATCGGTTTGTGTTTGTGCATGCGTGTGTGAGTATGTATGCAACACGCTGCGCAGTGTCCACAAGCTTATCATTTTTTGGACAACTTCATGATGTCTTATCTCAATTGTTTAGTATTCAGTGATACTAAAAAAAAAAATCGGGAATTTTATTACTTTTCTCAAAAAATATAATTTTCAAATTTGGAAAGTGATAAAAAAGTTTACCTGTATTATGAACTGTTTTGAAGAACTAATATGAAAAAATAACTTCATTGTATATAAGCTAATACTCTTTTGTTTTTAAATGTTCAGTTTAAAATCCAATGAAAGGTAAATGTGGTGCATAGAAGGGGTTCGCCCTCGTTAGGCCACGGCTAAAACCTTGCTCCGACACATATTTCTTGGAGGAATGGGGGTGATTCACCATGGAGCCGTCAAAGACCTGTTGAGGGATATCGCCAACCCTCATGTTGGTCCACGAATGGCCGCTACAGCTGGTACTCTTCAGCCTCTGGGAGTAATCGCAAGTACGCAAAGAGACGTGATTAGCAGGCTCGATGTATATAAAATGTTAATCACCAAATCGAAAAAAATGGGATCTAAAATTCGCCCTACTGACTTGCCTTTAGAAGATAGATCAGAGCTTATCTTGACTATTTTGGGATTAAAAAAAACTGAACTCAATGATGAGAAAGCGTTTAAAGAGGCAATAGCTAGATTCACGTCTAAATATGAAATGCTTTACAAAAATTGTTAATATAATTTTAACTTTTTTGCAAAAAAGAACAACACATGGCTTAAAGAATCACTAAAAAATGTTTAAATATTTCTTTAGAGCATTACAAGATGCGTCACTTTCCGAGTCTGTTATGATGACTGATTCTGAATCAGAATATAATATTTTGAGCCAATCCCTTGACGGGCATGAACTTGTACCTCATCATCAGCAACTAATTTCAGATTCCAATACTGACCCAAATTTTAGTGTACAAGATTTACCTATAGTCATGAAGGAAATACTTTTAATATTGCAGTTTCCCCCACAATCGATTCTATTGCTATCTAGATACAGGGTTTAATGGTAGTTTGGGTCAATCATTTTATAAACATATTTTTTCTGATAATCAAGAGCCTGAAAACAGTTTATTTGCCACTACATTCATTCCATTAAGAATTAAAACAAAAAAATACTTCGTATTGTGGTTAAACTCAACTCCACAATCATACAGATTTTGCTATCTGATTTATATTCAATATCGGAAAGAGACAAAAGATTTAATACTAAATGAACAGAAATGGATAGAAAACCAAATTAGGGATATGACTACTTTAGAAGCAACCACATATAACAAAAAGAAAATAAGGGCAAAACCACAACTTTATTTGACGTGCATGGCAAAGTACTAAATATATAAATATATCTTAAACCTCTTCTCAGCTTAAATGTCCATTTTGCAAAGCAACCGCAACGCAATTCAACAAATTAGACATAATTATTTTATTTTCAGCCAATTGATGTATCGGTTTTCAAATACGGAATAAGTCCCTTGCATGCGTGGATTCGCATGTTAGAGTTCTTACTTCATTTGGGCTACAAGCTTCCTGTAAAGAAATGGAGGGTAGGCAAAGATTCAATAGAATCAAAAACTATTGACGAAACAAAAAAACGTGTGCAAGAGAGAGTGGGAAAAGATTTGAAAGTGCTAATTGATGTTGTGAGAACCAATGCTGGAACAACAAATGACGGCAATACAGCCCGAACAGTTCAGTGCAGTGTTTGCAGAAATATTAGGCCTTGGTCAATGGTTGTTGGATGATCTTCACACAATTCTGGTTACTTTATCTTGTGGTCTACCTGTAAATGCTAATAAATTTGGGGACTAAAAACGTGGCAGAATATGGTTGGTACCCAATGACAGTAACAATACATAAGATTCTCATTCACGGGCAAGATATTATTAATAACTCTGCTCTTCCAGTTGACTTATTATCAGAGCAAACCGGTGAAGTGCGGAATTAGTTTTGAATCCGACCGCGAAAAAGCCATGTTAGACTTGTTTCACAGAGCACTGTAATCGGCTACAGAATAGGTTGAAAAAACTAAAATCCTTACCGTTACCACCCAGCGTAGTAAGGTTACTGAAACCGTGTGAAATCTCAGCAGAAGACAATTTTGTGGCAACAGAAATTGACGAAAATTTTGAAATTATTGAAAGACATACCGACAATGTAACAGAAATTCTTTCGTCGGATCAGGCTAAAGAATAATAATAGATAGGTATGTACATCAGAAAACAATTAAGTAAAATGGTATAATGTAACTTATTTATTTATTCACTTATGTACACACACAAACACATAAAAATGAAATGGAATGGACTTACTACTATTGAAAGAATTTTCAATATAGGTTCAGTACAGAGATCGCTTCCTACAAACTTTACCTCTTTATAATATTAGATATAATGTAGATTATGTTCAAAAAATTCCAAATTAGTATGGCAGGATTGGCAGGTCAAACGAAAATTATAGTTTTTTTTTTTTATTGTGTAAGTACGTCTAGAAAAACTGTGTAAACACAGCTCGATCCAAAAATGAAATAAAAAGTAATCTTTCTTTTTTTGTTTTTCGGCTCATCTAAAAACTATTTTTCTGTGTAAATAAAGTGATCCCATGCGCTCGCCCCAACCTCTAGTTAAAGTATTAATTATTATTAAAAAGTTATAGTAACTTTTTACAATAAATTTTATTTAGAAATATTGACAACCCTAAAATCATAATTACCATAGAAAACTTTAGAAGCCTCTAAGTTCGAGATCCTTCAATATTTGGATCTGATTTTTTTTTCATCGATTCATACACTTTTTTCTAACAATTTTGTAGAAAAATAAAATCCAAATAATTAAAAATACGACCATAAAAAAATAAAATTCAAAAAACATTAATTGTAAATAAATCTCTGAAAACTCGTTTAAAAAATATATAAATCAATCAGTATTATGTGTTTTAAAATTATTGTATAACAGGAAAAACAAGAAGACAATTCGTGAAATATTTCAAAAGTTATGGGTGATTTACTATTTTATCATAAAAAATAAAAAAGTGTTTTTTTTTGGTCATAATGAGAAATAGGCGCTTGTGAGTTCTATTCATTAATTATATATAACATTACAAACAAAGTTAGAACAAAAAAAAGGCATGTCCGAAATTTTGGCCAAAAAATATACTGTGGCGCGTCACCTTCCACACACCACTATCTGCCTGTCAGTCCGCGAAGTGATGGGTTACCAGTCGACATGTTTATCTGTTAAACTTTGTGCAATACTGTAACAAATTTTTTTTACTGGCCTTTACTGTCGAATGGTGCAGCAATCGGACTTGTATTTTCAGAGATTACCTCCTACATAGAAAAAATGTAATCTATAATATAAAAATGAATCGCAAAATGTGTTGGTAAGCGCATAACTCAACAACGCCTGGACCGATTTCGCTAAATTTTTTTTGTTGTGTTCGTTATTATGAGGAGAAGGTTCTTATGGAAAAAAAATGAAAATTAGGGTAGTGTAGGGTAGAGTAGGGTAGTGTAGGGTAGTGTAGGGTAGAGTAGGGTAGAGTAGGGTAGAGTAGGGTAGAGTAGTGTAGAGTAGGGTAGAGTAGGGTAGAGTAGGGTAGAGTAGGGTAGAGTAGGGTAGAGTAGGGTAGAGTAGGGTAGAGTAGGGTAGAGTAGGGTAGAGTAGGGTAAAGTAGGGTAGGGTAGAGTAGGGTAGAGTAGAGTAAAGTAGGGTAGGGTAGAGTAGGGTATAGTAGGCTGAAGTAGGGAAGAGCGGGAGCGAAGTCGCGCGGGCAAAAGCTAGTATCTGAATAAATTAAATGGGCTATCCAACTGATAAAGAATTTTTCTGTTCGGACCCGTGCTTCCTGAGATTAGTGCATTCAAACTAACTTACACTTCACTTTTATGATATTACTAGCTTCTGCCAGCGGCTTCGTTCGCGTGCACGTTGTTTATAGCGGACGTGAAGTCGAAGACGGATAAAAAGTAGCCTATGTCCATCCTTGAGTTTGAAGCTATCTCCGTAACAAATTTCGTCAAAATCGGTTTAGTAATTTAACCGTGAAAGTGTAACAGATAGACAGACAGTTACTTTCACATTTATAATATTATAAGTGGAGCTTCTCTAAGAGTGGGTCTTAAAATGAACATGGATAAAACCAAAATCAAAATTAACAACCATGTAGCGCCCACTCCTATCAAGGTCGGAGACTCTACACTCGAAGTTGTGGACGATTACGTCTACCTCGGACAGACAGTCCAGTTGGGTAGGTCTTACTTCGAGAAAGAGGTCAACCGTCGAATCCAACTCGGTTGGGCAGCGTTCGGGAAGCTACGCGGTATCTTCTCGTCCTACATACCACAGTGTCTCAAGACGAAAGTCTTTAACCAGTGCGTGTTGCCAGTGATGGCATATGGCTCCGAAACGTGGTCGCTCACAATGGGCCTCATCAGAAGGCTTAAAGTCACCCAAAGAGCAATGGAAAGGACTATGCTCGTGGTTTCCTTGCGTGATCGAATAAAAAATGAAGATCCGCAGGAGAACTAATTTTGCCGACATAGCAAGAAGAATTGCTAAACTTAAGTGGCAATGGGCAGGGCACATTGCTCGCAGAACAGATGGCCGTTGGGGCCGAAAGGTTTTGGAGTGGCAACCACGTACCGGAAGACGCAGCGTTGGAAGGCCTCCTACAAGGTGGACCGACCTGGTGAAGGTAGC
This sequence comes from Mythimna ferrago, assembly GCA_910589285.2. Lineage (NCBI taxonomy): Eukaryota > Metazoa > Arthropoda > Insecta > Lepidoptera > Noctuidae > Mythimna > Mythimna ferrago. The sequence continues at coordinate 11,774,222 of OU342700.1, forward strand.
GGGAAACCGATGGATGCGGGACGCACAGGAACGTTCGATGTGGCGACGCTTGGGGGAGGCCTATATCCAACAGTGGACGTGTATCGGCTGAAATGATGATGATGATGATGAATGATGAAGTGTAGATAAGTGCAAATAAGATTGAGTATGTTATTTGATTATTTCATGAAACAAATGAAAACTGTTCTCAATACAAAAAACAAGTTTTCCGATCTTCTCGTTAGTGTCCCCGCACAGGAGCCACAGAAACAAAGCCGTTTCAAGCTTCTTTTTGTGGAGGCGTTTTTTTGTGGCCCGTGTGCGGGTACTGCTCACTAGTAACGTACCTTCCACAGATGTCCACGGCGAGATCTTTGCAGTAGTGATGCAAGCTAACTAAAACATTTCCATCAGCTTGGTTAGCAGATGCAGGACTTAATGAAAACGTGCGTATACTATATCCATCCTTCCAATAGAGAGCTTGTGTGACGGGGTCGTAGACGAGCCTCACGAAGTAGCCCGTTGTTGTCGTAACTAAACGTTGTACAGTCTCGGTTGATACGTCCAAGCTGTATATAAACACGGTCGAGTCGTGAAGGTCGCTAAACAGCACCCTGTAGTGCACAGGATCGTATGTTACTGAAGTGATCAGAGCAGCCGATGGTATAACTTGTGTGTGCGTCCGTGTACCATCATTGTTGTAAAACTCTAGTTGTGTGTCTGTGGCGACGACGATGTCTGAAACATAGAAATAGATTTGTTTTAAGGACTGAGATTTATTTTATCTAATACTAGCTTTTGCCCGCGGCCTCGCTCCCGTCAACTGGTACTCTATTATACTCTATCATACTCTTCCTTGCGTACTCTACTCAACTCAACTTTACTTGAGTTGGGTAGCTTAGGATAGAGTACTACCCGTAGGTTTGCGGACGGCGAGCAAGGGGAGCTCGCTGTCCGACTTTCCCCACTCTACCCTTCTTTTGATAAGTGTGGAAATCATCCAATGACTTTTCCCGCTCTGGGTGGAGCGAGAGGGCGTGTCAGATTGTTATTGACTAAAACCACACCTGTGTCCTTCAGTTGCCCTTCGCGTTCTAGGACTACGGGTTCCCTTGTCAGGAACTCCTCGCGGTGCTAGCGGGCGTCGTCCCTGCTGGGCCACTACGGTTTGCTGACATCTCTTTGAGGAGCGCGTGGATCACTATTATATAAATCAAGCTATTCTTCATCTATACATATAAATAAAATGGCAGTGTCTGTTTGTAATATTGAAATAACCGCTTTTTACTACATGCATATTATGTATCATATATGTATGATACTATATGATATATATACCAAAATAACATTTTTTACAATTTTTGTCTGTCTGTCTGTTTGTTCCGGCTAATCTCTGAAATGGCTGAACCGATTTTAACTTTTTTGGTAGCTGATGTAATAAGGACTAACTTGGGCTACTTTTATTTTAGCAAAAAAAAATAATTTAAAAATCCTGTAGTTCTCGCGAACGAAGTCGCGGGCACAGCTAGTCTTTTCATAAACTTGTTGCTCATACAAATGGTTTCCAAATGACTTGCATTCTCACTGATCCTACTTCCTACAATTCACTACTTACCCACTAACTTGCAAATGAAATGGTTCAACAGTTACTCAGTACACGAGGTGGCACAGTCACTGCAACTGTATTGTACTCTTTTTTTTTATTACTATTTTATGTTGTGGTATATTGGTAAAAAAAGTCAATGACATTATCATTTAGTATTGCCTCGTTACAATAACATAGCTTCAGAGTACTCCGACACGATTTTAATTTATGGGGAGTGCTGCAGAAGTACGAGAGGACTAGGTACTACCAGTATTTTAATATATTGTCGGCGGCACGGTAACATTTATTTATTTATTTTATTACAGAAACCAATACATACATGCAGAGTCATTATTATATTCAAATATAAAAAAAATATCATCATTGTCATTAACATATCCATACTGGTATTGTAAATGTGAAAGCGGATGCTCTATCTGTCCATATGTTTATCTGTCTGTTACCTCTTCACTTTTTTTTTTATCTGTTATAACCTACTTCTTAACGGCTGAATAGATTTAGATTCCTGATCCAGGATATAGTCTACTTGTGTTGTAGTTTCATGCAAATCTGTTCAGCTGTTTAGACGTGAAGAGGTAATAGACAGACAAAGTTACTTTTCCATTTATAATAGTATTGCTTGTAGATATTCAAAAAATCCTAAAGATTTAGAAGTTGAATAGCTGCTGTGTTTTACATTGCAACCGGTCTCTAAAGCTGCACTGCAGCCCGGTGTCTCAAATGACGATTATTGCAAACTGAATGTGGCAAATAAATAAGTTTGTTCAAAAAATCACACTTGGCAATTATTTCAATACTTAATTGTCAAGTTTGATTTGTTGAACGAACTTTCAAACGCTTGTCGTTTCACGTCCGAATAACCAAATTATGATATCAAGTTTGATCGAAATCCGTTTAGTCGTTTGATTGTGAAGAAGTATTAATGAACATACAAATATACACACAAACTTTCTCCTTTATAATATTACCTAGTGTAATAGCTGGATAGGTATAAAAAACTGGACAAGTGCGAGTCGGACTCGCGCACTGAGGGTTCCGTGCAAACTACCATTCCCGAATGGAGCCTCGAAGATTTTTCCGGATAGACAAAAATTTTTTTTTTTATTTCTGCCAGAAACAGTTTTATTACTTTCTACATATTTAGTGCGAGAATATTAAGTGCGAGTAGGACTCGCGTACTGAGGGTTACGGAACCCTCAGTAAGTTTGTACGAACAAACTTACCTATGAAAACAGTTCAATTCCTGAATTGAGTTACGAAAATTTTTTTAAATCGCAAAAAAGTTTTTTTTGTGACGTAACTTTATATTTAGTTTTCAGATCTTTTCCTATATTTGCTATGTGATCTTGTTTCATGCCAAATTTCAAGAGTCAACAGCAAGTACCCTACGAATTTTGATTCCCTTGAGTGTCGAAATATACTTGGACATTTGGAACGCATTGTACGTTTTTTGCGACATAAACGGCTATACATATATCTTTTATTTTCGTTAACTTAGAAGTTCGATTATCAACTATTTTTAAATATCTGTAAGTAAATGACATAATATTTAATCAAGTGTACATTCTTCTGACAACTTTATATTTATTCCAATTATTACATAGTCGTACTGATTCAATTACATACTTTTATGATTGTTTTTTTTCTATTGTACCTTTGTTGATTTTCTCTTGCTGGCTTGACAATCTCGTCTGTCCGTGTTATAGCGCTTAGATGAATGCGCACTCAAACTTCACTTTATGTTACTACTCACCAAAACTCAACATTTCAACAAATCAATTCACCCAATAACACATTTATGCAAACAAATCGATTGCGTAGGTCAGGAATCTTGTTTTTTACTTATTTATTAAGTATATTTTGTGTAAATTCTATTATAAAATTTTGAATCTTAGTGTAAAGTGCGACACACAATGTTTGTACCGTGTTTGGTCGTGATATTTCATCAATAAATATATCTTTGTCGACCGGCTGTCAAAATTTGAATTGTTTGGATTGCAGATTTGAATTCATCAAACCCGGGGAGTACCTACTTTGTTTTATTTTATAGCTTATTAAAATTATATTTACACACTATTCAACACCTGTTAACTCTGCTCAGGGTTCTGAGCTACGTCCAGAACACATTGGCGCCGTTTATGTCTCCTTTTACTTGACAAACTGGAAGTAAAATCGACGACTAAAAATAAACCCCAGACAAAACATACACTACATTACTTACTTCACATTATTATAGTATTTTCAATCTGCTTTACCTTAACTTCCGAGATTAATAACTGTCTCCATTATCAAATTAATGTTACCTCTAATTAATTTTATAATTCAGCATTCTTAGCACTAATTAGATAGCAAATCTAACAATATTGGCTTAGCAATAATAATCTGTCGAATTAATCAATCAATAAATAAGTAGTTCTTTTTTCTTTTTATAATAAAAATCTCCTTAATTTTTTTATTTTTTTTTATTTTCCTCTACCTACACTACTAGTTAATATTATAAATTCTGAATTTCAATCTTCTTTTTTGTTTCTTTATTTCTTTTTAACTATTTGTCTGCCTCTAACTATCTCAAGTTCTTTACTCAATAAGCATCTCATCAAATACTTAGCCGTTTATTGTAACATTCCAGGAGCCACTCGGGGAAGTTTATAATATGATGACCCGTGGAGCTACAGTTCGTGACATGCATGTAAAACTGAGTGCAGCACTAAAGAAGCTGGAGGATTCAAGAAAGACTTGCAATGACCTGCTGCGGGAAAGAGAGGAGAGCGAGGTGGAAGTTGGGAAGTTAATAGACAAAAACACTCAACTCAAGAGACAGCTTGTAGAGCTGCACACCCGGCATATGGACATACTTGAGCAGCATGACCATCTCCGTCAACTTGTGTCCGAGTTTCAGGAATGCAGAGACACTCATGACCAGGCACTGAGTCGTATATCAGGCTTTGAAGCATATTATGCAAGGCTCGCAACACAATTTCTGCTGTAGATACTTTGAAAGCTAGTGAACAGGTTACCAACACCAATAACCTCTTCGACAAGCTGGTGGGTAGTGTAGCTGGACTGGAGTGTGAGAAACCTACTATTATCATAGACTTAACAAGGGATGATACCATAACTAAAGGTCCAATTCTAAGTAGTCATAATAAAATTAAGAAGTATATTAAAATCACCAAAAATATTAAAAAGTACAAGAAACTTTTAAAGACACAGAATGTTTATAAATGTAATATAAATCTTAGAAAGCAGCGTAATAACTTACATAAGCAATTAAATGAATGTAATTATAATTTGGAAAAACGCAAAATCTTGTATGATATTGATATACAGAATCTACAAAGGGAATTATTGAGTAGGGAAAATACTATAAAGGAAATATTTTGTAAATATGAGTCTTGCCAACAAATGTTGAGTGAGCGCATGCAGGAGGCTTGTGAGTTGGTGGACTTGGTGAAGTTCAACGCAGAGAGGTACGAGTCACTGACTAACAATATCACCTGGAGCTGTGCTCTCGCTCCGCCACCTCCCATGTCTCAGTATGAAATTCCTATGCCTTCCAATGTAGTACATAATAATAATTCAGAATCAATAAACCCTTGTCAAAGTTACATTTTGGTATATTCAAATAGATTAGGGACAGGTTTTGGGTCTTTGTTAAATAACCGTTGCAAACATACCATTATGAGTCATTGTTACCATAACCTGCATTTTAACGAGCTTGTTCATAAAATAAAAAATACACGAATGAATGAGCAGACCACAGTGGTACTTTTGATTGGAAATAGTCTTAGTTTAACTAAAAGGGACTTAGTGGTATTGAAACCCTGCTTAAATTGAAATTAGGAAAATTAATTTTGTGTGCATTGCCCTATTCCAACAGTTTATGTGAACATGATAACAATTACATTTATAGCCTAAATAACTTGATGCACATTTTGTCATGTCGTCATAGTGACTGTATATTATATTTTGACACTAACAATTTTGTTAGAGATTTTATTTTGATGCGGGAACATACAAGTATGTTTCTTCCCAAAAAAAGTCGACATTTGTTGGCTACTTTGTTAGCATACAATATACACGCAGTTATTGATGATTTAACTGAGATTAGGTTAAGTGACGAATCAGTATTATCTAGTATACCCACGGAACAGTAAAAACAGTGGTAGTAGTAGCTTGAGAAAATGTTTGTTCCAGAACCGGTGTCGCCAAACTCATACATTTACAATTTACTCTTACTGCAAACCTAAAAATATGATTGGCTGAAAACAAAAACAGGGCGTAGACGAAATGCAAAAAAAAATTATACGAAATGCAACTTTAATTTCAAAAGCCTATAAATCAAATTGACAAAAACAAGAAAGAAATACATCTTTGACTACCGAGTACTGCCACTCGTCGCTAGATGGCAATGTTCAGTATATAATATTCAGTATGAACTGTAATTACGTAAAAATAAGATTGGTATTTGAATGGCGTATCACTGACGCGAATGCGCTCGCTGCTACTCAGATAGGGAAGTAACCTTATTCGATCGAAATATGTATCGATTGTATGAAAACGTATTTAAAACATATCATGCAAAAAAAAAATTGTATGCGATAGTGTGATAGTATTAAAATTATGAAATTAATATGATTAAAGGCAATTTTTAAACGTAGTATAAAGGGTATTTAAATTGCATAGTACATCAATTATCATCATCTCAGCTCAAATCATCGTCATCGCCCACTGCTAAACCTAAGAATATTTAGTATAATTGAAACGTCCTATGTTGTTCCTAACTCTTTAACTAAATTTATTTAAAATACATCACAAATATCATACCACAATTTTTATTTTATTATATTTATTAATTTAATAATTATCTGTATTATATTACTTAAAAAAACTGTTAACTGTAATATATATTTTAAAAAGGCAATGTAATACATATTATACATATCGATTGATTTTATCGATAAAGTCACGCACTATTTGGATAGCGTCAAAAGTATAGGTAGACTAACGAATATTCCAGAAAAGCTAATAACCGAGAAAAGAAAATCAACTTTGTAGTGATGTGACTAAGGACTAGTTTTGTTTGTATATCCTGCGCAATGTTTCACGTAATTTTATTTTTTCATTTTATTAAAATAAATCCGAAAATAATACTTTTCGGTGGTGTGATACACCTCCATGAGCTAGATTTTTAGTCAGACTATGGTTTTTAAAGTACAGTATGGGACAATAAGGCATTTTAATATTATTTTTCGTTAATTATTATGTTGCGCAGTCTAGTTAGAGAATGAGAGCGCTTGAACAGCAAGTGCGCAACGCGGCGACAGTGCCACGCCTACTTACTTCTTCCACTGTTTTTACTGTTCCGTGAGTATACCTAATAATACTGATATAGACTCTTTAAACTTTTAGGAACGACAAAAGGTAAGCCTATTAATAACATTTTACTATACCATCAGAATATAAATCGCTTCTCTGGCAAAATTCTAGATGTGGAAATGTTAATAGATAGATATAATATGGATATCTTATGTTTTTGTGAAACCTGGTTAAAACCAGATAGAATGCTGTTTAATGTAAATAATTTTTCAGTTGCCAGTGCGTACAACAGATCATCAATTGGGGGTGGCACCTTGATATTATGTAATAATTCTTTAAGATATGAGGAAAGGAAAGATATCACTGCTTGCTCTGTTGATCGCTTATGTGAGGTAGCATGTGCAGAGGTTGAAGGCCGAACTTTCATAAGTGTTTACAGACCACCCGCATCAAACTTGACCTCTTTTTTGATTATAATAGAAGAAATACTAAATAAACTTATTAGAGATAACAAATTAGTTTTCGTTTGTGGGGACTTAAATATTGATTTACTCGTAAATTCACCAGAAAAATATAAACTTCTCTCATTGTTTAATTCTTTTAATTTAAAATAAACCTTTACGAGATCAGGATAGCTGCTTCAGACAGCTGAAAAACAATAAGGCGTCGGGCGAGGACAGAATTACCAGAAAACCGGTCCTAAAGGCCATTCAGAAGTGGTTCGAATCCATTATAATCGAGGCAAAAACGCACGAGGCATGGAGCAAAGGTGTGGTGCTCTTCTTTAAGAAGGCGACAATACCCTGCTTAAGATCTACAGGTCCATCTCACTTCTGAGCCATGTCTACAAGCTGTTTTCGAAAGTCATCTCGAATTGTCTCGCGTACATTTTCAACGACTTCCAGCCTCCTGAACAAGCCGGACTTGGAAAAGGTTTCAGCATCGTGGACCACATAAATGCACTGTGGCAGGTTATACAGAAGACTGAGGAGTATAATCAGCCTCTGTGCTTAGCGTTTTTAGACTACGAGAAAGTCTTTGATTCGATCGAGACTTGGGCTGAACTGCAGCCTTTCCAACGGTGCCAGATTGACTATCAGTAAACTTGACGACATCCTCCATTGCGGCCGTCAACAGTTTCGGAGAAATGACGTCTCCCTGCCTCACCCCGTTTCGAGGTCTAACATGATGTCTGACACCATGTTAGTGCGACTACAAAACCAGAACTCGAAACCTGTCCTCTTGCAGCGGGGTGTGAGATAGGGAGACGTTATTTCTCCGAAACTGTTCACGGCCGCCTACATTGCGGCCATGAACTTGTCTTGAAGGTTCTGGAATGGAAAGGGCTAGGCATTCTTATCAAAGGCGAGTACATCACTCGCCTTCGGTTTACTGACGACATAGTAGTCATGGCTGAGACTTAAGTGGGACTTAAAATTAACATGGACAAAACCAAAGTCATGGTAAAAACAGCCATGTAGCACCCACTCCTATCAAGATCGGAGACTCTATACTCGAAGTTGTCGACGACTACGTTTACCTGGGACAGACGGTCCAGTTGGATAAGTCTAACTTCGAGAAAGCGATTATTCCCGATGTCCACCACTTGTCTGGCCACCACTGTGGGACAGCGAGACAACTTTAAAACATTATTCTCGTTGTCCACCACTGGGGGACAGCGTCACAACTTTGTAAATTATTTCCATTCGCCACCACTGGTGGACAGCGACACGGATTTTTTAACATTCCCTATGGCCGCCGTTGGGGGACAATGGCACAACTCTTTTGATCCGATTCCCACTGGCCATCAATTTAAATTATTTTATCTAGAGACCATTTGGTTTTATGCTAAAATTACTTTTATCCAATTCTAATGCTTACGTAATAATAATGACATAATATTTATTTCCTTGTATAATATAGTTAATTTAATTAATTATAGGTTATTCATTAAAATTAAATTTTATTTTCTTGCTAATGCTTATTATTATTATCTATTGATACTATTCACTTCATCAAGATATTTACAAAAAGTATTGCTATGAGGGAAAGTACAGACGCCAGCAGATCAAGTTACTACAAACTGTAAAATTTTCTTATTTGATTTTGAACGAGTTACTTTCAACATTTTAAGGTTTAAAATCATTTGGATAAAGGAAACGGGCGAAACTGGGCTTGAACGTTACACAAATGAATTGTTTATCAATAATTTTTATTATTTTTTTTATTTTCAATCATTTATTACCAAGCCATTTTAATATGGGATAAATAAAATATTATTTAATCATAATGATACCGACTTTCGTTACTTTCACTTTTTAACAATGTTGCCAAATGAAATAAGGATCACTAATCGATAATAATCGATAAATCGAATTATTATAAAAATAGAAAACAAAATAATGAAAATGAATCAATCTTTCTTCTATAGATTAGGTTTCAAAAACTTTTAAAATGAGGACTTAATCATATTATCTATCATCATTTCTAAGAACGTCATAAAACGAATTGATCAACGAATCGATTTGACAGTCATTATACTTTTTTATTATACAGGAAACAACGTAAAACTCGTGTCAATGTGACATCAAACGTCAAACAAAAACCATCGCTTCGTTTGGCTTTGAACTTGCGATAGTGGATATTCTATTTTGTTTGTTGTTTTCGTGTGCTTTTGTCTACAATAAAGTCTAAATATTTCTTTAAATAGACCATAAGAGCACTGACAGCTTGTAAGAATAACTTATAAAGAAGCAGAAAGGATAGTTTTTGTTTATAATATTTAATTTTTATTCCTCCGTCGAGGAATAGGATAATAAAACTGTGATTATGATTGTAATGTTCTAGTCGATTTTAAAAATTGTAGCCTGTCAACCAGCTGTGGAAATTAAGTCGGTTAATTACCCACTTCAATAAAAAATAAGCAATCAAAGCTATATTATATAATACTAAGTAACGTAAATGCTCCTATTACCGCCAGTTTTAGCTGTCTTAGGATTCACTTTAAAAAAATAGATATAAGCTGTAATGTTAGGAAAGGTGTTATAATTTATAATTAATCTCAGCGAAGTATTCTTTGCAATTCAGTACTTAAATTCAATATTCAATAACACAATAGTTACTAAATAATTATTTAATCCAAAAGAGTAGTTGATTCTATTACCGACCCATAGAATGCGGCAAGATTCTATTACCGATTTTTCTGCTTCTTTTACCGACCGCTACGAAGTTGTCACTTCTTCTATACTATTAAATAAAATAAAAAATCGTTTTTAAGGTATTTATTATATAATAGCAATAGTTATGAGATCAACATTGTTACAATATGAAAATAATTATTTATTGCAACGCTTAGAGCACTTATTTTTTGTTATTTTAATTAATAAAAAATATAATCAGTCCCAGAAAACAGTCTTCAAACAATTAAATGCTTACTTTTTAATTACCTACATACTAATAAGATATTATGAATCAGTAACAAAAATATTTTTATTCGTAATACAATCACAAAATAATTTCTCTTGTCACGCAGAGTTGTCCTCGGTATGCCATAGGTTTTTGAAGCTTCATATAAGCTGGTCCCTTCATATATAGCTAGAAGCGCAGCTTCTAGTTGAGCAGAGGCGTACTGCTTGCGCTTCTGCGTTTCCATGATTCTATAAAAGAACACAATCTTTAAAAAGATATAGAATTTAATTCTTCGAAAGAAGCTTTAGAAAGTTACATGGCCCCCATTCCGTCCCGCCATTTTTATTTGATTTGAAATCATATAAAATATAGCCAATGCCATGAAGCCATGAATGAAACTGGATAGCAAATATTATTTATGGCATGTGACAAAATCTCTCAAAACGTCACGTATGCAAGAAATGAGCCAATTTGTTCAAAAATATACCTACATTTTTTTTTTTTGTGTACTGTAATATTACCAAATATATCGTCACAGCTGTGAGTCGGTAATAGAATCAAGTAAGAAGGTTACAATATTCTATTAGCGACCAATAAAATTAATAATAAACAGATAAAATATCCGCTTTATGGTATACTGTTAAATTCGATCTCATTGCTATATTATTGCTTATAATGTCAGTTAGTCTTTAATTCAGATAATACAGGTTATTTACAGTATAATATCATTATAATAATAGAGATATTGTATAACTTTGAATCGAGTTTTACACAAAAACTTTAAGAAATAGCTTTGTCGTTAATAGATCTAACGAAGTAAAATAATTTTAAGAATTGAATAAACAAAAATTAAAATCAAATGAGGTAGTTTATAATAGATATTATTTTAAAATACTAAATGTTCTCAAAATTTTAACAACGCCATGGGTCGTTATTAGAATCAAGTTTTGAAATTTGGATTCTATTACCGCCTTAAATTAAAACATGATTTTATAACATTAAAACCAATAAAAAGTATTATATTAAGAGTTAGTTTAGAAAACGAATATATACGTTACAGTTGTAATGTGATTGTAAGAAGACAAATCCATTTTTAGGGTGTTATTTTCCTTAAGTAATATTTAGGTGTACTTACGTGGCTGGAGACGTGACACTATGAAAAGTGCGTCCGCTTCGGGCGCGTCCCACTCAAAGTCAAATTATTTCTTTCACTGGCTATTTAAACACACAAACTTTACTCTTTTTGTTGTCCAACAAAAATACGTAACTAATTTTTAAGGTATGACTTTTCTGGAACCCTATATTATGTCTAATATGAGTGATTTAAAAATTAGATCGTTAATAGAGTACACATTTTAGGGGGTCGTTAATAGGAGCTTTTACGTTAGTAGGATCATTTTTTAATACTTGAGTGAAACATTTAATAAAAGTTGATTCAAGAATATGACTATTATTTACCTACCATATAATTTATAAATAGTTAAATTAGTCTTACCCTTAGCCCTGCTAAAAATCAAATCCGTAAGTATATTAAGCTATCCCTTACCGGTCTCTAGATTAAACAATTTAAATTGATGGCCAGTGGGAATCGGATCAAAAGAGTTGTGCCATTGTCCTCCAACGGCGGCCATAGGGAATGTTAAAAAATCCGTGTCGCTGTCCACCAGTGGTGGCGAATGGAAATAATTTACAAAGTTGTGACGCTGTCCCCCAGTGGTGGACAACGAGAATAATGTTTTACAGTTGTCTCGCTGTCCCCCAGTGGTGGCCAGACAAGTGGTGGACATCGGGAATAATCGCGAGAAAGAGATCAATCGACGAATCCGACTCAGCTAGGCAGCGTTCGGAAAACTGCGCGGTATCTTTTCGTCCAACATACCACAGTGTCTCAAGACGAAAGCCTATGATCAGTGCGTGTTACCAGTGATCGCCGAAACGTGGTCGCTTACAATGGGCCTCATCAGAAGACTTAAAGTTACCCAAAGAGTATTGGAAAGGGCTATGCTCGGAGTTTCCTTGCGTGATCACATCAAAAATGAAGATATTCTCAGGAGATCCAAGGTTACCGACATAGCTCGAGGAATCGCCAAACTTAAGTGGCAATGGGCAGAGCACATTGTACGCAGAACAGATGGTCGATGGGGACGAAAGGTTCTGGAGTGGCGACCACGTACCGGAAGACGCAGCGTTGGAAAGCCTCCAACAAGGTGGACCGATGACCTAGTCAGGGTCGCGGGAATCCGATGGATGCGTGACGCACAGGACAGGTCTTTGTGGCCACGCTTGGGGGATGCCTATGTCCAACAGTGGACGTCTTTTGGCTGATATGACGATGATGACTACCTACTTTTAGTACTAAAGTTTGTCGGATTGATTTTGTAACCAATTGGTAAGATATTTACCCAGAGATTACACATGAACCAGGTTCATATGTTCTAAATTTCTAATATTACTATCGGTGGCAATAAAGTTACCACCGAAACCACCGATATTGCACCACCGAAATTAGAAACATGAAGAAAAAATTAAATAAAAACAAAACTATTTTTGCTTCCGTCACTTGTGTTGTATGATGGCTAATGGTACCCAATAACAGATAATATTCTATAAAACCGTAACGTAAAAAACAACATTCATTATTTATTTATTTATTTTACAATTTATGTACACACAAATATACTGAAGAGGATAATAATAATAGAATACTTTGTACAAAGGTACTGCTTATTTCAAATAGAAATTTCTTCCAGCAGACCAGTGAAAGGAGAAATTACAAGAGATGTAGACAGTAGTGTGCAGAGATGAGTAAAGAAGAGTTAGTGAAATCTTAAATTAAACCAATAAATACTTACTTAACTTATACTAAAAACAAATACATAATAATATATGTATATATATATATGATTATCACGCAAGAGAGGAAAGATAGTGCTCTTTTACTTTAGTCTTAAAGAGTGAGATCGTTTTCAAATCACGAATGCTAGGTGGAAGTGAGTTCCACAATCTTACTGCGTGGACAGAGAAAGAGTAGGAATAGTAGCTGGATCATTCGTACAGTACCTAACCCATCGAAATTGCATAAGTTCCTATTCCCTCTCAGAAAAAAAGTACTTATGTAATGGAGTGAAAACTCGGCAGGATGCGATATGTCACTACTATGAGAACGCAAGAGCACGTCTTGGCCTGCGTGTACGTAAGGAGATAGTTCGTTAAAATAGACTTGTTTACGTTATAGATCGATTTCAACAAAATACACCGAAATTGCACTTTTGGCGTGGACGTTTCTTATCACAATGGTCCTGATGTCTGCATGATCGGAAAAGTAACAGAAGTAATAAATATGGTTACATACTTTGTGTATTGGCCAGTATAATAATGTTTAATTGAAGTACTAAAATTGCCATCACAACTATTTAAAGAGGTAAATGCGCTTAAAAATTAATCACGGACATACCACCGTTATTGAGAAAAAGATATTTTTTTAAATTTATATCTAAGAGAAATATATTTATACTACTGCCTTCATATGAGCTAGTTTTCTTATTACACGAAAAACAAATAGAATGGTCACAGATAAATATTTTACATAGTGATTTCACGCGTAGAACCTCTAAAAACACCCATATAGATAAATACTTTGAATTAAAAACCAGTGAGAAACCACCTTATATATGTGATGAAGTACCGCCAATACTTACAGCAGAAGTACAAAATACCAAACGAGCTGGTACGGGGCATGGCGGGACGACTGACTCCAATTCTAAGCAAAATATATAACGGCATACTCAAAACAGGCGCCATACCAAGTCAATAGGGAGAGTCCCACATCATTTTCCTGCATAGAAAAGGGCCTAGAGAAGTCATCAATAACTATAGACCAATTAGTCTGATTTCATATGTCTACAAGGTGTTTGCTAAAGTAATTCTAGAAAGAATCACAAAAAGGCTTCAGAAAAAACTATAGCACCATTGACCAAATTCTCACAATCAAACAAATACTGGAAAAAGCAATGAATACCAGTAACCCATTTACATAGCTTTTATTGATTATTCCAAAGCGTTGATAGCCTAAACCATAATTGCATTTAGCCATATTTGCATTTTGCACCTTAAAAGAGCAAGGAGTGGGCAATGCCTACATATAAATACTCTAGAACGTCTACAGTATAAACAAGAGCCGCATAAAACTGAAATCGAAAGGGGACCTTTTCCCATTAACAAAGGTGTTAGACAAGGTAATCCTCTGTCCTCCAAACTATTCACAGCTGTGCTGGAAAATATTTTCAGAAGACTTAACTGGGATGAATATGGCCTCAATATCAGAGGCAGCCTCTTGAACCATCTGAGGTTTGCTGATCATCTCAATTTGCTGGAAGTAGACCCAGACAAACAACAAACAATTGTACAAACGCTAGCAAACCTCACTAAAAATCACTTTTAGCGATAAGACCGCCCATTGTGACACCCTATTAATTTTAAGTTTCATAAGTCATTGTTTTATTTTTGGTGTACAATAAAGAATTTATCTATCTATCTATGTAACGAAAGTAAGGAAGTAGGTCTAAAAATGAACGACATTGAGACAAAACTGATGACTAACTCTGAAGGGGTTGCCATAAAATTGGATGGAAAAACATTTGAATATGTGCAAGAGTATATCATCATCATCAGCCTTTTTAATGTTCCCACTGTTGGGACTCGGGCCTCCTCACTAGGAGAGAGAATGGCCTGTAAGCCACCACGCAGGCCCGGTGCGTGTTGGTAAATATCACATGTCTTCGAATTTTTGGTTTTAGGACATGCCGGTTTCCTTACGATGTTTTCCTTCACCGTGATGAACTAAAATAACACAAAGTAATGCGCCTAGTTGGGTTCGAAGCCGCGACCTACAACTCATAAGTCGGGGCCGTTACCACTCGGCCACCACTGCTTATGTGGAGAGTAGACAAGAGTATGTATTCTTGGGCCCTAAAGAGCAAACGACTAAGGAAATTAACAAAAGAATAACCTGCGATTGGAAACCATACTGGTCTCTGAAAGAAATAATGAAAAATAAAGAGCTGAGCATTGCTATCAAGAAAAAATCTTTTAACACCTGCATACTTCTTTGTATTAGATATGGCTATGAGACATGGTTTCTCAACCAAGACCATCGCGAGAAACTTGCAAAATGCCAACGAGCGATGGAGAGAAGTACGTTAGGAATAAAACTCAGGGATAAAATTAGTAATGCGGAAATATGGAAAAGAACTAAAGATTCAGACATCCTGACCAGAATTGACCATCTAAAATGGGGCTGGATGGGTCACATGATTCGCTGCACGGCTAACAAATGGAGCAAGCAAGTGACCCTATGGTACGTAAGAGATGGTGTCAGAAAACAGGATTGCCCAACAAGACGATGGGAAGACGATATCCGCCTGACCTTGGGTCCGTATTGGACAAGGGTGACAATGGACTGAGTCCAGTGGAGGCAGTTGAAGGAAGCCTATGCTAAAAGGCACACCGAACGGAGGGGCATTCTATAACAGCTACACAAAAAATATTGTATCCCAAAGTTTGGAAATAAATGGCTATTTTATTATTACTATTTATTACATTATCGGAGCCTCTCTCTAGTGCTGCTATCTTTGATAATAAGATAGTGTTCAAAGCTTTACTTGTATTAGGTTACGATGCGGCTGTCATAGCCTGTCTCTGACCAAAAGCCAACATTAAAAATTATAGAAACTGAAAAGAAAAAGAAAAAGTTTTTAAGCGATTCAATTATATGGCATCAGCAGCATCGGATAGAAATCAGAAGAGCTTTCTCCGCTGCACACAGGCCATTCGGAACCGACCATCTACAGTGAGATGTAAATTGTTGGAGGAACACCACTTACCACCGCCCGACTTCGTTCAACCCCTGGAACATCTGCCACCCGGAAGCGATCTGCAGTGGCCTATGTGGAAAGCTATCAATAGGTTGCGCACCCAAGTAGGCCGTTGCAAACATATTCTAGCAAAACGGGGTATTATAGACCCTTCCGATACCCATTGCGAGTGCGGTGCTCCTGACCAAACAAAAGCACACTTATTAGAGTGCCCAAAGTATCCTAACATCTGTACAGACGCCACTGATGCCGCTACTCGTATAAACGTGGCAACATACTGGGCCCAAAACTTTGAGGAAACAGAAAACCGTTGATTCGAGAAGAAGAAAAAGACTATGGCACTGAAATAATTCCATAATTTGGTCACATATAGAATGCATGAAAACAAAAGAAGAAAAAAAAGATTAAATAAATAAATAATAAATAAATTGTCTGGTCAACAGTCGGAAATTTCTCACCATAAAAAATAACTAGACATATTTCGCCGCCGGGATTTCGATCCCGATTTCTGGCCACCGTAGACGCGGGTTTACGGACGGCGAGCAATGAGTAGCTGTCCGGCCGTCCGGTAACTATCCGGACCGAGTCCAAGTCGTCGACGGCGCGCGTTCCCACGCACCTCAAAGAGTTGTCAGCAACAGCAGGGGCCCAGCTGGGTCGAAACCTATTGGGGCCAGGGTTAGCTCCGAAAGCTCAGCCCCCGGTACGATAGGCAAGGAAGGAACTGGAGTGGGTTTTTAGTCAGTAAAAGTTTGACACTATCCCCCGCTCCACCCAAGAGTGGGGAATGTCATTAACCTTTCAGATACTATCAATTTGAGACACAATAGTAAGACAATAGATGCGCGAACCGCTTGGGGTCTTTTTTGGGGTGTTGCGTTTGCTTGGTGTTTAATGAATTAGATGATTTTCCCACCGAAAAAAAAACCTAGACATTTATTTAGATGACAAACTATCTTATCTCAGAGCTTACATCTCTCAACGATATTTCACATAAAACAATAACTCGTGTCCTTCATAAAGTGCGTAAGTCTATCTATAACTCTGTGGCAAAGTCACATCTAGAGTATTTGATAGAAATCTGAGATTGTACTGTCAAACCAAAACTCAAAACTATTCAAACCTCCCAAAATAAAGTCATTACGATATTGTTGAACTATAATCATCTTTCAAGTACAGAAAACATTACGATGAAATAAAAACTTTACGCATACATAACATGCATCTCGTAGTAAAAAAGATTTTATGAGGCAAAATATACACTAAATTAAAATTCACCAAAATAAAATACCATCTTAGCCTGAGGAATATCAGCAACATTAAACTATGGAAACCCAGAACAAAGACTTTTGGCAAATACTTTATATTGTGTGAAGGTGCAAAACTCTTTAAAGACCAGCCTAGAAAATATCAGAATAGGTATGTTAAAAAGTTATATTTTAGATAGTAATAGATTTAACACTCCAGTAGGCGCGCCTATACTTGGGACGAAAGTTCGCGCGCTCTCTACATACGTAGAATACTTTTAATGTAAGATTTATAAGTAAAAGTTCCCGATTTTCCAAGTCCGACCCTGTGCTATTTCCTTCTTGCTCTGTATTCGTACTATGTGAGAATTCTTGCAAGCAGCCTTTTTCTTCTGATTGCACATCATCAGTGTCACTTTCAATTATATCTTTGTCGTTAGTGCTTTCATCTTCCAACAAGTCAAGTCCAGTCAAAAGTTTTTTTTTTCACATAGGCCTACATGGGCACTTATATAACGTCAGAAGCTAGTGCACGGTTCGAAATTGGTCGTTTCCTATGGAGAAGAACCGGCAAGAAACTCCATGTTTACTGTTTTTTAAAAAAATGGTTGTACTTACAATATTTCCATATAACAGTATTAAAAGGTATTATTTAAGAACAGTGTAAACCGGTCTATATTGTACTCAAAAGCACAATAAAAATAATCATTTAAAAAAATTGAGTCAAAATATGAAGTAATCTAAGAATTCGTGGAGTCTAGGTACAGTGTTCTTCCATTTACATAATAAAAAGAGGCTATATAAAAAAAAGCTAGAAAAAATAATAATAATTACAACTGTCAGTAAATGAGACGTTAACAACCAAAAAAAAAGAAAAACTAACGAATTTAATGTGGTTGGAGTCAGATAATATAAAAAAAAAAATTGCAAAAGCAATGTGTTAGAGAGAAAAAAAAAAAAAAAAGTATGTAACCATCGATAAATTCTACTATCTGTTCTGTATGTCCATTGATCTGAGAAAAATCGTCGTCCGGTTTTGCACTAACCTTAAACTTTATAATATACATAGGTACATACATAGTAATAGCCAAAATAAGGTAACGGTACAATTCACAAACATCGACCGCAACGCACAATAAAAATATTACGTGAGTGGTCGCGGGCTCTACTATGGTAGAAATGCACTTTTCGAGCGAAATTAACCATGATTTCGTCTGTATTCGTCGCCGTAAGGATACTAATTATGTTCTTTACCTAGTTGTATAGGAATAATACCATGAGTGTGTGCGTGAACGATCTGTGATTTATGCTCGGATTTTAAAAAAATGTATGTGTGCCGTGCCCTCGTGGGGGTGATCGGCGGCGGAGAGCTCTCGCGCCGGGCCTTGGTTGAGGCCATGGTCCTGAGTGAGGAGGAGTGGCAGGCTGTCGCCGACTTCTGCGAAGCAGTAAGGCTCGCTGAGGAGGAGGCCGACCGCATCAGGCAAAGGCGATCTCGCCGCCGCCGGAATTCCGGTCCCGATTTCCAGCCACCGTAGGCGCGGGCTTGCGGACAGTGGGTAGCTCGCTGTCCGGCCGTCCGGTAACTGTCCGGACCAAGCCCAAGTCGTCGACGGCGCGCACTGTTCCCGCGCGCCTCAAG
This sequence comes from Mythimna ferrago, assembly GCA_910589285.2. NCBI lineage: Eukaryota > Metazoa > Arthropoda > Insecta > Lepidoptera > Noctuidae > Mythimna > Mythimna ferrago. The sequence continues at coordinate 11,793,296 of OU342700.1, forward strand.
GAGTTGTCAGCAACAGCAGGGGCCCAGCCGGGTCGAAGCCTACTGGGGCCAGGGTTATCCGAAAGGGAACTCGAGCCCCGGTACATATGAAGGCTTGAAGGAACGGGGTAGGTTTTTTAGCCAGTCAGAATCTGACACTATCTCCCACTCCGCCCAAGAGCGGGGGTTGTCATTGGACGATTTTTCCCACCGAAAAAAAAAAACATGACAACTTGTCCTACGTTCAAAAATGCTTTTTTTTAATTCTTAAAGAGGTAGGTAGGTATTATTAACATATTATACGTAATCTCATTAACTTTAAACTGGAATATCTTTAAAATAAAGATTCTTTTAATAGTAATGTCTGAGAAAAAATTGTTTAGAAATTTAATCTGTATATTTTTCATCAGTTGGCGCTAAAAAATATGTCAGCAAAATTTTATTTGGGACTCCGCCATGATCCTTTGTAATCAGATTAAATTAATCAAGCGAACCTTGTTCTTAGTGAGAAATACATTCTTCAAATCTTATTTATTAAGTTGTTGTAAAGAAACAAGTATTCTTAACACATACCTACGTCACATAACAACTAGTATAATTCATTGAAAGTGGTTTAAATTCGAGTTGACAAAATTCTTATTATTAACCCATTAAAGGTCACTGTACTCGATTGAGTGCAGCCATTTCTCTAAGTGTAAATTACACATTTTGTAAAGTTTGTGTGGTTTACCTTGTTATTTTACTACATCATAACACTGTTCAAGTATATTGATAAATATTACTCAGGTAGGTAACTTTTTTGATAAAAAGTGTCAGTTGAAGTTGTGTCATCGAAACACTGGGGAGGTAAGTTCTTTGTTAGCAACCAGAAAATACCGATGATTTTAAAATTACTTGCTTCGCGCGCATTTGGTAATAAAAATATTTATTTAGCGATGTAAAAAAGAAAAATGTGTTTATTAGAGACTATCTCATTTTCAAGTTGCTTAGTTATAAAATCAGAAGTTAGATCACGTGGCCAATAAAGAAATATCGTAACTTATTTTTTTGTTTACTTTTAATAGCAAAATACTGTTGTTACACTCAAAATAAATGAAATTAGAATAATGCCTAATAATTGTATTCTCATTTAAAAATTAATAACCCACCATTTTGTATTTATTAGTATCGGAAGTAAAATGGTTATGATATAGTAAACCGACGTTCAACAAAAAATGAAATTAACAAATAATAATAACAAAATTCACAATATAGGAAGTACTCACCCCACGAGAAGCAATGCGCAAACCCGACGAGCAGTGCTAACAGCACCAAAACACGCGTGCTGTACATCTTTTTCAGACTAGGTTGTTTCAGCAGATGAGACGTGCACTCTCGATGACAGCCCGAAGGATATTAAAGCAAAGGGTTGCTAGTGCCATGTTTTTATTTCCTATTGGAACCGCGTTTCTTTGATAAACAAGCTCGCATAGGTTTGTCCTGATAACAATTTGGTTTTTACCACACCACTATCTTATCGCTGGTTTCCTGTAAAATAATATTACTTTATTTTTCAGCCATGTGTTTACCATCTAGGTCGGTTTTGCCCACGTGACTGTGTAGGAAGTTCTCAATTAATTGTATTTATTTATGTTTACCTGAGAATAACGTCGTTTACAGATCGATTTAAAAAAGCCACCGTAGGCGCGAGCTTGCGAACACCGAGGAATGAGAAGCTTGCCGTTCGATCGTTAGGTAACTGTCAATATTGTTCCACGTGCGCCTCAAGGAGTTGTCAGCAAAGACAAGTCTATTGGAGCCACGGGTACTGTGAAAGTGAAACCCAGCGTCCTGTGATGAAGGCAAGGAAAGAACAATTCTCACCCCGCCCAAGGACGGGAGATGTCATCGAATGATTTTTCTACCTAAACAAAACTTGACAACTACTGAATTGCAGACCAGAACCATTATATTAACTCAATTACATACAATTTTTGTGGTCAATGCACCATGATGCTAATGTATATGTGTGCTGTGTGTGTAAATGTGTATCGAGCTGAAGACGCCAAGATGTCAGTAGGTCTCTTCTTAGCGCTGCCGGTGTTGCAGGCTTGTGGAACGAATGTATCTCGCTCTTGTTGCTGACGCTGTAATGCTGTTGCTGGCGCGTGAGATATACCTACTGTCATAATTGTCTAGTCAATGTCTAGGGTCATGTCGTCAGTATAGCATAAGTTATTTATCACCGCTCCCTACTGCGGTACACCCCTCTCCCAATCATCCAAGATGATGCACATCATGTATTCTGTGTAGGTAGGTGTTAATCTATACATATAATAAAACAGTAATGAAAGAAAAACTGCACATTAAGAATTTTAGAGAAAAAATAAGTGGCTTTTGTTAGAAAAACGTAACTAATGACAAAAATGACTTTTTAGATTTTTTGTCTGTTTGTCTGTGTGTATGGTACGGCTTCACGCCAAAACTACTGGATAGATTGAATTGAAATTCAGCAAAAATGTTCTTTGTAAACCAAGGAAGGCTTAAGGGTACATATTATCACGCTATAAGTTATGGGAGGTAAGCAATATTGATTTCGAAAGGTTTTTGTTCGTAATTGAATGCACAAAATGACATCATGTTATTTAGTTAATAAAAAAATAACTCTGGAAACATAATAATCACGCTATTTTTATGAAGGAGCGTTGCAGTAATTATATTATCGATAAGGAGCTAATCAGTCAATTATGTCTATTTTGAACGAAAATCATCGAAGACCGTAGCACAGTGACTTGCATGTAACACGAAGGGTGTTCGAATTCCATATGGGTTTTTTAGAAGGAGGTTTTTTTTTTTTACAGTAAATAAGATTTTTTTTACATATTTTTGCACGCTTAATTTTTTTTTATGTTCACAATAAAATGCGTAAAATGAAACCCAACGGTAGGAGACTAGGCTCGGGCAAAGGTTCGACCCCAGATACAACAAACAGTCTGTGCCTCCTGTTACGGGTAAGTTGATTGAAATTTAAATGTCGAAATAGTTTGTCGTGTTGTTTAGAAACAACTGTTTTGGCGTAAAATAATGATCTTACACAGACTTGTTCATTGTTTCTTCTCACCCTCACCTCTAAGAAATAGTGCTCTAACCTGATTTCAAAAATACAAAAAATAAAAACAAATAAAGAAAGTAGTCTCTTGGTGTTGTCCGACCAATTACCAGTCTCATCCACATCTCCTCACAATCCTCAGTCCACACTCAGAAATTGTACTTAAAACCGACCATACACTTGATAAGTGCTCAACGTTGATCAGTCTCGAGTAACACCTCGAAAACCCGAATTCTCGCTTCCGGTCCTAGTATAGGCCATGGTATAGAACAAGAATCCAATACAGACAGCAGTCATCACCTCCTTCCACTAAACAATGATGCGAGCGAAAAAAGTGGCAGAAAGCGTAAGGGAGTATCAATTGTCACGCCTCGACCTCTGATAAATCATCACCATCATCATCACCAGCCTTTTTAATGTTCCCACTCTTGGGACTCAAGCCTCCTATCTAGGAGAGGGAATGGGCCGTAATCCACCACGTGGGCCCAGTGCGGGTTGCTGAATGTCACATGTCTTCGAATTTTTGGTTCTAGGACATGCCGGTTTCCTCACGATGCTTTCCTTCACCGTTTTGAGAGCAGTGGTGATGAAATAAATTACACAAAGTAATGCGCCTGGCTAGGTTCGATCTCGTGACCTACAACTCGTAAATCGGGGCCGTTACCACTCAGCCACCACTGCTCTCACTGATAAATGATATTTATTTTTGCAATTAGGTTTTAAAAAAACACTTTTTCATTACTCATACTCTGAAAGTAGGTCTGAAGTTGCCTGAGGAGCGGGCTGAAAGTGATACTTTTCATCCCTAGGGAGTTTTACTTTACAACTGACAGCTGACAAATTATTAAAAAAAACTAGTTCTATCTTCACATTTACTACCCACTAGTGAGGGTGCGCACGGACGTTTTTTTTTTGCGATATAATTTTCTTTAAAATTGTTTACCAATAATAAATAACTAGATGGATACGAAATGTAGCGGCTGTGACGATGTGATTAAAGATGATTTACATATGCAGTGTTCATTAGACAAATGTAAAAAAATATATCACTCGAAGTGTCTAGCCTTAACAGAGGCTCAGTTCAAGGCATTCACTCAGGATTTCATGAACAGATGGATATGTCCGGAATGTGTATGCACTACTCCAAAGACGGGAAACAATGCTGAAACACCAATCCGAGGAAACACCATGATGTACGAAACTTTTTCACCAAGTTATGTAAACACTGAGCGCGGGTCGGGACGTCGCAATGCAAAGGAACGCACTGTTATTGATAACGGGAACCAAATGCTTGATGAACTACGGGAGTTTCGTTTAGAGGTTAAAACTCGTCTGGAGGAGCAAATGAAGGAGTTCATTCTACTGCGGAACCAATTAATTAACACGGAAACAGAACTAAAATGTGTCAAAAGTATATTGAAAGTAGTTCAAGAAAAAGCTAATAAAGTAAATATTTTAGAAAATAGAATTAAAGATTTATTAGGAAAAAATGAACAATTACAATCCATGTTTAGTTCTAGAAATAACAGGGAGAAGAGTGAGACTGACCGGAACCAAAATACACCGGTGATGTCATTTGCAAAAGTAGTGAAACAAAATCAATCGGAGGTAATTAGAAATTTGCCAGCGAAAGAATGTGTGGCCATGAAATCCGCTAACATAGTGATGACTGGAGAAACATCTAATACAAGCAATGCGAGAATTTTTAATGAATCAATTTATATTAAGGAAAAAGAAAATGAGGATCCAGACAGGGAAGAAAAGTGGACAGTAGTTAATAGGAAAAAAAACAGATATCCTAATAGCGAAGTAAGAAAAGGAGGAAGTAAGGATCCAACTGACATTCAGGGAAGTGAGAAATATAAATATCTTCATGTGTGGTGGTTGCAGAAAGAAACAACTTTGGAAAATTTAGAAAAACACGTGAAAAGGCTATACGGAGAAAAATCAGTACAGGTTAAAATAGAGAAAATCAGACACAAGACGGAAAGAGACTATGCTTCCTTCATTATAGGAGTCCCGGAGAGCAAGTGTGATCAATTGTGTCAACCAGAAAGTTGGGCAGTAAATATTGAGTTTTGTGAATGGGTGTGGTTTCGGAGACCAACAAATAAATCAAAATCCCCGGAGTAAATTAGTGGAGATAGTTTATCAAAACGTGAGGGGTCTCCGAACTAAATTAGAAGAGTTTTATGAAGGAGTTGTGTCTTCCAATGCAAACTTGTTTGCTATAACAGAAACAGGATGCAATGCTTCTATTCATGACGCGGAATTAATTCCGCCTGGATACTCGATTATTAGATGTGACCGGGCAGATGGGCGTAAACACGGAGGCGCTTGTCTCGTGGCCACACCGCGGTTCGAGTTGCGTCGAGTGTCGCCATCTAGGGAAGTCAACATCGATGATCAGGTGTTTGAACTGGTTTGTGCATTAGTGTACCAATGAAATAGACTATTGTTTTTGTTGTGTGTGGTTTATATCCCTCCTAACAGTAAAGAAAGTGAATATATGATATTGAACAGTTGTGTAAACGTTATAAAGATGCTATTGTAATTGGGGACTTCAACTTGCATTCTTGTCCTATAAACGTTCGAAATTATTTTCAATGTTTTCAAGCTCATTGTGGATTCACTCAGAGTAATGAAGTAGGTAATTGTAACGGTCGACAGTTGGATCTAGTGTTAAGTGCATTTGAAAAGGATGGGAGTGTGAGTGTGCGCGCGGCGGAGGCGCCGCTCGTACCGGTCGACGCCTATCACCCGCCGCTCGACGTGACGGTGAGTATGCAAGTGCGCCAGCGCCTGCGCGCGAGTTCGTCGGCACCGACGACTGCGGATACACATGAACCTACAGGTTGGAATTTCAATAAAGCCAATTTTTCGTTATTGTATTCATCAATTGCGGCCATAGATTGGACTCCAATATATAAGTTAGATTTGCAAGCGAGTTTAAATTATTTCTATGATCATATTAATTCAATTTTGAATGACTGCGTTCCCAGAAAAAGGCGAAGTCGTGTAAGCTCAGGGTACCATTACCCTGAGTGGTACACTGTTGAATTAATTCGCGACATTAAAGCAAAAGCTATCTTACATAAACAGTACAAAGCAAGTGGGACGAGGACTGATTACGAAGCGTTTTCACAGTGTAGAATCAAAGTTAAAAAGTCAATATCCTTCGCACGAGAACAATATGCGCACCGTGTCCAAAGTCAAATGCTGGAAGACCATAAGTCGTTCTGGAATTATGCAAAATCTAGGAAAGGTAGTAGAAGTCCACGAAAGATTTTAAAGAATGGCGAGGAGTTAACTGATGAACAGTGTGTACAGGAATTTGCCGAGTACTTTTATTCAGTTTATGATACAGAGCAGGCCGCGTTGAATGTGAGTGCGGCTATGATCGAAGCAGGGGGAGACAATGGAGCGGCGCGGGTTCATCTTGATCACTTACAGCTGTCTGATGTATGTTGCGCACTTCAACAGCTCAAACCGAAAAAGTCTTCTGGCCCGGACGGCATTCCACCCTACATCTTAAAAGATTGTCGGTCGGCGCTAGCCAAACCGCTTCAATACATTTATAACAAATGTTTGGAAGAGGCGGTGTTTCCGGAAAAGTGGAAGGTTACCCGCGTCGTTCCAGTACCAAAGGGAGGTTCAGGGACGACGGTGGATGGCTACAGGCCGGTAGCGGTGCTGTCGACTCCGGCAAAGGTTTTTGAAGCTGCTATTCATAAGAGCATATTTCAGCAGGTCAGTAGTCAGCTTTCGGACGCTCAGCATGGATTTCGACCGGCAAGAAGCACTACTAGCAATCTCCTCAGTCACATGGCTCACCTTATGCCGTCAGTGGATAGTGGGGGGCAAATTGATGTTGTTTACTTCGATTTTAAAAAAGCATTTGATCTAGTAAATAATGATGTCTTGCTTAAAAAGTTAGCAGCAGCGGGTTTCACCCCACATCTGCTAAGGTTTTTTGCAAGTTACTTGGGTAATAGACAGCAATACGTAGAATATGAGGGACATAAGTCAGAGCCATATTTTACCAGGTCGGGGGTGAGTCAAGGCAGTAACCTTGGACCTTTGGAGTTCATTCTGATGATAAATGATCTGCCAAAAGTGGTCAAGAATGCCAAATGCTTACTGTTTGCTGATGACTTGAAGCTATCGCTCGAGATAAATGAGTTGGCTGACTGTGAGAGGCTTCAACGAGATATAGACGCAGTTGTGGCCTGGAGCAAGGAGAACCTCTTACAGTTCAACGTCTCCAAATGTGTCACGATCACTTTTTCTCGCGGGCGTTCTCCTATCCTGTATAATTACAACTTGGACGGGGTATTAATTGCTAGGGCTGAGGAAGTTAAGGATTTGGGAGTCAATTTCAACACTGGGTTAACGTTTCGAGATCACGTCGTGAGTTGCTGTAGGAAGGCTTACCGTAATTTAGGTTTCATGCTCCGTATGGTGCGTGATTTTACAAACATAAAAGCGGTTATTGCTTTGTATAATGCATTAGTCAGAAGTCAGTTAGAATCTAACGCAGTCATTTGGGCCCCATATGAATCTAAATATAGGCTCATGCTGGAGAGAGTACAAAACAAGTTTGTCAGATACTTGTACTTGCGCTTGTATGGTGTTTATCCATTTTACCCATTGACGTACCCAACTTTATTTATTTTGGGTATGGTTGGATTTCACGAATTGAGGGTCAGGAGAGATCTCGCACTCATCTCGTACATATTCAAAGTACTTAGAGGAAAGGTACACAATGCGGACGTATTAGGGCAGGTGGGTTTATGTGTTCCGGACCGGTACGTGTGGCGACGACGACAGCCACGGCTGTTGGCGGAGCCGCGCGCTCGAACCAATCTGTTACGGGAGGCGCCTCTGACGCGGGCGCTCCGCGCTCTCAACCTCATAGCTACTGACACGGACATATTCTGTTGTTCTCTGAGTGAATTTACAATTAATGCCTTATTTGTAATAAGTTATAAACTCTATCGCATTAGGTCACCCTGCACCTGTAATGATAGTTGTATGTTGGAAAATAAATAAATAAATAAATTTCTATTGAACCATGTTCCAATTTTCCATACAGCCTGTCAATAACTTAACACAGCGCGATATAAAATTTAAATAACTTAAAGACAAGTAATAATTAAATAATGTTATATTTTAAGTGATTTATTTGTTAAATGATAAATGATATTTATTTTGTAAATAGGTTTAAAAAACACTTTTACACGTCAATTTTTTTTTCAAATATTTCTTTCAAATACTTTATTTTTAAAAGATTACAATTAATTTCTAATTTTTCATTAATGAGGCTGAATAGCTGGACGGTCGCAGAAAAAAAAAATGGCGGGAAAGTGGCAATCAGTCGTTGGTTTTTTCGAGTTTTGTTTACATTTCCGTAAAACAGAGAATTGTATTAACACGTCATGTTTATTAGATTAAAATAGTGAATAACGCCTAATTTCATAAGAAAAGAGGCTAAAGCAGTAGTGGAATACCTTTTACCGCCTAAATCGGAAGAAAGATACCTACTTAAAATCATAGGTACGACGACTCAGGTTTTACAAACTTTTTATTTTATTTTTAGTTTCCTCGTATTCGTAATGAAAAGCACAGTGTTTACCTCGGGGTGAAAGTAACCCATTTAACCCCTCGAATTAGCGACCTCGCTTCGCTCGGCCGCCAACTCCTTCTCGGGACGAAATGAGTTACTTTCACCCCTAGTGTAACAATGTACTATTACACGTCAAAAAAAAATTTTTTTTCGTCAGCGTTAGCTAGATGAGGCCGGTGTTTTCTAGCTGACTACCCTGAGAAGAAACACCGAAACAAACTCAGAGGTCAAAGTCTCTTTTAAGGTCCATACAGTAAATATGTAATGGTCAAATCACATGATAACCATGCAGATTAGTCTGAGATGGTCTTTTGAAGAAAGAACCATACAGATTTGAGTGGACGCGTCAACATTTGTCAGTATTCGCAAAGCTCAACTTAGGACTACTAAGGAGCTCAACGACTTGACGAACAATACCACGGGAAGGACATTTGGGTAGGCTGCGGAAAATACTCACTGCAAGAGACCTTATGAGACATTAGGATTCGCAGTGCGATTCCTGAGTATTGTAGGGGCGGGTTTGTAGATGGTGAACAATTATTAGTTTTCTGTCCGATAAGGACCGGCTTGAGTGGACTTAGAATTATATTCTACGCGCGCCTCAAAGAGATGTCAGCAAAAGCGACGAAGCCTGTTAAGGCCAATGGGTTTTATTTTTTTGGTTGAATGTCACAACTTTGCAAACTCTACCCGTGAAGATCGCGAATTCAAAGACTGCATTTGACCATCAATATGCGTCGGTTAGGAAAAAATATATTTTAAAGTTGAAGACTCTTGGTGGAGCAGTTCCCACTAAAGAAAAACATTCGTCTGATGTATGGAGACGTTAGTCAAATACCACACCAAAAAAAATTCTGGCTGAATGAACGGGTAATTTAAATACCCAAAAATGTTCATTGGTGGTGCAAATTGTCATGTGACTCATGACACCTGGTTTGTCTTCAAGTGATGATTGGAGGGGTTTGAGGATTTACTCTCCCTCGCGGTTTTAGTCACCTTGCTCACCGCTGTAGGTGATTGCTTTCCATTCCCTCTGGCCCCGAATCATAACCTGAACCAGAGCCAGATGTGAAAGCTCGTCGTCACCGATCGCCTCTACTAGGGTTTTGATTCTAAATTGACGACAGTACGACGGTGCTCCGCCCTTGCAAAGCAGACTTCCACCGTAAGGTTCACCGTATCCTCCGGGTGATCCGCACAATAGTGACACTCGGGCGTCACTTCCGCACGAATCCGGTGCAGGAACCTCCTTAACTTACCATGTCCGGTGAGGACCTGCGTGTTACGGAAGGTGAGGATGCCGTGAGATCCTTCCAGCTACGCCTCAAAGAGGCGACTTACTGCCATAATTATGGCGTGCCCAATATAGCACTTTAAATAGCACTTATTTACTGGTGCTTGGAATGTACTGTGTGTCAAGACGCTTTTATTGAAAAACAAATAATTTTAAAATCGTTGTACGATCTACGTTCATTGACATTATTTTTGCATGACAATGAGAATCAATATGTTCGCTTGTCACAACAAATTAGTACTTAAACTTAATGTGCAACTTACCAACACGCGGAACATACGTGCATGTGAGAATCTTTATGGTGTACGACCATTTAATGTACGGGTCAGAGTGTAGTTGCTGAACTGTACACTGTAATTGTTTGTGTGTTTGGTTATGTGTTAGGTAGCAGGTGTGACCAACATGTAAAACACTTCACATAGTACCAATCAAAGTTTATTTATAACTAGTATCGTACACCGTAAAGATGAATGATTCTCACATGCCCGTATGTTCCGCGTGTTGGTAAGTTGCACACTAAGTATAAGTAGTAGTTAATTTGTTGTGACAAGCGAACATATTGATTCGCATTGTCATGCAAAAATAAGGTCAATGTACGTAGACCGTACAATCGTACTTTGTTTTACCGTTGTATAAACTGGAAACCTAGATAAACTAACGTTATATAAACTTATGTCTTTTCCCGTGGAGTAAAGAACTATTTAGATCGCCAAGCGGCTACGACTCTTACAATAAAGTAATTCAGGTTTCTCACCACAAGCGTGATATTTTTTTGATAAGCAACTAAACCGATGCGACAACATTAGATATTGTTATCGTTTTGCGGTTTTATTTTCGACCTTCACACAACTATTGACCAGAACTTATGCCAAAACAAAAAGTATGAATATCTTTAGTTTTAAATGTGAAATTGAATTAAAATATTTGCTGCTATTTCTCATTAGCCAACCTGAGTTCTGTCATACTGTATGGATCAGAATGTTAGGCTGTGAATAAGACGGATGAAAAAAGATTCCATGTAGCGGAGATAAGAATGTCGAGGTGGATATGTGGTGTGACGACAATGCACAAAGTGAGAAATAAGTATATTAGAGAAAATTTTAAAGTGGCGCCAAGTGACTGAAAAGTAAAAAGGGGATCTTTTGTCTTGGTGCGGCCATGTCAATTTTACTGAAAGTATTATGAGTAGGTATACTTGTGAGAGGCCAAAGAAAATACGGATCAATTAGTTACATGAGAAGTGATAAAAGAAAAGGATATGATAGCGCGAAGGGTGATAAGACAGAATGCAAGAAAAAATTGTGTTGTGCCCAAATTAAACGGTACAAGGACAGGAAGATATCGACCTGATTACGAAATAATACAAATCACATCAGATATTTTTTTAGTATTGAATAGGGCCACAAAATACACCGCTGTGGAACACCAGATTCAATCCTAAAAGTTTCCGAAAGGACTTCATCCACCAGTGCCATATTCATAGAGTTGCTTCAATAAGTCAATTAAATGCTGTACAATACAATGTAGTAACTGGAGAAAAGTAGATTCTATGTAAGATATAGGAACACTTCTGCCGACTCCTATGGACCGGTGGACTGGCAGAAAATGCCTCTGCATATGACAAATTCCCTAGCATCTTCGTCACCGATTGCCACTTAATCTGCTTCCTCAAAAACTTATTAAAATAATCGAAATGCGCCTGATGATGTTATCATAGCATAACCTCGCACTGCGTTCGGCGGAAAACGCAAACGTGATGATTGCTATGTTTTTACTGTTCCGTGACTGCTGTGGGGATTATTACAACTTTCATGACTGAAATAAAAGAAATGTCGTGATGGCCTATTGGTTAACGCACCCCAAAGCGAAGGTTTATAACCGGGCAATTACCAAAGTAGATTAAATTCACATGTACTTTCAAAGTTTATCTAAAACATTATTGACACACCGTCAGAAATTCTGATCGTCAGTTGCCCAATTACTGGATTGTGGACTGATACTCAGTGGCTCCAAGTAAAATAAGGATGTTCAGCTGTACCCAATTATGCTAGAAGCCGACCCGAAGCTACTTGGGAAAAAGCTAGGGAGATGAAGTTGAGATGAGCAGGAACAGGATGCAAAGTTCGAAAAAAATATCACCGAGATTGCTGAAGTATGTAATCAGAGCAGTCGTGTTAAGAATTCTCTTGCTTTCCTGTCCAAACAGTACGTGGTAGTAGTATTTTTTTACTAGACACAATGACAAGATATCTTCACATTAGTCGTTAGGCGAGGCTTTCAAAAGGTGAGTCAATGACTTCCAAGCTGAGCACCGCTCGTGTCATAACCTACCTACGTATGCGACTCTGACTCACTCTTGACTGGTTTTTATATCAAGACAGCTATATGATATTGCTTCGAACGGAAATATTAAAAATAAGGAAATAAGTGTATGCGCAAACACAGGTGCACTCATTGATCCTCTACTCTCATAGTTCGATGGGACGGTAGACCGACGAGACCAGGGAGAGATCAGGTGCAGGACCAACGGGTTCACGTGCTTACTGAGGCACGAAGGGGTCACTCCGCTGACTTCCAAACTGTACACAGGTGCTGAGAGGTTCCTTACCAAACAAAACTTCATCGAAACCAGAACCTCACGTTCTTATTTTCCTTCATTGCCATTTAAAAATCTCCTTAAATAGGTAAATTGATACTAGTATTTTTTATGACTCTTATTTTATTATTTATTTACTAGCTTCTGCCAGTGGCTTCGCCTGCACATATGGAGGTTTCTCCATACAAATTTTGGACCCCCGTTTCATCCTCTTTATCATCATCTTCTTTCTGCCCTTGTCCCGTTTTATTTGGGGTCGGCTTAGATTTTTTCTGCCATTCTGTCCTGTCACTTGTCACGCTATTACTAACTTGCTTTTCTTTCACATCACTTCTCACACAATCGATCCATCTTTTCTTTGGCCTCCCTCTCCCACTCCATCCACCCATCCACATGTAAATTCATAACTCTTTTAGCAACATGCTTTTCATCTCTTCTCTTTACATGACCATACAACTGTTTACAATGTAAGACAGTAATGTTGATTGGAATCAGTCAGAAAAATTAGAACCTCTTGTTATTATACTCTACCGTAAATTACGCAAATTAATGCACCTGATTGGGTTTGAACCCACGAGCTACAACTAGCCGTTACCACTGGGCCACCACTGCTTGGCATGCGGATAATATAATTTTATTCTTATCAAGTACTTATTGACCTTGGAAATGAGGTAGGCACCAAAATTCAGGATTTTAGGGTTCCGTACCTCAACCGGAAAAATGGAACCCTTATCCTACGAAGGTTCCATTTTTCCATTTTGGGTTCACTTTGTTGTTCGTACCTCTGTCTGTCTGCCAAGATCCTTTATCTCCAGAACGCGTGGAGGTATTGAGGTAAAATTAAAACCATATTCTAGCCATAGCCTGCGATCCTTTGAAGCTGTGAAAAAATCAAATTTCCAAGTTAACGACAAAAAATACGACCGTTTATGTCGCAAAAAACGTGTATTTCGACAATCTTAAGGGAATCAAAATTCAAAGAATACTTCTCATTGACTCAGAATCCTGTTTGGCGTCAAAGCTAGGTCTCATAGGTAAAGCATAGGAAAAAACCTAAAAACTGTAAATTTGTAGTTATGTCACAAAAAACATCTTTTTTGCGACTCAAAAAAATCTTCTTAACTCGAATTGAACTGTTTTCATAGGTAAGTTTGTGCGGAACCCTCAGTGCATAATTCTAACTCGCAATTGCCTGGATTTTTTTTTATACCTAAACGGAATTCGTGATAAAATTCTTATCTCTACATTGCTGTGGTGCGGCTTGCACGCTCTAATTTTGACTGGCCTGTTAGTCTAGTGGTTAGTGGCCCTGACTGCTATGCCGGAGGTCGTGGGTTTGATTCCCACCCAGGACAAATGTTTGTGTGATGACCATGATTACTTGTTCTGTGTCTGGATGTAATTTATCTATAATATGTATGTATTTAGAAATATATAAGTATGTTTTTCAGTTGTCTAGTACTCATAATACAAGCTCTGCTTAGCTTGGGTCTAGACGGCGTTGTGTGATAGTTGTGGAAAAAACATGAACCCTATTTCTGTACCAATAGAGTTTACTTTGCCGTAACCTTGCCTAGGGTGAGAGGCCAGACCAACAGAGCTATAATCCGCAAGGCAGTTTTATGGCAAACATTAGGTATTAGTGATTTCACTACCCTGATCTCCCTGGAGAATTTTATTTCTTTATCTCCGGCTTGCCTTTATCAGCCGGCCTTAGTAAACACTGACGAGGAACAGAGCTCCCACCTCTCCCTTGCCTTATTGCATGACTTGAGTAGAGATTTGCAAGAGCAAGCGTTGGGAGAAAGTTGTATAAGCCAGTAAGATGCTGGTAGAGCTTGACCGTACTTCCGGGATTGTTCTGAAACCGTGGTATACCTCTCTACTCCTAAAGCAACTCGGTGTATGTTGCCAACGTCACTTCGTGCTAGCGACCGTTTTTGGGAGCCCATTTATAGAATGTGCAAGTTACCCCTTGCTCTTTTTCTCGATGTACATTAGTAACATTGTTTAGACACCTTTTAGTGGCGTAACGAGGATAAAATACACAATTTAGTATTTAGTTTGATTTTATGCACTACAGTAAATATTGGAAATAGAGTGTTTTTATGGACTTTATTCGCACACAAAACATAAAATATATTTACTCTAGTCATGTACCACTTAACAAAAGCAATGTTTCTTTTTTAAGATGGAAAGTCATCCAATGACTTCTCCCGCCCTGAGGAGGAACAGGAAGGGCGAGTCAGACTTATACTTACTAAAACCACACCGGTTTCCTTCAGTTGGTCTTTTGCGTTTTAAGAACGTGGGTTTACTTTTCAGAAATTCTCCGCGATCTTAACGGGTATCGGCTCTGCTGGGCCACTACGGTTGTGCTAAAAGTTCTTTTAGGTGACTCGGGCTTGGTCGTAAATAATAACTGCGATACTCAGCCGCCACTCTGTGCAGTTCGTGAGATACCTATAGGAGTGTGTGACAAACTATTGTCAAAATGGATACGAATGATTAGAAAAGTTACACACCCAACACCGTGGGTTAATGTGATTGTGGTAGCAACTAAGAAAGATTGGGCATGCTATAATCATAGCGGTAAGTCCCCTCTTTGAGGAGTGGATGAAAAGACAACATGGCGTCTTTACCTTCCGCATGACGCAGGTTCTCATCGGACATGGTCAGTTCTGGAGATTCCTGCACCGGATTCGTGCAGAATGTGACTGTTCCAATAAGACCCTAGGCTGATAAAATTTTCATTTTTCCTGAATTTCCCTACATGAAGGTATGAAGGTCGGCTCCCCCCTTTAGGGGGAGAGGACGAGCGCCACCATTCGCCCGCCCTTGTAGCTTTCAACCAGAGACATGGACGAGCTCCCACCGACAGTAATGGATTTCCAAGGAATATGTCACCTTCTCCCGACTTAGAAAGCTAGGGGATTAGGTGGGGAATTGAGAAAAACAAAGGTAAAATCAAATAGGGTTGGAAATCCAGGGGATGAGGAAGGATAATCTACTTTTCTTTTTAGTTATGAATGTTATGAGACTGAGAGGGCTGCAAAAGGGTATATAACACGTGACGCTTGTATTTGGAAGTTAAATTATTTTAGAAATTACTTTTAATCCGTTTAGCTCGTGCGTGTCCTGACCAATCCTACGGCAAAGGGTTGTGAGGCCTCTGCTATTGGATAAGACACACTTCCTTTAACAATTGACTCCTTATCTACTACTCACGCATTATTAAGACAATACAAAACTTAAACGAGCGTGACGTATCGTCAGTCGGTCGCAGAACTATTTACAGTTGCCTTGCTACACGCTGAAGTGGTTTATCGACACTTCTCACTTCCTTACTCTACCCAAAGGTGAGGACATCATAACCTACGTGTCTCCGAGCTACGTCTAGCTTGCGGAGTTTCCAGAGATGAGTCCAGATTACGTGTCTCGCTAAATATTATTTTTTTGTATCAGTAAGAGGCCTACGGGGGCCGGGTGTGTTTTAACGAGATACGTTCCCTAGCGTTCCTTAGAACGACTATCAATGCAGTTTGGGGTACTTGGTGAAGCCTACCCCCGCTCCCTGGAAGTGTGCGTATAACAAGAGCAATGTAAATCACTCTACTGTCAGTCAGTTCTTAGGGGGAGGTAGCCGTCGCTAACGTTTGGTGGTTCGTGATCTTAGTGTAGCTCAAACTAGCCTTAGCATGTAACGAATGTTTATTCGGTTCAACCTTCAATTGGCAGTGTTTTAGTCATGGTTGCGCCAAGTATGGCTGGAAGTGTCAAGTCCTCTTGAAGGAAAGTATGTCATGCTCACTCCAAAGGAAGGCCTTCTCCGAGTCCCTAACACCAACCGCAAGCTCAGGTTACCTTGTCATAGGATGGAATAAGGAAGGATAAAACACACAACACTCACCCATTCAGTCTTCAACACAGCCGCTGAGATTCACTCGCGTACTTACACACTACTCACTAGATCACAATCAACGCCCATCTATTCGTACTCTAACTCACACGCACAGATCTGTACTATAAATATTTGACAAGCCTAAACTGGACTCGGTCCATCTATATCTAATACTGTATCACAATACTGGCACTTCTAAGAATTACAACGAGACATAGCTCTACGATATACCGAGTCAGATGGCTTGGCTGGACTTGCGTCCTCTCTCGGGCCCTGAAGCCAAGTCTCTTAGACGTGTGTTCCCTACTCGGCCCTGACGCTAAGTCTCTCGACATGTGTCCCCTCCTAGGGTCTGACGCAAAGTGTCCTATCCTATCCGAGTCAACCCCGTGCTCCTCTCGCCTTACGTCTCAGTATCCCTTATCCATTCCCACGCTTTGCTAACTAATTTTTTATATCTTTGTTTTTGTATAGTTTCTAAAAGGTTTGGGTCGTCTTTGTCCAACGACGCGGCCAGCGTGCACATGTTCCATCTTTAGAAATTGCATCCATTTCTTTACTATTGTGCTAAAATATTTCCTTTTTTGTAATTGTTCCTTTCACATTAAAAAGGCAATTTATGTCCCTTCGTTCAGCGCCACGTGTTTAAAGTGCCGTGGTGTTTAAAATAAAATATAATATTTTGTTATTAATTTGGAGTAAGTGACAGACAGTCACAAGAAGAAACGTCCTGGTGTCACCACTGTGTGGATCGCCCGGAGGACACTGTGGAGCACACGGTAGAGATGTGCCCCAACTAGGCAGAGCACCGCCATATCCTTGTGGGGGCGCTTGGCGGCAGTGATCTCTCGCGCCGGGCCTTGGTAGAGGTAAGTAAGTTGATAAAAGATTCATGAATTTTATATGTGGTTGGATGGAGAGAGAGGGAGACCAAAGAAAAGCTGAATGGATTGTGTGAGAAGTGATGTGAAAGAAAAGGAGTTTCAAATCAAATCAAAAATATTTTATTTCACATAGGCCTACATGGGCACTTATAAAACGTCAGAAGCTAGTGCACAGTTTAATGATAGCGTGACGAGTGACAAGACAGAATAGAAGAAAAAAACCTGTTGCGCCGACCACAAATAAAACGGGACAAGGGTAGGAAAATGAGGATGAGGGTACTGAGCAGGATGTAGAAAGCGATTTTACTTTTTAAGATGTCGAGATATATTTTTCACAGCTTCGATTATATATATATAGAGCATATAAATAGCATAATCAACTTTGTAATGTTCCCACTGCTGGGACTCAGACCTTCTCTCTAGGAGTGAATATGAGCAGTAATCTACCAAGCGGACCCAATACGGATTAGTAGATGTCACATGTCATCGGATTTCTGGTTCTATGTTTTCCTTCACCATTTTGAGAACTGTAGTGGTGAAATAAATTACGCAAAGTATTCTACCTGGCTGGGTTTGAACTCACGACCTACAAATTGTTAGTCGAGGCCATTGGAACACCACTGCTCCGCAATGGGTTACTGTACTCAATGAAAATGAAACGGTCCAATCAAAAAACTTTTATTTCATTAATAATAAATTTATTCAAATAACGTTTACAAAAAAAGAAACATTAAGCCAACAGTAATAAGGTTATTCATACATTTCAGTGCCTCAAAATATACTAAAACTAAAATATTATTAAAGGTGAAAATAATCGTGGTTCGGATGTGCAATGTTTGTTAGTGGACCGCCCGAACTAGGTTAATTAACACGCTTATATTAGCTTCACCTGTATGTTTGTAACCAACGCCTTTGAGCTCGATTTTGGGCGATCAGATTTTTTTTAACTTGTGTTTCAGGCCATCACTTTACAGTTCAGTTTCAAAGCGACAGTAAAATTTAAAATTAGAGTAATACTATTACAATAATATATTCTATTTATAACTACGAAAAAACCGGCCAAGAGCGTGTCGGGCCACGCTCAGTGTAGGGTTCCGTAGTTTCCCGTCCGTCACAATAAGTGTACCCACTTATGAGTTTAAAAAAATGCTTGCATATACGATTATACTACAAACTTAGTCCAGAAATTATTTTGTAGAAAGTTTTTGTCTTTTTGTACAAAAACTGTTCTTTCCATCAAGTTCAAAATGATTTTCCTAGAAAGTCCTTATAAAGTTCTACTTTTCAGATTTTTTTCATATTTTCTAAACTTATGGTTCAAAAGTTAGAGGGGGGGGGGACACATTGTTTTTTACTTTTGGAGCGATTATTTCCGAAATTATTGACATTATCAAAAAATGATTTTAGTAAACCCCTATTCATTTTTAAATACCTATCCAACGATATATCACACGTTAGGATTGAAATTAAAAAAAAAATCACTTCTCACTTTACATATAGGGGGGCTACCCTAATAAAACATTTTTTTTCAATTTTTATTTTACCACTTTGTCGGCGTGATTGATATACATATTGGTACCAAATTTCAGCTTTCTAGTGCTAACGGTCACAGAGATTAAGCGAGGACGGACAGACAGACAGACGGACAGACAGACATGGCGAAACTATAAGGGTTCCTAGTTGACTACGGAACCCTAAAAAAGCTTATGCTACAATAATACCTAAAAACTATGAATATGAATGTATACAAAAATAAACATTAACGAGGGGATTAGATACCTATGCATTATGCCAAAATTTCTAGAAGTTGTTCTGTGTCTGTGTAATTGAGTATCATTACATATTCTGACAACATCTTACTACATTTTTAATACCTTACGCTATAGACGCGTAGTACTTTGTTAAGCCTTTTATATAGAAAAGGTCTTAAAAACACGTAAAAACGCTTAGCAAAGGTATGTCTGGTCTGTTTTATGCAAACCAATTCCTTCCTTCTCTTGTCGGATGGTAAGGGGTCAAAAGGAAATGTAGTATGCTGGAGTTGTACTATGTTTAAAATAAATAATTGCCGCACTGTAAGCACTTTACACGCTATATAAAGCTTGATGCGTAGGAAATCTAATAGGGTGAAAGGTTGCAACCTTAAGAATTGCTCTTTGAGCACGCTCTAATGGGAGTAAAATTATTTTATCCGCACCGCCCCAAGAAGTTATGCAATATGTAAGACTGAATTGACACAAAACCAAAAAGACCTGTTTAATTAATTTGTAATCGGCTATGTTCCGTAAATTAAAAAAAAAACACATTAATTTGCGCACTCTCGTGTAAAAATATACTCTAAATTTATAAAGTAATATAAACTTATAGAAGTACAGATTTTAAGTCATCAAATAATAATAATTAAAAAATAACAGTAATTTTAATGTTTTCACACGTCATCAGTTAATATACATTTAATAAGTACATTTCGGAAAAAAAAATCAAAATAAAGAAAAACGCCCGCTATTGGACACAGACCATGCCTTATTTTTTTTTAATTATAATTACCAAAAGGAGTATATATAATTATTTGCTGACTCGTCAAAATTTGTTCTCCACTATGAATATTTAAGAAAAGAAATGAGGGTGAAGTTAGGAGGGCCAAAACTAGCCTACGAACTATTCTAAGACCTACAGAATATAAAATCAAACACTGTGACACGAGATTTTTACGTTTTAGAAGATAATTATTGTGGTCAGATCGTAGAATTGGTCAATCATTGGATCAATCATTCCATTGGCAAAAAAAAATAGTTTTTCATTAAATGAAAATGGAATCGTGCCCGCTGAACTGCGCCCATGATATGGGCTAGTTAAATCAATGAGCACTCTGCCTTTAACGATGTTAACATCTAAACTTACGATTTGTCCATGATAATTGTATTCAAACTTGAGTGATCATATCGTAAAATTGTTATACAGTCCACCGGTAGAGGTGCTGATTTTGTTTTGATTATGAAGCGTAGGTTTAATTAAAACCGAATAATAATTTT
Source organism: Mythimna ferrago (assembly GCA_910589285.2). Lineage (NCBI taxonomy): Eukaryota > Metazoa > Arthropoda > Insecta > Lepidoptera > Noctuidae > Mythimna > Mythimna ferrago. The sequence goes on from OU342700.1 coordinate 11,813,696, forward strand.
GAAACGAAGTACACAAGTGCAGTGAAATACGACGCAAAGCTGCGTTATTTGATATATATGGGACTGCAGTCAATCAGCAGTTTGAGTGCCGCTATGGTATCTACAGTTGTGCCAAGGACATCTGAACGATTTTGATTGGAATTGACTTTTCATTTCAAAGCATACAACCTATCCCATTGTGACACACTATTAATTTTAAGTTTTTTATGTAATTGCTTTATTTTTTTGGTGTACAATAAAGAATTTATGTATCTATCTATCTTTTATTTTTTAATTGTATTCTTAAGTATGTTTGTACTCACAAGAACAATACATAAGTTGTTATAATATTAAGACATTTATCATCGTAGCAATCCTTCATATACATCATTATATAAAACGAGAAACTGAGAAACTGTCTGATATATCAACACACAGACGAAACTACTGGGTCTAATAACGTGGAATTTTGCGCGAGTCTTCTTTTTAGCACAAAAAATGATTTTATAAAATTCAGCCCATAAACGGATTAAATGGAGTTCTAAAGTTTGTCTGAACAACCCACATTCATGAAGGCAAAACCGCTGGCACAAGCTAGTTAATATGGCCAAACGTGAATTGACAAGTCACAAAATATTAACGTTTAAAAGATTTGGCCAGTTTTAGACTGCTATTTAACGAAATTAAATCATTTCATGAAATGGTCGGTCACACCATGAAGCGAGTTTTCTTACTTTAAACAAAACTGTGTTCCACACTAGGAATTACTACTGTATCTCGGATGCATTTACAAACATGTGAACTCACAAAAGACATCCAGACCTGGAACACAGCTATCTGTAGGTCATACAAATATTTGTTCCGGCCACATGCAATGATGCGGAAACCATAATCAGACATAACATAATATTTGTTTCGTGCGGGAGTCGAACCCACGACCCGCGGTGTAACAGCCAATCGCTTAACTAATACACCAACCGTATCGCCAGTCATTGCTTCTAAGATCTGACCACGACATAGACTCACACTAGAACTACAAAAATCAATATTATTTTAGCGAAACAGGTTCATAAACATACTTAAACTACGCCATCTAGTGGAACAAGACGACAGTAATTTTCAGCGTCAAAATGATTCGTCACATACAAAAAAGCTAATTTAAATAACTAAACTCTAACACTTGGTTTCATCCCTATCAAGTCTATCAGAGATCAATTGCAGGATATGTTTCAACTCTTCTTTAAGCACTAGTCTCATTTCGCTGCGAGGGTCTCGTAGTACTTGCTGCGTCGAGTTATCAGCACAATCACCAGCCTGTGTGATAGCAACATCGCATCTTCCACCCTCATAATCAGCTGTGCACTCACAGCTCGGTTCATCTTCCTCGTTCAGAGAACATACGCCGTTGTGAAGGCAATACTGATGGCACGCGTTCACTTCGCATCTCTTCCCCGTGTATCCGACTTTGCAACTGAAATAATGAAGACAAGAAACAGTGTTACTCGATTAGTCAGGAGCATAATCATGTAGCATAATCAATCTGATAATGTTTTCATGTGCTGGGACTCGGGCATCTTCTTTAGGAAAGGAATGGGTCGTAATCTACCACGCGGACCCAGTGCGGAGTGAAGGACGTGAAATTATCTTCGATTTTTTGGCTCCACTATATGCCGGTTTATTCACGATGTTTTTCTTCACCGTTTTGAGAGCAGTGGTGATGAATTAAATTAAACAAAGTAATGCGTCTGGCTGAATTCGAACCCGTGACCTACAACTTGTAAACTGAGGGGGCCGTTACCACTCGGCCACCACTGCTCTATGGATATTGAACTCCTTTTATACAATTCGACTGATTTTTTTATTTCTGTACACACTTCTTACAAAAGAAAGACAAATCAAATCATTGTAAACATTTGTTCGAAGGTTCTGCTTATTTCAGAAAAAACTTCCAGCAGACCTGCCGAACAAGAGATGTTTTAGGCGAGAAATCATCCAATGACTTATCTCGCTCTAGTGTAGAGCGGGAGGGCGAGTTACACTTTTACTGACTAAAACCCAATCCTATGTACTTTATTATTCTTGCGTTCCAGAACTCCGGTATATACACATATCTATAGTAGCTTTATTTTGATGTTTATAGAGTTTGGGTAACAATAGAATCGGGCGGGCTGACATCTGTTAGGTCCGCTAGTTAGTTATAAAAGTGTATTATCTATACAACGAACTCCATGGGTAACATGGTATATGTTTACCTGCATTGAGGTTGGCCCTCAGCACCGACACTACAGTTTCCTTGTAGACAATAGTCTTTACAGATGGACACTTCGCATCTTTCACCATTGTAACCTGCTGTGCACTGGCAGGCCGGCTTACCCTCTTCGTTCAATGAACAAACACCGCCGTTTAAACAGTGCTTATGGCACGCGTTTAGTTCACACCTCTCCCCGGAGTATTCGGCTTTACAACTGAAATAATGAAGATAAGAAACAGCGTCACTCAGCCGACCAACAGATATTGTGACTAGTTGTAACACGCAAACGAGGTGCGCGGCCACTGCGTGTCACTAAACATGATTTACAATCAAATAAAATGTTCATTTGATCAACAATAAGGAACTTTAGTATATTTCAGGGGTTGCAAGTACTTATGAAACTGAACCTATTTTTTATTGACCTATATATTTATTAACCCTAAATCCTTAAAAATAATCAGCCTTTTCTTACATTTTGCCAATTAATACAAACATAAACTGTATTCGTAGAAAAAAGCTGATCCTGTAGTAAAAGTTGAGTTCGCTTGGGGTTTAATGAATTAAGGATCTGTCCCACAGTTCACAAGACACATTAAATTTTGAAATTATTATGTGTTCAATTTGTTTTTGGGTGAGAAATCATCCAATGACATCTCCCGCTCCAAGGCGGAGCGCGAGGGCGAGTCAGATATTACTGATTAAAACTCACTCGTACATTCCTTCGTTGCCTTGTATTCCAGGGCCGGGTTTTCCTTTCAGAAGCGAACCCATGGCCCCAGTAGGCTTCGACCCTGCTGGGCCCCTACGGTTTGCTGACATCTCCTTGAGGCGCGCGTGGAACAATACGCGCCGTCGACGACCTGGGCTCGATCCGGTCGACTACTGGACGGTCAGACGGCGATCTAAGCAATGCTCGCCGTCCGCAAGCCCGCGAAAGTATTGTGTGTGTGTGTTAGACGCGCGTCACTATTCCAGAAATTCTAATGTAATAACTTTACATTTCGAAGCTGGTGAGGACGTGGATGCTTGAGGATCTGTTACCGTTAGACATGTAACATATGTAGGCGTCGCTTAACTTGCCGTCAGTGAAAAAACGTTAGGGTCAGCTCACACCGAGACGCGAAGTGATGCTGCGCGAATTATAATTATTAGAGTTAGTACACAACAACAGATACGTATCACATAAGAGAATCTGAATAAACCCCGCGGCTTCGCTTTCTTCAAGCATCGTGAGCTGACCCCGAATATCTGTGCGATGAACACGTTTTACCTGCATGTAGGTTGTCCCTCAGCACTGACGCTACACTCTCCTTGAATGCAGTAGTTCTGACAGACTGGTGCTGGAGACTCACTCTTCGAGTCATTCGGAATCAGACCCTGGAGAGCATCGCAGCTGTTTATCCCCTGAATTTGTTCCTTTATCGTGTAGTTGGCTGCTATACGTTGATTTATGCCATAGTATGACTGAGACGCTGAGGTTAGTTTTGTTGCCACAGTTTGTGTTGAATACTTCGGTAATCGCCAAATTCCCTGTTCCTCATAGTACTGCCAGTATATAAAGTCTTTTGACACGGCCAATGAATATAAATTCATAATGTTTCTTACAGTATATAGTGTTGTTCTGTTCTTTCCATTAAAGTTTGCACTTTCAATAGACACGTGATCATCACTACTATATGTTAGCTCAGTCCAGTACATTTTTTGTGTTTGTTGATCGATGGCCAAGCTTAGTCGCCACGCAACAGTACCTGATATTAAAACTTCTCTCTCGGAGCCATCTAACCGAGCCCTCTCTATCTCATAGTTTGTGATCCAGTAAATATACCTGTAATTTGTAAACATCCATCAATATTAACAAAATTCAAGAGGAATTCAGCTGAGTCATAAACCTACACACAAGGGCAAACATAGCGGAACATAAATATATACATTATTTTCAAGTACAATTTAATTTTATAATCTTGAAAAATTATTTATATATATTATAACACTTAACTTTTATGATATTACTAGCTTCTGCCAGCGGCTTCGTTCGCGTGAACGTTGGTTATAGCGGACGCGAAGTCGAAGACGAATAAAAAGTAGCCTATGTCCATCCTTGAGTTTGAAGCTATCTCCGTAACAAATTTCGTCAAAATCGCTTTAGTAATTTAACCGTGAAAGTGTAACAGATAGACAGACAGTTACTTTCACATTTATAATATTATAAGTGGAGCTTCTCTAAGAGTGGGTCTTAAAATGAACATAGATAAAACCTAAATCATAATTAACGACCATGTAGCGCCCACTCCTATCAAGGTCGGAGACTCTACACTCGAAGTTGTGGACGATTACGTCTACCTCGGACAGACAGTCCAGTTGGGTAGGTCTAACTTCGAGAAAGAGGTCAACCGTCGAATCCAACTCGGTTGGGCAGCGTTCGGGAAGCTACGCGGTATCTTCTCGTCCAACATACCACAGTGTCTCAAGACGAAAGTCTTTAACCAGTGCGTGTTGCCAGTGATGACATATGGCTCCGAAACGTGGTCGCTCACAATGGGCCTCATCAGAAGGCTTAAAGTCACCCAAAGAGCAATGGAAAGGGCTATGCTCGGGGTTTCCTTGCGTGATCGAATAAAAAATGAAGATATCCACAGCAAAACTAAGGTTGCCGACATAGCACAAAGAATTGCCAAACTTAAGTGGCAATGAGCAGGGCACATTGCTCGCAGAACAGATGGCCGTTGGGGCCGAAAGGTTTTGGAGTGGCGACCGCGTACCGGAAGGCGCAGCGTTGGAAGGTGGACCGATGACCTGGTGAAGGTAGCGGGAAACCGATGGATGCGGGACGCACAGGAACGTTCGATGTGGCGACGCTTGGGGGAGGCCTATATCCAACAGTGGACGTGTATCGGCTGAAATGATGATGATGATGAATGATGAAGTGTAGATAAGTGCAAATGAAAACTGTTCTCAATACAAAAAACAAGTTTTCCGATCTTCTCGTTAGTGTCCTCGCACAGGAGCCACAAAAACAAAGCCGTTTCAAGCTTCTTTTTGAGGCGGCGTTTTTTTGTGACAGCGTTTTTTGTGGCGGCGTTTTTTTGTGGCCCGTGTGCGGGTACTACTCACTAGTAACGTACCCTCCACAGCTGTCCACGGCGAGATCACGGCACCAGTGATAATCATCCAAGCTAACTAAAACATTTCCATCAGCTTGGTTAGAAGATGCAGGACTTAATGAAAACGTGCGTATCCTATTTCCATCACTCCAATAGAGAGCTTGTGTGACGGGGTCGTACACGACCCTCACGGCGTATTTCGATGTTGTCGTAACTAAACGTTGTACAGTTTCGGTTGATACGTCCAAGCTGGATATAAACACGGTCGAGCTGTGAAAGTCGGCATACAGCACCCTGTAGTGCACAGGATCGTATGTTACTGAAGTGATCAGAACAGCCGATGGTATATCTAGTGTGTGCGTCCGTGTACCATCATTGTTGTAAAACTCTAGTTGTGTGTCTGTGGCGAAGACGATGTCTGAAACATAGAAATAGATTTGTTTTAAGGACTGAGATTTATTTTATCTAATACTAGCTTTTGCCCGCGGCCTCGCTCCCGTCAACTGGTACTCTATTATACTCTTCCTTGCGTACTCTACTCAACTCAACTTTACTTGAGTTGGGTAGCGTAGGATAGAGTACTACCCCCGGGTTTTGCGGACGGCGAGCAAGGGGAGCTCGCTGTCCGACTTTCCCCACTCTACCCTTTTTTTGATAAGTGTGGAAATCATCCAATGACTTTTCCCGCTCTGGGTGGAGCGAGAGGGCGTGTCAGATTGTTATTGACTAAAACCACACCTGTGTCCTTCAGTTGCCCTTCGCGTTCTAGGACTACGGGTTCCCTTGTCAGGAACTCCTCGCGGTGCTAGCGGGCGTCGTCCCTGCTGGGCCACTACGGTTTGCTGACATCTCTTTGAGGAGCGCGTGGATCACTATTATATAAATCAAGCTATTCTCCATCTATACATATAAATAAAATGGCACTGTCTGTTTGTAATATTGAAATAACCGCTTTTCACTACATGCTTTCTTTTCTTTCTTTCTTCTTTCAAAATAACATTTTTTACAATTTTTGTCTGTTTGTTCCGGCTAATCTCTGAAATGGCTGAACCGATTTTGACGGGACTTTTTTGGCAGGTAGCTGATGTAATAAGGAGTAACTTAGGCTACTTTTAGCAAAAGCAAAAAAATAATAATTTCAAAATCCTGTAGTCCACGCGAACGAAGTCGCGGGCACAGCTAGTCTTTTCATAAACTTGTTGCTCATACAAATGGTTTCCAAATGACTTGCATTCTCACTGATCCTACCTTCTACAATTCACTACTTACCCACTAACTTGCAAATGAAATGGTTCAACAGTTACTCAGTACACGAGGTGGCACAGTCACTGCAACTGTATTGTACTCTTTTTTTTATGACTATTTTATGTTGTGGTATATTGCTAAAAAAGTCACGTGACGTTACTATTTTTATTTGAAAAGTTTTGTATTGCAAGCATGTTTTCTTTTAGTATTACCATTTAGTATTGCCTCGTTACAATAACATAGCTTCAGAGTACTCCGACATGATTTTAATTTATGGGGAGTGCCACAGAAGTACGAGAGGACTAGGTACTACCAGTATTTTAATATATTGTCGGCGGCACGGTAACATTTATTTATTTATTTTATTACAGAAACCAATACATGCAGAGAGTCATTATTATATTCAAATATTAAAAAATATCATCATTGTCATTAACATATCCATACTGGTATTGTAAAAGTGAAAGCGGATGCTCTATCTGTCCGTATGTCTATCTGTTTGTTACCTCGTCACTTTTTTTTTTTTATCTGTTATAACCTACTTCTTAACGGCTGAATAGATTTAGATTCCTGATCCAGGATATAGTCTACTTGTGTTGTAGTTTCATGCAAATCTGTTCAGCTGTTTAGACGTGAAGAGGTAATAGACAGACAAAGTTACTTTTCCATTTATAATAGTATTGCTACAGATATTAAAAACATCCTAAAGTTTTAGAAGTTGAATGGCTGCTGTTTTACATTGCAACCGGACTCTAAAGCTGCACTGCAGCCTGGTGTCTCAAATGACGATTATTGCAAACTGAATGTGGCAAATAAATAAGTTTGTTCAAAAAATCTCATTTGGCAATTATTTCAATACTTAATTGTCAAGTTTGAATTGTTGAACGAACTTTCAAACGTTTGTTGTTTCCGAATAACCAAATTATGATATCAAGTTTGATCGAAATCCGTTTAGTCGTTTGATTGCGAAGAAGTATTAATGAACATACAATTATACACACATACTTTCTCCTTTATAATATTAGTTACCTAGTGTAATAGCTGGATAGGTATAAAAAAAAACTGGACAAGTGCGAGTCGGACTCGCGCACTGAGGGTTCCGTGCAAACTATCATTCCAGAATGGAGCCTCGAAGATTTTTCCGAATAGCAAAAAAAATTTTTTTTTTTTTCTGCCAGAAACAGTTTTATTACTTTCCACATATTTAGTGCGAGAATATTAAGTGCAAGTTGGACTCGCATACTGAGGGTTACGGAACCCTCGGTAAGTTTGTACGAACAAACTTACCTATGAAAACAGTTCAATTACTGAATTGAGTTACGAAAATTTTTTTAAATCGCAAAAAAGTTTTTGTTTGTGACGTACCTTTATATTTAGTTTTCAGATTTTTTCCAATATTTCTGCTATGAGATCTTGTTTCATGCCAAATTTCAAGATTCTAAGTCAACAGCAAGTACCCTACGAATTTTGATTCCCTTGAGTGTCGAAATATACTTGGAGATTTGGAACGCATTGTACGTCTTTTGCGACATAAACGGCTATACATATATCTTTTATTTTCGTTAACTTAGAAGTTCGATTTTCAACTATTTTTTTAAATCTGTAAGTAAATGACATAATATTTAATCAAGTGTACATTCTTCTGACAACTTTATATTTATTCCAATTATTACATAGTCGTACTGATTCAACTACATACTTTTAGGATTGTTTTTTTTTATTGTACCTTTGTTGATTTTCTCTTGCTGGCTTGACAATCTCGTCTGTCCGTGTTATTTAAGCGCTTAGATGAATGCGCACTCAAACTTCACTCCTGTTACTACTCACCAAAACTCAACATTTCAACAAATCAATTCTCCCAATAACACATAAATGCAAACAAATCGATTGCGTAGGACTTATTTATTAGCGTAAATTTATCTTGCCGCTGTTATTGTTATCCATCGATCAGCCATTTTTTTTTTTACTACTGTATTTTTTTATTTTTTTTTGTATTTTTATGACCTGGTCACTTGGACCTTTAAGTCAATTCTTATTTTATTTTTCAAAAGACTGCACTATGTATCACATCACTTTTTATAAAGATTTAATTGTGTTCTTAATATATTTATAGAGCGGTTTGAAAGTGTTTTGGTCTTTTAAAAAGTGTCTAATTGGTGGCGGGCGGGCAGAATAATCACACTTAATGTTCACATCACTGAGTTCACTAGCCAACACTAATCTGTCAAGTAAAAAGTTTTGACAATCAAAAATAAGATGCTCAACGGTCCCTTCTTCGGATTCACAATAGGGGCATCTGCTACTTGCAATAATGCCAAGTCTAGCAAGGTGTGACGGTGCAGTATTATGGCCAAAGCGCAATCTATTAATCGTAGTGATAAAGTCTCGGCTGGCTTCCTTTAAATTATTGTACCACGGTTTATCAGGTAATGCTTCTTGAATATTGCCATACCACTTTCCTTTTATGTCTTGGTCTTTCTTCCACATTTCTAACCATAATTTACATATTTTTTCATTGATACATTGCAGGAAATCAGTCATAGGAATGTCCATTGCATTTCTAACATCAACAGCATTATTACCTTCATATGCGATTTTATCAACTGCTTCATTACCAGAGATACCCCGGTGAGAAGGAACCCACAGGAAAGCAATTTTGATGTGCTTAAGGTAAAATTGATGAACTATTTCCTTGATAAAATACAGAATATAATTTGACTTAAATGAAACTGTAAGGTTATTTAACGCTTTTATCAAACTCAGTGAATCCGATACTATCAAAAAATATTTACAATGGCTAATTTGGCGAATATGTAATAATGCCTGATAAACCGCATATGCCTCTGCAGTGAATATAGTACTTAAATTATGCAGAACAAAGCTTCGAGAAACTTTTCCATGTGGATCATATATAGCAGCATGTACATAATCAGTCCCCTTACTGCCATCAGTGTAAATAACATAATAATTCTGATTATCCTCCAAAAATTGCAACATATCTAAATTATTATTTATGGGATTTTGCAATATCTTTACAGGATGTGAAATACATTGGTAAGAGAAGGAGTAACATGGCCATGGGCACTGTTTTCTAATACCAGTTAAACTATCTTCTGTTTTTAATAATATTTTGGATAATGTTGGGGATTTGCCATTCAAGAGTTCCTCTCCTGTTGTTAGAGGCCCAGGAGTTCTATTTACAGAAGGTGCAATTTTATTTATTATTTTTCTATTATTAGCAGCAATTAATTTAAGACAGAATCTCTTTGCAAGTAAAATACGTCTCAAAGCTAGGGGCATAATTTTAGTCTCCACTTCCATGGCCCTTATGGGAGTAGAGCACATTGCACCAGAAATTGTTCTCAAAGCCCTGTTCTGCAATAGATCCAATTTATTTACATGACTACTATTTATATAAACTAGAGAACTATAATCAAAATGGCTTCTAACAATACTTTTATACAAAATTGATAATATTTTTGGGTCTGCTCCCCATGAGACGCCTGCAAGGCATTTAATTACGTTTATACCTTTTAGAGCATTCTTTGATATGTATTTAATATGTTCCTCGAAAGTTAATTTCTTATCTATGACAATACCTAAAAATTTCTTTGAATTTACTAGTTTTATAGATTCTCCATTGTATACTACATTTAAGTTTGTGTTTTCATTTCCAAATATCATCGCACTGCTTTTTGAAGGATTAATTGATAAATGTAGCACATCATTATAATAATGAAATAGTTGAGACAAGGCTCTATTAATATTTTCAATTGCAATTTCTACATTATAATTACTACTGTACAAAACAATATCATCTGCAAACTGCAAAATATCTACATCACTATTTACAAATTTACAAATCTCACTTGTGTATATGTTGTATAGCAAAGGAGATAGTGTAGCACCCTGCATTGTACCCTTAGATGCACATTTTGGACCATGTAATGCATTATTGTGTCTTACGTAGAGTGTTCTTTTATTTAAAAAATTATATATCCATTTACATAGTGGACCAGGTACACCTAACCTAGACATAACTTGTGCAAGTATAGCCGGATCTAGACTGTCAAAAGCACCTTGAACATCTAAAAATACACAAACAGTGTGTAACTTTCTTTCCTTTGCATGTTTCAGGTCTGAAATTAAGGAAGTGAAGCTGTCTGCACAACTTCGCCCACGACGAAATCCATATTGTACATGTGGAATGATGCCATTAGATTCTATATACCAATCCAAACGATTTATAATCATGTTTTCAAATAATTTACCTAGACATGAAGACAGTGATATTGGTCTATAAGAGCCGGCAAGCTCTGAAGGTTTATCTGGTTTGAGAATCGGAATGACACATTGTGTTTTCCATGATTGTGGAATACATTTACAATGCCAAAGTAAATTAAGGATATTAAGAAATATTTTTTGTGCAGACTCATCTAAATTTTTGATAATACTATAGGGGAAATCATCTAAACCAGGTGTTGTGTCTTTCCGGGATAACAAGCTCATTTTAAATTCGGACCATGTAAAAGGATCTAGCAAAAATTTAGAATTTAGATTATCATTATTTAATTCGAAAATATTGCCAAAACTATTAATGTCAATTAAATTGCTATTGTCGGACAATTTATCTAGAAATTGAGAAATAAACTCATCTTTATATGATTTATTGCCAACTCTTATACCTTTGAACATTTTAAGAAGATTCCAAATCTTACTTATAGGAGTAGTTCTATTAAAAGTGTTACATATGTTATCCCAACCTATTCTTTTTTGTTCCGATATGGTTCTTTTTTTAAGTGCATCTTTTCTTTTATATGCTAAATAGTTCCCCATGGTAGGTTCCCTTCTATAAAGTTTCAATGCATTGTAAGAGGCAATTACACTTTTTTCACAAATGTCATTCCACCAAGGAGCTGGAGGTCTGCTTTTGAAATCATTTGGTTTATTAAATTTAGGAATCGTCATATCTTTTAAAGTATTCAATCGAGAACAAAAATCATTGTAGGTTGAAATAGGATCATACAATTTTAGGACTAAATCATTAAATATTGTTTTGGAAATAGTTTTATACTTTTCCCAGTCTGCTTTTTTATATATAAACCTATCAACAGGAGGATTAATATGATATTTATCTATTTGTAGTGAAATTTCTGTTATTGTTGGGTAGTGATAGCTGCCCATAGCGTCGTCATGCACAGACCACTCGCATATTGATGCGAGATTAGCACTAATAAAGCTAACATCAATTGCAGACGGATTTCGTCTCGGGTTGTTAACAGTTGTAAACCTACCGTCATTTAAAATACATAGATCCAAGTCATCTATGATATTAAATAAATCTTGACCTCTGCTCTTAGTGGATAGGCATCCAAATGCAATGTGGTGTGCATTAAAGTCACCACTGACAAAAATAGGCTTTGGAAGATCATTAATTATGTTACGTAGTCTATTGATCCGTATATGTCCACTAGGAGGGCAGTATACACAAAGAATAGTCAAGCTACCATGTACAGTAGATAAGGACAAAGCAACAGTTTGAATGTCTTCATAAAATCTAGTGTTTAAAACTTTGTATTTTAAATATGGTTTAATCAATATTGCTACACCATTATGAGTATTATTAGAATTTTTATTATAAATATTATAGCCAGGTATTCTAAAACTATTGTCTTTAAACCATGTTTCGTTAAGTAAGCAAATGTCAATGTTTTGTTTTTGTAAGAATTGAATCAATAAGGGTTTTTTACTATTAGCACTTTGAATATTATACTGAGCAATACGAAGCTTAGACAGTGTGTGTCTTGGATCCATTATTTTAGATTTTTAAGAAGTATTTCTTTAATACTATTTACGGTGGTAGGCGTATTATCTCCCTTATTTCCCAGTTCCACCAATGTCTGTACCAGGGCCATAAGTACATCATTGTTGGCAACTATTTGGGATTTGATGTCACTCTTAGGAGGGACATCTTTAGATTTATTTACACTTTGTACAGAATTATTTACAGATATAGGTTTATTTACAGATTTATGTACAGACTTATTTACCAATTTATTTACAGTGTCCATTGGTTTCATTTTTGGAGGTGGTAGAGGTGGAAATTGAGTATTTTCATTCATGTTTTGTTTTGTTGTTGTAGCACTTGCATATGTAATTTTATTTTTCTTTTCTAAAATTTTATTCATCTTAATTGGACATAATCTAGATATTGCCAGATGAGGCCCGCTGCAGTTGCAACAGCAGATCTCTGTTGGTCTATCACATTCTTTATATAAATGCTCACCTCCACAAATGGAACATCTTTGTTTGCCATTACATATCCTAGCAGAGTGGTTAAATTTAAAGCAGCGGAAACATTGCTGTAATGGGGCGACATATTCAAAAACTCGGTATGAAAACAAATCATATTGTACATTGTCTGGAAGTATATTTGATAGAAAAGTAATGCTAACTGTTTGTAGTGGTATCCGCTCTTGTCCTACTTTCTTTGAAAATCTTCTTACTGCTATTATTTCATAAATTGATGATAGTTTAGTGTAAAGTTCTTTGTTGGAAATGTTTGCTGGTACATATCTAATTATGCCTGTTTTTTCTATTTGCGCAGCCGGAATAAATGCTTTCAAGCCATGTTTGTGAAGAAAAGCGCTGTTATTAATAAAGTTATTGGCCGTATTAAATTGTTTGAATATTACTGCTAGTTTATTTGCATTAATTCTCTGTATAGCCGTCACACCTTTTATTTCGCTAGAAAATATATGGTTGAGGTAGATAGGGCTCTTATTGCCTATTCTATCCTTATTATTGATAGCTTCAATGAAGACTTTGAAGTCTACGTAATTAGCATTTTCCGGGTATAGTCTTTTGTAATCTGGTTTAATGTACGGTAAATCAAGCTCACCGCCGCCGCCATCCAAGTCCATGTTCTTTCCTCCGTCTCCGGCCTCAGACCGAAGACGTTTTGGGGTGGGTGGGTTGTCCCCACCCCCCTCGTTTCCCACCATTTATATTGCACACCTAGCACTGTTATTTTATTAAATTTTTAAGTAAAAAATGCAAGTTTTTAATTAAAAAAGAATTTGAGATTTTTTTTCCGCGCGCTCTTTTTTGAAGTTCCCGCCAGAATCCCTGCCTAACCTTTACTACTGTACGGAGCGGACCATAGAGGTTGTAAAGTCTCAAAATGTGACTAAGTGACAGCGCATCATTGACAATTCTAGTTTTATATTCAATCGTTCATTGATCGATTATAATAATCGACTAGTTCAGTGTTTGTTTGCCAATTTGTGTTTTGTTGTTTTTAATGGTTTTAATGGTTTTTTGTTAATTATGTTTTTATTATGTTTATTCTGTGATTGTAAGTATGATATAATAAGTAAATTTGCTGAGCACTGGCCGTTTTGCGCGGATGTAACGTATATCCTACTTACGTGCTACTTTAAGTCGATACTGTTATTTTTTTTATTATAAGGTATGCGCCATGTTTGACGCAAATAAACTCTTTTTCTTTTTTTCTTCTGCTGCAATCGCAAATCAGTCAAGGTCTACGTTGCGTAGTGCACGCGCGCCTCATAGAGTTGTCAGCAAAACTAAAAGGGCCCAGCAGGGCCGATGCCTGCCAGGGCTTTATGAGCATTTGAGAGAGAAAAAGCAACTCTGAAACGCAAAGAGCAACATAAGGAGTATAGGTCAGTTTTAGTAAAATTCTGGTGCGCCTGTTTGCTTCACCCTAGAGCGCGAGAAGTCAATTGATGATTTCTCTCCTCAGAAATGTATTTTACCGTTACCACAGAATAAGTTATAGTTAAAAGTAGGTACAGTTTCGCTCTTCGAAAGAAAACGTGCTAATATAAACCTATTAACAACACGGGTAATGTTCATAATACGTTGCACGGCTCGGACACGGTAATAATATCATACAGTTTTGTGACTCGGCCGTATCTTTGAAACAAATGCCTAGGTACCTACAGTCGCGTGGTACGTAAACATGCGATACTGATAGGGCTGCCCGCCTCCAGCATTATATTTACATTTCCCTACTTTGTGATTCCATTTAGTTATGTGATTGTAAATATATTTTATTGAAATTTTAAATGCGTGTCTTGGCAAGTGGGGCCCGTTACTGACTGGGGCACATAGGGCTGGTTTACCCTAAAAGAAGATGTTCCCACTTTTGGGAATAAACAAATAAAATACTTTGTGAATTGAATAGGAAGTTTTTAATAAAAATGCGTGTTGTTTTTTGCCAATTAGCTACGGAACCCTAAAAACGGTTTTTAGTGGTTTATGTTGTTATAACAAATACAAATAAATACAAATACAAATACATTTATTAATTTTGTGAACACAGGGTACTTACAATGATCTTACATAAAATGTTTCGCCCTACCTATGATCCGCCCAAGGGCATACAAAATATTGATGCAAATGTCAATGTATACAATCAAAATTAAATTAACTGTAAAAATGTACAAAATCTAATAAATAAGAAAAAAAAAAATATAATAATAAAAACAGTGTCAGCGAATGAAATTTGTCAAAAATTTAAAATTATCAAAAAGATTATACAATGTCAGTGATATTACAATTGTCAAAATTAAATCAATTTAAATAAGTCATACAAAATGTCATAAAAAATATACTATGTCAGCAAAAAATTAAAATTATCAAAATTTACTTAATTATAATCGTAAAAAATATCTTAATAATACAAAATTAAATTATACAAAATTATCATGTCAAATAATGAAGTAAAATTAAATTAAATTCGTGCACTGTTTTGTAAATTCACAATGAAAAATAGTAACGTCAATAGTTTAATCAAAATGTGAATGTGAATGTCATGTATTAAACGAGAATGTCAAGATATATCTGTAAATAAATGTCAAAGTAAATAAATGTCAAAGTAAATAAATGTCAAAGAATTAATATTAATAAAATAATAAAATTAGTGCAATAGTTACTTCAATATGTCCTTACATCCTCCATTAAATATTCATGAACACTATAGTAACATTTACATAGCAGGAAGCTTTTTAATTTCCTTTTGAATGCATCGATTGATGAAGTTTCTAGTATGGACTTTGGCAAGTGATTGTATATACGTGGCGCCATACTGAAAATGCTTTTAGAATATAAGGCCGTCTTGCTAGATTTGCAACAAATTTTGTCACTATGCCGTGTACTTCTGTACTTATCAAAAAGATTTTTGTTACTTCTTGCAAAACTAGCAATTTCATAAATGTAAACACACGGCAATGTTAATATATTATGCTTGACAAAATATGGCCTGCAGCTATCAGTCTGTTTGATATTAAACATACCTCTAATACACCTCTTTTGTGCTTTGAAAGCCATATCCCTATTTGTGGAATTACCCCAGAATATAATACCATACTTTATTAAGGATCCCACGTAGCCATGGTATGCTGCAAGTACAGCAGGCGTGTCTACCGTTTTTGCCAGCATATGTAGGGCGTATGATTGTTTATTTAATTTTTGATTTAAAGTGTCTACATGTGTCTTCCAATTCAAATTATAATCAATTGACATTCCTAAGAATTTTGAAGTTGCTGTCTCATTTATTTTGTTCTCTGCATAGTGTATATTAATGTCAGTAAATTGGGCTTTACGATTGCGAAATATCATTATTTTAGTTTTGTCTAAATTCATTTTTAAATTGTTATTAGTCAGCCATTTTATTATATCACTAAGAGTGTTATTTATGTCTTGTTCTAGGGATACTTTGTCCTTATTAGTAAAAACAACAGTACTGTCATCTGCAAAAAGTATAGTCGGATGTTTAGTTATTTTTGGGAGGTCATTTATATAAATGATGAATAACAGAGGGCCTAAAACACTTCCTTGTGGGACGCCTTGTTTGATTTCTCTGTATTTCGATGTGTAGTTAACTTCTTTCCTTGTTTTGGTGCATACTCGAGAAACTAATGTGGACTGCTTTCTGTTGGCAAGGTAAGAAGCTATCAGCTCTAACGAAGTACCTCGAATTCCATAACTATATAATTTACTCAACAGAATTTTGTGATCTACATAATCAAAAGCTTTACTTAAATCCATATACAATGCACACACTGGAATTTTATTATCTAAGCTAGCCATAACTGTGGTTAGAAAATCATAGACTGCCATATCAATAGTTTTATTTTTCCTAAAACCAATCTGCTCTTTAGCAAATAAATTGAACTTTTCAAAATATTCATTTAACCTGACATAAATAACTTTTTCATATACCTTAGATAACACCGGAACTAGTGCTATGGGTCTATAACAGTTCATATTGTGACAATCATCTTTCTTGAAAAGAGGTTTAATGATTGTCAATTTAAGTTTATCAGGAAAGTAGCCATTTAGAATCGATAGGTTAATTATATGACTTAAAATATAGGATAATTTAGTTGGCGCTTGTTTTAAAATTTTAGTCGAGATACTATCATATCCAGTACTGTTGGTATTTTTTAAATTTAAAATTATTTTGTGTATTTCTTGGGGTGTAGTCGGATACATAAATAATGTTTTTGAGTGATTGGGTAAGGTCTCTGTCTTATTAGTACACTTGTTACTACTTGTATTCCCTTTTACTTGGTCTATAAAGAAATTATTAAAACAGTCTGCAATGGTCTGCGGATCATCCGTACAATGTTCACCGTCTATATTAATTTGATTGATTTGGCTTTTTGGCACATTACACATTGTTTTGCCAATAATGTTCCAAGTAGCCCTGCATTTGTTTTGAGCTGTATGTATAAAATAATTATTCTGAGATTTTTTAGTCAGTTTTATTACACGTTGCAATCTACTGGCAAAATTTTTAAAATTTGTTTTATTTATGCTATTTCGATTCTTACGATACTTCCATAGTAATTGCTGTTTACGTATACAACATTTTTTTATTCCTTTGGTCATCCATCGTGGTCGTGTTTGTGAATATATTTTAAGTCGAATATACGGAAAACATAGATTATAAAATAGATTATAAAAGTAAATAAGTCATAAAAAATGTCAAAAGCTTCTTGCGGGTCATTATTTTCAAATACGTCACTAAATGAAATCGAATTTATGCAATCATTAAATTTCTTAACATTATCCTTACTATAGTCTCGTCTTTTTACGTACCAATGTTTTAGTGAGCAACTTTGTTTTACGGGACAAGTTAGTAATGGCGCCGCGTGATCCGACAAGGCGAACTCCATAGTTTTACATTTACATCCACGAATGTTATACATGAAATTGTCTATGCATGCTCCACTAATAGTCCTTGTTGGTTCAAATAATCCTAACTGTAGGTTGTAACAAGCTAGTGTTTCCATGAACATTGTAGTCATTTTATTTTTGTTTAATACATTTATGTTAAAGTCGCCACAAACTATTATTTTCTTTTTACTGTAGCAGTACTGCCCAAGTAGTCGGTTTAAACTGTCGAAAAATGTGTTTAATTCATCGGTTTTTGACCTTGGTGGTCGGTATATACAAAGTATTATGATATTATGGCTTAGAAGTTCGACACCTGAGCACTCCAGAACGCCTTCAACGCAATATTGTTTTAGTCCAGTAATTGGTTTAAATTTATGATTATTTCGTACTAAGATATATGAACCGCCTCGACGATTATGCAACAGCAGCAGAAATACTTAGTTTGTGAAAATTTCAACTATCTAGTGACAGACAGATGGTCAAATTTATTTTTTCTAGTATTATTCATAAGGGTGTCCCAAGCTTTAAGAGCGAAATTTTTTTTCCGATTTTGAGTACGCATACCCTCTATTTTTTTTCTATTTGACCCTAAGAACTAAAATAATAAAAATTATTGGTATCGGATGACGATAGCCCATGCCGACTTGATGTCAAACTTTTAGGAGAAAGTTTGTATGAAAACTACAGAGGACATTTTAGAACTTAATTTTTATTCAGCAAATAAAACATCGCTTTACCTGTATCTTCTATTTTTCAAGTATCTAATGTTATTAGGACTTAATCTTCCCAAAGTTTGGTTTTTACAATCAGGCTAAACCTATCTATCTGTTCTTGTACACAACATTAGAAAATATGCTTTTGTTCGTTGTTCCTCTTCAGTAGTGATTTTGCTATGAAAGTGCTCTTAGTATCAGCACCTGTTTTGTAGCATGTTGTAATGCATTACTAGACCACGAACTGCATTCTAAACTGCTGATGCCTATTTACTTTCTGTCAAGTTATCCAGTTTTGGCACCACGACCAGTTGTTCTTTATGACTGTGCCAATATGCGAAATAACTATCGAGAGGCATTATTCTTTAGATTTGCGCACATCTAAAGCTGAAAACAGTTCATCAATCATGTCAATTACGTACGAATTATTTGAATTGAGGACTTGCTTATGGGAAATTCGTCAGTGTTGTATGCAAGTGCTTCAACAGTAACTTATATAGCAAAATTCTGTGTTTATTATTGTAAACACAGAATTGCTCATATTTAACTGTTACCTACGCAATTCTGCAAATGTCTTTGGAGCGATATTTTTTTTTCCCATGGAAGTTTTATTCGTATTGGGCTATGTACTCTTAGTTGGTATGGGTAGATTTTCTTGTAAATCCGTCATTTCAGAATTTGAAGACGAATTTTTCGTGATAAGGTAATTACAAAGCAGTCAAGGAGAAACAATTAGTAGCCAGATGGCAGTGTTCCTAAATATTTCTAAGGTGCGCTTTTTTTTTTTCGAATTTTTGGTCCACTCCACCTAAGTAAACATATCATCCTGGCTCTCTCTGGCACCACAAGAAGATTTTATCTTTTATTAACGGATGTGCATCGGTATGTGCAATGTCAAACAGTTTTTCTAATTTTATTACAAGCTCATGTCTTTGCTTTCCGAATACTTCTTGTGTTTTGTTCGCATTTTTTGCAGATCTCTCCAAAACTCCAAACTTGGAATAATGTGACTAGTTTTTTAACACAGATAATACATTAATTAGGAAATGTCACGTATATTGCGCCTTTCCCAATAAATAACGCACTTTCGAATAGTAAGATTCACTATTTTCAGTGACACATAAATTCATTAAAGGAATTTATAAAACAGTACTGCCAATGCTTGTCAATTATAGGGTAGTTTTGAACCTGTAATTTGATTTTATACATCTCCTATTCAAATTATTCTTTTTGTAAGACTTCGTAATTCTACTGACATGTAGACTGAATGAAAATTACGTGTTTACCGATTAAATAAATAAATAATAACGAGCACTTGATACGTTAGCTTGCGCGCGCCAAAATACTGAATTCCTGATATCTGTAGATGCAAGTCGGCACGGGTTCCCTTGGTCCTAAGTACATAAAAGTTTATTTACAATTGTTTTGACACCATTCAAACAAAATGAGAAGGTATGCGTTGTAAAAAAAAGAATTTGATTTTTTTGGGACACCCTATTATTCATACTAGAAAATTTTTTTTTCATCATCATTGCTCTTATTCAAAAACCGTGGCTGGCTAATACTAACACGGTGTCTGGACAGGGCTCTGCAGGTAAGGTCGTACACCATATCGGTGGAGTCAAACCAAGAGCGTGTATACTTTTCAATAATAATATTGATTTCTTATGCATACAAGGCCTGTGCAGCTATGACCTGATTGCAGCTTATGTTAATGCCAGACTGATAACCAATTCGCATGTCAGTGATGAACCATCTACGTCTGATCTATATGAATACATCCAACATTTGCGAAACCATCACTTTTAGGGATGCAAAAGCCACGGACTGGGACTTGTACAGATGAAAGCTCCAGGAGAGACTCCAAGACTTCTCTAAAACCATACGCTCCCCTGAAACATTGGATTATGCTGTTGCTCAAGTTACTGAATCCATTACAGCCTCTTAAAAAGAGAGCTGCCCTTTAAGAACTGTGAGGGATAGAAAAGTGACGTGGTGGAACAAAAAGCTCGATGTTTTAAGGGAAGAATCACGTAGGTTGTTTACTAAGACTAAATCGACTGATGACTGGGATCGGTATCGGAAAGCTTTAACTACCTATAACATGAAAATCCGAAAGGCGAAAAGACTTTCATGGAGGAAATTCTGCGAGGAGATTACTAAAGTCCCTCAAGGAGCCAGAATTCACAAAGTCTTATCCAAATCGCCTCCAAATCAACTGGAATTCTTAAAGAAACCAGACGGTGCCTTCACTGTATCAGAGGAAGAAACCCTGAAACTTCTGGCGTCTATACATTTCCCTGGCTCGGTGATGGCACTAGACATCATCGTACAAAATACTCCTCATATCCGCCGCTCCAGGCCTTCAAATGAAGACTGGAGAAGAGCGGCGTATTTTAGACCGAACAAGGTAGAATGGGCTATATAGAGACTCTCATTCAAGCCGATTAAATCTGCAGGTGATGATGATATCTTATTTTATTTCTATTTTATTTTATTTGGGTGGCTTACAGCTGACAATACAAGATAAACGTTAAAATAGATCTTGATGAGCCATTTACAAGCCTCCACATATAGTATGGAAGTATTGTGGAAAGTTACAGTTAGGAAGTAATTGAGATATACAAAGTTTGGTAGCAAGATAATAATAGAAGACAATAACGTAATACAATAACAAAACATTGCTTTTGGACATAACAATATTTATAGATGCTAAGCTGCTTGTAAAGAGATCAACTGAGGTGTGTTCTTTGACTTAATTGTTAAACGCTTTTGCTGCGCAAATCAAGTAAGAGTTACTACGGTAGACTGTGCGTGAATGAGGAGCGTGAAGAAGATTTCTAATCCGACGGTGCCGAGAGGGGACATTTAGGGATAGCTTTGACAATAATTCAGGGCAATCTTGATAGATTAGAGCGTACCATTGTGATTAGAAAGCGAATATCAGATATATTTCTGCGAGTTACAAGGGGCAGCAAGTGGATTGCATCTTTCATTGTAACTTATATAAGGGATTTTGAACTTGTACCCCAAGTACCTCGTGAATCTCCGTTGTATTCGTACCAACCGGTCGGATTGAACAGCATAATTTGGGTTCCAAATTTGACTACCGTATTCAAGGTGACTGCGGACGTAAGTAAAGTATTTTTAGGGTTTTCATATTTTTAAACGAACTGGAATTACGGGTAAGGAATCCCAGGGCTTTGGCAGCTTTTTTGGCGATATGATCGTAATGACATTCGTAGGAGAGCTTATTTTTGATAAGAATACCGAGATCTCTGGTAGCGATAGTTCGCGATAACGGCTGATTCTCGATCGAGTAGTATCTTCCCAGCTTTCCTGTAGCAAGGGAAGACTATACTCATCCATATTTTAATCAAAATCTTCAGAGCAAGCTTTGCCTGGGGATATATACCAGAGAAATGGACTATGGTTAAAGTCTGTTTTGTCCCAAAGGCTGGTAAGAAGGACTACTCTCAACCAAAGTTCTTCAGAGCAATAAACCTTACCTCCTTCCTACTCAATAGTATGGAAAAGGTTATTGACGAATGCAACAGGGATGGACCATTAAGGGATAACCCTCTGCATCCGAAGCAACATGCTTACCAAAAAGGAAAATCTACAGAAACTGCTCTGTTAGAACTCAGCTGCACTCTGCTCTATCAGATAGGATCGAAAGGGCTTTGGAAGATAAACAGACTGCCCTATGTGCTTTCCTTGATATTGAAGGAGCTTTCGACAACGTCAACATAGACGCCCTTTCTAAGGGAATGAAGGCGAAAGGGATTGACGAAACAACTACTCGTTGGATCAAATTCATGCTCCTCAACAGAACTATCAGTGTTACCTTACACGGAACTACAAAGAGCTTCAAAACAACTAAACAACTTCGACCTATGCTAGTAAACGAGGTACGACAGGAAATACTGTCTCTGTCTTACACTAAGTCAGAGGGTTCGAAATCATAAAAGCTTGTTGTAACGAACTAACTAGTATTCTCACTCATTTAACAAATATGTTTTTTTCTCATGGAACCTTTCCTGACAAATTAAAACTTTCCATAATTAAGCCTTTATTCAAGAAAGGAGACAAATGTGACATCAATAATTACCGACCTGTTACTTTTATACCCCTCTTGTCTAAAATTTATGAAAAATTTATGTCTTCTTCTTCCTTCCCTGGTCCCATTATTTGGGGTCAGGTCTCCTCACTTATGAAAAATGGATGTATAAAAGATTAATTAATTTCTATTGTAAATTTAAAATTATTATTGACAAGCAGTTTGGATTCCAAAAGAACAAATCCACATCATTAGCTATTTATTCTCTAATGCAAGCAATATTATCGAATATAAATAATAATTTTCTGACTACCGGTCTTTTCTTTGATCTATCGAAACCATTCGATCTAGTGGATTAGAGGACCGGCACTCCAGTGGTTATTGTCCTATTTAAGTGATAGAAAGCAATGTGTCATTATCAATAAAAAAAATGTAAATAATGACATAATATCCTACTCATCAGAATATAGGCATAATAAATATGGCGTTTCACAAGGAAGCGTCCTGGGCCCAATATTATTCCTCATTTATATAAATGACATCATAGAAATAACTAACCACAAATGCATATTATTTGCCGATGACATATCTTTTATAGTGACATCTTATAAAAAATATAATACAATTTTGGATCACGAGCTTGACATTAATAATACAATTGACAAATTACTGCATTGGCTTGACATTAACCATTTAAAAATAAATTTAGACAAATTAGTTTACATTCAATTCAACCAATTAAATAATAATAATGTGTTGATAAAATCAAACAAGTAACGCATACAAGATTTTTGGGTGTAGTTATAGATAAATATATTAAATGGAAAGAACACATAGACAATGTTAGTACTAAAATCAATCAATTTGTATACTGAGGTGTAGTTAGTTTATATTATGCTTATAAGTTATTTAATGAGGTATATTTTATAATAAAGGCAGGCCTCAGCCCTTACCTCTTCCTGATGATAATGGACGCTCTGACGTCGGACATTCAGGAAGAGGCTCCCTGGTGTATGTTGTTTGCCGATGACATTGTGCTGGTTGCCGAGAGTGGCCTAGAGGTCCAGAACAGATTGGAGGTGTGGTGGCACAGATTGGAGAGTGTTGGCCTGAAATTGAGTAGAACCAAAACGGAGTACTTGTTCTGCGATTTCGGCGGTCTCTCCAATCCAGTGCCCTTAGCTCTCGCCGGAACGCCCATACCGATCTGTTCCGACTTTCGGTACCTCGGGTCGCTCATCCAAGGGGATGGTGAGGTAGACCGGGACGTAACACATCGGATCAACGCAGGATGGATGAAATGGCGACAGGTCACGGGAACAACTTGTGACCCACGGATGCCCCTCAAGTTGAAGGGTAAAATCTACAAGTCCGTGATAAGGCCTGTCATACTGTATGGATCAGAATGTTGGGCTGTGAAAAAGACGGATGAAAAAAGATTGCATGTAGCGGTGATGAGAATGTTAAGATGGATGTGTGGTGTGACGAGAATGGATAAAGTGAGAAATGAGTATATTAGGGGAAGTTTGAAAGTGGCGCCAGTGAATGAAAGGTTGAAAGGAAATCGTTTGTCTTGGTATGGTCATGTAAAGAGGAGAGATGAAAAGCATGTTGCTAAAAGAGTTATGAATTTACATGTGGATGGATGGAGAGGGAGAGGGAGGCCAAAGAAAAGATGGATGGATTGTGTGAGAAGTGATATGAAAGAAAAGGGAGTTAGTGATAGCGTGACGAGTGACAGGACAGAATGGAAGAAAAAAACGTGTTGCGCCGACCCCAAATAAAATGGGACAAGGGCAGGAAGAAGAAGATTTTATAATAAAGGCAGTATATTACCAGCAAGCACTCGTTTCACTCGTCTCCCAACACACCACCTTACATGGCGACCGTGACAGTAACAGGAGAACCTGTGAGCCTGCGCGTGTAAGCATCCGTATATGGACTGGATCATATTGTGGCAAATATAAATGACAGAGTGTACTTTGCGCAACATGGAATATTCCGTTGTAAAGCGTGATACATATTCGACGTGTAAAATTTTGTTAAACTTTCATCAGTTTGAAAATGGGTGGTTCAAATTCTAAGGAAGAGGTGGTGATAGCACAAACTGCTGGAGTCGGCACGAATCGTATCCGCGCGCGACAGATGCATGAGACTACCAACACGATTCTCATCGTTATTTGTACAATTCTGGCGATTGGTATGATACTGATTTTTTATTAATTGAACAAACGATGCCATGCTAAACAAATTGAGCGAAAATTGGATCAGATGACCTTGAGGAGGTACTCCAGTCTGCTTAAGAGAGCCCAAGCCCAGATGGCTCCTCAGCAACCACAGTCAGCTAAGCCAGAGCTCATCATGTAACATCGTCAGGAGCTGAAGATACGTTTTATATCCACGAGTGTATAGTGCGTGTGTTAAAAGTGCCGCGAAAATATTGGTATCTTTATTTATCTAAGCAGAGTGCGCATTAGCGAGTGTTTTTTTTTCTCTCCTACTTTGTTTCCTTCCCCTATTAGTATAAGTAAGTGACCGGAAAGAAATGTAAGTAGAATATAGTTTAATGCATAAAGTATACTGTGTAGTAAGTATGACTCTCTATGAATTTTAATCATTTTAAGTATTCTTTAAGTGAAGATAATCAATACTTGTATTTTCCACGTATTTTAATATATTAATAAAACATTGTATCGATATGTTATGGCAGAAGAACTAGCTCTTTTACTAAATGATTTAAAAGCAATAAGAGATTATTTGATAAAAATCGGTCCGAGCCGCAGGGTAGGTAAAATATTAATTACAAATAGAGAGAATGCACAAAGTTTATTAGCTAAATATAATAAGTATTTACAACATGTAGGTGAGTCCAAGTTAGCTAAACCATTAACACAGGAGACAGCATTAATTAACAAAATTTGTAAACAATTTAATAACTTGTATTCAAAAGTACTTTTATTGTGTACCAAGAAAGTTAAGGAGGGAGAACCCTCTCATAGTAAAATGGCAGAGGAAAATTTTAAAAATTGCATTGAGCCTTCTGCCTGCCATGACAGATAATGATAACAATACTACACAATTAATTGAAAGCATAGAGTATTATGAATCTATATTAAGTAACGACAGATGTAAACAAAAATTAATACAATTTGTTTTAAAACATAGATTATCACAGCAAGCAAAGTTAAAGATGTTGCAAAGATATGCTAGTGTTAAGGAGCATGCGAAAACTATTACTGCCACAACAGAGTTTCACAGCGTTACAGACTAGATTGCAGCAATGCCGCCAGAATAATAAAACAGTGTCTGACTTTGGCAGAGAAATATCAGAAATATTTGTGGAATTGACGACTTCGCAGGCCAGTGGAAATTCAGATAATTATAATGTTTAAGATGTTTGTGAAAAAAACAACGATAAAAAGATTCGCTGACGGCCTACGAGATCGTCGTTTAAACAGGATCGTGGGTGCTCGTAATTTTTCTACTTTGACAGAAGCCATACAGGCGGCAGTAGACGAAGAGATGTCTTCGAGTAGTACCAAGGAATTTGTGGGTAGGAGTGTAACAACAATCTTATTATTCGTCTAGGAGAGGTCGTCGAGGATATAGAACTCAACAAAACTCTGGTCCCAGAGGATTCATGCAAAACGCATATGCCCATCAACAGGCGCAGGGACCGCTTCCTCCACAAAGCACTCGCAAGCCAACAGCGAGATCAGCAGTCACAGGTACTGTCATCTTCCAACAATTACCGTGGTAATTATTATGTTAATAATCGTTTCCGTGCTAGGGGTAGGCAGAACAGAACTCGTTGCTTTAGATCACAGAACAACATAAATATCTTGTCAACCAATCAAGAGGTACTAACCGCGAACCAAGTGGAAAATAATTGTGACCAGATGAACCAAATGCAGAATCGCTTAGTCATCTTTTTCGTGCCTAACGTAATCTTCTCGTGCAATAACTTAAACAAAGTTTCATTTAAAGTCGGGCAACATAAACATGACTGGCCAATTGACACCGGCGCATCAGTGTCTGGAATTAAGTACGAGTATTTGAAACATTTACAAATACCATACCATATAGAGAAAGTTATTGTTAAAGGTATCGGTGGAGATGTATTCTCAGAAGGTTATGTGTATCTTTGCCTTAATCATAACGAACACAATTTTATGCATAAATTTCTTGAATTTAAAAACTTACCATGTAAAGGCAGCGGTATATTAGGACATGATTTTTTAAGAAATACAAAGCTAAATTAAACTTTGAGTCTAGTACGTTACAATTGCCAACAAATAAATCGAACTGGGTTACATTGAATTTTGACTGTTTCGGACCAAATGATACTATTAATTGTTATACGAGTATAATAGCACCGGCGCGATGTGAATCAATACATTATATCGAGACAAGTATACAAGAAGAATGTGTTATTTCAAGTCAAGAGTTATGCGAGGGTGTTTTCCTAGCCAGTAGCGTGACTAGGCCGAAAAATGGAAAAATACCAATATGCATCTTGAATACCAGAGAAAATGAGCTAGTAATAAACAACTTCAAGGTCGGTAGTAGCACTCTCAAGGATTACTTTATTTGTCAGTTTCAGAAACCAATGGTTAATGCTGATAGAGTAAAAACTACCTATGTTTTCCTTGTTAAATTTAACCTCTAGTATGCAGACACAACTAAAAAGTCATTGTGTCTCGCGTAGATCTGCGTTCCGGCATACAACGGGTTAAACGGATTACATTCCGAGGAGCAACAATCAATTAAAAGCATTTGCGCTAAATACCCGGGTATATTTCATCTACCTGGTGACAAATTATCTACAACGCCAATATATGAACAAAATATAGATTTAAAACCGCATACTAGCCTACACTATATTAGTGCACTACAATATATTAGTGCCAAAAAAAATCGATAATTCAGGTAAACAAAAATGGCGCGTAATCATAGACTATCGTAAGTTAAATAACCAAGTGCAAGACGACAAATTTCCTTTGCCAAACATATCTGAAATACTTGATTCTTTAGCTGGGGCAATTTGTTTTGCGCATTTGGATTTATTTCAAGGATTTTTCCAAATTGGACTAAATAAACAAAGCCGGCCTTGCACAGCTTTTACAACAGGGAAAAATCAATATCAAATGACAAGAATGCTCATGGGGCTCAAGTCTAGTCCTAGTAACTGCAGTAGAATGATGACTATAGCAATGTCCGGGCTTAATTACGAAAAATGCCTGGTTTATCAAGACGATCTGGTCGTAATAGGTCGAAATTTAGACTCGCATAATCGGAATTTAATGGATGTTTTCAGTAGATTACGTACGGTCAACCTAAAGTTAAATCCTTGCCTTTGGGCCTTGTCTATGGTTGTCAAATAGTAAACATTACCTTGCAATTAGTCCGCCAAAAATAATTGTGAATCACTAGTTTATTAGCGCCATTGAGAAAACTGCTGCAGTAAACAGAAACATCAAGTGACATAGTACATTTTGGTATAATTACAGTGAAGATAATCGTGGAAACAAAGAAGAATTCATCATTTTTATTCCAATATTTTTGAGGTTACAAGAAAAGTGAGTCATAGTGACAGTGACATTTCGTTTCACTTAAGTGACATCAAACGTCAACCTCTAATATCAAACGTCAACTTCTGACATCAAACGTCAACTTCTGACATCAAACGTCAACTTCTGACATCAAACGTCAACTTCTGACATCAAACGTCAACTTCTTACGTCAACAAGTGTTACCAGTATAAGAAAAAAAAAAGGCTAAAATGGAGGGATAATTTAAAATACTCTTTGATCAAATGAAAATAGAAATGGAAAAACAAACAAATACTTTATTCGAGAAAATGAACGAAAAATTGGAACCATTGATAGAAGACAACAAAATGCTGAAAAGTAAAGTAGAAATGCTGGAGAAAAAAATTGAGTATTTAGAAAAAGAAAAAAAGAAAAATAACATTTTACTTTTTGGCCTAGAAGAGAAAGAAAATAATACATTTCAGCTATTACAGCGAGTACAGGAAATTTTCAAGGAAAATCTGAAAGTCAATTTAGAAGCCAACGATGTATCAAAAATTTACCGAATCGGTTTTAACAAAGAAAACAAAAAAAGACCTGTTCTTATTACTTTTGCAAACAGTTGGAAAAGGAGCGAGATACTAAAACTGAAGAAAAGCCTAAAAGATGTTTACGTCACTGAAGATTTTCCTAAAGAAGTTTTAGAAAAAAGAAGAGAACTTAAATCAAAACTAATAGAAGAACGCGCGAAGGGAAACACTGCTTACATAAAGTACGATCAATTGGTAGTGATAGAGGGAAACCAAAACAAAGAAAAAAGAAAAAGCGACCAATTAACTTCGCCGGAAAACCAAAATCAGGCCAAGAAGAAGCCAGGAACCAGCAATACAGTCATAAAAGAGAACAGAAGAAATGCATTTGATTTGATGAGACCTAGATCGAACTCATCATCTAATACTCCAAATCAATCTAAATAGCAACTAAATCTTAGCAACCAGAGACAGGACAACCCCAATCCGGCTGGTCCCCGTGGGGTTGCTAGACCACCACCCCCCCATAGAATTATATCCTTAAGGCAAAAAAGATGTAATCATTTATACATTGCAACGCTAAATGTCAGAACGCTCATGACAGATTACAGACTAGAAGAATTAGAAGAAGCCATAAGACCTGTAAAATGGGATATCATCGGCATTTGTGAGGTAAGAAGAAAAGGAGAAGAGATAAGAGAATACAATGAATATATTTTTTATTTCTATGGAGAAACACAAGGTTTATATGGCATGGGATTCCTAGTGAAAAAAACATCTAAAAGATAAAATAATCAGCTTTCAAGGAATATCAGACAGGATAGCAATGCTTAATATACAGTTATCAGAATCCAAACAACCGACGTCAATTATACAAGTACATGCGCCCACTGAACAAGATACAAAATTAGCAAAAGACAAATTCTATAAAGACCTAACAGAGTTGGTGCAAAAGAAAAACAAAAATATAACCCTAATGGGAGACTTCAATGCGAAGGTGGGCAGCAAATCCAATAAAGACGAATTTGTCTTAGGCGATTACAGTACGGGTGACAGAAACGATAATGGACGTAGACTCATAGATTTCGCTTTTGAAAATAATCTTAAAATAATGAACAGTTTCTTCAAAAAAAGCAGATCAAAAAAATGGACATGGATGTCCCCAAATGGCAGAGATAAAAATGAAATAGATTTCATACTCACAAGAAAAAAACATATATTTAATGACGTCGACGTAGTGAATAAGATAAACTTCAACACTGATCATAGAATGGTGAGAGGAGTTATACAATACCGAAATGAAAAATCAAGAAAGCATATTCTCTACGCAACAAAAAATACAACAACAGCAACACCCATACCTCAAAATGTCTTAAACGAGTTAAGAAACACATTAGAACAAATTGAAGGAACTAGAACACTGCAAGAAAAGTATAACCTTCTGGAAAAAGAGCTGATAAATGTAAACAAATCGAGATCTAAAAAAGAGAAGAAAAATAAGTTAGGAGAAGAAACGTTAAATCTGATGGAAGAGAGGAAAAAAATGTTAGACAATCGAAAAGGCAACAAACAAAACATCTCAAGTATTAGCAAAAAAATACAAACATCAATAAGAAAACATAGGAAAGCAGAGAGGCTGGAAGTACTAAGAGAACAAATAGAGAAAACAGGTGGAATCAAGAAAGGTCTAAAACAACTAAGAGAATACACACAATGGATACCCAATATGAAAACGAAAGATAGAAAGAAAAATGAGAAATTAACGACAAAGAGACCATCAATAGCGAAAGTGGCGACAGAATTTTATCAAAAATTATACACGAAGACCGACGAAACAATACAAACAGAGACAGGAAAAATGGTCTACGAAGAGGAACCTGGTATATTAGAAGCAGAAGTCATAAAAGCTGTAAAGACACAAAAAAGTGGGAAATCACCTGGAGACGACAAAATCTCAAATGAAATACTAAGAGAATCTCTAACTGCGATATCCAAATATGTGACGAATCTATTTAATGAAATTATGATTACAGAACAAATACCTATTCAATGGACAAAATCCACTATTGTCCTACTACATAAAAAAGGAGACAAAAACGAAATAAATAACTACAGACCAATATGTTTAATGTCCAATCTATACAAAGTTTTTTCAAAAATAATACTTGGACGAATAATGAAACACCTAGAAGAAAATCAACCAAGAGAACAAGCTGGATTTCGCGCCGACTATTCTACCATCGATCACATTCACGTCGTGAAGCAGATCATAGAAAAATTTAACGAATATGGGCAACTTTATTATATGGCATTCGTGGACTATAACAAGGCTTTCGATTCTCTAAGTCATAATTATATCTGGAAAACACTAGAAAACCAAGGTGTAGAAAGAAAATATATACAAATCATAAAAGAAATATATAGAAATATCACAGCAACAGTCCAACTAGAACAACAAGGAGAAGAATTCAGTGTTCAAAGAGGCGTCAGGCAAGGCGATCCACTTTCCCCAAAACTTTTTACAGCAGTGTTAGAAAATATATTCAGACAACTGGACAGGGAAAATTTTGGAATTAACATTAACGGATCAAATTTGAATCACTTAAGGTTTGCTGATGACATAGTGATATTCGCAGAGAGACCAGATATACTACAAACTATGTTACAACAATTAGATTACGAAAGCAAGAAAGCAGGTCTATCTATGAACCCAATGAAGACTAAAATAATGACGAATGGATCAAGAGAAACTATCGAAATAGGACAAGAGGTTATTGAATATGTAGATGAATATATATATTTAGGACAACTAATATCAGTAAAAGATCAACACTCTAAGGAAATAAACAGAAGAATAAGCAACACTTGGAAGCGGTACTGGTCACTAAAAGAAATAGTTAAAAACGAAACGATTCCAATGTCTATCAAGAAACGACTATATAACATATGTATCCTCCCATGTCTTACATACGGATGTCAAACTTGGCCAGCTACGAGTAAAAACTGTAAAAGTCTCTTAGTTTGTCAACGCAGCATGGAACGAAGCATGCTTAACATAACTCTACGGGACCGGTGGACAACATCAAAAATAAGGGAAAGAACAAAGGTGACAGATGTACTGCAGAAAATAAGGAAACTTAAATGGAATTGGACTGGTCATATAATGAGGACGAACAGTGGAAAAAAATGGACGAAGGACGTAATGGAATGGTACCCTAGAAGTGGAAAAAGACAGAAAGGACGTCAAATTAAAAGATGGGAGGATGATCTGCCGAAGGGATGGAGGAGGATAGCTCGTGACAGAGATAACTGGAAGGAAATGGGGGAGGCCTATGTCAAAAGACAACCTGACTAAGTGGTTGCAAATAAAAAAAAAAAAAAAAAAAATTAAAATAAGATTAGTTTAAGAATTTTGATTATATAAGAGTTGTATAAAGCAAAACTGTAAAATAGTCAGCGAATAAAGGCTTTTATTATTATTATTATTATTTTCTCATTTATTCATAAATATTACATATAAATTACATTTTTAAATATTTCAATATAAAAAAAAACATTTAAAAATATAAAAAATAGTTACCCACCGGTATTGGGAACAGGGTCCAAGCTACCGGCGGTCAGGGCTCCAGAGAAAGGAACCTCCTAACAATACGAGCCGTGTCCAGGAGTACCGCTTTCTGAATCAAGCCCTTGATCCAGCTACCTAACGCGAGCCTCCTCAGATGTTGGTCGAGGCTCTTGGCTATTAAGCCATTACCCGACACGACTATCGGTACAATGATTGCCGAGGATCAAGAGAAACTATCGAAATAGGACAAGAGGTTATTGAAACCATAGATAGATTATTATTATTATTATTATTAAATGCAATTTCTTGTGATGACATATGGCTCCGAAACGTGGTCGCTCACAATGGGCCTCATCAGAAGGCTCAAAATCACCCAAAGAGCCATGGAAAAGGCTATGCTTGGGGTTTCCTTGCGTGATCGAATAAAAAATGAAGATATCCGCAGGAAAACTAAGGTTGCCGACATAGCACA
Source organism: Mythimna ferrago (assembly GCA_910589285.2). Classification (NCBI taxonomy): domain Eukaryota; kingdom Metazoa; phylum Arthropoda; class Insecta; order Lepidoptera; family Noctuidae; genus Mythimna; species Mythimna ferrago. Next base: position 11,846,357 of record OU342700.1, read on the forward strand.
AAGAATTGCCAAACTTAAGTGGCAATGGGCAGGGCACATTGCTCGCAGAACAGATGGCCGTTGGGGCCGAAAGGTTTTGGAGTGGCGACCGCGTACCGGAAGACGCAGCGTTGGAAGGCCTCCTACAAGGTGAACTGACGACCTGGTGAAGGTAGCGGGAATCCGATGGATGCGGGACGCACATGATCGTTCGTTGTGGCGACGCTTGGGGGAGGCCTATGTCCAGCAGTGGACGTCTGTCGGCTGAAATGATGATGATGATGATGATGATGAACGGACCGGGTGCATTCATCTAACATAACCTTTTAACATAACATTTTAACGTAACATTTGAAGAACTTTTAATAAACTATCCAAAACCTATCAGTGCTTTTATATCAACTACAACCCACACCCCGCACATATTGGTCCTTCGAGCCGGATCGCGCGAGTTCCGAAAAGTAATCGCGAGTGTTGCGTGTATATCAGTGTGGTGTGTGTGGACTAAAGTGGTATTCTGGACTGGTCGGTGACTGGATTACGCTCCTGATCCAAGGAGAACATCAACGGTGGTATAGCAGCAGACCACAAGTAAGATCTTTCCATAATTTTCTAAACTTTAGGAGATTTGACGTCCTTAAACAACGTGCGAAATGGCTGAGCTTTACGACGTCCAATTGGAGCTCGCCATCAACATTGAAAAGATCGGGGTTAATTTAAAGAAGAGCAGTGTCCAAAGACGAACCTTCGAATACTTGAAAAAGTGTTTGAGTACTCTAGAAGAATACTGGAAGGAGTACCAATTTAACCACGATCGCCTTACAACAGAAGTAAGTAAGACGCATGTCTACTTTACGAAACAGGAGTTCGAGAAAACAAGCAAGTCGTACCAAGCTGTCAAAACGCTGATCAACCAGATGCATCAACAACTTCTGGAAGCTCCATCTAGGAGTGATAATCAAGGACTGCTAGAAGAAGGTACGTATTTTGGTAAAGAATTCGAGACTGAACAGGAGTGTAAAGAGGAACAGCAGCCAGGAGAAGATGGTCAACCTTCGGAGTTAGGTCAAAGAGCTCGTCGTGCTTGGATGGTAAATCAGGGTACAAACAGTAAACTGGATGAAATGCTTCGCAAGCAGGCAGCTAATTTTAAGGCTTTCCGACAAACGGTAACTAACATCAACTTAGAACTTATTTCTGACAAATGGGAATTTGAAGACATAATCAAAACACTGCAATCTAGGTGGATAGCAATCGATACTCTGCATTGGGAAATTGATTCAGAATTATGCGAAGAAAATGGAGAGAAACAACATTCTTGAGTCACGAAAAACAATACAACAGTCTGAAGAAGGCAATTAATACTAAAATGTGGTCCGTGGCTCACAGAGAAAAATCAACACCTACACTAGATATATCTGTATTTAGTGGTAACTATAACCAGTGGACGTGCTTCAAGGATTTGTTCCAAGAAGCAATACATAACAATCCGTCGCTTTCGAGTGCCCAAAAAATGCAGTTTTTAAAAGGAAAAGTAAAAGGGGAGGCTGAACGGCTCATCCAACATTTACCAATCAGCGCAGATAACTATTCCGTATGCTGGGATATTCTGCATCACCGATACAATAACAAAAGAGCTATATTCTCTTCTCTCATGAACATTCTTCAAGGACTGCCCAACAAGCAACAGCAGTCCTTACAACAAATCAAAAAACTGCATGACACAACAATAGAATGTCTGAATGCTGTCCGCAATTTAAATATTGACACTACATCTTGGGATTCTATGGTGGTACACATCTTATCCCAAAAACTAGACTCTGACACGTATACCAATTACATTGAGTCTTTAAAAGATTCGCGGGAGCTACCAGTGCTTCAAGAATGTTTGGACTTTTTGGAGACCAAATTCATCAGTTTGGAGTCAGCTCGTCGCAAACAAGATAACCCCCTCAACAAAAAGGGTTTAACAACCAACATTCCTCAACAGGTTTCAAGAGGCATAACCACAGTGGGAATAATGGAACCTTGAAAAAGACACTACACGTGTCGAAGTTCAAATGTCCACAATTCAGCGGCGAACATGGCCTCTACAATTGCAAAACTTTCTTGGAACTGCCCTCTGAACAAAAGCTTGCAATTACGCAAAAACTGCAGGTGTGCATCAATTGTTTATTTAGCCACAATGGCAACAAGTGTACTTCTACAAAACGATGCCGCAAATGTACAGCTAATCATAGTACGATATTACATGACGCATTTGTCAAGCCGACGGGGTCTCAAGTGTCTAAACATACCGAACCAACGGTCAAGGTCTCTAACGCGTCACAAGATGGTAATGTTGAGATTTTGCTTACAACTGCTCTCGTGAAGGTTATGACAGCCGACGGGACTTATCACAACATGCGAGCCCTTATCGACCAGGGGTCACAGATTTCTCTAATAACTGAAAAAGCCGCTCAGTTGTTGAAGATAAAACGCCAAAAATGCAATGGGGTTGTCCTTGGAGTAGGCGCAAAGGAGAACAACTGCAAAGGGTTGCTTCACATAACGTGCAAGTCCACACATAGTGACTACTCTTTTACAACAGAAGCTATGATCATGAACAACCTACTTAAAAATCTCCCCAACCAAACATTTTCGAAGCTCTCATGGTCATTTACAGAAAATATTAACTTGGCTGATCCGGAGTACTACATTAGTCGAGCAGTTGACTTGCTACTCGGAGCCGAAGTTTACGCGAACATTGTTATGGAAGGAGTCATCAAGGGGACTAACACAACACAGCCTATCGCTCAGCAGACCCGCTTGGGGTGGATACTGTGTGGAGGTTCGACAAAAACATTCCAATGTAATGTAGTTCTGCACAATTTGGAAGATATACATAAATTCTGGGAAACAGAAGAGATAACAGAACAGTCTAATCTATCGGTCGAAGATCAGGAATGCATTACGTTTTATTTATATACCACAACTAGGAAAGAAAACGGGCACTACGAGGTAAGGCTACCTTTAAAGGATAAAATAGAAAACAAATTGGGTTCCTCAAAACAAATGGCTTTAGCTCAATTTCGAAATTTGGAGCGCAAGTTTCAGAAACACGAGACGCTAGCTGTACATTACAAAACGTTCATGAATGAATATTTACAATTAAAACATATGAAATTGGCTTTGCAAAGTAACTTGACACTGTAATGCTACTTACCGCATCACGGCGTGCTACGAGAGGAATCTACTACAACAAAATACAGGGTTGTTTTTAACGCATCTGCGAGGACATCTTCAGGATTCAGCCTCAACGATTTGATGCATAAAGGACCCAACCTTCAACAAGATCTGCAAATATTATTGCTAAAATGGAGGCAATATCAATACGCTTATACAGCAGACATCGAGCAGATGTATAGGCAGATCCAAGTACATGAATTGGATCAACCTCTACAAAAAATAATTTGGCGCAACGATGCTCAATGTCCTATACAATCATATCAACTCACAACAGTTACATACGGAACTAAAGCGGCTCCATTTTTAGCTCTAATAACGCTGAAGAAATTAGCAGCTGATGAACAGAAAAATTATCCTGAAGCGGCTCAGGTGTTGGACAAAGATTTTTACATGGATGACCTTGTACATGGGTGTCATTCTATTGAACAGGGGAAGAAACTTATATCTGATTTGATGACCTTACTACAAAAAGGGGGTTTTAACTTGCGTAAATGGGCCTCCAACGAACCAACATTAATTGAAGACATACCGAGTCATCATTGTATTTAATTCGAAATCGGAGTCAACGTCATCAAAAACTCTGGGTCTGTGTTGGAACACAAATACAGATAATTTTTTCTTTCGGTGCAATTTTTCTAAGCAGTCTTCAAGGCCAACAAAACGCAACTTATTATCGGAAATAAAAAAATTATTCGATCCGTTAGGCTGGTTGACGCCACTATCCACCCAACTAAAATTATTATTCCAAAAACTATGGGAAAACAATTTACAGTGGGATGAACAAGTGTCCGATGACATTTTCAACGATTGGGCCAAAATAAAAGCGGACCTAGACAACATACACAGCTGCGAGGTACCAAGGTGGTTGAAGAACAACAGTGATGACGTCATCGAAATTCATGGGTTTTGTGACGCATCCATGAAGGCTTATGCATGCGTAGTTTATGCGCGCATAAAACATCAATCGGAAGTAACACTCATTGCCGCAAAATCTAAGCTTGTGCGGCATAAGAAATCCCTTACGTTGGCAAAACTGGAACTTAGTGGCGCATACCTACTCTCTAAACTAATAAATAAAATTCAACAATCCTTAACAAATAGACTAGAAATATTTGGATGGACGGATTCGAAGGTAACACTCAGTTGGATACAGGGTGAGCCTAATTGTTGGAAGGCGTTCGTTGCAAATAGGGTCGTCAAACTCACAGAAATAATGCCTCCTGACTGCTGGCGTTATGTAAAATCAACGGAAAATCCAGCGGATTGTGCCAGCCGTGGAATGTTAGCGTCGCAGCTGATACAACATACATTGTGGTAGCAAGGCCTTCAATGGCTAAAAACATGGACTCCGGAAGATGAAACTGAAAAACAAATATACAACATCAACGAAGAGATCAGAACAGTCAAAAAACAAGTCATCATCGTACAAGATTGCCCAAATATCATTGACCATTTCTTAGAAAAATACAACAGCACAAAGAAGACAGCACATATATTAGCATGGGTATATCGAGCGATCACACCTGTACGTTGCCGTAAATATTTGCCGAGCTATATCACATTACAAGAGTTACACAAAACTAAAACAATTATTATAAAACATGTGCAAAATAAGGAATTTGCAACGGAAATAGAAAAATTGCGCAAACACGGTAGCGTTGGCTCAAAAAGTCAATTATTGAATTTAGATCCCTTTATTGATCAAAACGGATTGTTACGTGTTGGTGGACGATTGAAGAACGCTAATATAAGTGAGGAAATGCGGCACCCGATAATCATACCACATAAGTGTCGGTTGGCGGAGATTCTCATCGATGAAGCACATCAACTATCATTTCATGGCGGACCACGTGTGACCCTCGCCAAATTACGACAATACTATTGGATAACAAGCGGGAACAATGCTACCAAGAAACAAATACGAAAATGCGTGATTTGCCGAAAACATGAATCGGGACGACAGTATCAACTAATGGGCGATCTTCCTGAGGAGCGATGTAACCCCGCTCCGCCCTTTTATCACACAGGCGTCGATTACACGGGGTTTGTGGAAATAAAAACAAACAAAGGACGTGGAGTTAAAACAACTAAAGGATACGTGGCGGTATTCATTTGCATGGTCACTAAAGCCGTGCACTTGGAGTTAGTCTCGGACTTAACAAGCTCTGCTTTTTTGGCTGCGTTGAAAAGGATGGCAGCTAGGCGAGGAGCGCCACGACATCTTTACAGCGACCAAGGAACTAATTTCGTTGGTGCCAGCAACATTTTAGAAAGCGAATACCAACAATTACAACAAATTTTCAACGATAACTTCTTGGCCGAAGTGACCGAGATGAAGATCGAGTGGCACTTTAACGCACCATCTTGGCCGAGTGCCGGAGGCTTGTGGGAGAGAGCGGTAAGAAGCCTTAAGTATCACCTTAGACGCGTTATTGGAGAACAGAGGCTCACATTTGAAGAATACTCGACTATTCTTGCTCAACTTGAGGCTTGCTTGAACACTAGACCACTGTGCGCTATAACAGAAAATATAGAAGACCTTGACTTTTTAACACCAGCACACTTTTTAACAGGACGCACAGGATTAACAGTTATTGAAACAGAAAGGGACGCCAGGACACGTTGGCATTTAATCCAGAAGCTATCAGAAGACATTTGGAGAAGGTGGAAGTCAGAATATCTAAGCCAACTAACAGCTAGAAGTAAATGGCTGAAACCACAATAAAACTTGAAAGTAGGCGATTTGGTCGTCATTCAAGAAAACAACATACCTTCTGGAAAATGGGCTATGGGAAGAGTGATTGAGGTCCACCCAGGCAAAGACGGACTTGTACGGGTTGTATCCTTAAAAACGAAAAATGGAATCGTGAAGAGACCTATCATAAAACTTTCTCGATTACCTATTAATTCGCCGGAAACAAGTGAACAAGAACATAAAACAGACGACAGACAAGGAGAGAACAAAACCAGAAAACGTACAGCGTCGGTCAGACAAGGCCATGTCAACTTCATTTCTTTGGCCCTAGCATTAACATTATTTATGTCAATCGCAATCAACACTGCGCATGGCATGATGTACAACATTTCAAAATTAAAGAATAATCAGTCCTTATATTTTGATCCTGTGGCCAAAATGAATCTCATCCGTGACAAATGGACCTTAGTCGTCTATTACGATATGTCGCCCTACTGGGAGGGCACAACGGCGCTAGAAAAACTATTAACTCATTTAAATAACACATGTACTAATATAAACAGCGGTGTTTGTAACATGATAGTACCGCAACTACAGCAAGAGTTCCTCGAACTAAAATACTACAACGCGCTCTTGATGACACAACAATTTATCGCACACTCCAGACAGCGTCGTGGGCTTATCAATGGGTTAGGTTACGTAGCGAATTATCTTTTCGGCGTCTTGGATGAGCGTTTCGCTGAACAATACACTAAGGACATTGAACTCATAAAGCGAAATCAAAATCATTTGGCTAAATTATGGAAAAACCAAACATCTGTAGTAGAGTCAGAATACAACATCCTGAAACGAACTGAAAAGATTATCCATAAGCAACACAAAACTATAAATCATCATTTAGATACATTGGACAAATTAACAAATGGAGTACAACAAGTAATGACTGACATGAGTGCAGTACAAGGACAACTCGTAACTGCATTGACTGCAAATACTTTGCTCCAAACATTAAGGGGTAATCAAGATACTTTACTGGACACTTTGACGGACATTCGCCATGGTCAGTTTAACGTACATTTATTAACGCCTAAACAACTACAACAAGAACTCAACGTCATTGCTGGCCAACTTACGGATGATCTAATGCTACCTATCGATCAAACTGATGTGAGAAAACTGTATCATCTATTGCAAATAAAAGCACGGACCACAGAAAAATATTTTATATTCCAAATAACATTCCCATTAATCAGCAGAGATCGATACAAATTATACAGAGTGATACCAATTCCCAAACAATTCGGTAGGAATATTTATTTTTATTTTTATTTATTTATTTATTTATAAGCACATACAATTGTTTTAACAGGTTTACGTACCCAAGGTAACAAAAGTAGTCGCAAAATAGCCTAGCACTCAGAGATACCACCCACAAACTGATCAGATATCCATTAGTGCATGCAACATACATACATAATGAACAATCGATGTTCAGTCTCAAGCAGCACCCTGGAGAATCGGCACAAGTTACATAGAGGACAACACACTTAGTGTCACCCTCTGGAATTCCGCCAATGTGCAAGAAAAAATGTCTACCCGTAATGAGACACTATTGAGTGTTTCTATCGCCCGAGTCACGGGTGCGAACTTTAACAAATTTGTGCGGGCTACCGGGACTTTAAACATCCTTTCCCTCGGTCCTGAGCGTAGCCTACTGTTTGGAACGAGCAATTTCAACGATTCTAATATTTGAGGATTATTTAGAATACCCCGTAACACCAAAAAAATATACTTGGCAAGAGCGAGGTTGCGTCTTACTTCCAACTTATAGTAACCAACCATCCCTATAACGAAGAGGGTTGGATACATAAGTGGATAGAAAGGGTATACACCATATTGCCTCATGTATAAGTACCGAGTAAATTTGTTTTGCATTTTTTCCACCATCATAGTATACTTCTTTTCATACGGATTCCAAATGATAGCACTCGTTTCCAGGTTACTCCGGACCAGTGCGTTATATAACGATTTCACAGCTGCCATATTAGTGAATTCACGAGTTTCACGCATGACAAATCCCAGATTCTTGAAGGCTTTTTTACATACCTGCACGATATGATAACGAAACGTCAGGTCCCCAGAGAAAGTCACCCCAAGATCTCGCACTGACCCTACCCGCGGTATCACATGTCCGTCCATGGTATATTCGTGACGTCGGGGTATCACGGCTCGCGTAAAGGACATTATATTACACTTTGCCACATATGACAAGCATTGTGCCAAAATCAGAATACATTGCAGTGAATCTGCAAAAGGACTCGTACATACCGACAAACAACAATGAGCTTTCAACATGTCTTACTCAGGCAGAGACGTATATGTGCGTGCTAAAGAGGCCTGTTTACCATCTAGGCAGTGACAACAACAATTACTGCAATCTCAATCATGAGACAAACCAATGTAAAGTTGAACAAACTTTATGCTCAAACATGTGGGTACCGTTGAACGATCCTTCTGTGTATTTATACCACTGCTGTAACAACTATTCCATTAAAATAATTTGTGGAGAGTATATCACAGTCGAACAACTCAACCAAGCAGGAGTAATATACCTCGGACTGGGTTGTGTTATCAAAGGGCAAGATTTTACCTTGCATGCAAACACAAAATTTGACAATAATATGACGGTTCAGTCAAATATTTACGTACCCAACATTGACCAACTTAACAACATTATCAATGTGAGCTTACCGATCGAAAAGGCTAACGATAATCAAACTGAGGAGGACGAATTAGATGACGACTTGCTCAAAATCTACAAACAAATCAAACAGCTAAGAAACAGTGATGTAGAAATAGATGAAACGTTGTCACCACACAACATCCATCATTACGTGGTAAGCTACACCCTCGTGCTGGCGGCATTTGTGGGCTCGGCCGTGCTCCTGTGGCGGTGGCGACGTCGCCGCATGCGACGCGTGCTGATCTCACCAGACATCGAGCTACGAAGTATTAACGACGCGAGTGCTAGTGCTTGTGCGCGACAATGTAACGAGGCTGACCGTCAGCCCAGTGCTAAAAGTGCAATGCAAGTGTGCGTGGTTAAAAAACCAAATAAAGCGTGTTCACCAATCATATACAAAAACTAGAGACATTAAGATTATCTATAAGCTTTTCTAAACGCTAAAATTTTGTAATATCTTAAGAATCACCACTAACATTAGGTTACTATCATCTTATCTAACATGATTGTATTATCATCATCTCATCATAACTGCATTACGCCGCCCCGGAATATGTTCGGTCCAAGCAACCGAACACCTGCTAACGCAGCAATTTCCTACAATCGTACTTTAACATCAGTGCATTACGAGACACCGAACGGACCGGGTGCATTCATCTAACATAACCTTTTAACATAACATTTTAACGTAACATTTGAAGAACGTTTAATAAACTATCCAAAACCTATCAGTGCTTTTATATCAACTAAAGTGCGTCTACTGAAAGCGTAACCTGGAGTTTTTTTTTTAAATTAAATTGGCAACATTGTTTTGCCGAAAAAAATCACGTCAAAGTCTATGGTCGCAATTGTCAGTTTTGGAAACAGATATTTATTTTTCAAGAATAATTGCTTAATTATGGGAAAAACAATAAACAGTAATGTGCAAAAACTGCTACCCACTATGGTTAAAAAGTTCAAACAAAAACAAGAAGAGAAAGAAGGTGTTTTCAATGAAAACCAACAATGTTTACATACGATTTCAGAATTTTTAAGTTAATTGTTGACGTTAAGTTAATTGTTTTAATTGACGATTGTATGACGTTATAATCTTGATCCTTGTCGACTAATATTATTAGATTGTTATATTTAGGATATAATGATAATTTTTTTTTCTTATATTTTTAGATAATCTGACATATTGTTCAAGTTTGAGAGCTGTTGATCTTTTTGTGTCTCACGAGTCGATCTCACGAGTATCATTTGAAACAATCATTGGAGTATAAAACATGTTCCCACTAGACTAATCCCAAAAGATCTGAATTTTCTCTATGCTGAAACGAATCGATTCCAACCCAACAACCTTGAAACACATTATTAGTGTTGGCGAGACGTGATGAAGTTGAAATCATGTTGACCATTTTATTTGACTATCGCGGTGTTGTGCACTTGGTATTCTTGCCAGAAGGCCAAATAGTAAATAAAGAATATTATTTGAATATTATATAGTGACATTTTTTTTTCGATTTGAAAAATCATCCTATGACAACCCCCGCTCTTGGGCGGAGCGGTAGATAGTGTCAGACTCTTACTGACTAAAAAACCCATCCCGTTCCTTCAAGCCTTCATACCGGGGCTCGAGCGCCCTTTCGGTAACCCTGGCCCCAGTAGGCTTCGACCCGGCTGGGCCCCTGCTGTTGCTGACAACTCCTTAAGGCGCGCGGGAACAGTGCGCACCGTTGACGACTTGGGCTTGGTCCGGACAGTTACCGGACGGCCGGACAGCGAGCTACCCATTGCTCACTGTCCGCAAGCCCGTGCCTACGGTGGCCGGAAATCGGGATCAGTATCCCGGCGCCGGCGGCGGCGGCGATAACGCCGTTGCCTGATGCGTTCGGCCTCCTCCTTTGCGAGCATTACTGCTTCGCAGAAGTCGCGACCGCCTGCCACTCCTCCTCGCTCCGGACCATGGCCTCAACCAATGCTCGGAGCGAGAGGTCTCAGCCGCCGATCGCCCCCATGAGGGCACGGCGATGATCCGCCCAAGCGGAGCACACCTCGACTGTGTGCTCCACCGTGTTAATAATTAAGTCTACACACATGTTTTTGCCTAGGATTAACTAACTATTATACAATTGTCATAAATACAAAAAATACTTTAGTATCAAAACTTTTTTCTCCTACTATTTCAATAATACCACATTCAAAATTTTTGGTTGTAACCTCCTTTTCTCAGGTCACGCTTTCATTAGACGGACTCTACAACCCACACCCCGCACATAGTCCATACGGAAACCAACGACATGCCTCACGAACTAGTATTCGGGAAGTGATGTATATTACCGAGCAATCTCAATGGCGATATCATAGATCCCCTATATGCTCATCACAACTACGCATTAGAATTAAAGTATAGATTGCAGCAAGCGCAAAAAGATGCTCACAATAATTTAACTCAAAGTAAGATAAAAAGGAAAATTAAATATGATACTTTAGTAAACCCTGTGTATTATAAGAAGGGTGATTTATTGTTGTTAAGAAATCCTTCAGAGAACAAAATGGATTCAATATTTTTGGGATCCTATCCAGTTTTAAATGATATGGATTGTAACGTAAAAATTTTGAAAAATGGAAAGGAAGATATTGTGCATAAAAACCGTACCAAATTATACAAGAATGCTGTATAAATAGAAAAATTCAATAACAAGGATATTTAAAGCAATTATTAACTTAACAATAATGTACCTTTGAAATATCTATAATCATGTCTTGTATTCGAAGGTGTTAATGTAAACATATACTTAGTTGTAACATTTATAAAGACCATGTACTTACGTAAACAACAAAAAAAAAACCACTGCGCAGGTAAAAAAAAAAAGAACCTAGCTATTATTATTTAGCCGTAAGTTTTTTTTTTTCTTGTAAAGGAAAGGTGCGGTGTAGTTAGTTTATATTATGCTTATAACATATTTAATGAGGTATCTTTTATAATAAAAGCAGTGTATTACCAGCAAGCACTCGTTTCACTCGTCTCCCAATACACCACCTTACAATCTGATGATGGAATCTTGGCTGAATTGAGGGAACTCCTCAAATATTATAGGCAACTATATAGTCATTTTGATATTTTCATCAAGGAATTAAGCATTTACAGTCAAAAAGTGACATTTGATGAGGTAGAACTGGTGAAGAAGACCAGACATTGCCAACGGAACTTCATACTCAAACAAATATCACAATTAACATAGTTAAGCGACTATGACAATACAAATAAATGAATAGTTTTTTTTTTTATCTGTTATAAACTAGTACTTGACTGCGATCCCGCCTGATGGTAAGCAGTGATGCAATCGTTGATGGTGAGGCGCACTAGTTTATTAAGAGCCTATTCACTCTAGCCTTGAAGACACCCAAATTATAATCAGACGGAAAGACCGCAGCAGGCAAACTGTTCCAGTCCTTCGAAGTTCGTGGTATAAATGACGAGGCGAAACGCTTAGTCCGGACCGTAGATGTTTCAACAACGTAAGGGTGGATACTCGCCGTGCGTCGGTTTGTCCGATGGTAGAAATAAGATGGCGGAATCAAGTTCTGAATAGGTATTTTGAAAATGGTATCATCGAAGTGACCTGATGATAGTGATGGAGCTGGAAGATAGGCACCGGAACTCCGTAACTAATCAATCAATTCTAGCAGTGTTTGGGCTTATTTGAATTTTCATGAGATGCACTTTGGCTATATAATACTATTGAACTGATCTGATGATGATGATGATGATGGAGCTGGAAGATAGGTACCGGAACTCCGTAATTAATCAATGTATCTTATTAGAAATGTCATGAGATGCACTTTGGCTATAAGGTACTATCGAAGTGATCTGATGATGGAGCCGGAAGGTGGAAGGAGACACGGGAACTTCATAAGAAAATGATGTATTCTAGCAGGGTTTGAGTTAATTGGGATTGTCATGAGAAAAAGGTATTCTGGTTGTAAGTGTATTGCAACTAAAAAGTGTGAAATAAAAAACTTTTTATAAAAAAAAATAACCGACTTCACTAAAAAAACTAAAACGATCAAAATAATTTTAATTTTGGAAGTCGGTGTTAAATAAGGAACAAGCAATAACGAAAAACACTGACTACAAACATTTGTAGCAACTATACTTGGTGAAAATTCTTTTAAAAACTCAAAAATTTGTGTACCGGTAGGTACACAAATTTTTGCAGCAATAGCAGATGTTATTCTTTTTAACGTGGCAAATCATCCAATGACTTCTCTCTCTCTCTAAGGTGGTGCAGGGAAGGGGGGAATGTCAGACTTTTACTGACTAAAACAACAAGCTTCTTTTTCAGAACGGCTCTAGCGCGCATCGGCGCTACGCTGGGCGCCTACGGTTGCTGACATCGTTTTGAAGACTACCCGGATAGTGCTCCATGGCCCCAACTCGTCGGACGGTAACCGAAGGGCAGGACGACGAGCTGACATGCTGATATTTCTATATAAACTCAAAATGTACGTAAAGACTGTCTCTAAAAACCGTCACGACTTCCCGATATTCGGACATGGAGAAGAAGCGGTGCAACAAATTCCCCAACACATCTGTCGGTTAAGTTAGCAGAACTTTAATTTAAGCCAGTTTTAAAATGATTATCTCTACCCCCATGATAAGACTTTTGCCATATTTAAAACATGTCAGCGATTGATATAGACAGATGAAACCTAAAACATATTTTTTCTCTTCATTACCCTAAAGTTAACTGAAAAAAAAACCGGCCAAGAGCATGTCGGGCCACGCTCAGTTTAGGGTTCCGTAGTTTCCCGTCCGTCACAATAAGTGCACCCACTTATGAGTTTAAAAAAAATGCTTGCATATACGATTATACTACAAACTTAGTCCAGAAATTATTTTGTAGAACCCTTTTGTCTTTTTTGTACAAAAACTGTTCTTTCCATCAGGTTCAAAATAATTTTCCTAGAAAGTCCTTATAAGGTTCTACTTTTCTGATTTTTTTCATATTTTCTAAACTTATGGTTTAAAAGTTAGAGGGGGGGACACATTATTTTTTACTTTTGGAGCGATTATTTCCGAAATTATTCACATTATCAAAAAATGATTTCAGTAAACCCCTATTCATTTTTCAATACCTATCCAACTATATATCACACGTTAGGGTTGAAATTAAAAAAAAAAACACTTCCCACTTTACATATAGGGGGGCTACCCTAATAAAACATTTTTTTCCAATTTTTACCACTTTGTCAGCGTGATTGATATACATATTGATTCCAAACAGCTTTCTAGTGCTAACGGTCACAGAGATTAAGCGAGGACGGACAGACGGACAGACAGACAGACGGACAGACAGACATGGCGAAACTATAAGGGTTCCTAGTTGACTACGGAACCCTAAAAAATGCCCAGTGAGGTCCGTTAATCACATGATATTTTTTAGCAACTTTTTAATCCGTTCCCTCTGGATCGCGAGGGGGAATGGGATGTCGCCACTGTGCGGAACCCCCGGAGGACACGGTGGAGCACACAATCGCGGTGTGCCCTGCTTGGGCGGAGCATCGCCGTGCCCTCGTGGGGGTGATCGGTGGCGGAGACCTCTCGCGCCGGGCCTTGGTCGAGGCCATGGTCCGGAGCGAGGAGGAGTGGCAGGCGGTCGCCGACTTCTGCGAAGCAGTAATGCTCGCTAAGGAGGAGGCCGACCGCATCAGGCAACGGCGCTCTCGCCACCGCCGGGATTCCGATCCCGATTTCCAGCCAGTGATCAATGGGTAGCTCGCTGTCCGGCCGTCCGGTAACCGTCCGGACCAAGCCCAAGTCGTCGACGGCGCGCGCTGTTCCCGCGCGCCTCAAGGAGTTGTCAGCAACAGCAGGGGCCCAGCCGGGTCGAAGCCTACTGGAGCCAGGGTTATCCGAAAGGGCGCTCGAGCCCCGGTATGAAGGCTTGAAGGAATGGGATGAGTTTTTTAGTCAGTAAGAGTCTGGCACTATCTCCCGCTCCGCCCAAGAGCGGGGGTTGTCATAAGATGATTTTTCCCATCGAAAAAAAAAAAGGGGGAATGGGATTTGAAAAGTACGTGACAGATACGTAGTGAGGTTTCTTCACCAAAGTCACAGACTTGTTGACAACTGGCAAAACCGAGCCGGGTGGCTGTCGCGGCGACCGGAGAAACGTTACATGGGAACAGCAAGTTAAGGTCATTTGTCGTTTTTCAGTTTAGGAATCGCAAGATCAACAAAGAAATAAACGTCATATGTACTACGTTGTGTACCTACGTCACCATAGTGATAAAACGCAAAGGGAAACTGAAAGGAAGGTTTTAATCAGTAAAAGTCTGTCACGCTTCACACGCTCAACCCAGAGCGGGAGAAGTCATGAATGACTGAATATAGGATGACATTCCACTTCAAAAAATAAGCCCTTTTAAACCTTACGCGAATAGGTAATGGACGATCCCAAAGCGTACAGGCATGCTTTGGTTTAGCATCGTTAATTTGTGCATAAAGATAAAAAAAAATCCTCGCACCAAGAGGGTCTCTCATCAACCACATGATTTTCTGATTCCGGGTTGAAGGACAAACATAACTTTGTAGTTCGAAAAAGCTCAGCCCTCTAAACATATACCTACGTTATACAATAATTGGTATAATTCTCTGAGAAAGAGAAGGAGTTAGGGCCTGTCCGCACAGCGGTATTTCACCGCGCGGTTTTTTTTTCGTTATTCTGTAACACATTGAATCCTAAGGAAGTTTCCGCACAGGCGATAAAAAAAAACGCGCGATAAAAAATTCTGTGATTTCTTGCAGATTTGACGCGGTGCGGTGTGGAAATCAATCTGCAGGAATATTTTCCGCGCGGTGAAATACCGCTGTGCGGACAGGCCCTTATATATTAAATAACATACAATGAAACGGTGCGAGGACGGACATTCCACCGTTCCCAGGTCTTCGCAACCGCCTCGAGGACACGGTGGAGCACACAGTCGAGGGGTGCCCTGCTTGGGCGGAGCATCGCCGTGCCCTCGTGGGGGCGATCGGCGGCGGAGACCTCTCGCGCCGGGCCTTGGTTGAGGCCATAGTTCGGAGCGAGGAGGAGTGGCAGGCGGTCGCCGACTTCTGCGAAGCAGTAATGCTCGCAAAGGAGGAGGCCGAACGCATCAGGCAACGGCGTTATCGCCGCCGCCGCCGCCGGGATTCTGATCCCGATTTCCGGCCAACGTAGGCGCGGGCTTGCGGACAGTGAGCAATGGGTAGCTCACTGTCCGGCCGTCCGGTAACTGTCCGGACCTAGCCCAAGTCGTCGACGGCGCGCACTGTTCCCGCGCGCCTCAAGGAGTTGTCAGCAACAGCAGGGACCCAGCCGGGTCGAAGCCTACTGGGGCCATCCGAAAGGGCGCTCGAGCCCCGGTATGAAGGCTAGAAGGAACGGGGTGGATCTTTTAGTCAGTAAGAGTCTGACACTATCTCCCGCTCCGCCCAAGGGCGGGGGATGTCAATGCATGATTTTTCCCACCATAAAAAAAGAAAAAAAAAAGGTCTTCGCAACCAAACCAATGTTTTTCTCAAGGATTGTTATTCTAGATGGCAAAAATAAAAATTATGCTTATAAAATTGTGACTAGGTAATTTTAAAATAGAAGATTTTTTTTCTGAAACCGTATGATCAGAATTTTATTTTCTTTAAATTTAATACCGATACTAAAAGCCGACAAATATTGCCGAATATGTAGTAGTAAAGTAAATTGTTAATAGTTCTGTTAAGCCGTGATAATTTATCCGTCTGACTTAGAATTAAAGAACAAACTTTGACTTACCCCAGGAAAAAGAATGTACCAGCCCAACGAATAGTAATAATATCAACGTTAAAACACGCGTGGACTGCATTTTCTTCTTCAGGCAAAGTTGTTCCAGCAGATGAGACGTCTACTCCCGGTCACAGCACGGAGAATATTAAAGCAAAGTGTTGGTTAGTGCCTTGTACTCATTTCCGTCTCGTTGTGGGTAAAACCTGATTACATTTTATCTTTATTTTATTCCGAACACTCATATGCTTATCACTTGTTTCCGTCAAAAATAAAATTGACTGTATTTTTTTGGCTATTTGTTTTATCGTGTACCTACTTCCTGTGTCCTTAGTTTGCAAATTTGATTAAAACAATTTAAACATAATTTATTATTAATATAGTAATAAACTAAGTTAACTAAGTAAGTGGGTTCTATTGCACGACATGGTCTGGCCGTATGCTAGGTTTCATCCAAATCTTTTCTGTCATGAAGACGTCACTTGAGTCAATGTACATGAACAAACATACTCTCATTCGCACTTTAAGTCTTAAAAAGTTTGTTCGCTGACATTTCGTATATACATTGTGAGAGTACAGGAATCGCGGGAGAGTAATAAATTGAAGGTTACTTAAAAATTCCTTCTTATAATAAACGATACAGAAATAAACATAAGGTACCATGAATACCGAAAAAAAATCTATTTTCTAGAAATGTACATTGATGCATGCGAAGCCGTGAGCAAAAGACTGATACAGTACCGTCATGAGCCTCTTAGATATAAAACTTCAAGGTAATACTGATCAAACCCTCTAAGAGTAATAAGTACAATAATAAAAAAAGATTTAAAATAACTTTTTGGTACCACCAGATATACCTATATACGATAGAATTATCACACTAACGTTAGGGGCAGCTCACACCGAGACGCAATGCGACGCGACGGCGTCATGGAAGTAGCCAGTTATTTCGCACTGCATAGCGCGGGGTTAAACGCATCATAGGTAACGGCGTAAGGTGCAATGTGAAGCAGCAGGTGAATAAAACAAACAAAAAAATATAAGTACAAAAATCACTGCTACCGCCACCGCTGAAGATTTCTTTTATCTGGATGCCGCGGCAGGTCATGCTTTCTATAAAAAAAGCATTGTTATTGGAAGTGAACCAACTTCTGAAGATTAAACTCCGAGGGATGAGAGGAAACGGTTCTCACTCAACTTGCAAGATCTGGCCTGAACAAACTAACATACACACTACGCAAATAAATTTAAAATTTGCAAAATGTATGGCACTGCAGGTTACGATTTTTTCTGTTGTAGAATTCTCATAGAAATGTGTACCTTTTAGAGTGGTAAATAAAGTTCTGTTTCATATGGCTATCTTAAAAAGCGCGCAGCTTCATACGGCGTCGCTTCTCGGTGTGGGCCAACCCTAATAATACCATAATTGTACGGAAACTGAAATCCGATAAAATGGCTCCAACTAATTCAGTCTGAGATAAGTGTGTTATTTGGGATTTTGTAGCTATTCTGGTATAAAAACAAGATTTTAAGGTTCGAACCTTTTTGATGGGAAAATCATCAATGACAGCCCCGCTCTTGGGTGGGGCGGGAGACAGTGTCAGACTCTTACTGACTAAAAAACCCACCCCGTTCCTTCAAGCCTTCATACCGGGGCTCGCGCTGTCTTTCGAAACTAACCTTGGCCTCGGTAAGGTTCGAACCTTGAGTACGCCACAATTGCGGCGGTATATATCTTTTAGGAGTGGTTGTAAAAACGCTAAGGCATGTTCACTTTCCGCCTGACACATATGTTATATTTAGTTGTTATAGTTAGTGATAGCGTGACGAGTGACAGGACAGAATGGAAGAAAAAAACGTGTTGCACCAACCCAAAATAAAACGGGGCTAGGGCAGGAAGATGATGACACATATTCACCGGTCAAAGGTGTTTCAGGAAGTAGGTATCTGTTTTGGATTCGTAGAGAAGAAACGTCCAGGTGTCAATATTATGCTAATCACTCAAAAGACACGGTGGACCATGCGGAGGAAGTCTGCCCCACTTGGGTGGAGGACTGAGTGTCCTCGTGGAGGTGATTGTTGGCGGCGATCTCTAGCGCCTGGTCTTGGTGCAGGCGGCTGATAGTGGTGGTGGTGGTGGTAAGGAGCGAGAAGGATAGGAAGCAGTCAGTTCCTGCGAAGTAGTAATGCAAGCGAAGGTGGTGGCGGAGATCATGAAGGAGAGGAAATCCTTATGCCTCAGCTGTCGTCGCGGGTCGTATGGACAAAACGAGCAAAATGAACCGGGCCCACTTGGGCCACCGCTTGCTAGGTCTGCGGGATTGTTCCAAAGAGTTAGTTACCAGAGCCCTGGAGCGCGAAGGACAACTGGAGGGACACAGGTCGGTTGTAGTCAGTAGAAGTCTGCCACACACAAGCCATACATAAGTTTGTTGTATGTCCATCTGTCACAGCCTCCGAATTTATTGGACGGATTGGGTTCAAATTATATACACTAGCTGTGCCCGCGACTTCGTTCGCGTGGACTACAGGATTTTGAATTCATTTTTTCTAAAATAAAAGTAGCCTAAGTTACTCCTGATTACATCAGCTACCTGCTAATAAAAGTCGAAATCGAATCGAATGCCAAATAGTCGAACATCAATTAATCGAACACCTAAATACTCGATCGTTCATAATATCGAATGGTTAATAAATCGAACACTCAATACGTCGAGTGTTCAAAATATCGAATGTTTGATCGAGCGGCCAATGCATCACACATTCACCCGGAGGACATGGTGGAGCATATGGTGCTTCTGTACGTGCTCTCGATCAAACATTCGATATTTTGAATTCTCGACGTATTGAGTGTTCGATTTATTAATCATTCCATATTATGACCGTTCGAGTATTTAGGTGTTCGATTTAAAGTGTTCGATTAATTGATGTTCAACTATTTAGCATACGATTCGGCATAGTACACCCCATTTTAGAGATTAGCCAGAACAAACAGACAGACCGACAAAAATTGTAAAAATTGTTATTTTAGTGTATGTACTGTATTTAGATTCATACGCATTTAGTAAAAAGCGCTTATTTCAGTATTACAAACAGACACTCCAATTTTATTTATATATGTATGTATAGATGCACGCGACTGCGTTCGTGTGGACAACAGGATTTTGAATTCTTTTTTTCTAAAATAAAAGTAGCCTAAGTTACTCCCTATTACATCAGCTACCTGACAAAAAAGTCCCGTCAAAATCGGTCCAGCCATTTCAGAGATTAGCCGAAACAAACAGACAGACAAAAATTGTAAAAAAAATATGTTGGTGTATGTACCGTATATCCTATTAGATATTATACTCGTAAATATGAAAGTTTATATGTATGGATGTATGGATGTTTGTTACTCTTTCACGAACTACTGAACGGATTTCGATGAAACTTGGTACACGGCTAGACCATGTCCTAGAATAACGCATAGGATACTTTTTATCCTGGGATAAACACCAAACTCGGACACCAAAGGAGATGTAGCACAAATTTTAATATAACGTAGAAAAGAGTCAGTAGACGTAGAGTCGGAAAAAAAATGTTTAAGTTCTTATATAACTAGATATGTAGACTTCCTAATGAGTAGGGTAATCTGCAGACCAATGGCCAAGCATACCGTATGATTGGCCATTAGTCTGCAGATTACAAAACTGATTCTTTGTTCGACTAAAACACGTGAATTGCAATTATGAAATTTTAATTTCTAATAAATCTAAAGTTTGGTACCCCGACAAGGATAGGTTAGCTTTCGTGGTTTTTTTTTTATAACCACCTAGAAATACATGAAGTGGAGATATTTGCTACTTTTAGTGAAATTTCACACTTGTGAACATATAAAAATCAAACATGAGAATTTTACGTGAAGTTATGTCATTATTTTGGGAGCTTTAAAGCTTCTGTAAAACAATACGGCTCAAGGAATCAAAGGAAAGGCGACTTGATTTTAAAGATATTGCCTAAAATATACGTAAAATGAGCTTGGAGAATTTACGTGAAGTAAGTAATGATTTTATGTACCTTGATTACCTGATACCTGAAAATTGGTCGTCTAAGCAAACTAGCAGGTAGGCATGCGTTCTTAGTACATACTAACAGTACTCAATCGTCCACATTTCGTTCGTCAGAAAATACGTGACGTCTGGCGGCCCTGGGATCTTAATCTAATACAGTAAACATCAACACATGACCGGTGAGTTTATAAGAATTTCGTGTTTACAAAACAGTTTTCAGATATTTTACTATACTTGTGCTATGAGACTTTGCTTCATGCCAAATTTCAGGATTCTAGGTCAACGGGTAGTACTCTATGAATTTAGATTCCTTTGCGAGTGTCAAAATACACGTTTTTTGAACTACTAACTTAGGAATATACTTTTTACAGTCAGTGTGGAATTGAACGTCGTCGCGGACAATAGGCTTTCTTTGTAAACTTTCTTTATTAATTAAAAGTTCTTCTAGTTCAATTAAACTTTTTTTTTAAAAAGCCTATTTTGACCCACCCCGTAACAGAACCTCTTTCTTTTTGAAGTTTGTTAAAACCAATTCCGGCCAGATGTTCACGGTAAATTCACAATCAAAGTATTGCTACGTTCGATTCGTTTGTGTGCTACGCCGTAGCAGCTCGTAGCGACTCGTAGCTCTACGAGGCTACGACCCATTATAGAACTACTTGTACAGAAAACATTCAAGTAAATAAAACAGTTTATTAATATAACATAACATCACGCCTTCATTGCCGGCAAGAGCAAGCAGAGTTGTATAACTGTGTAGTCGTAGTGTGTTGTAGTGCGATTCTGCCGTCCGAGGCGCCTCGGCGGCCACGACGACTATATCCATGTGGAAGATGATTTATCCATTCTGTAACGTTTTGTTGGTTCTTTGTTACTATCGTTGCTTTTCATGTCTGTTGCTTTACACAAGTTTGACCAAAGATAAAGTAAGTACGGAATGTAAATAGTAATGTAACGACACCACAGCTGTCGGTCGTAGGGAACACCGGCTCCTGGCAGTTCCTACGTGTGGCACAGTCGCGCACTCCACATCACGCATACCTCGGACACTGTCTGCGCTTAATGCTCTCCTAGGCAAGTACACAGATTTTGATATGTCTGCTGTAGAATGGAAGACAATACTGTCAGGATGTATGAGATGAATGTGTGACTGTGTATTATCTTTATTAAATAGGTATGAAAAGTCCTGCACGAAATATGTCTCTTATTAATTGTAATTTAAATAATTGTTTTATATTTTATTTTATTGTTCTATTTTCTAAGTACTTGTTGTTTAAAAAGTTGTTTGAATTAAATGAATAAATAAATAGATAGGTACCAACATAGCTTTTACAATTACCCCTTTTATTATGTGAATAGACAGAAATAAAGGAAAAAGTAAAATACATACTCAGCCAGAAATAATGCACAAATAACAAATAATTACAATCAATACTTACTAAACGATTTATATGAAGATGCTCCATCTAGACATCATAATTATAAAATCATAGCCAACAACTAACCACATTTTATTCTTCGTTAGTGTTCCGTACCTTAGGAGGAAGAACGGAAGCCTTAATTATAGTGCCTCATGGCGTTAGGAGTTATTTTTTAAGTGTAGAAATCATCCAATGACTTCTCCCGCTCTGAGCAGAGCTCGAGGGCGTGTCAGACTTTTACTGACTAAAACCACACCAGTGTCCTTCAGTTGCCCTTTGCTTTCTAGGACTACGTGTTTCCTTTTCAGAAATTCCCCGCGGTTCTAGCTAGCGGGCGTCGTCCCTGCTGGGCCCCCACGGTTTGCTGACATCTCTTTGAAAAGCGCGGGGATCACTACGCGCTGTTGGTGACCGGGCTCGGTCCGGTCAATTACTGGACGGCCGGACGGCTAGCTACCGATTGCTCGACGCCCGCACGTCCGCCTTTACCGTGGCTGGTAGTCGTAGTCGTAATCTCGGCGTTTGGAGCGTGAGGAGGTTCGCTAGATATATCACGCATGCGTCCTCCTCCTTTACTGCTTTACAGAAGGAGGCGACCGTCTGCCATTCCTCCTCGCTCCCAACCATAGCCCGACACAGGGTCCAGCGCGAGAGGTAGCTGCCGCTGACTGCCTCCACGAGGACACAGCTGTGCTCTGCCCAAGTGGGGCACACCTCTACCATATGCTCCACCGTGTCTTCCGGGCGATTCACACATGGTGACACCCAGGCTGTTCTTCCGCTTGAATCCGATGTAGGAACCTCCCGAACTTGGCATGTCCGGTGAGGACCTGCGTCATGCGGAAGGTAAAGACGGCGTGTTGCCGCTCCAGCCACTCCTCTAAGAGGAGACTTACCGCCGTGATGGTGGCGTGCCCAAATGGTGGTAGGGGTAAGAGCGGGTTTTCGAGTAAATGTATTGAAAAATATTTTGTATCCACACAAACCAAAAACTGCCAAATACGAGTCGGACTCACGCACGACGAGTTCCATACCGTACCATTCTATAAAAACAGCAAAAAAAAACACGTTTGTTGTATAAGAGCCCCCCTAAATATTTATTTTATTCTGTTTTTAACTACAACAGCAACAAAAAATACATCATCTGTGAAAATCTCATATGAGATACGGCCTGGTGACAGACGGACAGACGGACGGACGGCGGAGTCTCAGCAATAGGGTCCTGTTTTACACTTTGGGTACAGAACCCTAAAAATATAGTGATATTTATTACCCAACTACGGCTAAGCCAAAGGAGGGTTATGATTTTGACAGGCTATGTATGTATGTATGTGAGTATGTTCATCGGATCCCGGAATCTGTGTTTCCTGATAGCTACAACTTAGGAGTCTTTAAGTCGAGAGTGAATAGGTTTCTTCTAGGCAAGCGTGCTTCATCGTCGACCACATCATCGCTTACCATCAGGTGAGATGGTGGTCAAACGCAAGCCTATCAATAATAATAAAGGAGAAAAGACTTTGTATCAAAAAAAAAAACTTGAAATACGTTGTATCTCTTGGTAGTCTGTGATTCGTTGCAGGAACCACGGAAAGACTGAATTAATGAATATACTTATTGTTTAATATTATTTATCCGAACTTTAACTGACGTGTTATAATTTTAATAATTATTTCTATTAATTATTAAGATTTTAAGTATAAATAATAATCTTGTCCGCGGCATTGTCAATTTTCGGCCGTATCTTGGCCACCCCCTTTATAAATTGATTTTCATAGTAGGAAATACATATCAAGCAAGAGCAAAATAGTGAACTTAAATCCGTTTCTTCAAGACGGCATTCTTCGAGGCGGCGGAAGGCTCAAACATGCCAACATAGATCATCAGATGAAACATACAATAATCTATAGCAAAAAGCAGTCATGTAACGGAAGTCCTGATTGACTAGGCCCACGTGCTAGCATTTCATGGTGGACCTCAGCTAACTTCAGCATTAAATACGACAACATATTGGATTGTAGGCGGAATCAGAGCAGTTAAATTCCGAGTTCGACGTTGCGTTAAGTGTCGTCGCTACAATCCCAGCAATCAGCATCAAGTCATGGGAGATTTACCACCAGAAAGACGAATCCGTCACGTCCTTTCCAAAATGTAGGTGTAGACTATACGGGACATGTCTATATCAAGGCCAACAAGGGTCGTGGAATAAAAACCACCAAGGGTTATGTCGCCGTATTTATTTGCATGGCAACTAAAGCCTTGCACTTAGAGTTGGTGTAGGATTTGACATCGTCATCATCATATCTCGCTGCTCTTCGCAGAATTATAGCTCGGAGAGGAGTCCCTTATAGCTCGGAGAGGAGTCCCACAGAAAATATTAAGCGCTCAAGGTACCAACCTTATAACAAGGTCCTACAGGACGAATATCATGCAATAAGAAGCACATTCAATTAAGAATTTCAGGCAGAAATAACTAAAATGGGAATCGAATGGCACTTTAACGCACCTCCATGGCCATCAGCAAGAGGACTATGGGAGACCGCCATTAAAAGCCCAAAAAATATCATCTGAAGAGAGTTGTAGAGGAGCAGAAATTAACGTTTGAAGAGTATAGTATAATACTACATCAGTTGGAGGCATGTCTGAACTCAAGACCAATATGTCCTCTAACCGAAAATTCAGCAGATTGGAACTTCCTTACTCCCGCTCGTTTCTTGTCAAGTGGTCCTAATTTAATACTGTACGAAACAGAGAAAGATGTACGCACAAGATGGAATCTTGTGCATAAGAGATCGAAGGACTGGAACAATTTGCCTGCTGCGGTCTTCTCGTCCAATGTGGGTGTCTTTAAAGCTAGAGTGAATAGGCTTTTAATAAACTAGTGCGCCTACCATCAGGTGGGATTGTATTCAAGCACTAGTTTATATCAATTAAAAAAAAATCTAACTCAAAGGACTTATCTAGATATTTGGAAACGCTAGCGAAGTAAATATATAACACAATTAAATACAAGGTCACAATGGACACGTCCTCAAGAAAATATCAAAGTCGGTAACTTGGTGTTGATGCAAGACGCCAACATACCACCAAACAAATGGGCAATGGGAAGGGTGATGCAAGTGCACCCTGGCAGAGATAGGTATGTCAGGGTAGTCACACTACAAACAAGAAATGGCCCTATGAAATGGCCTGTCTTCAAGCTTCTTTGCTTGATTTCGAAGATCAAGAAGACCACAAACAAGTATCACCTTCAGTCCAAAAGGATACAAAACCATCTCTACAAGTAAACTTAAACCAACGTAGAAGACTTACACTTTTTTTACAATATTGTAATTTACTATTCCTGATATTAACATTACATGTAACGCACAGGGTGCATACAACATAACACAATTAGGAGGAAAACAAGCAATTTATTTTGACAAAATATCAGAAATGAATCAAAAACAAGATCATTGGAAACTAGTCGTATATTACGACATGTAACCATATTGGCACGGGTGTAATATTTAACATCTATATGAAACACCTTGAAAGCTTAAATTCACAAATAAAAAGCAAATGCCGTTGTGACGTTATCATATTGTTACAACTACGTCACGGATTCATGGAACTGGAGTACTACGACCGTAGTATGTTACTCAGTCAGCATTTTGAAGCGCATTCACGTAAGCGCCGAGGCTTTATCAACGAGATCGGATACGTTGCGACAAGTCTCTTTGGTGATGAAAATTTCGTCGAACAATACCAACAAGACATTACGTCAGAGAAAATCAAAAACATCTTGCCAATCTTTGGCGCAATTCAACATCTATCATTGGAGTTGAGAACAACTTCCTCAAACGTGTTGAACAAACAATGGAAAAACAGCATAAAATATTTAATCAGCACTTAATAATTCAATTCAATTCAATTTTTTATTGCGTACCACAATTATGGACCCTGTTGGGCGCAGCATAGATAAATTTAGGTAGAAGAGAGGATGAAGGCAACGCAACAATATACATAGATCAAGCTATCAGCACATTGAAGAATGAGGTTGAGAAAGTAGCAATCACGGAAGACTTCATTTTATCAACTTTATTTGCAAACAACATTCTAAGCAGTTTAAAGAACATTCAAGATTTTTTGCTGGACACGATCACTACCGTCCAACATTTCAACATTCATATTATAACAGTAGTTCAACTAAAAGATAAGCTAAATATTATTTCAAATCAGATGCCCAAAGATATATCATTGCATTTCTACAAAATCTATCAAATTACTCAAGTAAGGGCACGCATGACACATGAATACTTCATATTTGTAATAAAAATCCCAATAGCAAACATATGATACCTATTCAACACCAAGAAAGTAGTCGTATAATTAGTATAGTACTAATATAAACACAACTATAAACATCAAAAGGGATACATATTTACCCATATCTGCAAATGAACTTCTTCAAAAATGCTTACGGTTAAATACAAACTTACGCCAACTACAAAAACCTGTATATCAACGAGAGTCGGACAACAATAACTGCGTCAAAAATCCAGGAGATACTAGTACAACCAAAAGCGCAACTTACAAAACAACATTGATAGAATTGAATGTTTATTACATTCATGACTACGTGTTGGGGACAATGCACTCTGAGAATCATATGTGGGAATCAAATTACAAATGAACAGGTGGCCGGAGTCAATGTTATTGTGCTCGGAAACAACTTCATAATTACGGCACACAAACAACAAACGAATGATTGACAAATTAAGCTCGATATGATTGTCGTAGAGATCGCTCCTGTCAATAACATTATCAATTTATCAGTTCCACACTACGAGTACAAAGAAGAAAACTATTTATCTTCACTACAAAGTATCTCCGAGCAAATAAAACAAATGAAAGTAGCCTCGGAACAGGCGACCATCGCTGACGGGGTGTCAATTCACGATACACACCAGTACGTGGCCATCTACGTTGTTGGGGCAGCAGGGCTAGCCTTCTCTACGTTCGCATGCATACGCTGTGAAGACGCCGCACCGTGAACCTGGAGCCTCAACCTGGGCAACCCTCCGTTCACTACCGAGCCAGCAACAGTGACCTTAATGCGAGTGGTGTACCAAATCAAAGTGTGCAGTGCGTGAGTGACGTGTTTCGTAGTGATCAGTGCGCGATAATAGAAACCAATAGAGAAACTTCACCTTTTACCACAAAATGTAGTTTAAAAATATCACCTAACAATTTAGGAACATAAGTAAAAATTATTCTATCACCTTGTATCAGCAGATCATACTAACAACACCATATCAAAGCATCATCAGCATCAGTCATCTCGCGCCCGGGAGTATTTACGGTGCAACCGCACATTGCGTAATAATGCTCTCTCATCATAATTAAATTGTAACTAATTAACACAAATTTTACATCAACTTTGCAATATTTATATTTACATCAAGTTCACATTCGGACCGTGTGTTACATACGGATCGCTTATGGATATCGCCGACCTAGCAATTCATTCAATTAACGTCGGACACATGAAGACTGCATCGTCGACACCTGGGCCAGCCACGAACCGCTGACGCAGCAAAACGGCATATTAGCAATAAGTTATTTTTAATAAGTTTTTGGTCATTCCATATTCTAGCATCGAATAGGTTTCACTAAAATTAATTGTAATTTCTTTGTTCTAAAATAAATAAGTTTAAAGTACTTTGGTTTTTTTTCGAGCCTCCGCCTGCAGTCTACGTAATTGGCGCAGTCGGTAGGATACTCACAGGCTAGTTCGCGTTTTGCATTAGAGTCATCTTTCTTCGATATTCGCAATCGCGGGTCACCTGGGCGGCTATCAAGTCACGTTACGAGTATCCTGAACCTACGTTGGAGCTGCGGAGCCGGGTGGCGAATCCAGACATCGATTCACGAAGAAGAGCCAGGGATGAAACATATGTAAGTACACTAGAATATTTTTCGTGTTGCTTCCTTCTACTCCTAAGTTATTTTTATGTCCAAGATTTTTCGTCGCGATAGATCTTACCCCCGGGAACCTGCATCACGACAGGCGCGCCGGCATTTAGTAGATATTAGTAGAGATATAGATAGCGAATCAGATTTTAATTTGAATAATAATTTTATTTGAACCCAATATGTCTTTTAATCCCGATACTATTTTCAAGGCCTTACGCCTCGTGCCCGATTTTGATGGAAACCCTAACGTTTTAACTAGATTTATTAACATATGCGATAGAATAGTTACTCAGTATGCTAGCGCTCAACCGGGTAGCGAGTTAAATAATGTGTGTCTTTTAAACGGTATTTTAAATAAGATTACTGGGCCTGCTGCATCCACTATAAATTCAAATGGCATCCCCGAAACCTGGGCAGGTATTAGATCAGCCCTCATTAACAACTTTTCAGACCAGCGCGACGAAACGGCTTTGTACAACGACCTCTCATTGGCTACGCAAGGTACAAAAACCCCTCAGGAATTTTATGACCAGTGTCAGACCTTGTTTAGTACGATAATGACGTATGTGACATTACACGAGACTATCCCGACGACTATTGAGGCTAAACGAACACTCTATAGGAAGGTTACCATGCAAGCCTTTGTACGAGGACTTAAGGAACATTTGGGCTCGCGTATACGTTGTATGCGTCCAGAAACTATCGAGAAAGCCCTGGAATTTGTGCAAGAAGAATTAAATATAATGTATTTGCAGCAGCGTAATGACGTAGCAAAAACTCACAGTGCCCCTAAGCTAGATAGACTTCCTAACATGCTCGTAATTTACAAGCCCCCTATCATGCATGCTATGCCTTTCAAAGGCGCTTCACGACCCACACTACCTAACTGGCCTGCTCCAGTAGGTCTGCGTGGCCTTAAGCCTCTGCCCCAGCCTTTTAAATTCAATACGCCTAATCAATCGCATGCCGACTCAAAGGCAACAAATGTTCCACGCACCACCACCAAATTATCGTCCGCAAAGTAACGTTTTCAGGTTACCACCTAGGAAAAATCCACCACAAAATATGGGTGCAAAACCCATGAGCGGAGTGCAACATTTCATTCCGAAACCCTTACCCATGACATCAGGACATGACTGGCGTAGAAGCGGAAACCCACCACCGTCTAATTATTTTAAAACGCGCGAAGTAAACATGAACGAAATCGCTTTACCTGACAATTGTCTTTATCCGGTCGAATATTATCCCGAACCAGAGTTCAGCTATTACATGGACTATGGCGACTATTACATGTTTTACGACTGTGACGGCAACCCTGCTATGACTGACAGTAATGTAATTTATGACAATAAGACAACAAGTGACATGGAACCACAACCGGGTCCCAGCGACGCTAACCAGATTCAGAATTTTCGGACGGACAAGCCATTAAAAGAGCAAGGATAGACTTAAACTTACAGACCCAAAGACAACTACCATACATCGAAATTTCTTGCCCTCCTCTAAAATTTTTGATAGACACTGGCGCTAACCAGTCTTTCATCAGCCCCGAGGCTGTGCAAAAGTTTTTCCCTCATTACCCCCTCAACTATGACCCTTTCGAGGTCACAAATGTGCACGGTGTTAGTAAAAATGATTATTCTATAACACTACCATGTTTTAACGAGTTCAACGAGACCGACTCAATTAAATTATTCATTTATCGCTTTCACGACTATTTTGACGGACTTATAGGATTCGATTTACTATCCGAATGGGAAGCCAAAATAGACTTAATAGATTATAAGTGTTTAGCCGAACTTTTTAGTTTTTGTTTAGTGACATCTATTGGCCAAATATGTATACCGGTCGCGCGTTGGGCAGTCTTAATATTATTAAAAACCCACAGATGGAGTTGGTCAATTACGTCACTTTCTTATAAGTCGCAAATGAGATTCTCCGCGATCTGGTTAGGTGTCTGGAAAACAATTTTGTCGACGAGAACAATAGAGAATTAAATAGAATTAATAGAGAATAAATATAGAATAAATAGTGATCCAATAGTTCTTCGAAGAAGCGGTTCCAGTCAAATCAGGTGTGTGTGAGGAGCATCAGCCCCATACTCCCGCTGATGGGGACCGTGGTGACGGTACGAGTAAGAGTCAGAGGAGATGGCAATAACGGAGCCAGTAGCGGCGGGATGTACGGAGGCAGAAGTCTGGAGTGGCCATCAAGCAAGGCGGTTCCAGTGAAATCAGGTGTGTCCTCCTATGTGGACGGAGGAGCATCAGCCCCATACTCCCACTGATTGGAGACGGTGGTGACGGTACGAGCGAAAGGGGAGATAGCAATACCGGAGCCAGCAGCGGCGGGACGTGTGGAGGCAGGAGTCTGGAGTGCCAACAACAGCAGCAAGCAAGGCGGTTCCTGTGAAATCAGGTGTGTCCTCCTATGTGAACGGAGGAGCATCAGACCCATACTCCCGCAGAATGAGGACGGTGCTGACGGTAGGATCCAGAGGGGGCGGGACGTGCAGAGGCAGGAGTCAGGAGTGCGCCAACAGCAACAAGCAAGCTGCAGACGACTTCGGTCGTAAGGATTTAAGTGATAGTGCCGAAAATCGTGAGTACTTTGCATTTTATTCTTACCAAGCAAAAGTGAGCGTTATTTCCAAGAAGAAAATAACTCTGTGCGAATTTTCAAGTTTTAAACACTTAGAAAAAATTACTCGAATTTTTCATTGACTTGTAAAATTTAAAAAAGTGTTTGTAAAATTTTTAAATTAATTTGGGACTTTTACAATTTTTAGAATATTTTGACACTTGTAAAATTTATAGGACTTGTACTTTTTTGAGAACTTTGTTTTTGATATTTGTTTGTTTGAACATTAATATAAAGAGAGAAACTGTAAGCAATTTGTAAGTGCAGACGTGGATACTCGGCGTAAAGTTAAGGATAGTAGCTTATGCTTTAATTGTTTGGTTGACAACTACTCTGCCAGGTTTTGTAAATGTACAATCTCTTGCCGCATCTGTAGACGCAGACATCACTGCTTGTTGCACCCCAACGGGGGCCAGCAGTTATCGGGAAATACGTGAAACGAAAAGGTTTCTCAAACGACAGAACAAACTCATAAGGTTAGAGTAGGGGGTGAGCAGGAAGTCGTAGCTTGTTTTTCGAAAAGTATAGCTAATAACCAAGTTTTATTAGCCACGGCTCCAGTAAAAGTTGTATCGAAAAACGGGTATGGGTACGGGGCTTTCTTTGTCACCAAACACACAGTTCAGCGTTTGGGATTACACAAGAGACCAGCTTTGTTACCTGTGAGAGAAACAGCATATTTAGAATGGCTGCTGATATTTATGGTGAGCTGATATTTATAGTCAAATCGTCCAAAAAAGGTTGAAGAAAGCTCCTTGTGGTTCAATTGTCACGCCACGCAGTGTACTTCTTTGGGATTGATTTTATCAGACTTTGCAGGTCCAACAAATCTAAGGACATCAAAGGATAGGTGTCACCATGCGTATAAGGGGTAGATATGCTTATTTGTGTTCATGGCGATTAAAGCGGTCCACATTGAGGTAGTAAGCAACCTCTCAACCCAAGGTTCATTGCCGCGTTATTAAAAGGTTCGTAACAAGATGCGGTCAATGCAAGGATAAATGGAGTATGCAAACTCCTGAACCAGCCGTAGGAGATATAGTTTTGGTCAAAGAAGACAATTTACCTCTTTGTCGGTGGCTTATTGGTAGGGTGGTTGAAAAGCATACAGGGTTAGACAATCTTACCCAAATAGTCACACTTCGCAGCAATGGTTCGACGTTTAAAAGGCCAACATCAAAACTGTGTTTCTTACCAATTGTCTAAACTTGTTATGTATATCTTGTTGTATAAAGAATTCATTTAAGTTCCCTTTGAGTAAAAAAAAACTTATGTTAGTTTTGTCACTTAGTAACATACTTAAATGTTATTATTTTGTGTGTAAGAATTGGTTATTGTGTATTCAAACTTAGTGTTGTATAACTTTAGAATTTTGTATTGTTTAACATATGAAGGACACAATGTTTCACATTTGTCCTTGGTGGGCGGTATGTTTAGCCGAACTTTTTAGTTTTTGTTTAGTGACATCTATTGGCCAAATATGTATACCGGTCGCGCGTTGGGTCTTAATATTGTTAAAAACCCACAGATGGAGTTGGTCAATTACGTCACTTTCTTATAAGTCGCAAATGAGATTCTCCGCGATCTGGTTAGGTGTCTGGAAAACAATTTTATCGACGAGAACAATAGAGAATTAAATAGAATTAATATAGAATAAATAGTGATCCAATAGTTTTTCATAAGTTAATAACGCGTACCGCTACAAATCAAATAAAAGTATATAATTCACGCAATGTTAATCTGTATTCTGTGGACATTGTCCACAGAATACAGATTAACATTAACATTGCGTGAATTATATACTTTTATTTGATTAACTACTAATTTAGAATTATTTGCTGGAATAATATCCCAGCAAATAATTCTAAATTAGTTCGAATACCAATTAACACCCCGGATGGCGATGTTCTTGTAAACGAACAGGTTTTTTGTAACTGCATCATTCATGAGTGTTTGACCACTGTAGTTAACAATCGTGGTTTTGTAGAGCTAGAGAACCCAACATCCAATGACGTCATCTTTTATTTAGACCAACCAGCCCAAGCAGAACTCTTTAACGTTAATTGTACACCAACTAACCAATCGAATCGCGCTGATGATGTTTTTCACGTCTACGTACAGACCATCTTAATGAAGAGGAAAAGGCTAACCTTTTGACGCTCTGCTCTCGTTATACTGACGTATTTTACATTGACGGAGAACCATTGACTTTTACTAATAAAATTAAACACCGTATAAGAACCACCGACGAAGTTCCCGCATACACAAAAAGTTACCGATACCCTTTTATCCATCGTGAAGAAGTTAGGAATCAGATATCAAAAATTCTAGACTAAGGCATAATTAGGCCTTCAGATTCAGGCTGGAGTTCACCCATATGGGTTGTCCCCAAAAAGATAGACGCTTCAGGAAAACAGAAATGGCGTATCGTGGTAGATTTCCGAAAGTTGAATGAGAAAACCGTCGACGACAAGTATCCCATTCCAAACATCAGTGACGTCCTTGACAAGTTAGGGAAATGCCAATATTTCACGACCTTAGATTTGGCAAGTGGATTCTACCAAGTCGAGATGGACCCCCAGGATATTCCCAAAACCGCTTTCAATGTGGAACACGGCCACTTCGAGTTCCTTCGAATGCCTATGGGACTTAAAAATTCGCCGTCCACATTTCAGAGAGTCATGGACGTTGATGTTCTAAGAGGCCTCCAGAATAACTATTGCCTCGTTTATTTAGATGACATTATCGTCTATAGTACCTCTCTCCAGGAGCACATGGACAACCTGGAAAAGGTTTTCCAAAGACTCAGAGAGTCAAACTTTAAAATTCAGATGAATAAATCTAAGTTTTTAAAGCTCGAGACCGCATACCTAGGTCACATCATTAGCAAAGACGGTATCAAGCCGAAGCCCGACAAAATATCTGCTATTCGAAAATATCCAATACCAAAGACCCCCAAGGAAATTAAACAATTTTTAAGCCTCGGTTATTACCGAAAATTCATTCCCGACTTCGCTCGGATAACAAACCACTAACCCAATGTCTAAAAAAAGATTAGTAAGTTAACTCTGAACCCATAATATACCAATGCCTTCGAGAATTGCAAGACCCTACTGACCAATGACCCCATACTGCAGTACCCAGACTTTAAACGAGAATTCAACCTTACAACAGACGCTTCGAATGTCGCTATTGGATCAGTGTTATCTCAGGGACCCATAGGATCTGATAAACCTGTCTGTTATGCCTCACGCACACTTAACGAAAGTGAGCTAAACTATAGTACTATCGAAAAGGAGTTACTTGCCATTGTCTGGGTGACGAAGTATTTCCGACCTTACTTATTTGGTAGGAAATTTAAAGTACTGACTGACCGCAAACCCTTACAGTGGATGATGAATTTGAAGGAACCAAACTCACGACTGAATATGGCGACTCAGACTAAGCAAATATGACTTTACAGTAGTATACAAAAAAGGAAAGTTTAACACCAACGCTGATGCTCTTTCACGTGTAGAAATTCATCATGAGGAAGTGGATGAGATCAACTTGTGGGGCTCACGCATCCACAATACGTAATCGCCGCATGAACAGGCGACATGGTTCCAGTCTCAAAAGCAAATGCGCACTGAGCAGCTGCGCCGGCGGCAGAAATATTTATAGTGTGCGTACAGACGGCGCTATACGTTGCGCGCGCGCTAGAGCGAGATGGGTGCTCGTACTTTTTGGTATTTTCAATTTCAAAATCGAAATTATTCTGGCACCCCTATTGGTGGATTAAATATTGTATGTTTTTTTTTTTTTTTTTTTTTTTTATTGTTGATAGGTTCGCGCTTGACCGCTATCTCACCTGATGGAAAACGACGATGCGGTCGACGATGGAACGCGCTTACCTAGAAGAAACCTATTCACTCTCGACTTAAAGATTCCCGGGTTGTAGCTATCAGGAAACACAGACTCCGGCAAGGAATTCCACTCCCTAGCCGCACGCACAATGAATGTGTTCCCAAAACGTTTTGTGCGTATATGTGTCGTAGCATACCCTAATTGTAACATTCAAAATTATGATATAAAAGAGACCAACTACCATTAAAACGTTTTTATTCTCAGCATATTCGTGTATCATTCCAATCAATCCTCCTTGACCACAACAACTGGTGACCCCGAACGTTGAATATGTCGAAAGAAAATCTAGACGAGGGAAGCAGAACCATGAAAACCGAAGTTGACTTGGCTGCAGTCTCCATCCAGTCAAGACTGTTGCCGTTTTGGCGGGAAATACCACGAGCCTGGTTTATTCAATTTGAAGCCGTTGTGGATCCATTGAAGACTTCAGACGACCAGAAATTCCGATACGTGTTACAACAGTTGCAAACCACCGATCTTCAGCATATCACGGATATTTTATACAACCCTCCGGCAACGGACAAATACGGAGCTGTGAAAAATCGCCTGCTAACAGTGTACGACAAATCCGATGTGAAGAACTTTCAAAAGCTCATCAGCGGTCTCGAGCTGGGAGACCAGAAACCAACACAATTGTTACGCAAGATGCGAGAACTCGGAAGTGGTATGATCACGGATGAAGGTTTGAAAATTGAGTGGCTTAACCACCTACCCACTCAGGTACGCGTAGTACTGTCCATAAATACAGAATCGTCTCTCGACACACTCGCTGCAATGGCCGACAAGATGGTAGAATATTCAGAGCCCACAGCAACAATTGCCGCAGTATCCACATCATTTCAAGAACCAAAAAACGTGATGACCGCTCAATTAGAAGTCTTGTCGAAACAAATGGAGAAGCTGTGCCTAGAAGTAGCCGAGTTACGTGGACGTGCCTCTCATCGTTACAAACGCCCGTTTGGCCCTCGGTCACGTTCACAGTCACGATCACGGCAAGGCAACAAGACGTCAATCAAACCAGGAGATCCTAAGTGGGAATGTAGATACCACCATCGCTACGGGGACAAGGCAAGGCGCTGTGAATCACCGTGTTGCAGAAGGAACAAGACTCAGCCGTCGTTAAACTAGCTCCAACATCGACGGTGGCGGACGTCGGTGTTCCATGTGCTACCAACCGCCTCTGTGTTTTCGATCGTGATACCAGAGAACGTTTTCTTGTGGACACAGGGGCCGATATTTCTGTTTTAGCGGCCAAAAACAAAAGGAAAACGAAAACCACCAGCTCATATAGATTATATGCGGCAAACAACACGCCCATAAACACGTACGGTGAGAAGACGCTAAGACTGAACCTTGGCCTTCGGCGTAGTTTCTTATGGCAGTTCAGTTCGTAGCAGATGTCAAAACTTCAATCCTGGGAGCCGACTTTCTACGTCACATCAAACTACTGGTAGATCTCCACAGCAAAAAACTCATCGACAATGTGACAGAGTTATCGATCGATGCATTTGAAATATCGACCGGCGAAGAAACGGTACACATCATTAGCTCCGATCAAGTTTACTATGATATCCTGAAGAAATATCCAGAAGTCCTACGACCAATGTCTCTGAGGGAACCAACAAAACACGACGTCGTTCACTATATAGAAACAACAAGCCCCCCGCTTTTTGCCCGACCCCGCCCGCTACCTCCAGATAAGTACAAGGCTGCAAAGGAAGAGTTTGATCACATGCTGGAGATGGGCATCTGCAGGCCATCTAAGAGTCCATGGGCGAGCCCACTACATATCGTGAAGAAGAAGGACGGAGGACTACGGGTTTGCGGTGACTATCGTAGGCTAAACGCCGTCACTCAACCAGACCGATACCCCATACCACGCATACAAGACTTCACACATCAGTTACGAAACATGAAGATATTTTCAAAGCTTGACCTCAAAATGGCGTACTACTGGATACCCATTAATGAAGAAGATGCTCAGAAAACAGCAATAACTACACCGTTTGGGCTGTTTGAATTTAAATGTATGACGTTCGGCTTACGCAACGCCAGCCAAACGTTCCAGAGATTCATGCACCAAGTACTACGGGGCATAGACAACTGCTTCTGTTACGTCGATGACATTCTTATATATACGCAAAGTGAAGAAGAACACAAACAACTTTTGCAACAAGTACTGGAACGACTGAAGGAATACGGCGTTATGCTAAAAGTAGAAAAATGCGAATTTGGTAAAGAAAAAATTAATTTTCTTGGCTACGAGGTATCAGCAAACGGCATCAAACCCACTGAAGAGCGAACGATAGCCATATCAAGATACCCAAAACCTAACACCGTTGCCGAGTTACGACGCTTTCTGGGCATGCTCAATTTTTATCGTAGCTGCTTACCCCGTCAAGCTGAATTACAATCAGAACTCAACAAGTTTCTACATAATCGAAAACGCAACGATAAAACGCCCATAGAATGGAACCCAACAGCAGAAAAAGCTTTTGAAAATTGCCGCCAAAGCATTTTAAAAGCCACCGAGTTAACACACCCAATACCAGGCAATGCCCTCGCCATAATGACAGACGCCTCAGACTACAGCCTAGGCGCAGTATTACAACAGAAAATAAATGGCGCATGGAAACCTCTTGCTTATTTCTCAAAGGCGATGAGCATAACGCAGCGACGCTACAGTGTATACGATCGCGAGTTATTAGCAATCTATACAGCTGTGAAGCACTTTCGTTCGTTAATAGAAGGCGGTGACGTAACAGTGTACACGGACCACAAGCCACTCGCCCACGCACTGACACGCCCGTCGAGTAGCAGCGACACGCCTCGTCGAGAACGACAAATGCATTTCATCAGTCAGTTCTGCACCGACATTAAGTATGTTCAAGGACAAGACAACACAGTAGCAGACGCTCTGTCACGCATAGAAGACATTCAGTGCCCTTCCATTATCGACTACGACAAGTTAGCGAGCCTACAAGCAAGCGATCCCGTATTAAAACAACTGAAGAGTCAGACTAATCTAACATTCACTGACGTCACAGTTCCTGGGACAAGCCGGCTAATCACGTGCGAAATGTCGACTGGGACGCCCCGACCTTATCTACCGGAAACATATCGTTTTGTTGCATTTAAAGCACTGCATGATTTATGTCATCCCGGTATCAGAACTACGAGGAAGCAGGCGACTTCAAAATATTTTTGGCCGAACATGAATAAAGATATTACTATTTGGACAAGAGCGTGCATCGATTGCCAGCGAGCTAAAGTGCACCGCCACGTTGTAACACCACTGAGCGAGTTCCCGTCATCAGAAAGATTTGAACACATTCATGTCGACATAACTGGCCCGTTTCAAATATCAAATGACTGCCGTTACTGCGTCACCATCATCGATCGCTGTACCAAATGGCCCGAAGCTGTCCCATTGCCCGATATAACCGCTGAAAAGGTCGCAAAAGCCCTATATGAGAATTGGATAGCAAGATTTGGATGTCCACTGCGAATATCAACCGATCAAGGCCGCCAGTTTGAATCCCAGCTTTTCCGATCGCTGATGAAGAAATTAGGCATAACTCGAATACGTACTACGGCATACCACCCTCAGTCAAACGGACAAATAGAGAGACTACATCGAACGCTGAAGGCAGCATTAATGGCCCGTGGT
This sequence comes from Mythimna ferrago, assembly GCA_910589285.2. Lineage (NCBI taxonomy): Eukaryota > Metazoa > Arthropoda > Insecta > Lepidoptera > Noctuidae > Mythimna > Mythimna ferrago. The sequence goes on from OU342700.1 coordinate 11,884,433, forward strand.
ACGACCAGTCAATGGACATCAGAGTTACCCACAGTGCTACTAGGACTACGCACAGCATTACGCATCAATAACCTTAGCCCTGCAATGATGACATACGGAACGACACTTCGCCTGCCATCTGACTTCATCGTGTCAACGAAAACATCACACATAAATGAAAGCGACTACGTACGACGCCTAATGGAAACTATGGCATCAATCAAAAGTGCGCCGCGCTCGAACAACACTCAAACTGAGTTATTTATACACAAAGACCTCGCAACGTGCACGCATGTCTTCGTACGCAACGATACAGTACGAGCGCCGCTAACTCCGCCGTACGATGGACCATATCAAGTTATCAAGCGCTACGAAAAATTCTACAAAATTAAATTACCGCTGCGAACATCAGTGGTATCATTGGACAGACTTAAACCGGCCTACATATATAACGAGCCGAACGAAGATAAAGATCAACATCAAGATAAAGGACTTAATCAGCCCTACACCACCAGATCGGGCCGAGTCGTGAAGCCTATGGTGCGCTTCACTTAGAGGGGAGTGATGTGGGGCTCACGCATCCACAATACGTAATCGCCGCATGAACAGGCGACATGGTTCCAGTCTCAAAAGCAAATGCGCACTGAGCAGCTGCGCCGGCGGCAGAAATATTTATAGTGTGCGTACAGACGGCGCTATACGTTGCGCGCGCGCTAGAGCGAGATGGGTGCTCGTACTTTTTGGTATTTTCAATTTCAAAATCGAAATTATTCTGGCACCCCTATTGGTGGATTAAATATTGTATGTGTCGTAGCATACCCTAATTGTAACATTCAAAATTATGATATAAAAGAGACCAACTACCATTAAAACGTTTTTATTCTCAGCATATTCGTGTATCATTCCAATCAATCCTCCTTGACCACAACAAACTCATTAATTGAAAGCATTAAAGACCTTAGCTCAATGATCAATAACCCATCAGAAACACCACATCAGCAGACGAACTCCTCGACTGACACCGTACATACCGGTAATGAACATCCCATACTTGAAGTCCCCATCACAGACGAGCTACTCAATAAGTTTTATCGACAGATTTACTTGACTTTAGTAGGTGACGTAAAACGCCGACCGACAGTGACTAAACCTTTCGAAAACCGGCGCTCGAGCCCCGGTATGAAGGCAAGAAGAAACGGGGTGGGTCTTTTAAGTCAGTAAGAGTCTGACACTATCTCCCGCTCCGCCCAAGAGCGGGGGATGTCAATGCATGATTTTTCCCACCATAAAAAAAAAATCAGCTTTCAGAGTCCAACCTAGAAAATGACGTTATCAATGCTATTAAAGAATATGTGAACTTGAAGGGTAAAACGGCTATCTTGATAAATCCCCCATTGGCAATGTATTCAATAATTCTCATTATACAAGATAAATTCAAAAGCTCCTCTCTCATTTTAGTACTAGCTAAAATAGAACTGGAAAATGTCAAAGAATATCTGCGACAACAAGACATCATTCGACACTATCACGACGGTAAAACAAACCACCGTGGTATAAATGAATGTCACTTGGCCCTTCACGAAAATACTATTGGCCAAAAATGAAAGAACATATTACCAAGTACATCAATGAGTGTACCATTTGCAGTCAAGCCAAATATGATCGAAATCCCATTAGACCACAATTTAACATAGTTCTTCCAGCCAGCAAACCACTTGAAATTATTCACATGGACCTCTTTACAGTTCACTACGTGACTTTCATTGACGTCTTCACGAAGTACGGACAAGCCTACCATTTACGAGACGGAACAGCCATTAACATTCTGCAAGCTCTGCTACGTTACTGTACCCATCATGGACTACCTATGACTATAATTACTGACAACGGCACCGAATTCACTAACCAATTGTTCTCTGAATTTACACGACTTCATAAGATAATTCATCATAAAGTTTTACCTCACAGCCCAAATGACAATGGTAACATAGAGCGCTTTCATTCAACATTATTGGAGCACATTAGAATCCTCAAATTACAACACAAAGAGGAACCTCTTGTTAACCTCATGCCATAAGCTATCATAGCATACAATAGTTCTATCCACAATGAATTATTCAGACCCGATAGACATCGACTTTAGGGAGCACATTTTACAGCAATATGCAAAGAATCATAAGCAGCAGATGAAGCAGGTTTATGACATTATTAATGACTCATCTCTTGCCAATCGGACAGCTTTAATTGAAAGCAGGAATAAAACTCGGGAGCCAAAAGTAGAATATGCCCCTCAGCAGCAGGTGTTTATTAAAAATCCCTTTGCCAGCCGTCAGAAAACTGCACCACGGTATACGCAAGATACTGTACTAGCTGATTTACCGATACATATATATACTTCTAAAAAACGAGGCCCCGTAGCCAAAGCGAGGCTAAAACGTGTACCTAAAGGCAGCCAATTGTTACAGATTTCTGCTGCTACTGACAATCCATGTGTCGCACCCTCAAGAGATAAGACTTGAGACCTTAGCTGATGGACCAGGATTACTACCATATAAACTAGGACATATTAGACTAACCACACATTACTACTCCTTCATACAGTACATACAACTAGCTGACATAGAGGACAAAATAGACTCTGTACAAACGCAACTTCAATCGTTTGAGCCCAGACTTAACAATGAGACTTACATGCTTTACGAATATCAAGTCGACTATCTTACTAACAAGCTTGACAGAGTTTTAAAGCATTGACCTGCTTTATCTTTGGAACCTTCCAGAGTCAAACGAGGTCTCGTAGATAGCCTAGGGTCAGTAATAAAAAGCGTTACTTGCAACTTAGATTATTTAGATGCTCTGAAACTTGACGAAGCAATTAAAACTTTACAAAACAACGAAAATAAGTTTCAGAATTTAATAATCACATCAGTCTTAGTAAAGAATGGATGTCCCAGCATTGTACTATCCTAGACCAGCTAACCAAGAATCAGAAAATAATGAACGCAACCTTAGAACTACTTTTAAAGAAAAACGCTTACAGAGATTATAGTTTAATCAAATTTGCAAAGTTTGCCCAAATCTTTGGAATAATTACTAATAACGTAGAAGATTTAAAGTTAGAAATAGTTAGAATAGAAAACATAATGCCTTTTATACGCGCGGCTAGCACTCATCATTCGATGATAGACATAGAAGTACTAAGAAATATGATAGACAAGTTAAAATCGATATACCATCAAGTTCAGGTTTTAAATCTAGAGTTAAGAGAATATTATAATCTTATTAAACCAGGTTTTTACTTTATTGAGAAAAGAATAGTTATAGTTTACAGCTTCCCCATAGTTTCCATAGACTCTTACGATCTATACAGATTATCTATCGTACCCAATAAAAAACAGCTTGCCCTTATACCTCCTTCTCCCTATATAGCAACTAACGAGAAATCATTCGTGTACGGTGTACGTGTCTGGCTTTTATATTTTGTACTTTCTTTTGTATGTTGTTATTGAGTTTTGTTATTTGTGCGTCTATATATAGGCGGAATAAACATATTTTCTTTCTTCTTTTCTTTCTTTTCTTTGTACATAGAGGCTGAATGCCCGAAGTACAGTAACATACATCTCTGTGAAAAGAAGACGAGTCACCAAATTAGGACAAAACCAGATTGTATCCAGAAACTCATCACCAACCAGGGTCTAGAAGACACCCGCCACTTCGTCAAGATTTCACTTTCCAAAGAAGCAATGGAGAAACTGGATGACCAGCATTACATACTGTCACTACCTCAACCAACTAAAGTACAATTAGCATGTGGAAGAAAAGACTTCAACACTCTACAAGGCAGCTACCTCGGCACCATTCCGGTGGACTGCTACCTGCAAACATCAGAATTCACCATCATCAACGACAACAACGAGATTGAAGGCCAGCCGCTCAAGTTATCAAAGATCCCATACAACGAGATAAATCAGACCAACATTCCCACTCATCATCATTGGCTTCAATTCAGTCAACTTAGAAGAGCTTCACAGCATCCAGAGAAAAGCAATGATGGAAAGTCCTCTGAAGATTGACAATACTCATTCGGTTGTTCTATACCATACAACCATACCATTCTACATCTTCGCAATATGCGTACTCGCACTTATCATCTTAGCGATAAGCCGCAGATAGAGATGCTGGAATCTCAGAGCGGACAGCAATGAAAAACCACAAACTGTTAAGATACATACGTACGAAGAGGTAACAATCCCTGGTTACCTCTTCGTACGTATGTATCTTGGACTCCAAGAAACGAGATGAACCTCCAGCAACATTTTCTCTCAACATGATCAAATAGTTGCTGATCTTCGGAGGGAGGTGTTACATACGGATCCCTAATGGATATCGCCGACCTAGCATTTCATTCGAGTGACGTCGGACACATGAAAACTGCATCGTCGACACCTGGGCCAGCCACGAACCGCTGACGCAGCAAAACGGCATATTAGCAATAAGTTATTTTTAATAAGTTTTTGGTCATTCCATATTCTAGCATCGAATAGGTTTCACTAAAATTAATTGTAATTTCTTTGTTCTAAAATAAATTAGTTTAAAGTACTTTGGTTTTTTTTCGAGCCTCCGCCTGCAGTCTACGTAATTCGCGTCATAACAATACCTCATTTATCATTAGTTAAGGTCATGGACTCAATACTCGTATCAAGTGAATTACATAGTTTTACTTTTACCATTCAGCATCTCTATCAATCAAAATCAATCAGCAAAAGACGTACGGTAACAAAACGTACACGTAAGTATTTTTAAAAGTAGATAAAGTAAAAAAGTCCCTAACATTAGTATTTTGTTTTAAGAGCCATTTATAAGATATTAGAAAGATCTGAAAAAGTGTTTAAATTACAATTAAAAGATAAAATAATATCAATTTCCATTGACAGATTAAAACCCGCTTACATATTGAAAGAAAGCGAATCTGCACAAGCGAATAAAGATAAGAAAACGACGCGTAGTGGTAGAATTAGCAAGACTCCTGTAAGATTCTTATAAAAGTAAAAACGTAAAATTAGCCATACTTTAGGTAAATAATAAAATGTAATAAAAATAAAAAGTGACCATTGGTAATGTACATATCTAGTCTATGAAATATGATAACTAGACGTATTAATAGTACGTAGATAATAATGTGATCGGTAGCATCTTTTGCTGAGCCAACGGAAAAGCCTAGAGATCGAAGCATTCTCTTTATTTTGCGAAAGCATCATTATAACATGTGCAGTGTGCAGAGCAGCGAACTTGAATCAAATATAATTTTGTTCAAAAATCCATTATTAGAAAAATACTTTTTCAGAACTTGCTCAGTTCGATACTACCTTATAGCCAAATGCATATCATGACGATTCTAATAAGCCCAAACACGGCTAGGATACATTGATTAATTACGGAGTTCCGGTGCCTATCTTCCAGCTCCATCATCATTACCATACCATTTTCTACATAACTAATTAAAATGATTCATTTATTTGTATTGTCATGAAAAACAGTGTTACAATATTTTTAGCAATGAAATTACTTAATATTAAGGAGATTACCTGATATTTCGTTACTTTTAACAATTGCCTTTTTCTTTTGTTTTTTTTTTCTTTTGGAAACTGTCAAAACTATTTTTGAATAAAGTATACGACGCTGGGCTCCACTCCGATTGCCCTGCAATTCTTTCAAATACCGAAAACGCCACGCCACAATATTGTACCCCTCCATTGACAACTTCCTTTTAGACCTCCTTTTTTTTAATAAAATCCTGTTCCCCTCATAATTCTCCAAAAAGTGTTGCAACTACCGTTAAAATCGATTTTGTCTCACATTTCGTGCAAAAATTTTGGTAGAGTAGGCAACTCTTTTCTTTTTTCCCCTCTTTTTTCTGTAGACAGACAGAAAAGCCAACATTACGGCGAAGGAACTTCTTAAGTGAAACGCACTGTAACCATGTTCATTGGGATATCTGTGTGAGTATGAAGTTCCACTTCATCAAATGTCACTTTTTGACTGTGAGTGCTTAAATTCTCGATAAAATACCAAAATAACTATATGGTTGCCTATAATATTTGGGAAATACGCCCTGATAATAACTGGCCTCGCAATAGTCATTGGCATCTATATCATAGGTGCTTAAGAAATGTAAGCAAGGAGCTCAGAAACTATTACGTAAAGAGATGACAGTTTGGCATAGCAACATGAATATACCAATGTTTGAACAAATGACGCAACAACAATATAGTCTTTAGTAATATGTGTAAAAATAATAAACAACATTACTATGAAAAGGCATTATGTCTAAACTCATATCTGTACTAAATTCATCAAAAAATGTAAGTTATTAAACTAAGTAGAATTAAGTTTTTACTCAGAGTACTTAGTCAGCTAAAAAATATCGCCTTTATATCGCCTTAACGCGTATAAGTGTTATTTGTAAAATAAACACCATTTATAAATAAATTGTCGAAGTAAATTGGTTACGATTCACAACAATTTAGCCGTTAGACCCAAAATGAATAACAAACTCGTACTTACCCCACTTGAAAGAATGCACCAGCCCGACGAGCAGTGCTAGCAGCGTCAACACACGCGTGCAGTGCATCTTCTCTTCACACAAACTCGTTTCTGCAGATGAGACGTTCACTCTCGGCGACCACTCGGAGGATAATATTAACATGAACATATTTGCTGTTCTAGCTTGATAAGCAGGCTTGTGTGTGTAAATCCTGATTAACTCACACACTCCTCTGCTTATCATTAGTTTCGTACAAAAATAGATATTACTGTATTTTTAGGGTTCCTTAGCCAAATGGCAAAAAATGAAAACCTTATGGATTCGTCATTTCTATGTCTGTCTGTCTGTCCGTCCGTATGTCATAGCCACTTTTTTCCGACATTAAAACGTACATTACCAAGCAAACCTCTACTGAAAATTGGTATGAACGAGATTTAGTACTTAAGTAGTTTTTTTAATACGTCGTAATTACCATTCATTCAAACAACTCAAATATAAAAAAATAAATAATAATAATTTCATAAACATAAACCTTATGTATAAACTGTGAACCATTATTATAGGTAAGTTTGCACGGAACCCTCAGTGCGTGAGTTCGACTCGCACTTGGTCGGTTTTTTAGCAATGTGTGTTATCAATCATTTACTTCCCGTTTCCTTGATGTCGATGTTTCCTATATGTAGCAGACTGCAGAATTGATTTAATTAACTAAAAAAGTCTCATGACAAAATTCCTAAAGACTTAGACTTCAACTTACTTGATAGTCATTTTTCTACTTCGCCCTTATTAGATAGGGCCACCAAAGAAACTACACTAAGTCATCTTTCAAAACTTCCCTGATTATTCTCCTTTTTAACCGACTTTCAAAAACAGAAGGTGGTTCTCAATTCGGTTGTATTTTCTTTTTTTATGTTTGTTAACTGATTTGCAAATTTTTTTTTCCCTCACCTGATATGCTTAAGGGCTTATGCAATTACAGTCAAAAAGTGACATTTGATGAAGTGGAACTGGTGAAGAAGACCAGAAATGGCCAACGGAACTTCATACTCAATCAGATATCACAATAAACATGTTTAAGCGACTATGACAATACAAATAAATGAATAGTTCTGAATAGTTATGTTTTAAATGGTATCATCGAAGTGATTTGATGATGATGATGATGGAGCCAGAGGATAGGCACCGGAACTCCGTAATTAATCATTGTATCCTAGCCGTGTTTGGGCTTATTAGAATTGTCATGAGATACACTTTGGCTATAAGGTACTATTGAACTGATCTGATGATGATGATGGAGCCGGAAGATGGCACCGGAACTCCGTAATTAATCAATGTATCTTAGCCGTGTTTAGACATATTATATTTGTCATAAGATGAATTTTGGCTATAAGGTACTATCGAACTGATCTGACGATGGAGCCGGAAGGTGTAAGGTGAACACGGGAACTTCATAATAAAACATTGTATCCTACGAGGGCTTGGGTTGGTTAGAATTTTCATGAAAAAAAGGTACTCTGGCTACAAGTGTATCGCAACTAAAAAGTGTGAAATAAAAAAACTTTTTACAAAAAAAAATAACGTATATTTTTTTTGTAAAAAGTTTTTTTTGTATAAGTCAATTCACTGCTTGTGATGTTAAAAAGACTATTTTATCGATTACATCCAATGCTGTTGGTAGTGACTGTGTCAGCCGAAAGATGATCATCCCCATTCTTGATAACATTCTACCTGTCATCCTTTACATCCTGAACTTCTCTATTTCTAGTAATGTCTTCCGAAAAGTTTGGAAAGATGCTCAACTTATACCTTTGCTCAAAAATCTAATCCTTCTTCGTTTACTGACTATCGTCCTATTTCTATTCTTCCATTCCTATCCAAAGTCCTTGAAAAGCTGGTCCACCAGCAACTTAGCATATTCCTTTCCAAGCACAACCTACTTAATCCCTTCCAATCTGGTTTTCGACCTGGACAGCAGCACTCGCTCATACGAGTATCACAGATGATATCAGGTCAGGCATGGAGATGGGGAAGTTAACAATACTTGCTCTGCTAGACTTTAGCAGTGCTTTTAATACTGTCGACTTCAAAATTTTGCTTGGCATCCTTAGCTCTTTTAATGTCTCCTTCGATAATAGGGTAGTTTACTGGGTCAAAATAATTACATTTTATTTAATCCGGATTTTAGATTATAAAAAAATATTGGACACGAATTTTTACTTTTTTCGATTGAACAAAAATAACAAAGATATAGCCCATTAAAGTTACGTATGACGTCACCCCGTGCGAAAAAATGCAGCATGGCGGCGTGACATTACACGTAAATTTAATGGGATATATCTTTGTCATTTATGGTTTAATTTACAAATAAAAAAATACGTGTCCCTTATTTTTGAATAATCTAAAAGATGGACTAATTACGTTTTTTACGGTAACTAGCCTAATGACTTGTTTAAAGTTACCCGTTTAGTCGCCGGCAGCGTATTTGCATTGAGCAATCTTTTTCTTCTTGGTGTAACACTTCTGTTGGTGTGCCACAGGGTGGCGTTTTATCTCCTCCACTTTTCACTCTTTTTATTATTAATAATAATAATAATTTTTATTGCAGACATAAAATCCACAGAGTGTTAGTTACATAAAAATAAAATTTTATTGCCTAGTGTTAGTAACAATCAATCTTCGCACAAACTTCTGAATAATTTGAGAGGTGAAGCTCTCAGCTATGGTTCTCAGGATGCTATTTTGATGGTCCCTGACTTTCCTCAGCAGCGACGCTGTTTTTTTGCGTATAATCACATAGAACCCGTAAAGTAGTAGTAAGTAGTAAGAACAGTACGGGCTTGCACGAACATTCCCGACGCGCTACAGTAACGAGGTAGTCTCAACAACATCCTGAAAGCATTATTGTATTGGACGCGCAGGACATCCAGCGATCTCTTAGTACAATCAACCCATAAACTGCCCGAGTACAGACTTTGGCAATAAGTCTTGAAAAGTGTTATTTTACTTGGTCTGTAAACCGCGCAAATCTACGGACCAACATATTACTCCGGACCGCTAGAGCCCTGCGCTCCCTCTCAATGTCTACATCGTCTCTGAGATCAACGGCAAGAAAATGCCCTAGGTATTTAAAAGGTGACACCCTATTAATAGATGACCCGTTCAAAAATAGCTCAGGTCCTTCTCCACGGCGTTTGACGCTGACCTCAAAGACCATGTATTCACACTTTTTAACATTGTACCTTAATCCATGTGCGGCAGCGTAAGCCTCGCACGTTTTGAGCAGTTCCCCGATTGCTCCCGCCGACGGACCCAGCAGAACCATGTCATCTGCATAGTTGATGTTGTTTATTCTAACTCCATCAACACTGCATCCGACACGCATGCTGCTAAGTGCGACTAGCAAGTCGTCCACGTAGAGGTTGAAGAGCCTGGGAGACGTCAGACCACCCTGTGTCACACCGCACTCCAACCTATACGGTTCAGAGACTGTATCATCCCACTTCACATGATTGACTTGGTTATCGTACCAGTACTGGAAAAGCCCACATATTTCCGCGGGTATACCCCTGTCTTCCATCTTTCTACAACTTCATGTAAAAACTTTTCGCTTTTCATGCATTTCATCGTAAACCGGGCCCAATGAGGGACGATGGTTCAGCACCCAGCTCTGAAAGCTACACCTGGCCTCGCGGTGAGCGTCTCTCACGTACTCGTTCCACCCACACACTCGCTTACCTCGCCTCGGTCCCACTACAGATGTCCCTCTAGATTGCCTAGCCGCAGCAAAATGGATTTCCACAATCTGTTCATACAAACTGTCCAGAACAACCCTATGCTCAGCCAAGCCGCATGATCATGCATGCATGATCCAACGCTACACCTTTCAAACTTATGAGGGAAATCAATGTCTCGCAATTTAATATTACATAAATTATGATAACTTTGCGTTTCTGACTTAGTTCTTTCACCCCAAAAGGCCGAATTACGGCCTGCACCCCCAGTTATTAATACGTTGACTGCGTTAGTCAAATCTGATGACTTTCAGTTGGTGTGGCATCGGGTCGATTATATCCGAAGTCCTACTTGTTCCTGGTGCGGTGCTGGGTCGAAAAGACCTGTTCGACTTCGGTCTGTTTAAAAGGACTTATCTTAATAGGGATAATGATAAAAGCATTTTTCTTTATACCAATATATTGACAAATAAATACTCAATAAAAGGCTGAAGTCGTAGGTAGATGCACTGAATGGTTTGCTTGTAAAAAGTCAAAAAGTCAAAAGTCAAATCATTTATTTCAAATAGACCATTTACAGGCACTTTTGAATAGTCAAATGTCGGTCAGTCCAAGAAAAGTGAAGCTAAATTGCACGTTCCAAAGAGTAGGTCTCTATGGAGAAGAACGTGCAAGAAACTCCATGGACACTCTTTTAAATCATATTATGTGTTACATATAATGCTTGGTTACATATTACTTGTTGCTTCTATCATGTGAGCACAATGTCGATAATGAAATAAAAATGTAAAATAATTAAAAGATAGAAACTGAATTAAGCCACTGGCAGCTAAGAGATGACCAGTCCCATCTGACGGCACCCGTTCACGAGCATGACGCGTGCACCAGCCCCACTCAGCTCAACCATTTTGAAGGGAACTGAACGACCCAATAACACGTGCCACCAACAGCGAGACATTTGAGTGAGCATGACAAACTCTCAACTGCCATGCTCGTAATGTCAAAAAAAAAAAAAAGTTGTAACCTAATAAAAATGCTCCATGGTGCTTCACATTCACAAACTTGAAAAAAGTGCTTCTACATTATACAATGCAATTGTCTTTCAAATTAAAAAATAATAATATTAGTTTCCAACCAATCAACTAATTAGTACGCCCTAGTGGTAGTGGAGCTGGACCAGCATTGAGCCAAGCATTTTTATCTTGAATATAATCCTCCAACTTATAATATGCTTGTCTGCATAGTGTGCGTTTAATACAAGATTTAAATTTCGTTTCATTGAGGTCTAATATTTGGGGTGGTATTTTATTATAACATTTCAAACAGTACCCCATGAAAGAAGAGGCCACTTTAGCCAGTCTGAAACCTGGTTGAACTAATTGATCCCTATTTCTTGTAACATAATTATGTCTATCGCCTCTTTTGCTAAAAAGATGAAGATTTTTTCTAACATACATGATGTTTTCATAGATATATTGACAAGGTACCGTCATTATGTTAATTTCTTTAAACAGTTCCCTTAAAGAATCGCACCGGCGGAGATTGTAAATAGCTCTGATGGCTCTTTTCTGTAATATAAAGATTGACTCGATGTCTGCAGCCCGTCCCCATAGTAAGATACCGTACGACATGACACTATGAAAATAACTAAAATAGACTAGTCTAGCGGTATCAACATCCGTAAAGTGGCGGATTTTTCTAACAGCATATGCAGCCGAGCTAAGCCGTCCTGCGAGAGATGTTAAGTGAGGACCCCATTGTAGCCTAGAGTCAAGCGTAATCCCCAAGAAAACTGTTTTATCAACAAATTCTAGTTTCTCATTGTTCAATACTATGTCGCAATCACTACTTATGACATTTGGTAAGGAAAATCTTATGCATTTAGTTTTTTTCCCATTTAGAACCAGATTATTAGCAGTGAACCAGTTTTGGACCTGCAATAAAGCGTTATTTTCATCGTCAAGATTATTAGTCCTTCTATTTATCTTAAAAATCAAAGAAGTGTCGTCAGCAAACAACACCATATTAAGTTTATTTTTCAACAAATAGGGTAAATCATTAATATAAACTAAAAATAAAAAAGGACCTAAAATTGAACCTTGGGGTACCCCCATTTTCACATTTAATCCCGACGAATTGACACCGTTTATTTGAACTAGTTGCTGTCTGTCATTCAAATACGATTTTAATAAGCTTAACGCTGTTTTGCCTAGTCCGTAATGCTCCAGTTTCAGGAGTAATGTTTCGTGAACCACACAATCAAACGCCTTAGACAGGTCGCAGAAGATGCCTATAGCATCTTGTGCCTCCTCCCACGCATCAAAAATGTGTTTTAGTAAGGAGACACCAGCGTCAGTTATACAACGTCCTTTGGTGAAACCATACTGTTTATCGTGTAAGATGTTATTGGTGTTAAAATGATTAAGCATTTGATTTAACATCACCTTTTCAAATATCTTGCTAAAAACCGGCAAAACGGACACCGGCCTATAATTATTAGTGTCTTTACTGTCTCCGGATTTAAAAAGTGGTATCACTTTACTATATTTCATTAGATCCGGAAAGACTCCTTGATCTATACACAAATTAAATATTAACGCTAAGTACGGCGCTACAGTCTCAATAATTGAGGTACAAACTTTGATAGACATACCCCATAGATCTTCTGTCAATTTAATCTTGATTTCTTTAAAAGCTTTTATTACTGTTATGGGGTTTATATGTTTAAAGTTAAATTCAGTCGAACAGGCTGCAACGTTCGCCTGTAACAAACCAAAAGCATGCGATGGCGACGAATTTAGGGCTTCAGTAGTTTTAATTGGTATACTGGTAAAGAAATTTACAAATTCTTCTGCAACTAGTTTGTTATCGCTAATAAGACCATGATGAGTATCCAATGTGTAATCATTATTATTTCTTTTGTTTCTGTTGGTTTCATTATTTATAATATTCCAAACCGTTTTTATTTTATTATCTGCTGTTTTAACTTTGTTGCTAATGTATAAGGCCTTAGCTGCCTTACAAGTATTTTTAAACATTTTAGAATAAGTAGCAACATATTTATTAAAAGTTTCAGTGTTAATAATAGGCTTAAGGCCATACAACTCGAAAAGTCTTTCCCTACTTATTCTGATTCCTTTAGTTGCCCAGTCACTAAATCTAAACTTAGGGCAGATAGTTTTAGTTTTTTTCTCAAACGTCTGATTAAACTCCTTTTGAACTACTGAAAAAAAAATTTTATACAAAATATTACCATTGTTTTCTGCAAGGTTCCAATCACCCAACCTGCTAGTTAAAGTGCTATTAAATTTATTTAGTTTACCGGATGTTATTGGTCTGAATTGTATCTGCACTTGTTGTATTGGTAAGTTGGATTCAAATGTTACCATTAGGCCGCTATGATCAGAAGGCAGATAATTTACAATGGCTTTTTCTAAATACTTGCAGCAACAAAAAACATTATCGATACATGTAGCAGTAGTTGTCGTTGTTCGAGTTGGTTCAATAAACACATTTGATAAATTAAATGATTTGAAAAGATTTAATAATCTACTGCTATCTGAATTATTTTCTAAAATATTAACATTAAAGTCTCCGCAGATAATTACTGGTTTATTACCCGTTGAAAGTTTAGCCATAACATCTTCCATGACTGACTCAAAAATAGAGTAGTTTTGATAATTAGGGGGCCTATAAACGCACACTATGATATGCCTATCCAGCTCAACACACGACACTTCAAAAAATAAAGGTATTGTCTGTCGGATCTTTCCGACCCCATATACGCACTAGTTAGCTAAAGTGTCGACATATTTTTAGTGTTGTGCATGACTAAAAAAAACATCTATATCGATAAAATGCTCATTTATTTTTGAGAACTATTTAATACAAATTAAAAAAAAAATACAATTATGTGTTAGTAGTATGGTTTTCATTAAAACACTCTCGACATAGTGTCTTTCTATATGCGTGACACATTGATTTAACTTTTTTAACTTTATTGCCGGCTTCTTTGCTACTTAGTGTTTGGCGTAATTTTTCGTAACATCCTGAACAATTCCGTTTTTTGTCACCCATGATTAAGTTATGTACTGTTGATGATGAATCTATTTCTGGAATCATTCGTGGTTGTTTTAGCGAAGCCTTTGAAAACGTTTGAATTATGTGTTCAACGAACTCTTTTTTCGTCATTTTTTTTTTTCATTTTTCATGTTGTATGTCTATTAAGGCATTTATGACAGTCGTTCCGAAAAGCAACTTTAACATTACTTTGCGGTACCATTTAAGGCCACGCCTTAATGTAGAGTAATATGAAGACATCTGATCGCTATAATCAATACCTTTCTTATAACTGTTATAAGTCAGTACACATTCAGGTTTCAAAATGTCCTCATTTGATTTTCTTCCCTTTTTTCCAGTATTTTTTAGTGAAGTATCATGACTTTTACACGTAGTCATCATCAAAACGGGACGTTTATCAAACCACTTAATTACTTTAATCCCTCTATTATTCATTTTACCTATAGGTGGCATACCTTTCTTCAATTTAGTGCTGACAACAGATTTAGGTAACCCTTTCCTATTACATCGCAAAGTCCCACAATAGAAAGTTTTCTTGTCGATCAGAGCCTCAGTTAGTCCAACAGAAGAATAAAAGTTGTCTGCTACGACAATACGCCCTTCATTTTCTAGATCTTTTATAAGGTTTAGTACTACATTCTGAGCATGGTTTACTTCTCGTCCTCCGTCGCTCTTTCCAGTGTAAATAATAATGTTAAATGTATATCCCTGTGGTGTCCAGGCTTTATACAATTTTACACCATATTTGTGTGATTTATTTTTTATGTATTGACGAAAAATAAGTCTGCCTCGCCATGGCACCATCGATTCGTCTACCACTAAAACTTTTCCGGGTTTTAGCACCTTTTTAAATTGAAACAACAACATGTCATATATTTCTCGTATTTCATAGTTTGTCATTAACGAAATTAGTGCTATCACTGAAGTGCCAAAACTTTAACAATAACAAAAATCTGTCTCTGGTCATGAGTGAAGTTATGTATTCATTTCTGTATAATTTATTTTTAGACCAGTAGTCGTTTATATGAGGCAGTCTCACAAAACCCATCGCCAGCAGAATAGCAAAAAACTTGTGCATTTCATCGGAGTCCGTTGCCTTCCATAAATTAACACGAGATTTTTCAGCGACATTGTTAGACTCGACATACTTACTAGCGTATTTATTTGTTTCATCTACTATTTTATTAATAATATCATCTGTAACAAATAATTTGTAATATTCATCTGGCTCATGGACATTGGAGGGGACAAAAATTTCAACTTTATCTTCAAACTCTTCAAAACTAAGTGGGCTATCTGTTATATCTTGCCATTCATCATCATTCGTAGCTGAAGATGGGTTTGTATTGTAGCGGGAATTATCTTCTAAAGAAGTATCTTCAGATGAAGAATGTGTAGGTTCACCAATAGAAATACTACTAACTTCATTAGAATCACTATCAAAAATTGCATCTATTGTTTGAGGTGTGTTCCTCGGTAGCGGACTTGATGATATTATATTTTTCACGTTGGAGCTTGAGGGTAAGTTCGTATCAGTAGATTTAAGTAGTTTTGTTTTAGGATTTATTGTTTTTATTCCTTTTTGTGGTGGAGTTGCTAATAAATTAAACAGCTGATCTTCATTAAATGATGAGTTTAGTGATACCATGTTAGATGTCGAAATGTCGCTGAACGACCCGCATCTACTTGTTAATGCAGTGGACGTGGTTTTTTCTCCTTCTTTATGTAAGAAGAGGTCAACATCACTAGTACGTGGCATTTGTTTTTTACGGTACTGAGGTGTTGAAAAAAGGTTAATTTTATATTTTGTTGCAGGGTGATTTTTTGTTTCAGTTACTAAGTTGTATGTTGCTGCTTGCTTCTTGTAATTTTTAGGTGTTAAAAAATGTCGCAATCATCATCGCTGGATATGGGAGAATGACCATCAATTACTGGGGTATCGAAACTTTGATAACCTGGTTGAATAATTTTCTGTTCCAATATTTGTGTTCGTTCACTATGAGCTGTACTAGTTGATGGTGTGGGTGAATCTGGTGGCTTGGGATTAACAGCTACAGTTTTTAGGACCTGTAATGTGTGACCAGTTATGTTACCAGTGTGGCTAGTATATACATTATCAGAAATGTTCCGCTTACCCAATATTATTTGCCTTGGGGGACCTTCGCTCACTTTATTTTTCGTTGGTTTCTCACAATTCTCACCGTCACTCGACTTGAATAACATTTTCCTAGATCGTTTCATTTTTCACAATACTTTCTCTCTCATTTGGATAAAAAGTCATCTAACCAGAAGGACCTCACTAGCTCTACTAACATGTAATCTAGTGCGGCTATAGGGTCATCGGGTATCGGGTCGTTTAGATCCGATAAACGCACTAGACGTAAAAAATTTTGCTCTAGTCGGCATCGGGTCTAAAAGACCCGATGCAATTTTTTGATATCTTTACTGTTTATTTAAAGAGGCAATTCTAAAACACTAACCGTCTCATTCATATTCATAGGGAGACCAAATATATCTGTCTCGCACCAGCGGTTAGCACAGTAATTTTTACCCCGCACCAGTGAAAAGATGAGCATCGTATATAATAGACCCGATACCGCACCGAACGTGTTAACTTAGGTCTCACAACTTCCAAGTCACACTCCAGATATATAGGTAGATGATCCAAAACATAAACATCTTCGAATACATCAACATTTATAATTGTATGCCAACCCGATACAGATACAACACAGTGATCTAACCATCTTCTGCATGCTGCTGCTTCCGTGCTTTATGTCAGCACAAATCCACGATTAGTCGGAACAAAAACTTATCAACTCTTTTTAAAACAATTCTTGAGGGTTAGCGTTGAAATCACCTAATATACATTCTCTACTTTTTTTTTATGGTGGGAAAAAATCATCCAATGACAACCCCCGCTCTTGGGCGGAGCGGGAGATAGTGTCAGACTCTTACTGACTAAAAGACCCACCCTGTACGGTGCAACCACACATTGCGTAAATGCTCTCTCATCATAATTGAGTTGTAATTAATTGACACACATTTTACATCAACTTCAGTTCACATTCGGACCGCGTCATAGCAACACCTCATTTATCATTAGTTAAGGTCGTGGACTCAATACTCGTATCAAGTGAATTACATAGTTTGACTTATAGCATACAGCATCCCTATCAATCAATATCAATCAGCAAAAGACGTATGGTAACAAACCATACATCTTTTTGGTCCTTCGAACCTTTTGTAATCAGTAGCTATCAAAACTTCTATCAGTGTAACTTTATCAATTCTATCAGTATAGTGACAAGTGCTGTGTTCAATAACTCTAAAACCGTGTGTGCGTGCTAC
This sequence comes from Mythimna ferrago, assembly GCA_910589285.2. Classification (NCBI taxonomy): domain Eukaryota; kingdom Metazoa; phylum Arthropoda; class Insecta; order Lepidoptera; family Noctuidae; genus Mythimna; species Mythimna ferrago. Next base: position 11,902,118 of record OU342700.1, read on the forward strand.
TAGCAAGAAAGGAGCACCATCCGGGGAGTCGAGGATTGGCGAGTTAAGTAGCAAACACAAGTAAGACCGTTTCAGTTATCACCTCGTGAAAAAACTTCATCATGGAAGCTATTCACGCGAACCAAGCCGAGATCTACGAGGCTATGAGCAAGTTAGCCTCCAACATCAAGAAAGACAGTTCGAGCCGTAAGGAAGGTGATTACTTTAAAAGGCGGTTAGAAACATTGGAAGCGTATTGGGCTGACTTCCAATATAATCATGATCGACTTTGTACTGAGGAAAGCAGGTCTCATCCATATTTTATACAGAATGAATATGAGCGGGCAGCAGAGCTGTACAAATCGGTTAAATCATTAATCAATCAACAGCAAATACTGATGAAAACAGGGCAGTCAGTATTTCCGGAGTTGGAGACGAAGCCTCAACAGAAAGCAGGTCAACCATCATCAACAGGTACGTCTCTAACAAGCAAGCGAGATGAAGAACAAGCGGAATATTCATCTCCAGAAGTAATATCAAGAGGAACATCCAGCAAGACGGATGACATGCTCAAAAAACAATCAAGCAACTTCAAAGCATTACAGCGTACCATACGAAGTATTAATTTAGACGAAATGTCCGAGAAGTGGGAGATGGAAGATGCTCTAAACACTTTACATTCGAGATGGTCGGTAATTGATACATTGCATTGGGAATTAGATGGAGAACTGAAAAGTATGGATGAAGATTACGAGCAAGCGTACTCCAAGCAGGAAAAAATCTACAACAACATAAAAAGGGCAATAAATAATAAGTTGTGGTCTGTAGCTCACAAGACACAGTCAACTCCGAAATTAGACATTCCAATTTTTAGCGGATCCTATCAACATCTTTCGAGGACTTATTTACCGAATCAATCCACGGTAACTATTCTTTGTCTAACGCTCAAAAGCTGCAGTACCTCAAAAGCAAGTTAAGGGGAGAACCTGAAAAATTAATTCAACATTTACAAATATCATCAGATAATTACAGCATTAGTTGGGAGATTCTAAATCACCGCTACAATAATCTGAATTTAATTTGTAGTTCTCATTTAGTTACTTTAACAAGCATTCCGGCGGCGCAGCAAGCAACTATTAAGCACATCAAGAGTCTGCATGACCCCACTATCGAGAGTTTGAATGCTATCAAGAACTTAGGGGTAGAAGTTAGTTCCTGGGACCCGTTACTCATACATCTATTGTCAGCAAAATTAGATTCAGAAACCTATGAGGATTACGTGGCTTCTATCAAAGACCCCAGGGCAATACCTAAGCTACAAGAGTTCCTTTCGTTCTTAGAAGGCAAGTTTACAGCAATGGAGTCTGCAGGCAGGAAACAAGACAGTCAATCATACAAATCAAACAAGCAATTTTTTGGAAAAAAATCAAGATCAAATTACAATTATGAAAAAACATCCGCTACAAATGAAGAAATCATTTCGCAATCGAAAAACAACAAAAATACCAATTCGGCGAAAATAATTTATAAGTGCCCGATTTGCAAGACAAATGACCATGGAATTTTTTATTGTCAGTAATTCCTCGAAATGACGCCACAAAACAGGCGAAAAACTTTGTCAAAACTCGATATATGCCAAAATTGTCTTTATTGGCATAATGGTAACGATTGCATTTCAAGTAAACGGTGTCGAGAATGCAACGGAAGTCATAACACACTACTACATGCAGCGTTTACGCAATCAAATCGGACATCAGTTGCCAGCACAGCAAAAGCAGGCGACAACACGACGCGTGCCTCGAAACACGAAACGCAGCAGCTGTGACGCGGAAATTCGCATGCGTCACTACAGCAGGACAAGCCGGACGTACTTTTACCGACGGCCCTGATCAAGGTTCAAGATGAGAATGGATCATTTCAGATATTACGAGCACTACTAGACCAAGGCTCACAAATGTCCCTCATCAGCGAAAACGCAGCACAAACTTTGGGCATAGCACGCAGGAAAAGCTCAGGCGTCATCTGGGGCATCGGGGAAAAGGAATCGAACTGCAAAGGAGTAATAAATATCAAGTGTGCATCAGTACACAACGACTTTGAGTTTGAAGTAGAGGCTTATATCATGAATAAATCAATAAAAAAGCTGCCTGACCGCACCTTTGAAAAACCAACATGGGCATTTTTAGATAATATCACTTTAGCAGACCGAGACTTTAATGTAAGTCGATCAGTTGACTTACTTCTAGGCAGCAGTGTGTACTCGAAATTATTATTAGAAGGAGTTTGCAGAGAAACTGAGGATTCTGCATCAGCACAAATACACGACTCGGCTGGATATTAAGCGGCGATATCATACAAACCTTTCAGTGCAACGTCATCTGGCACAACCTGGACGATATCCAGCAAATCTGGGAAATTGAAGACATCTCAGACAAGACCACACTATCATCAGGAGATCAGCAAACCATTGATTATTATCAGAAAACAACAGCACGACAAGAGGATGGTCGATATCAAGTAAGATTACCTCTAAAACAAAATTTTGCCGAGATGCTGGGAGCTTTGAAACCAAAAGCTATAGCGCAGTTCAAATCGCTAGAGAGGAAGCACACGCAGCATCCCGACATCCAAGAAGAATATCAAAAATTCATGACTGAATATCAAGAATTAGGACACATGAAAGTTTCAAGAAACAATTTCATATATGTCCTGCGTCCCGATTCAACCACTACAAAACTGAGGGTGGTGTTAAACACATCGGCTAAGACATCAACAGGCTACAGCCTAAATGACGTCGTGGAAGTAGGACCAAACTTACAGCAAGACTTTCTGTCTCTGATCCTTAAATGGAGGCAGTACAAATACGCATACACAGCAGATATAGAAAAAATGTTCCAACAAATTAAGATACATGAAGATGATCAAGCATTGCAGAAGATTGTTTGGCGGAACTCAACAGCAGAGCCAATACAGGAATATAAATTGACCACAGTAACCTATGGCACCAAGGCCGCACCGTATTTATCATTAATGACGTTAAAACAGCTTGCACGTGACGAAAAACCCAACTACACAAACAGTTTAGCGACAGATGTACTAGAAAACTCATTCTACGTCGACGATTTGTTACATGGATCGCATACATCAGAATCAGCACAGCAGCTCATAAGGGAATTAATCAATCTCTTGAAGTCGGGAGGTTTCAACTTCAGGAAATGGAAAACAATGTTCCTGAGTTATTACAATACATACCGTCCGAGAACAACACTCAAGATAGTTTCAATTTCAAGCAATCAGAACAAACGAAGACCTTAGGACTCATTTGGGACCCCAAGGAAGACAATTTTCGATTTGAAATGAAAATAGAACAAACAACGACAGCAATGACTAAAAGAACATTGTTATCAGATATTTCAAAGATATTCGCTCTTTTGGGATGGCTATCACCACTATCAACAAAGCTTAAAATAATTTTTCAAAACTTATGGTTACGCAACCTCAATTGGAATGATCCCCTGCCCGAAGACATACTAAGCGAATGGGTGGATATTAATCGTGTAAACAGACTACAAGTACCACGATGGATAAACACAAGAGAACATGACAATATTGAATTATTCGGTTTTTGCGATTCATCTCAGAAGGCATTTGCATGTGTAATATATGCTCGGATCAAGGGGAATGAGCAATCAAAACCAACACTGCTAGTTGGAAAAACTAGACTTGTACCGGCAAACAAATTAGTGTCATTGCCAAGATTAGAGCTGTCTGGAGCTCTCTTACTAGCAAAATTAATGACTAAGGTACAGCAGTGTCTATCAAACTACAAACTCAGCATTTACGGATGGACAGACTCCATGATTGTGTTAGGCTGGCTGAATGGTGAACCAACAAGATGGAAAACATTTGTAGCCAATCGTGTACGTCAGATAACCATTGTCATGCCTGCCAATTGCTGGCGCTACGTTAAATCAGCAGATAATCCCGCGGATTGTGCCAGTCGAGGCTTGAACGTAAATCAGCTTGAAGAGCATACTCTGTGGTGGAAAGGTCCTTCGTGGCTGCCTTGTATCATCGCAGAAAAAGAACCAATATCAAAATTCACAACAGATGAAGAAATCAAAAAGAATAAGAACAATATTTTACAAGTGAATGTAATTCACCAAAGTGCCGACAGCTGCAGTGTATTGCGTCACCTGATATCAAAGTACAACTGTACTTTGATATCAGGTGACGCAATACACGTAAACATTTACGCTATGCTTTTACGATTGTATAAATAATAGAAATAGCACAAACAAAACATTTAACTCTTCAAGAAATAAGAATTGCCAAATTAAAGTCAATTAAATACGTTCAAGAAACAGATTTTCCTGAGGAATTACGTAAATTGCAACAGAGCAAACTCATATCAAGCAAGAGCAAAATATTGAACTTAAATCCGTTTCTTGATCAAGACGGCATTCTTTGAGTCGGCGGGAGGCTCAAACACGCTAACATAGATCATCAGATGAAACATCCAATAATCCTATCAAAAGGCAGTCGTGTAACGGAAGTTTTGATTGACGAGGCTCACGTTCTAGCATTTCATGGCGGACCTCAGCTAACTTCAGCATTTATAAGACAACAATATTGGATTGTAGGCGGAATCAGAGCAGTTAAATTCCGAGTTCGACGTTGCGTTAAGTGTCGTCGCTACAACCCCAGCAATCAGCATCAAATCATGGGAGATTTACCACCGGAAAGAACGAATCCATCACGCCCTTTCCAAAATGTAGGTGTAGACTATACGGGACATGTCTATATCAAGGCCGACAAGGGTCGTGGAATAAGAACCACTAAGGGTTACGTCGCCGTATTTATTTGCAAGGCAACAAAAGCCATGCACTTGGAGTTGGTGTCGGATTTGACATCATCATCATTTCTCGCTGCTCTCCGCAGAATGATAGCTCGAAGAGGAGTTCCACACAAGATATTCAGCGATCAAGGTACCAACTTTATTGGAGCCAACAAGGTCCCACAGGACGAATATCATGCAATAAAAAGCACATTCAATCAAGAATTACAGGCAGAAATAACAAAAATGGGAATCGAATGGTACTTTAACGCACCTTCATGGCCATCAGCAGGAGGACTATGGGAGGCTGCCGTTAAAAGCCTAAAATATCATCTGAAGAGAGTTTTAGGGGAGCAAAAAGTAACGTTTGAGGAGTAGTGATGGGCAATGATAATAATCCGGTTAATATAATTTGGATAATAATCGATTAAAACTCAGTTAATAGCCATTAATAGCAATTATGGATGATAACCCTGCTATTAATGATTTTAGTGATTGAAAATTTCCCTTCATGGTTTTCAGGCTTAGGACTGTCAGATTACACTTCATTTTCATCATCTTTCTTTGTAGTAAATAAATATGCAATTTAAAACTAATCTGGCCCATTTATAAATTTTCAATCAGCTATTTACATTGATTTTTGATAATAAGATTTTTATGTACTTAGTTTTTTTTTTTTTAATTCTTATTCAGTCATTTATTATTATATTTGTTGCTCAAAAATAATTTTCAGCCTAACTACAGCTAGAAACACCGGATTCTTTAAAATCTCCTAAGTTTGGTACATCGATTGGATCGGACGCTAATGGATCTATTTCTGGTGAATTAAGAAGAACAGGTTCATTACAGTCACAGGATATTTCATCGATTTCTGATGTTGGAGAGAAAGGTTCCGAATCCATGTGGAAGTCACTTTCCGTATCTATACTTGACGGTCTGTTTTCCAAATTACAGTTGTGTGATATACCTATAAGTTATTTATCCTGCTTGTTCAGTGGTTAGTTTATTTCTTTTTTTTTTGTATGTACATCAGCTTGAGTACTAAAGGTCCTTTCCGTAGCTGCTGATGTGTAAGGAGCTAATAAAATAGCAACTGCAATTTCATGAAGCTTAGTAGAACTGCAAATACCCTTCCACCAGCTAAAGGCGTCTGTTTCTTCGACTTTAGACCAAATAAAACGATTCTTCCAAAAGTTATCTTTTGCTTTGTAATCGGCTAATTCTTTCATGACGTTTATTTATAAATGTTGGCCTAGTTCATAAATATATTGCATTGCTTTTATATCTTCTTCTGGATCTAATTCTATTCCATGTGAAGCAGGGTTGAGCAAATAAGCAGCCAAATGTATTGGTTCAATAGCCATTGCAGTCCGATTATCAATAAATTTCATAATATTTTTTTTGGGTCTACCTTTTATAGCAGAACTTTTTACGTCATAATATTGTTTTGCATAACAACGGATAGCATAAACTTCATTTCGCAGAAAATCATTTCGCATACACTCAGTTGTCATACATTCAAAACTCATAATTTTGTTAGTCAGAATCATCTTTAGGCATAATGTTTATATCCATAATAATTAAAAAGCAGAACCATCATATCGCAGAAAATTCACAGTCAGAATCGTCTTTTGGCATACATTTTATATCGATAGTCATTAAAAGGCAGAACTGATTTTGACTACTAATATCAAAACGCTAACCTAAATGCTAATTACAAAAATAATGTCGGCTTGGATGCATGTAGCATGCAAACAGGCATACAACATGCAAGCAGGCATGCAACATGCAGCATGCATGCAGCATGCATGTAGCATGCAAGCAGGCATGCAACATGCAGCATGCATGCAGCATGCAAGCAGGCATGCAACATGCAGCAGGCATGCAGCATGCAAGCAGGCATGCAACATGCAGCAAGCATTGTTTCTGTCACGGCTCCGGCGCTGCGGGGTTTGGGCGGCGCCACGCGAGCTTATCGTCATAGATGGTTTTAACGCTCACCACCGCAGCTTCGGCTTGCTGGCCGGCTTCGCCGGCCAGCCTCAGCCGCGGTGGCGGGCCTTCAAACCACCTGCTCCTCAGCTCGCGGGCCGCCCTACCCCTCCGCGCCTACGCTGGTTTAAATTACACTCTAGGGGTAGGGCAGACAAGACTGCGTAAAGTCGGTTTCGCAGCGATTCGTTTCTGTCACAAAATTTTGCAGCACAACGTATTGACTTTTTATGACACAAATTTAATTTAATATTGAAAATGCTACCAATACATGCTATATTTAGAACATTCTATGTCACTTTTGCAGAGCATTCGATTTTAAATACATTGCACGTAGGTTATCTAACCATTCGACAGCATAAATTTACTTTATTTAAGTTATCAGTTTTATTCCATATATTATAAGTTTTTGATGTTTTGAACACTAATTTTTACAAGAAGATACATCTATTTTAATTTTTGATGTTCAAATATGCACCCACACCAAATAATCGTATCTCTAAATAATTGTTATGCTAAACAAAATTATGCATAATATTAATTATGGCAAAGGTAATTATGCGAAACAAAATTCTGCCAAGATAAAAGTATGCCATTGTAAATTCGGACACGTAAATATTCTGCCAAACAAAAGTTATGCTAAATAATTTTTATGCCTTAAAAATATTCGATTAAATAAGATTATGCCATGTGAGTTATGCCAAATAAAAATCGGAGTATCAAGATTCTGCCAAATAGAAGGAACCCATTTTTTTTAATATCATTGTCAAGAACTGTGACGTCTGATAAAATAAAGTTGATTTGGGACCTTAAATTCTTGAATATGAGAAATACTTTGTCTATTTTAGTTTCATCACCTCCTATAGCATCAGCAATCGGTTCTAAGATACATGAAATCTGCTTCAAAAGGTCCCAAAATGATTCTTCTAGCAAGTTGTTTTTAACATCTGATGGAAGTTCTACGGCTTTCTCGTCTATAGCTAGTGTTTTCAATGCTATTTTGGTGTTCTGTAAGCTTTTCAACAAGGTCAAATGACTACTCCATCTGGTTTTTACTGCTAGTTTAAGTGTTTCTCCTGAACCTTTTCTTTTCACTACGTCCTGAAGCAACGAATTAAGAACTTTGTGGTTTTTAATAGAGTTCACAACTTTAGTTGCAGTATTTATAATTTTTTCTATAATATTAATTTTAATAAAATCATGGCAAAGCAAATTTAGGATGTGTGCAGAGCACCCCAGCTTTGTGATGTGTGGTTGTTGAAATTTAACTAGCTGAAAAGATTTTTGCATATTCTTCGCATTGTCTCCGATTAGAACAATAATTTTTTTCTCATCAAATTGTTTCATGATTCGAATAATTTGTTCAGAAATATATTCTGCTGTATGACGTGATTGTTCAGTGGGTAAAGATTCCACAAAAGCAGGTTCCGGTGTTGATAATATAAAATTTATAATACCTTCGTGACGGATATTACTCCATCCATCGCATTGTAAGTGCAAGTATTGGCTAAGGGTTACCTTCTCTCACCATGCATCAACGTCACAAGGAACACTGACAGATTTGGCTACTCAGATGAGCAAGTTGATGTTGGAGGTTGCATCGCTACGTAACGAGGTGCAGAGGCGAGGGCGTTCAAGAAACAGAAGTTTTCAATCAAATAGGAGCAGGTCCAGTTTGAGGAAGAAGAAAACACCTGGAGACCCCAACTGGCTATGCAGATTCCACTATCGTTTCAGGAAAAACGCGAACCGCTGTGAGCAGCCATGCGCTTGGCGCCAGAAAGAGGCGGAAACCTAAATGCGGTATGTTCGGAATGTATCCAGAACCAGGTAGTCGAGAACCATTGTTTATTAATTAGGGATAGTCATAGTGAGCTCACTTTTCTCATAGATACCGGTGCCAACATATCGGTCTTACCAAAAAGGTGCGCACAAAAACGAATTATGAACAGAATCAGAACCATGTGAATTTAAATTGTACGCTGCTAACGATAGCGAAATAAAGACGTATGGCTTATGTAATCTCGAGATAACTTTTGGGTTAAGGCGTGTATTTAAATGGCCCTTTATTGTCATGCGACGTAAAGCAGCCGATAATCGGGGCTGATTTCTTAAGAAATTTTAAGCTAATGGTTGATGTGTTTAATAATAGGTTAGTAGATTTAGTCACTAATTTGTACGTTTGTGGATCAAAAAGTTTAGCTTTTGAAGGTACTATAAAATGTATTAATAGTAGTCACCCTTACGCCGATTTACTGGAAACATTTCAGGACATCACGCGGCCCCCTACTTTTAAGGACATTCCAGAACACTCTGTATACCATCACATTGAGACAACAGGTCCTCCCGTGCACGCCCGCGCAAGGCGATTGCCACCGCACAGGTACGAATTAGTTAAAAAAGAATTTCAATTAATACAGGAGCTCGGAATATGTAGGCCTTCGAACAGCGAGTGGGCGAGTCCACTGCACGTAGTACCGAAGAAGAACGGAGACATTCGTCCTTGCGGTGATTTTAGGATGCTTAATGCCATCACGAAGCTAGATAGATATCCAATTCCGAAAGTTCAGGATTTCACGTACGGTCTACATAAAAAAAAAGTTTTCTCAAAAATCGATATTTGTAGAGCTTACCATTTCATTAAAATAAATCCGGAAAACATACAGAAGACGGCTATTATTACACCTTTCGGGCTGTACGAGTTTCCAAGGATGACGTTTGGACTGCGAAATGCAGCCCAAACTTTTCAACGATTTATAAATAACACCGTACTGGCAGACATAGAAACATTAGATAAGAATAACCAAAACAACATAACAGGACAGTCGGTGGTATTCGGATTTCTCGATGACGTCATCATAGGGTCAGATAACGAAAGCATACACAGAGAACAATTGTGTTTATTATTCGAACGTTTCAGTAAATATAAAATGTCTATTAATTTAGGAAAATGTGTTTTCGGTCAATCAAAAATAGAGTTCTTAGGATATGAAGTTTCAGAAGACGGCATCAGCCCCTTGCCGGACAAGGTTAAGGCTATAGAGACATATCCCAAACCGGAAACGATTGAACAGCTGCGAAGGTTCCTGGGAATGTTAAATTTTTATAGAAACCATTTACCAGGAGCAGCAAAGGTCCAAGGAATTTTAGATAGACATTTGCATGGGGCAAAGAAACGGGATAAACGTAAAATCGAATGGTCAGACGAAGCGAGTAGTGCATTTGAACTGTGTAAGGAAAATTTAAAAAATGCCGCCACTTTTGGTACCCAATAACAGACGCGAAATTAGGTTTAATGACAGACGCTTCAGACTTTAGTATAGGCACTGTATTACAACAAAAAGAGAATAATGTATGGAAACCTCTTGGTTACTTTTCGAAAAGGCTTACGGAATCCCAAAAGAAGTACTGTACTTATGATAAGGAACTTTTGGTGATATATTTAAGCATAGTTTACTTTAGAGATCTCATAGAAGGTAGAAATTTCACGGTTTACACTGACCACAAACCCCTTACGTACGCATTCGCAAAATTAGGATCAAATAAGGAGTTACCTAGACGGGCACGTCAATTGATGTTTGTTAGTGAGTTTACGAACGACATACAACATATTGACGGATGCAAGAATGCGGTCGCTGACGCATTATCGCGAATAGAGGTGATAACATGTCCAGACTCAGTGAAATACCTAGAAATTGCGCAGGCGCAAGCGGCAGACGCTGAGCTTGCAAAATTTATAAGTGCGGGCGACAGTAGCAATGTGCAAATCAAACACATGAATTTGAGTAATTTAAATGACACAATTTATTGCGAAACGTCTACAAAAATCATTAGACCATACATACCAGTACAGTTTAAAAAAGATATTTTTGACAATTTTCATAATTTGGCTCACCCTGGTGTTCGAGCATCACGTGCGTTAATTAGTAAAAAAGTTTTTTGGCCTGGCATGAAAAAGGATATAGGTAGGTGGGTAAAGACATGTGTCAATTGTCAGAAAAGTAAAGTGATTCGCCACACAGTTTCCAAACTCTGTCAGTTTGAAGAAAGTAACCGCTTTGCTCATCTGCATGTCGATCTGATTGGGCCGTAATAACGGAGCATGGCTATCGGTATTGCGTGACGATGATAGATTGACGCACCCGATGGCCAGAAATATATCCAGTCAAAGATATGGTCGCAGAGACAGTTGCTAAGGCTGTTTACGACGGCTGGGTATGCAGATTTGGCTGCCCAAACTAAATAACTACAGATCAGGGAAGACAATTCGAGAGCGAACTATTTAGGGATTTAATGAAAATACTAGGAGTTCAAAAAACATGGACTACGCCATATCGTCCGCAATGTAATGCAAAAGTGGAACGTTTTCACAGGTCATTGAAAACAGCTTTGATTTCCAGGTTAAAAGATAACGTATCATGGCACGCCGAGCTACCTACAGTCATGTTAGGACTGAGAGCTGCGTGTCAAGCGGATAACGATTTCATAAGCGCAGCGGAATTTACTCTAGAGCATTGTTTACGGTTACCCGGCGAATTTTGTAAGAATAATTGTGTTGAAATAGATAATCCACAAGCGTATGTACATAATTAGACTTAAGGATGTATTGGGTAAAATGAGACCTAAAAGTAGGGACACTAGTAATAGCAATACTATATTTGTACATGCTGATTTAAGTACCTGTTCACATGTATTTCTTAGAATAGATGCGGTTCGAAAACCATTAACTCCACCGTACAGCGGACCGTACAAAGTAGGAACCCTTATAGTTTCGCCATGTCTGTCTGTCCGTCCTCGCTTAATCTCTGTGACCGTTAATATGTATATCAATCACGCCGACAAAGTGGTAAAGTAAAAATTGGAAAAAATGTTTTATATGTAAAGTGGGAAGTGATTTTTTTTTTAATTTCAACCCTACCGTGTGATATATTGTTGGATAGGTATTTAAAAATGAATAGTGGTAGACTAAAATAATTTTTTGAAAATGTCAATAATTTCGGAAATAATCGCTCGAAAAGTAAAAAACAATGTGTGTGGGGCCCTCTAACTTTTGAACCATAAGTTTAGAAAATATGAAAAAAATCCGAAAAGTAGAACTTTATAAGGACTTTCTAGGAAAATCATTTTGAACTTGATGGAAAGAACAGTTTTTGTACAAAAAAGACAAAAAGGTTGTACAAAATAATTTCTTTTTTTTTTTTTTAATTGCGATATTGCTTGACTGCGATCCCACCTGATGGTAAGTAGCGATGCAATCTTTGATGGTGAGGCGCACTAGTTTATTAAGAGCCTATTCACTCTAGCCTTGAAGACACCCAAATTATAATCGGACGGGAAGACCGCAGCAGGCAGACTGTTCCAGTCCTTCGACTAAGTTTGTAGTATTATCGTATATGCAAGCATTTTTTTAAACTCATAAGTGGGTACACTTATTGTGATGGACGGGAAACTACGGAACCCTACACTGAGCGTGGCCCGACACGCTCTTGGCCGGTTTTTTTATTATGATTATTTTTATAGTACTTTTTTTGTGTACAATATTGTGACTGGTGTACACTGTTCTTAAATAAACTTTCAATTTTGTAACAACAAACACATTTTTTAAAAGAGTAACCATGGAGTTTCTTGCCGGTTCTTCTCCATAGGAAATGACCAATTTGGAACCATGCACTAGCTTCTGACGTTTTATAAGTGCCCATGTAGGCCTATGTGAAATAAAATATTTTGACTTGACTTTGACTTCGAATATCATCTATGGATTTTTTAGCTGACTTACAATTAAAACTAATTAAGGTGTTTATTACTATTTTTACTACCCATAATTTGAAAACGTTAACTAACTTTAGGCTCCCGAGGTTTCGTTCGATACATAAAATGTACAAAACGCCTAAACACAATTCCATCAGGCCATAATTCATTGTTTAAAAACAAATCCGCTTTGTGCTTAGAAACATAGTTCGTACGCGTTATACTTTCTGATAGACTTCATGCCTTTCAATCGTGGAAATTACAGACACAATAGAAAGACAATAGGTGCGCGAACGCCGGCGTTTGCTTGGGGTTTAATGAATTAATCGTTTTTAATGTAACTGTTTCACCTGTCTTATCTTTAATATAACGAATAATATCATCTTCTCTTGCTTCTATACTAACGTTCGAAATCAACAACGGCACTTTAATATCCACGACCCAAAATCTTTCGTCCGGGGTAGTTATAGCCGTTCCTTTCCTACTATTCAACCTGTTTTGTTTATAACGTTTTTTCTGCACTACCTTCCATTCAGAGTCCATAATGTCCCCACCACTTTTTTTTTTTTTATGGTGGTAAAAACCATGCATTGACATCCCCCGCCCTTGGGCGGAGCGGGAGATAGTGTCAGACTCTTACTGACTAAAAGACCCACCCCGTTCCTTCTAGCCTTCATACCGGGGCTCGAGCGCCCTTTCGGATAACCCTGGCCCCAGTAGGCTTCGACCCGGCTGGGTCCCTGCTGTTGCTGACAACTCCATGAGGCGCGCGGGAACAGTGCGTGCCGTCGACGACTTGGGCTTGGTCCGGACAGTTACCGGACGGCCGGACAGTGAGCTACCCATTGCTCACTGTCCGCAAGCCCGCGCCTACGTTGGCCGGAAATCGGGATCAGAATCCCGGCGACGGCGGCGGCGATAACGCCGTTGCCTGATGCGTTCGGCCTCCTCCTTCGCGAGCATTACTGCTTCGCAGAAGTCGGCGACCACCTGCCACTCCTCCTCGCTCCAGACCATGGCCTCAACCAAGGCCCGGCGCGAGAGGTCTCCGCCGCCGATCGCCCCCACGAGGGCACGGCGATGCTCCGCCCAAGCAGGACACACCTCGACTGTGTGCTCCACCGTGTCCTCCGGGCGTTCAGCACAGTGGCGACACCCGGGCGTCACTTCCGCATGAATCGAGTGCAGGAAACTCCCGAACGAACCATGTCCGGTGAGGACCTGCGTCATGCGGAAGGTAAGGAAGCCGTGAGGTCTTTCCAGCCACGCCTCAAAGAGGGGACTTACCGCCAAGATTGTGGCGTGGTCCCCACCACCTACTGTTTGTTCACTACTCACGTTCACCTCACGCAAACTCGCACACCGTACCGCCACTGCCGCCGTCCATGCCTCACTCGATAACGGTTTGTGTGATTTCGTCGCGAGCACAGCAGCATGCCGCCCGCTAGTAGGGGACCGTGACATCATCGCACAGGTCGGTGATAACGAAACCCCTGCCGCTCATCGTCACATTTTCACTCGTCACGCACTCGATCTCGCTCGCACTTGCCGTTTCGGCCGTACCTTCTCGCTCGCCTACACGCCTACTATTCTCTGTCACACTATTTTGTTCCCGTACAACAGAGATGCATTTATTTACACTGTGCTCCGGTGTCGATGACGCATTCCTTGATAACCGGCCGTTGACTTTTGAATCAGCTGTTACTTGGGAATACTTAATTTTCTACTTCTTGCCTAAAAACATCGAATTGTTCCACCGTGACAGTTTTTTCTTCCAAAACACTGACCTTATTTTGCAGCTTTATGATGTCCTTTAGTAATCTGGTAACATCCACATGATCGAAAGAGACGGGCGGGGGGGAGTTTGTGCAACTCTTTCGCCACAAATATTGGGAAGAGCTCTGGATTTGTTCCTTTCAGCACACAAATCATATCTTCGAGGTCCCGAGACATTTTCTTCTTGCCATCTTTTCGTCGCATAGGCATCTTCTTCCCGCGAGATATTGACTCAAACAACAGAGTCTTGGCTTTAACTATTTCTTCCGCCGTGAAAGAGGAAGTACACAGTTGATGTATGCTTTTATTTATTTATTTATAATTATAATAAGGAACACCAACGACTTATTAAGAAGTTCTTTTACAGGTAGGTAATTTTATAGAAATTAAATTCTGTGTAAATATGTAAAGGCGTAGACGCCTTTACATATTTAGCTTATACAATTTGACAATATATTATATAAATTATCTATACATCTATACATATAAATAAAATTGGAGTGTCTGTTTGTAATATTGAAATAACCGCTTTTTACTTCATGCATATGAATATATACGGTACATTCACCAAAATAACATTTTTACATTTTTTGTCTGTCTGTCTGTTTGTCCGGGTTAATCCCTGAAATGGGTGGATCGGTTTTAACGGGACTTTTATCGGCAGGTAGCTGATGTACTAAGGAGTAACATAGGCTACTTTTATTTCAGAAAAAATAAATTTAAAATCCTGTAGTCCTCGCGAACGAAGTAGCGGGCACAATATTGGATTTAATTTGATAAGATTCGATAAGACTCTGGAAATACATTACTAAATAATTCAGACAAAATATATAGATATTTAAATTATTAAATAAAAAATTGTATTAAATTAAATTTATTTGAGCTATAAATTAAAATTAGAATTGAATTGAATTAAAATAATGACTAGCTTTATGTTGACTAATAAGGAGCTGACCACAAATCAACCACGTACAAATAATCTTTTTCTCAACTCGGTTATGGTGCCGCCGAATAAGTCAATCATCAATGTCGGAATTAGCAGAGATAACCCTATTAGTTGTGACCATCATTCGGTTTAACGGAGCAAATCGACCGAGATTAGTACGAGATGTTTTTTGACAGAAAAAGTGTCGAGTTTCAATACTGACCTAACTGGGCACGTACGGGGTACACTAAGGGAAAGATTAGCAAGCAGTTCAGGAGAAGATAACTTACCACTTAAAATTTAAAAAATAGTCGTGACGTCGATAAATACGCGACGCTGTTCGAGCGAGTGCAAACCAAAATGAGTCAATCACTGTGAGTAGTCGGCCCTATAGGGGCAACCGCAATCTTTGTATCGAAGGAATCTGACGAAGAATTTTGGACTCGTTCGATGCGTCTCGATCTCGTCGACATGCACTCTGTATATTGGACTCCAAACTGGAGAATCGTATTCAAAAGTACTCCGTACGAAAGACCAATCCTCTTAATGAAACCAACCATTTTACAAGCCTTGGACAGAATATTGTCAATATGTGGAGTAAAGGAAAGGTCACTGATGAGTAAAACTCCCAGATCCCTTATGACATCGACCTTCTGGAGTGCCATCCCTTGAAGTGAATAAGACGATGATACCACTCGTTTCTTGCGTGTAAATGTTATGTGCTGGCACTTCCCAACGTTGAGCACCATTTTATTCGCAACACACCATTCTTGGAGAGAGTTCAGATCGGACTGCAGCAGAGCGACGTCTGATTGAGATTCGATAACACGATACATTTTCAGGTCGTCTGCAAAAAGCGAACATTGACTGTGCTTGATGTGGTCCACTATGTCGTTGATAAACACAATGAATAAAATAGGCCCAGCATGAGAACCCTGGGGCACACCGGAAGTAGCAATATATTCAGGCGAATGGTACCCATTTACAACAACTCTTAGTTTTAGGCCGCACAAGTATGACCTAAATCATTTTATGAGGTTCTCATGCACCCCGTGTCTCCCCAGTTTGGCAAGCAGCAACCTTTCCTCATCATCCATAACATTTGGTAAGAAAGCCAACAGTTCGTTAATGACGTGACGACATTACACTTTACTGTATTTAACGACATTTCACTGCAATGAGTCACCGATCACAACGGCTCTGCTAACGCATTCGCGCTTCGTCGCGTGCGTAACAAGACTGATTATGCTATCACTCAACGACTTTCTTCAGACGCAAGTCTTCTTCTTCTTGTGTCGATTTGACTCAAATTTTGTCTGACCAATATTTAGCTACCTGGACAGCTCTGTCGTTGGCTTCATTTAACTCAAGGAGGGTGCACAACCTGCACCCTCCTTGACTTAAACAAGCATGGGCAGGAAAGGAGGTGACACATATTCTGTGAAGGAGCTCCACACTGGCACTGTATTTGCAATGGGTCAAGGAAACCCCATTTGACCAGATTATCTTTGCAGTGGCAAACCAACCTGAGTCCGCAGTCGGTTCAGAGATTTCCAGATTGGCCACTGCAGTTCGTGTCCCGGTGGCAGATGTTCTGCCGGAGAGATAAAGGTAGTTGTCAAGCTCATCTCTCCAACAATCATGTATGACGGCAAATTAAAAATAAGTCCCGGTAGCATGCGCCTATCTTTCAAAGTTGACTTATTGTGACCTTTTTATGATAATCATATTTGTTATCATAAGAAACAATTAATTAGGTGCAATGTTTTATAAACATTGTATTAAGTTCGGTCAA
This sequence comes from Mythimna ferrago, assembly GCA_910589285.2. Classification (NCBI taxonomy): domain Eukaryota; kingdom Metazoa; phylum Arthropoda; class Insecta; order Lepidoptera; family Noctuidae; genus Mythimna; species Mythimna ferrago. The sequence goes on from OU342700.1 coordinate 11,919,170, forward strand.
TCAATGGCGGCAACGTCGACGCATGTGTACCGCTAACGAGTGTGATTAAATAAAATATAAACGATGTTGTTAAGTGCAACAGTTTTAAGTGAACTCCTTGCCTTCATCCAAAATAAGATGCAGGTGATGGATGAGGAAAGTCTTGTGCGTATCAGTGTAACGGCTTTTACGAGTGTCGAAATCGAAGAAGCATAAACCTTGCTGTTTGACGCTGTGTCCCTGTCTTCCCAGAAAAAACAAGGAAACGCGAGGGTTAGTCCCAGCGAGATGTGGATGATGTGGATTCAGTTACTTAAAAGCGTTGATCCAGATAAGACACCTATCTTTGTGACAAGATATCTACATAAACTGCCAGCGATTACCTTTGATCATATGGATGCAACTAAATTATTAAAGGGCATCCTACTATTGCAAGATGACTTGAGGCATATTAGGGATAGCTACGTGACAAAGGAGCAAGTAGCTCAGCTCGTATCATAGATAGACGATCGTAGTAGGTTGCCGTTATGTGACGATAAACACTCAAACAAGAATATTACAAAACAAAGAGAAGCTTGTTTGTTGAAAAGTTTTGAATGTGATAGTGGCCCGGGTTTTGTAGAAAATGTTGATAACGATTTAAATCTCCTAAATAACGAATCGATCAATAAAAATCCCATTAGTATTATAAAACTACCTACCCGCTCCCGGAGAAAGTGAGCAAAATTTCTTATCTATGCATCGCCCCGATACGATACAAAAACCTGTTTCGCCCGGTATTGATACATTGAAACGATCAGCTGTTTGTGCCGGTAACGTTTCACTGTCACAGTATGCGTCCTCGGTTAGCGTGAACGTAAACAATATCGCGGACTGTGTTATGCAAGAAAAACCATTAGAAATCCGAAATTCAAGTTATTTTTTACTTTTCAGTGTTTTTTTAACATTGAAGTCGGTTATATTTTTTTTTGTAAAATGTTTTTTATTTTACACTTTTTAGTTTACAATAACTAAAAAGTGTAAAATAAAAAACTTCCCATCTCTCAACTCACCACCACTAAAAAGTACCCCTCAGATAAACTAAAATACCTAATAGCCAAAGTGCATCTCATAACGAGTCTAATAATCCCAAATACGGTTAGATTACATTCATTTAAACTACTTCAGTAAAAATTCCCTATCTCAAAAACTACTAAGCCGATTTTGATGAAACTTGCAGTATTCCCTAAGTTGATTCCCTGATTCTGATTCTGATTCCCTAAGTTGAACAATACCAAGTACAATAAAAAAGAATTACTTAAATCGTACTTGTAGTTTCTGAGATATGCGAACTCAAACTTAAAAACATACATACATAGTTACATACACTTTTGAAATTTGACACATTTGTTCAGACGCTGATAGATGCCAATCCTGATTTCCGGCCACCGTAGGCGTGGGCATTCGGGGCGGTGAGCAATGGGTAGCTCGCTGTCCGACCGTCCGGTAACTGTCCGGACCGAGCCTAAGTCGTCGACGGTGCGCACTGTTCCCGCGCGCCTCAAGGAATTGTCAGCAACAGCAGGGGCCCAGCTGGGTCGAAGCCTACTGGTGCCAGGGTTAGTTTCGAAAGATAGCTCGAGCCCCGGTATGAAGGCTTGAAGGAACGGTGTTGGTTTTTAGTCAGTAACAGTGTGACACTATCTCCCGCTCCGCCCAAGAGCGGGGGATGTCATTAGATGATTTTCCCACCATAAAAAAACCTGGGATGTGTTTTTAGGTCTTGTATCAGTATACAAGGTGTAAGGGACAGCCCTCCGCAAACTTTAACCTTTTGTATGCCGTAATTAGAGACACAATTAAAAAGTTATTGTGTCTCGCGTGGATCCACGTTCCGGACACACAAAGGGTTAAGGGTTTGCTCAGTAGACGAAACTGTACAAACTTGCAAAAAAATTTTTTTCAGGAAACGAAAAAAATCCGCCTCACCATACAAAATAATAAACTTGATTGGACAGTTTGTATAGAGAGGCCGATTTTTTTTTCGTTTCATCCTATTTCCATTCTACTTTCCAGGAACCTGATCCTGTGCCAGCTACTTCTGGCGTCACTCGCGTTGACATTGGCTCTGTTAGGGTGTCTCAGTTTCAAGTTTTAAAAGAACCATGCAAAAGATGATTGTATAGGCGCTGTCCCAACCCACCAACAGACATGAAGCTCACCATCAACGATTGCATCACTGCTTACCATCAGGCGGGATCGCAGTCAAGTACTAGTTTATAACAGATAAAAAAAAAAGCTTGTTTCAATATTATTATGAAGTCTCATGAAAACACAAATAACAATGTTTAATTCGAAATTATATGGACTGGATTCATTAAAAATATTTATAAAAGGGTGTTCTTTTTCTTCATCATCAGCTTTTTTAATGTTCCCACTCAGGCCTCCTCACTAAGAGAGGGTAAGGGCCGTAATCCACCACGCGGGCCCAGTACGGGTTGGTGAATGTCATGAATATGTCTTCGAATTTTTGGTTGACATGCCGGTTTCCTCACTATGTTTTCCTTCACCGTTTTGACAGCAGTGGTAATGTAATAAATTACACAAAGTAATGCGCCTGGTAGGGTTTGAATCCGCGACCTACAACTTGTAACAACTCGTGAGTCGGAGCCATTTTTTTAATAACTATATTTTAGACATTTTACAATAAGCATTTGTTCAACTAAACATTTTAGGTTTGAACAATATGTATAAGTATATACTATATCTCTCAACTCCTCAAATATTATAGGCAATCTTAAGGGGCCGGCGGAGGATGAATTTCCATACAAACGTAATACCACGCTCATTTGCAGTTGAAGCATATATCCGACATATTATGATGATATTCGGTTAAAGACAATATTTATCTAGGTTCCTATGTAGGATGTATGTAGGATCTTACGTTTGTATGGAAATTCATCCTCCGCCGGCCCCGTAAAGTGATTTTGGTGAGTGGCGAAGCGCACCCTCCGAGTGGAGATAAAGGGGGCCAAACTGGAGGCCCGCAATGTGTGGCTGGGGACTCTGAACGCAGTTCGTTTCCACGGTCCTCGGAGCGTGCTTGACTACATTACCGACCTCACAATCACTTCTGAACATGGACACTAATCTCGCTGCCAGCATTGGGGATCTTGAGAAATTGTTTGGCTCCCGCATGTAGGAGTATGAAGCTAAATTACTGAAAGCAACATCGGGTGCAGCTTCTTCGTCATCTGATATTTCATCGTTTGCAAGTGAGTTCTCCGAGTTTAAGCAGTTTGTATGTCAAGCACTCTCTAAATTAAAAACACAGATCGAGCTACTTGCTGCTGGCTTTGACAGGTACGAAACTGCCTTGCCAAGAAAGGTCGTCTGTTTCATGGTGTTCCGGAGAAGAATAATGAGAAGTTACACGATGTAGTTCAAAACTTATTAACCAACCAATTTAAATCGACGGAATATAGTAAGGACAACAATACTATTCATGTTTGTCACAGACTCGGATTCTCACAGCAGAAAGCCAGTCCTATACTAATTCGATTCTTCAAGATGGAAAGCCGACAGCCGTTCCGGGAGAACTATCTCCGAGTTTTTGACTCAGGATAGGCACCGTGTGTTTATAGCCGCTCGTAAGCATTTTGGCATGCTAAACTGCTGGTCTATGGAAGGCAGGATTGTTGTTATTTGCCCAGACAAATCCCGTAGGAAGACTGAGACGGCAGGTGAACTAATAAACGATTTGATAGCCAATTTCCCGTCCAGCTCAGTCGACACCGGGGTCTGCGCAGTCCGAAGAACCTCAATCTTCAGTGGCTCCAATATCGGCTGCGCCCTCCAAGTATATAAGGAAGACCCGTTTGCGCAAGTAACATGTAATATGACCTGTTGCAGTTGTTGTTGTCAGTTGCTTGGCTAGATTCCTTTTAAATTAAGCCGCTTTGCTCGATCAAAATCACTTCACTACTTGAACTCGCGAGCGTCTAAAAAGTTATTTTGGTCTGGCACCGGCAAGGGTGGAGGAGGTGTAGTTATGTATGTACGGCTGATGAAATGGCTAATGCCATGCTTTTTCTGGTGATGTTATTCTCGATATTGTATTTATTGCTGTGACAACATCATAATGTATTGTCATTTTAGCCACTATATTCTAAGCACAAGGAACATTTATTTTTATGTTTATTATTTAATGCGGAAATGTATTTCCAAAGTATTTATTATTAAAAGCATAGCATAACTACGAGTATGTTACTTGACCAAGATTTATATTAGTGGCAACATTAACATGCTCGCTGCGGTGCCATTTTTCATGGTCTTTCAGCCAGTGCGTATGAGGTCTGTTAGAGGCAAAGTAAAACTTCTTTGCAGTGCGTATGAGCCCTTTTCGGCCTCACAAAATGTGGTTTCTAAAAAGCACCACCGCAACGCTTCATGAGAGAATCAATTTTATATGTTTGTCTCTGTTATACCCATACAAATGTTAATATAGCTGACCCCGCACAGTGAAAGAAGATAAAACACAATCCAGCACCTTGGATAACTCTTCATATTAAAGAGCTTATGGCTCGCAGGGACAAAGCTAAGAGCAGGTAGGTATATAAGCGTAGACCTTCTGAGCTGAATCTTTCTTGCTTTATTTCACTGCGTAACAGCTGCAGGCGTCTGTGTTAAGTTGTCAAGTGACGCTATTTCCACGAGCAACTCCATAACCGTAGTTCTTCCGACGTGTGGAAATTTCTTAAGTCTGTTGGCACAGGCGATGTGAACCTTAATGATCTCGTCAACCATTTCTCTCATCTTCCCTTTTATTTATTTATTTACTTAATGCTTTATGCACACAAAAGTACAGAGGCGTACTTAATGCCTTAGGCATTTTCTGCCAGTCCACCTATGGGTGATACAGAGAAAAATAGTGGTAGGTGCAATAAATGAGAGAGAGAAGACAATTGGAAAACATTAACGTTGTGATGATACTACTGTCAACTTCTTACGAATTAGCTCTCGAACTTTAGTTTTGAATGCCAATCAACATGTTGCCATCCTGATCTCCTGGGGGTGCGCATTCCACAGAGAAACAGCTTGAACAAAGAATGAATTGTGAAGAAAGTCAGAACGATGAGAGGGACATTGGAGTAGGCGGTTATGAGATGAGCGCAGATTTCTATTGCGGTTGGCGCAAATGTATTGAAAGTGAGGGGCTAAATAACTAGGGAAATGAGAAGAATCCAGAAAAGAAAATAAGGTAGTTAGCACCCTTTGCTCTCTACGCTGACGTATGGGCAACCACTTCAGAAGCGACCGATGCTCTGAGACATGATCATATTTACGCAAATTGAATACAAATCGAATGCAGTAATTCAGAAGACGGTCAAGTTTGTTGAGGAGACCTACATTCAGGTCATAATAGCACACGTCACCAAAATCGATGGTTGTAAAAATTAAGGTCTGTACAAGCATTGCCTTCGTGCTCGATAGTAACAGGTTCTTCAACCGAAACAGAGCCCGCAGCGTTCCTGTAACCTTCTGACAAACACTAGCCACTTGTGTACGCCAGTTCAAGTACTGTCGATGATCAAGCCCAGATCCTTTACATCTGTACTAAATGGGACGATCGTGCCGTCGAACCGAACTGGATCCTTGTGTCAAAGCTATGACACTAGATAAAGAAAGAAAAGAAAGAAAACCTTTTATTCGTACCTCACACATACAGTAGAATTCGATTTATAATAATAATAATAAAAAAAACTTCCAGATGGTCTTTCTAGTTTGCCGTTGCCACAGTATCCCCACTTTGACTTTAGCGATGTTACTGAGATTGATGTTAAGAAATCTGTCCTCGCGATTACTTCTTACGCGGTCGGCCATGATAAGTTATGCTCAAGAATGATTACTCTCATCCTTCCCTCGTTACTTCCTGTACTCACGCGTATCTTCAGTCACTCTTAATCCTCCGTTGGTTTTCCCGTAGTCGGTTTTTTTTGTTATTTACTTAAAAACGCGTAATTTCGTAATAATAATACCCCTCCGCGCGCAACAGTCTCAGATAGAATCATTTCCTAAACATTAATTATAATTAATTAAAAATCAGTGCTTCCCAAAAGGGAGTCCACTGAATAAACTAAATGTATTTCTAGATGAGCATAAGTTAACCCGTGTAGGTGGTCGCTTACAAAATTTATCATTTTCATTCGAGAAAAAAAATCGGTATATAATACAGTCCACTCATCGATTTTCTAAACTATTATTATTTGAATATACACATCAAATTTGAATTCACACAGGATCGCAATTATTATTGGCCCATATTAGGGATACGTACTGCCCAATTAAATAGGTGGGCGTAACCTAGCTTGGTCTCGCCCACGGCCACGGCCACGGCCAAGCCCCTGATAACATAATTTATCTAAATTCTATGGCCCTAGTGAAAAGGGGTATAAGTCCGATTTTGTCGAAGTTAAGTATATCGAAATGATCAGAAAAAAATGCTCCATCGTTTGGTGAAAATAAATCTAAGTTAACTCTAAAATAAATTCTAACTTTGTGTAAAAGGGTGCACTTTCTTATATCTATGGGTTCAACTGACACCAAAAACTACAAAAGTTGGTTTCAAGTCCATTTATGTCCTTATCATCGTTGTATTGTTTGTAGTCGCTTCACGGCTAAACCAATTACTTTAATTTTGGGGAAAATTACAGCGACGGCGTCCGGTGGTCATCCATTCGGATGTGTTGAGGTTGATACTGCAGTACGCGGGGCCCATACTGTCAGCTTCTCGTCAAGGTCTTGGTTGTCGACTTGTAAAGGTTATATTTTATTATTTATTTGTTTCACGACGAAGGCAGTCCACTGAGTTGATTGGTGACTTAACCTGTTATAATTATTTGTCAGCACTTCGTCGATTTATGTCTCGTAGAGGTAAACCTACGCATATATATTCCGACAACGGAACCTCGTTTTTAGGCGCTTATAATGAACTCGGTAAATTTTTAAAAGAATATAACAATACGTTGTCTGGTGACATCGCCACTGAAGGGATTAACTTCATCTTTATTGCTCCTTATGCTCCACATTTCGGTGGTCTTTGGGAGGCAGATAATAAAAAGAGGGTAAGTCCAATACAATATTCATTCTGGATAAATAGGTTGCTAGTTACATGTAACGACAATACTTTATGCCTGATTATTGCATACTTAGAGGAACAAATGGGGGTGATATACTTGGCGACAATATATCAATATTAATAGCATTGGAAGGCGGAAATTATTTCGGTCAGAAAAACAAGGTAGAGTAGGGTAGAGTAGGGCAGAGTAGGGTATAGTAGGGTGGAATAGGGAAGAGCGGGAGCGAAGCAGCGCGGGCAAAAGATAGTCTGAAATAAATACATAATTATATAAATAAAACTTATACAAGTAAAATAATACTTATATAAATACATACAAAACAAAATTATTATGAGAAACGAATCCGTCAAATCAACACTGTGTTGATTCTACCAACTTCTTGCAAAATGATATTCAACGGGAGCTCATTCCAAAGAAAAATTGCTTGGACAAAGAAAGAGGATCGAATAAACCCAGAGCGCGAGCCGTGTGAGGGGGACATCGTAGTAATAATAATAATAATAATAATTGTTGTTTCAGCCAATGGCTTAATAGCCAAGAGCCTCGACCAACACCTTAGGAGGCTCTCGTTAGGCGACTGGATCAAGGGCTTGATTCAGAAAGCAGTATTGCTGGACACGGCTCGTATAGTCAGGAGGTTCCTTTCTCTGGAGCCCTGACCGCCGGTGGCTTGGACCCTGTTCCCGATACCGGTGGACTACTATTTTTTATATTTTTAAATGTTTTTTTTTATATTGAATATTTAAAAATATAATTTATGTGTACTTAAGCTGAATAAACGAAATAATAATAATAATGATAATTTATTTTCACCATAAGCCTTCCATTACAAAATTCAATTATATTTATACAAGAGCTTATAATAATTAAATGTACGTTTTAACACCCTGACTCCTAAACTAGGTGTATGTCCCTGTGGCTTAGGAGTCAGTGATCCCAGTAGCAACAAACCAAATAGAATAAGCAACATAAATCAGTCAGTAGCCATTGTACAATAAGTTATGGTACAGAAAACTATAATTAAAATTGATTTGAAATAATAAAAATAAATTAAATAATAACAATAAGAAAAATTAATTAAAATCAAATTAATAGTAAAATAAAATTAAGTTAAATAATAATAATGAAAAACTCAAATCAATAATAAAATAAAATTAAGTTAAATAATAACAAAAAATAGTAATAATAAAAAAAAAACTCAAATCAATAATAAAATTAATAAATTCTAATTCAAATATTATTTCATTTTTTAATAAAAAAAAAAAAAGTATTATTCCAAAGCGTTTAGATGACTGTGTGTGATATGTGTAAGTGTATGGGTGTTTCAGTGTAAATTGCCAAACAAAAGTTCCTCCGTGCGATCAAAAGTAAGGGTTTGGAGATAATCTTTAAGTTTATTTTTACATTCTGATTTTGAGTACGAATATATTTTTAGCTTTTTGTTTAGGGCGTTGTACAATTTACTGCTAATAACGTAGAATTGATGTTTGGCAAAGGCTGTTCTATGACGTTCACAAGAGAAAACGTTATGTTTGTGTCTACCAGCCGGCTCCATTGGGGGACGTGCTGAGTGTTTGCGTAGAATCGACAGGAGCACATAGAGTTGCCTGACTGTAAGTACCTTGCAGTCAGCATAGAGCTGCACAGTGGGATATCGTCGGGGCCGACAGAACATCACCTTCAGTACAGCTCTCTGTGCCCTCTCCAAACGAATGAAGAAGTTTTTCGTGGCGCCTCCCCACACGGGCAGGCAGTATGATAGGACGGACTGACACAAAGCAAAATATACTAATTTAAGCGTATCGTAGTCAGTAGAGCTTCTAAGCTTCTTAAAAACATAGATCAGTTTACGGACTCGAGACGTAACTTTATCTATGTGTGGGTGCCAGTTTAGATGCTGATCCATGAGTACTCCCAGGTATCGTACAGAAAAAGATTTATTGATTAAAAAGCAGCTGCACTGCGTTTGTGATACACAATTGTGCGCTTGCAGGGTAAAAGAGTTTGGTGGGCACGTGTTTGACCTAATGGAGAATGGAATGTACACTGTTTTGTCAAGATTTAAAGTAAGCAAGTTACAGGCCAACCAGTTCACCACACGAAAAAGTGTAGTAGACGATTATTTGTCGATCGGAGATTTTTACTACGGGCAAAACAAAGGAATTGGATATAAGAAGTCGGATAAGAAGGAGAAGGGTAGTCTAGAAAAAAAAACAGGGCAGTTAAGGACCTTAGTGCTCTACGCTGACGAAATAGGTAACCATACGCATACCAAAAGCGAACGATGTTCAGGAACATATCAGTCTTGTCAAAATGGTCTGATCATACTACACTAGATTAGCGTTCCTGGATTTCCTTTTGGAAGCCAACTTATGACCCCAGTAGGCTTCGGCGTTCTAGGCAACTGCGGTTTTGCTAACATCTCTTTGAGGCGCGCGTGGAACAGTACGAGCTCACAACGACTCGGGTTCGGTCCAGATTGTTACCGGACAGCCGGACGGTAAGCTACCCGTTGCTCGTCATCTGTAAGCCCACGTCTAAGGTGGGAGAAAATCAAGGTCGGAACCCCGGCGGCTGCGGTTTCAAGATGTCCGTTCCCTCACGCGTGCGGCCGCCTCTTTCCCTAGCATTACTGTTTAGCAGAAGGAGGCGACTGCCTGCTATTCCCCACACTCCAGACCATGTCCTGTACCAGGGCTCGCCGCGAGAGGTCACTGGCATCGATCGCCCCCACGAAGACACAGCAGTGGTCCGCCCAAGCGGGGCACACCTCCACCATTATGCTCCACCGTGTTCTCCGGACCAGGCGGTCCACACAATGGTGACGCCTACTGTTACATCGCTGATATTTCTACGATCTGAAATAAACCCTCCACCTCGTCTTTTATACCGCGTACATCGAAGGACTGGAACAATTTGCCTGCTGCGGACTTCCCGTCCTATTACAATTTAAATGTCTTCGAAGCTTTAGTCAATAAACATGGTATATTTATAATGGATTTTATTGAGGATTTTCGAAATAAACCACAAATTGTTTCTCTGAAAACAAATATTTGTTTTATTCAACATGCTTTTACAGTATAACAATTATCGTTTAAATAAAATTACACTTTTATCTCACCTGAAAACAAAGAAACGACATTTAAAGTTCACTAATATCGCCTCCTCAATTATATCCCTTTAATTATCTCTCTACAAGTTTTTATAACAATAAAATGCACAAAAATAATCTAAACATCATCTGTCATTGAATCATACGTCACCCCGTATTCACAGCTTAAAAATTAAATTAATGAAATGTCATTTCCAAGGAGGTCATTTCATTACATCTCCCCCCCATAGGAACGAAAATTCTAAATAATATAATACAAACAATGCACCTGCAAGTTATCTTTATACCTATTCGTTTTCTTCTACTTCATCTTCTGCCGTAACAGGTTGTAATTTTGTTATGTGGAATAAAGTTGATTCTGTTTTTCTGTTGCCAGTGTCAATCTTATAAATGGAGTTCGATATTTTCTCTATTATCTTGAAAGGGCCTATTTTTAATTCGTCTAAGTTTTTCCTGTTCAGTCTATTTCCATTTTCTACATATACACTGTCTCCTATCTCGAACTCTTGTATTTTCCTATTTCTATCAAATATTTTCTTGTTGTACTTGTGAGATTTTATTGTATTCTCTAATGCTAATCTTCTATCAGCAATCCACTTGTCTTCCTTTTCTATTGTTTTAATTTCATTTGGTAAAATACTGACATTTGTACCATCCAGTAAATATTTTGGTGCAAAACCTGTAACAGAATGGTCTGTTTCATTATATTTCTGTACACATTCTCTTGCTACTGTTGTCTATGTTCTCTTATTATTTTTCTCATTTATTTTACATCTTATTTTATTTACTATTGTTTGGTTTAATCTTTCGTTCAAGCCGTTCGAAAATGGCGTATTCACAGCTGTAAATATTAGTTTGATGTTATTCTCCTTCAAATACTGTTTAAATTCTTTTGAATTGATGCCTGGATATTGGTCTGTCAGAATTATTCCAATCTCATCTGTCTCGAGTACTTTCTTTGTTAGTTTTATAAAGTCACTTGCGTTCTGTGTTTTTGAAGTCACAATAAACGCATATCTTGTGTAGTGGTCTACTAAAAGGTGTAAGTATTTTTTTGTTGACCTAGATCCTCCAAAGCCACCTATAGTATCCATTGACATTGCATTAGGGTTCTTGCTTGTGAATTTTTCAATAATAAATTTCTCTGAAATATGTTTTAGGTTATGTTGATTTTCTTTCTTTGTAGTAGTTTCTATTAATTTTTCCAAGATATGTTGCAAATTGTCGTTTTTGTCTATTGGTTGTTTTGTGCTTATTTCTTCTAAATATTGATCTAAAAATTGCATATTACCTTCCTCATCTCTATATGTTTTCTTAAGATCTTCATCCAATTTTATCCATATTTTTCTACTTTGATGCCTTTTCTTTATACTATTTTTTATTTTTGAGAAAGTATTCATTTTGACAATATATGTATGATGAATCACCGGCTTCAGCTCATCAGGTAAAACATAACATTTTCCTTCTTCTGTAGATATTGAGGTTATGGCTAATACATTTGATTTGCCATCATTTGAAGCTATCATCGTAAACTCAAATTGCAGCCGGTCCATCTTCTTTTAGTTAACAAAAATGTCGTTTTATAATGGATTTTATTGAGGATTTTCGAAATAAACCACAAATTGTTTCTCTGAAAACAAAGATTTGTTTTATTCAACATGCTTTTACAGTATAACAATTATCGTTTAACTAAAATTACACTTTTATCTCACCTGAAAACAAAGAAACGACATTTAAAGTTCACTAATATCGCCTCCTCAATTATATCCCTTTAATTATCTCTCTACAAGTTTTTATAACAATAAAATGCACAAAATAATCTAAACATCATCTGTCATTGAATCATACGTCACCCCGTATTCACAGCTTAAAAATTAAATTAATGAAATGTCATTTCCAAGGAGGTCATTTCATTACATATTTATTCATTCATACATGATAGTTCTTAATAAAGTGGTGTGCTTCACCATCAAAGATTGCATCATTGCTTCCCTTCAGGTGAAATCCCAGTCAAGCACTATTTATATCCTTCAAAACAAAGAGACAGATAATACAAAAAAATAAAAATATATCAAGTTCACCTCTGACCTTCACCGATACGAAGCATTGATAGCACTACATACTAGGTACATAATCATCTGCATTGAGTTGAATGACCGCAGATAACGGGTTATCAGCAATTGAGTTTAGCCAGTGCTTATTTTTGTACTATGCTGTCTATTTAACAACAAATAGCACTAAAAAGATATCTTTTTCTGAAAACTACATCACAATAATAATTGGTTATCAAATGAAGCAGCACTAGTGCGCCTTACCATCAACGATTGCATCACTGCTTACCATCAGATGAGATCGCAGTCAAGCACTAGTTTATCCTAACTAATATTATAAATGTGAAAGTGTGGATGTTTGTTACTTAATCACGCAAAAACGGCTGAACGGATTTGGATGAAAGGCATGGAAAAGAACGTAGGCTACGTTTTATCCCGATTCCTTAAGTACCTAATGCCACGCGGGCGAAGCCGCGGGCAAAAGTTAGTATCACATAAAAAAAAATACCGACATAGCTCGAAGAATCGCCAAACTTAAGTGTCAATGGGCAGGGCACATTGCACGCAGAATAGATAGTCGATGGGGACGGAAGGATCAAGAGTGGCGACCACGTACCGGAAGACGCAGAGCTGGAAGGCCTCCAACAAGGTGGACCGATGACCTGGTCAGGGTCGCGGGAATCTGATGGATGCGTGACGCACAGGGCCGGTTGTTGTGGCGACGCATGTCCAACAGTGGACGTCTTTCGGCTGATATGATGATGATGAAAAAAAAAAATAGCATTCCAATCATTGGTTTGAGAAGGTGCACAGGTAACCGGGTGGTGGTGACGTCACATTTCACTATGTGCAGCCTTATACTGTTTTTTGACCGTCTCCCCTTCCACCAGATTTAAAAGCTTTCTATACAAACGACTAAAAAAAAAACCAGACAAGTGTGAGTCGGACTCGCGTACTGAGGGTTTAGTTTGATAATTTAATCTAATGGTTTTTAAACAAAGCTTCCAGAGGCTTATGGTCTGTTTCCACGGTGACATCGTTCTGTCCAAATACCATATTGGTGGAATCTTTCCAACAATCGTCGATAATTGTTTTTTCAATTTGTGCGTAACGACACTGTGTCAGTTAAGGTGTATAGTCCCTTGAACATATAGCATAGCATAATCAGCCTTTTAATGTTCCCACTGCTGGGACTCAGGCCTCCTCTCTAGGAGAGGGAATGGGACGGAATCCACCACGCGGGCCTTTTTTTTTTTTTTTTTCGATGGGAAAAATCATCTTATGACAACCCCCGCTCTTGGGCGGAGCGGGAGATAGTGTCAGACTCTTACAGACTAAAAAACCCATCCCGTTCCTTCAAGCCTTCATACCGGGGCTCGAGCGCCCTTTCGGATAATCCTGGCCCCAGTAGGCTTCGACTCGGCTGGGCCCCTGCTGTTGCTGACAACTCCTTGAGGCGCGCGGGAACAGCGCGCGCCGTCGACGACTTGGGCTTGGTCCGGACAGTTACCGGACGACCGGACAGCGAGCTACCCATTGCTCACTGTCCGCAAGCCCGCGCCTACGGTGGCCGGAAATCGGGATCAGAATCCCGGCGGCGGCGAGAGCGCCGTTGCCTGATGCGGTCGGCCTCCTCCTTAGCGAGCATTACTGCTTCGCAGAAGTCGGCGACCGCCTGCCACTCCTCCTCGCTCCGGACCATGGCCTCGACCAAGGCTCGGCGCGAGAGGTCTCCGCCGCCGATCACCCCCACGAGGGTACGGCGATGCTCCGCCCAAGCAGGGCACACCGCGGTTGTGTGCTCCACCGTGTCCTCCGGGCGTTCCGCACAATGGCGACACCCGGGCGTCACTTCCGCTTTAATTCGGAACAGGAACCTCCCGAACTTACCATTTCCGGTGAGGACCTGTGTCATGCGGAAGGTAAGGACGCCGTGAGGTCTTTCCAGCCACGCCTCAAAGAGGGGACTTATCGCCATAATTGTGGCGTGCCCATGACGGGGTTGCGATAGTCGCTGACGCCATTCCACCATGAGATCCCGCCGGAGCTCTGTCCGCCATGCCGTGACCTGTCGCGGCAGAGGACTTTCACCCCGGCGTTGCATCTCCACGCGCATGTCGTGCATGTGTGCAAGGACTGTTGCCTCCAGATCCCACGGTGGTAGGCCAGCCAGAAGGCTCGCCGCTTCGCAGGAAATCGTGCGGTATCCCCGCACCATCCGAATTGCCATGACCCTCTGGCAGGCGTTCAGAATGGCCGCCGGTCGCTTTCGCAGCGACGGCGCCCACACCGGCGCCCCGTAGAGGGCCATGGACCGAACGATCCCCGCATAGAGCCTCCGGCAGGAGGCGTCTGGACCCCTAAGGTTGTTGGAGCCGCTTGAGAGCGGCCCCAGTCCGGTTGAGTTTGGGAGCCAGACGTCGGAAATGCTCCTCGAAATTCCATCGGCTGTCGAGGATGAGTCCCAGGTACCTCATCGATGTCCCGACGCCGATGCGAACTCCTCCTACCGTTAGTTGGGAACCCGACGGTGGCGCGTTCCGACGGCCGCGACCGTGAAAACACATGGCCTCGGATTTGCGCAGCGCCACCTCGAGTCCCAACTCCTGGATCCTTCCAACAACTATCGCAACCCCGCGTGTCGCTAAAGCGGCCGCCGCCCGGTACGACTCTCCCTGCGCTAGAACCAGCGTGTCGTCTGCGTAGCAGACCACGTTGACCCCGTCAGGGAGGTCGCCCCGCAGCACGTAATCGTACCCGATGTTCCACAAGGGTGGCCCTAGTACCGACCCCTGCGGAACACCGCACGACATCTCCCGACGTTTCCAGTCTCCCTGGTGACCGGGGTAGACAATATACCTGTCCGACAGGTAGGCCTCGACTACTCGACAGAGGTATTCGGGCACCCGGTGGTACCGGAGTGCCCTCCGGATCGTACTCCAGGGCAGGGAATTGAAAGCGTTGGCAATGTCCAAGGACACTGCCACGACACACCTACCCTGGGACACCGCATCCCCCGTCGTGAGGGCTCGCACGCGCATGATGGCGTCCACCGTCGAGCGCATCCTGCGAACCACCACGCGGGCCCAGTGCGGGTTGGTGAATTTCACATGGCTTCGAATTTTTGGTTCTAGGACATGCCGGTTTCCTCTTGAACATCTGGCCGGAGTTAAACGCACACATACTTGCACTGCGGTCTGCACTCGCATAGAGCCCCGCTGACCTATAAAATGTTTTTTTTTTTTGTGAAATATTGATTGATTTACACATGCGACGTACATTCTGAAGAACACTTTACGAACATTTTTGTTTGTGTTAATGTGTTCTAAAGATCGAAGCCGTTTGAAAAAAGTATGAAAAACAAGCGAAAAATTATTATGTTGTTAATTATTTTTTTTTAGACAAAAGTATTAATCGCACAAAAAAATAATTTGTTAATAATATTGCACATGAATCTATGATAAACATTTTTTGTTTGAAACCTATTAACCCAGCCGTTACCGAAGAGTAACCTTCAGAAAATCAATGTTTTATGGCACTGCTTAGGATTTTTCGGAAAAATTGCTTCGGATTACAAGGTTAAAGACTATGTCGAAGACACGCTTGTTTTGCAATGACTACCTCTGCACATGTGGCCCCTGGTAAATAATCAATATTGTGTCTATTAACTGCTCCACCTTTGTTTTAATAATTGTACATTTTTTATTTTTCTTCTCTAACACATTGCTTTTGCAATATTTTTTTTATTACTTAGACTTCAACTGTCATAAATGTGTTAGTAATTTATTTTTAACCGACTTCTAAAAAAGGAGGAGGTTCTCAATTCGGATGTTTGTATTTTTTTTTTATGTATGTTCGCGCATAACTTCGTCACTTGCCAACCGATTTGAAAAATTATTTTTTTGTTGGAAAGGGTATACTTCCCAAATGGTCCCATAGTCGCCAAGTCGGGATCTGATGATGGAATCTTGGCGAAATCGAGGGAAATCCTCAAATATTATAGGCAACTATATAGTTCTTTTGATATTTTCATCAAAGACTTAAGCATTTATAGTTAAAACATGACATTTGATGCAGTGGGACTGGTGAAGAAGACCAGAAATGGCCAACGGAAGTTCATACTCACACAGATCTCTCAATGAACATAGTTACAAATAAATGAATAGTTCTGAATAGGTACGTTGAAAATGATATCATCGATGTGACCTGATGAAGATGATGGAGCCGGAAGATAGGCACCGGAACTCCGTAATTAATCAATGTATCCTAGCCATGTTTGGGCTTATTAGAATTGTCATGAGATGCATTTTGGCTATAAGGTACTATCGAACTGATCTGATGATGATGATGGAGCCGGAAGATAGGCACCGGAACGAGTTAATTGGAATTGTCATGAAAAAAAGTTACTCTGGCTGTAAGTGTATTGCAACTAAAATGTGTGAAATAAAAAACTATTTACAAAAAAAAAATAACCGACTTACTAAAAAAAACACTAAAACCATCAAAATAACTTTAATTACGGAAGTCGGTGTTAAATAACGAAGAGGCAAAACTATTATAGAAACACCGACTTCCGAAATTAAAGTTATTTTGATGGTTTTAGTGTTTTTTTTAGTAAGTCGGTTATTTTTTGTTAACATTTTATTGATAGTTGTAATTATTTATATTATTCCTGATTTTTTTTTTATATAGTCTCATTTTTGTAATGTGAATAATAATAATAATATAATAATTTATTTAATCAACACTTTCAATTTTACATATTTCTCTTAATATAAAGTTTTCACAGATTATATTGAATGGCAAACTGCATAAGAGATAACGTTGTCGACTGTACTAGTATGAACTGTGACACAGCCGACAGCGACCTCCTCCCTATTTATTATCTTATATATAAAATTCTCGTGTCACAATGTTCGTTCCCGTACTCCTCCGAAACGGCTTGACCGATTCTCATGAAATTTTGTGAGCATATTGAGTAGGTCTGAGAATCAGCCATCTATTTTTCATACCCCTTAGTGGTAAGGGTTGTCCACCCTTAACATTTAAAACGCAAAACAACGTTTGCCGGGTCAGCTAGTAATTTATAAAATTTTAATTAATTTAGTGCAATTTAATACAATTTGATTTAATATATCTGTAATGTACCTATGTGTCTAGTATGAGTCTAGTAAGTGATAATTAATAGGATAAATCCAATAATAATATTTTTTTTTTAATAATGTGAGAACATTGTATACTCCACTAACTCTTAGACTACTTCCTATTACGACTTACTTTTTTATTATGATTATTTTTATTGTGCTTTTTTTGTGTACAATATTGACTGGTCTACACTGTTATTACATAAACTATCAATTTTGTAACAACAAACACATTTTTTAAAAGAGTAACCATGGTGTTTCGTGCCGGTTCTTCTCCTTAAGAAACGACCAATTTCGAACCGTGCACTAGCTTCTGACGTTTTTTAAGTGCCCATGTAGGCCTATGTAAAATAAAATATTTTGACTTTTACTTTGACTTTGATTTGGAGCCTTAGTGTTACCGTGTTAAACTCATCTGGCCGGCTGCTCAGCGATAATGCGCGCAAGGTCACATCTGCTGATAACAAAACCGAGTCGCGGGCCGAATATAGAGCTAACACAGGCGCACCGCACACCGAGTCTTTCAACCGCTCTATAGCTAAATCTTGCACCACATCCTACAATCGCTCTGAATCTTGCTTCAACAATGTACGTAGCGAATAGTAGCGATGAAGCTATATCTGAATAGTTTACGTGTCCCAAGTAGGTTACCTGTTCCACACAAAATTCACATTTATACTTATTCAATCTCATGACGACCTCTCGTGCTCGATCGGGCAACCTCGCGTCATGGTCAGGCTTACTCGATGCCCATAGAATGACATCGTCGACGGAAGAGTTAACACCCTTTAAGTCTTCCAAAATCTGCCATATTGTTGAACGAAACATCTCAGACGAGTAATTAATACCATAATGTCAAACGCAAAAATTGATATCTCCCAAATAGCGTTCCGAATGTGCGTTCAGAATCATGCTCTCATCATCTATTTGTACCAGGTATCCAAAATCCTGACCGTGCGTCTAATTTACATAAGTAACGTGCTGCTTGAAGTTTAGTAGCTGTTTCGGTGAGCGTCGGTAGCGGGTGATGCGCACGCTGTACGACGCGGTTTAGCGGACGCGAATCGAGACACACTCGGATAGTGCTATCCTATTTGTTTTTTTTTTAGGTTGGAAAATCATCCAATGACATCCCCCGCTCTTGGGTGGAGCGGAAGATAGCGTCAGACTTTTACTGACTGAAATCCCACTCCTGTTCCTTCTTTGCATTGTTCCAAGGCCCAGACGATTTCTTTCGCATCACCCATAGCCTTGACAACTCCCTGGGGCGCACGTGAAACACTACGTGCCGTCGACGACTTGGGCTCGGTCCGGACGGTTACCGGACGTTCGGACGACGAGCTATCCACTGCTCTTCGTCCTTAAGCCCGCGCTTACGGTGGCCGGATATCGGGTTCGGAATGCCGGTGGCTGGGGCGCAAGGGTCATTGCCTCGCGCGTACAGCCACCTCCTTTGCTATCATTACTGCTTCGTATAAGGAGGCGACCGTTCTGCCATTTCTACTCGCTCCGGACCACGGCCTGTGCCAAGGACCGGCGCGAGAGATCGATGCCACCGAGCGCCCCCACGAGGATACGGCGGTGCTTTACCCAGGTGGGGTACACCTCTATCGTATGCTCCACCGTGTCCTCCGGGCGGTCCACATAGTGGTGACACCCGGGCGTTTCTTCCGCACTAGTCCGTTGCAGGAATCTCCCGAACTGACCATTCCCATTGAGGACCTGCGTCATGCGGAAGGTAAGCACGAAGTGTTGTCTTTTCAGCCACTCCTCAAAGAGGGGTCTTACCGCCATAATTATAGCGCACCCAATCTTTCTGAGTTGCTACTACGATCACATTAAACCACCATACAAAATTATTAACTTGATTGGACAGTTTGTATGGAGAGGCTGAATTTTTTTTTCGTTTCCTGAAAAAAGTTTTATGTTGGGTGGTTCAGTTTCGTCTACTGAGCATGCCCTTAAAGTTTGTGGAGGGCTGTCCCTTACACCATTTATAGGGGGGCTACCCTAATAAAACATTTTTTTCCAATTTTTATTTTACCACTTTGTCGGCGTGATTGATATACATATTGGTACCAAATGTCAGCTTTCTAGTGCTAACGGTCACAGAGATTAAGCGAGGACGGACAGACAGACAGACATACAGACAGACAGACAGACATGGCGAAACTATAAGGGTTCCTAGTTGACTATGGAACCCTAAAAAGAAACATTACTTTTGTTAGGTGGTACATGACTAAGGTTGCCACTCTCACTGCATAAGACATACCTTATTTGGTTTTTGGTAAATATATCTTGTGTTTTGTATGAAAATACTTCAACGCGAAACTGGGCAAACGAGACGAATCGTTTCGAATGCCTAGGAAGCTCCGTGGACGAATACAACGATGGGTTCGTGGAAGCTGTCCATACGGTCGGCTCTAAACTCTTTAAGACTCGTACAAATAAGAGCAAGAGGGTCACCGATCAAACTCTCCAGCTCATGAAGGAGAGGCGTGAGATGATTCTGCAGTCTTCAGACGATTCGTACACATATCGGCAGCTCAATAAACGGATCTCTAAGTCCTTGAAACGCGATCTCGGTCATTATAATACGGGAAAAATTAAAGACGCGATTGAGCGAAATAAGGGCTCCAAGGTGTTTGCAAGAGATCTGTCTATTGGGCAGAGCCAGACAAGGCCCTACTGAAGAATTATAGGCCCATCTCACTTCTGAGCCATGTCTACAAGCTGTTTTCCAGAATCATCACGAATCGTCTCGCGCGCAGGTTCGACGACTTCCAGCCGTTCGTTCGTGTTCGGGAAACAAGCCGGATTCCGAAAAGGCTTCAGCACCGTGGACCACATACATACGCTACGACAGGTTATACAGAAGACCGAGAAGTATAATCTGCCTCTCTGCCTAGCGTTTGTGGACTACGAGAAAGCCTTTGATTCGATCGAGACTTGGGCTGTACTGCAGTCTCTCCAACGGTGCCAGATTGACTATTGGTACATCGAGGTGCTGAAGTGTTTGTACGAAAACGCCACTATGTCAGTCCGACTTCAGGACCAGACTTCGAAACCTATCCTCCTGTAGCGAGGTGTGAGGCAGGGAGACGTCATTTCTCCGAAACTGTTCACGGCCGCAATGGAGGATGTCTTCAAGGTTCTGGACTGGAGTGGACTAGGCATTAATGTCAATGGCGAGTACATCACTCACCTTCGGTTTGCCGACGACATAGTAGTCATGGCTGAGACTACAGAAGAGCTCAGTACAATGCTCAATGACCTCAGTAGAGCTTCCGAAAGAGTGGGTCTTAAAATGAACATGGACAAAATTAAAGTCATGATAAACAACCATGTAGCACCCACTCCTATCAAGATCGGAGACTCTACACTCGAAGTTGTGGACGATTACGTCTACCTCGGGCAGACAGTCCAGTTGGGTAGATCTAATTTCAAGAAAGAGGTCAACCGTCGAATCCGACTCGGCTGGGCAGCGTTCGGGAAGCTACGCGGTATCTTCTCATCCAACATACCACAGTGTCTCAAGACGAAAGTCTATGACCAGTGTGTGTTGCCAGTGATGACATATGGATCCGAAACGTGGTCGCTCACAATGGGCCTCATCAAAAGGCTTAAAGTCACCCAAAGAGCAATGGAAAGGGCTATGCTCGGAGTTTCCTTGCGTGATCGAATCAGAAATGAAGATATCCGCAGGAGAACCAAGGTTGCCGACATAGCACAAAGAATCGCCAAACTCAAGTGGCAATGGGCAGGGCACATTGCTCGCAGAACAGATGGCCGTTGGGACCGAAAGGTTCTGGAGTGGCGACCGCGTACCGGAAAACGCAGCGTTGGAAGGCCTCCTACAAGGTGGACTGACGACCTGGTGAAGGTAGCGGGAATCCGATGGATGCGGGACGCACATGATCGTTCGTTGTGGCGACGCTTGGGGGAGGCCTATGTCCAGCAGTGGACGTCTGTCGGCTGAAATGATGATGATGATGATGATGATGATGATGATGATGAAAATAAAGTCTATGAAAATATTATATTTCTAATCTTTACTGTAATGCGTAAAATCAAACACTTTTAAGGATAATTACTGAACTATTATGGGTACTTCTATGATGAAACTAAACACCAAATTGTAAAATATAACCTCGTAAGGCTCTACCTAAATTTAGGTCGATATACATTTACGACCTAAATTTGGCCTTGTTATGTACTAAAAATATTTGCAACTTATTGCGGCCCGGGACTTTTTCTTTCTTCTTTAATTTTTTTTTGGCTAAATTCTTTTAAGCGTTATTTTCTAAACTTACAGTTAAGTATTTGGTGTAAAAAATGTATTGAAATAATACAATCTATATAATAATATAATATACATTTTTATATATTTATTTAATTGTTTAAACATAAAAGCACGTCGAAATATCACGTCATAATTTTAGGTAGCAGTAATTTTATGATTTTAAAAACCGGCCAAGTGCGAGTCGGACTCGCCCATGGAGGGTTCCGTAGCAGCAAGTAACATAATATAAAAGTTCTTGTAGTTCGTTGTAACTTTGATCGATGTTCTAATAAAAAAATATTTTTTTAGATTTATGACGTATTAAAAAAAAAACTATTTATTAGATCTCGTTCAAACCAATTTTCGTTGGTAGTTTGCATGGTAATGTACATCATATATTTTTTTTAGTTTTGTCATTCTCTTATTTTAGAAGTTACAGGGGGGGGGACACACATTTTACCACTTTGGAAGTGTCTCACGCGTAAACTATTCAATTTAGAAAAAAATGATATTAGAAACCTCAATATCATTTTTGAAGACCTATCCATAGATACCCCACACGTATTGGTTTGATGAAAAAAAAAAATTCGAGTTTCAGTTCTAAGTATGGGGACCCCCAAAATTGATTGCTTTTTTTCTATTTTTGTGTGAAAATCTTAATGCGGTTCACAGAATACATCTACCTACTAAGTTTCAACAGTATAGCTCTTATAGTTTCGGAAAAAAATGGCTGTGACATACGGACGGACAGACAGACAGACAGACAGACAGACAGACAGACAGACAGACAGACAGACAGACATGACGAATCTATAAGGGTTCCGTTTTTTGCCATTTGGCTACGGAACCCTAAAAAGGATCTTAAGCCGGAATGTCTAAATATTTTTGTCATTAAATTGGGTCGTTCCGCTTTACGAGGCTAAAATACAATTAAATATATATACCTAGTCTGGTCATAAATTCTGTCACATGTTTAGGGCCAGTCTTCGTGCCGGATGAAGACGATTTCACGCGCTGACAGCCAGTCTTGTGCGCTCTCCGCTCTATGAGCTGGCGCCGAATCTTCCTGGAATACCCAGTGCCTGTTATTGAACATCAGAACATGGTATGAGAAACCGGTTCCACAAGGTTCGTCAGGACTGTATTTTGATACACTGCAATCGTTTTTACACCTTTCTCACAAAAATGTACCTCAGTTAAGCTCCAATAAAAAAACTCCCAACCATACCATGAGCGAGGATGGACAATGACCTCGTTGTACACGCGGAATACGGTTGCTCGCTTCTTCCCTGCTGTGTGCGTACACCTTATCATTTTGTTTGTTGTAGCTCTCTTCTACGGTAAAAATTTTTTCATCCGAAAAAAGAATATCCCGATATTTTTTTCCCGCGTACCGCTTCAACAAAGCGCGGCATCTCTTCAGTCTCAGGTCCATTTAACGAGCGTTCAAACGATGTCCTGTTTTTCTTCGATATGCACGAAGCCCTAAGTCTTCTTTATTTAACACCCTTTTCACCGTGGTTCTGCTTAACCCCATCTGAAGGGCCAACAGTTTCTGTTTACGTTAGGGATTTCTTTGAACTCGAGCCTTCACAGCTTTTATCACTGCTGGAGTCCAAACAGAGCAAGGGCGACCATTTCTTGACCTGTCATCTACAGTAGAGTCTTCATTGTATCGTTTGATGGTACGATAAACGAATCTTTTGGTTATATTCAAATTTTTCAGTATAATATCAAAAATTTGAATTGGCGCGTAAACGCAACGATGCAACGCAATAACTGCAACACGGTCTTCTTAAGCGTCCACTCCATATTTGAAAATGAATAAAATTCTAAAAAGTACACATTTTTATTTTCATGAACAATTCGAAATTCGAATTCAATAAACTTTTTTGTGGCCAGTATTCTAAAATACCGGCCAAGTGCGAGTCGGACTCGCCCATGGAGGGTTCCGTAGCTGCAAGTAACATAATATAAAAGTTCTTGTAGTTCGTTATAACTTTGATCGATGTTTTAATAATAGTGTATTTTTTTAGATTTATGACGTATTAAAAAAACTACTTACTAGATCTCGTTCAAACCAATTTTCGTTGGCAGTTTTTATAGTAATGTACATCATATATTTTTTTTAGTTTTATCATTCTCTTATTTTAGAAGTTAGAGGGGGGGGACACACATTTTACCACTTTGGAAGTGTCTCTCGCGCAAACTATTCAGTTTAGAAAAAAATGATATTAGAAACCTCAGTATCATTTTTAAAGACCTATCCATAGATACCCCACACGCATGGGTTTGATGAAAAAAAAATTTTTGAGTTTCAGTTCTAAGTATGGGGACCCCCAAAATTTATTGCTTTTTTTTCTATTTTTGTGTGAAAATCTTAATGCGGTTCACATAATACATCTACTTACAAAGTTTCAACAGTATAGCTCTTATAGTTTCGGAAAAAAGTGGCTGTGACATACGGACGGACAGACGGACAGACAGACAGACAGACAGACAGACAGACAGACAGACAGACATGACGAATCTATAAGGGTTCCGTTTTTTGCCATTTGGCTACGGAACCCTAAAAAGTACACATTTTTATTTTCATGAACAATTCGAAATTCGAATTCAATAAACTTTTTTGTGGCCAGTATTCTAAAAAAAAGTATTTACTGTGTGACAAGACAATACTTATGACCTGACTAACATTGATCGAAACGTACCATTGTTATTATTTATTGTCAGAGGCCGATGATATTAAAACATTATTTATTATAATTGCGAGTCACACGCTTTTATTTTCAGTTTTTCATAGAAGTAAAATATTTGAACATAGTAATCGAATCTGTTACAAAGAAAAAGGTTTAACTTAACAACCATGACATTATCAATGTGACAGAAAGTTAAATAACCTATTCTTGCCATGTCAGCTTTCACTGACATAGTTTTTCCAGTAATTAATCAAATATGGCGAGAAAAGAGGAACAAGACAGAATATAATTTAATAAAAAAATGTTGATATAATTAAAAAATTAAGGGTAACGAAAATCTGTTAGTGTGTGTTGTGCAAGAAAAACATGAAATGTCTTCAAGAGAAATAAAAATAAAAAATACTCTTTTTCCTTATAAAAAAAATATACGTTATTTTCTAATAACGCGTTGGCAACCCTATACATGAGTAATACAATATTTTAAACAATATTTTACTAAATACTCAACTTTTTAACAACAGATTGATGTTATCTACACATTTTGTAACACGTACTGTACCTATAGTGATAACTGAAGTATACTATTTTTAATTTTAATGTTTTGTGGAATTATGTATTTGCACACCCCATGTAATGGTAGCATGTACTTAAAGGGGCCACATTTATGAACAAAATATATTATTACTAGCTGTCCGCCCGCGACTTCGTCCGCGTGTACTTCGGCTATCGCACTCTAAACGTGTTTTCCCGTAGGAATAAGATGTTTTCCGGGATAAAAAGTAGCCTATGTTCTTTTCCATGTCAAAGGCTATATGCATGCCAAATTTCATCCAAAACCGTTCAGCCGTTTTTGCGTGATTAAGTAACAAACATCCAAACATCCACACTTTCACATTTATAATATTAGTTAGGATTATTATTTATGCATTTATATATCTCAGGACCCTGAGGTCCTGGGCCTTCAGGAGGCGTACGAGGGGTCGAATCCAACTCGCAGAGGCGCTTAAGATAATTGGAATGGAACACGACACTATCCGACTATTACCCCTGTACGCGCTACGCTAGTGCACCCTGGTTGGTGGGAAACTATTGCAACTTATAGAAAACAATGATAAATAATAGGGCTATGGTTTTTGGAGTTTTAAATGGACTCGTAACCTGGAACTATGATAAGACTATAGCCCCTGCCTGAACAATGTTATTGATGTACGTCGATTAAAAGGTCAGGGCGTGACTTGCACATTCAATAAATGGGCCCCAAAAACGGCCGCTAGCACGGAGTGACGTGAGCAACAAGAGGGCAACATATACCGAGTTGCTTGAGGAGTGGAGAGGTTTACCACGGCTATCAGTACAATCCTGGAAGGACGGTCAAGATCCCTACCAGAACTTTTCTGTATTATAAGCCGGAGATGAGGAACCAGAATTCTCGGAACCAGAATTCTCCCATGAGACCAGAGTGAGGTCACTAATGCCTAATGTTCGGCATAAAATTGCCTTGCGCATTATAGCTCTGTTCAATGACTATACAATGTGTTAGTCTGACCTCTCAACCTAGGCATGTTACGGCAAAGTAGACTCTATCGGTACAAACCGAGGGTTCATTGGAGAGTGCAAGCCAAGTACCACAGCGTCAACGTAGAGATAAGAATGTTATCGCGAATTCTGTTTAAATGATAAGTAATATATTTTATTTAGCAAATAGGTTTTTTAAAAACTCTTTTATTTTTTCATCAATTTAAACTAGATGAGGCCGGTCTTTCCTAGCTGACTACCCTAAAAAGAAACACTGAAATAAACTTAGGGGTCAAAGTTACTTCTAGAGTTCATACAGCAAACGTGTAATGGTCAAATCATATGAGAACCATGCAGATGGAAGTCTGAGATGGCCTTTTGAAGAAAGAACCACACAATTTTGAGTGGACCTGTCCAGTCAGTGCAAGCATTTATCAGTATGCGTGTAGCTCAACTCAGGACTACTAAGGTGCTCAACGATTTGACGAACAATACCAAGGAACCCAAGTCGTTGACGGCGCGCACTGTTCCTGCGCGCCTCAAAGAGTTGTCAGCAACAGCAGGGGCCCAACTGGGTCGAAGCCTACTGGGGCCAGGGTTAGTTTCGAAAGATAGCTCAGCCCCCGGTATGAAAGGCAACGGAAGAACAGGAGTGGGTTTTTAGTCAGTAAAAGTCTGACATTACCTCCCGCTCCGCCCAAGAGCGGAGGATGTCATTAGACGATATTCCCACCGGAAAAAAAACAATACCAAGGAAAGAACATTTCGGTAGATCGCAAAAAGTACTCAAAATTGTCAGACATTATGGGAAAATAAAAGAAAAGGAAAGAGTAATCCACATAGTCCCCACATTCACGATAATAAAATTTACAAAAACGTAAATATTGCAAATAGTAAGAATAAAGTATGTAATAATGTATTTATAAATGTTTAGCTATTACAAAAAAAAAAAAAACCGGCCAAGTGAGAGTCGGTCTAACGCACTGAGGGTTCCGTACTTTCCCTATGAAAACAGTTCAATTCCCAAATTGAGTCACGAAGATTTTTCCAAATCATAAAAAAGTGTTTTTGTTTTATGACTATTACGTCACGATTTATTAATTAAATTGTTCAAGTTTTAAACATTTAAAGTTTTCAGACTTTCTCCTATATTTGTGCTACGATACTTTGCTTCATGCCACATTTAAGGACTCCAGGTCAACGGGAAGTACTTACCCTATGAACTTGGTTTCCTTTGAGAGAGTCTAAACGGCCAGAGCGGTAGAAGATTAGTTTTTTTAGAGCTTCAAGGGACCGTAGACTTAAATACCTATAGGGTTATAATATCAAGTCGATGCCTCCTCGTGTTCTTGAGATAAATGGCGTTAACAGACAGACATACGTACGGACAACAAAGTAGCCCTACAAGGGTTTCGTTTTTTCCTTTTGAGGTACGGAACCCTAAAAACCTGAATTTTGGTGCCTACCTCATTTTCATGGTCAACATTATACTTGATAAGGACAACTATAACTATATAATAAAATAAGTTACTGCTAGTTGCAGGTCGTGGGTTCAAACCTAGCCAGGCGCATTACTTTGCGTAATTTATGCTATAGCATAATAACAAGAGATGCTTTTGCTGACTGATTCCAGTCAACTTTGCTGTCTTACATTGTAAACAGAGTTATAATTTAATTATTACATATATTTAGAAACGTTACGCGATAAACAGTTACGTGGGTGAAACCACAAGACAGATAGATGCAGAAGTCAATCTACATACAAAAGTGCGTTTGAGCAACGCGCATAAGAAACCGCTTACTGGCACGTAACTCAGATACGTGATCCGTGCGAGCGCGGCGTGAGTGCCATCCGCTTTAGACACGCGTCTGTGAAATTTTGTGTGAAAATGAAGTAGCTTCATCATCATCATCATTGTCAGCCTTACAATGTTCTCACTACTGAGACTCAGGCCTCCTTTCTAGGAGAGGGAATGGGCCGTAACCCAATACGCTGGCCCAGTGCTGGTTGGTGAGTGTCACATGTCTTCGATTTCTTGGTTCCAGGACATGGCGGTTTTCCCACGATGTTTTCCTTCAACGTTTTAAATTCCACAAAGTAATACGCCTGGCTGGTTTCAAACAAGTGATCTACAACTCGGTAATTCGGGGCCATTAACTCGGCCAACACTGCTTAAAAAAATATTACTGTTCTGTAGACGGTTGTTTAAATTTTAAATTCAACATTAAACGAGGGATTGTCAGTTTTTAAGCTACTAGTTATTCCAGAGAGCTAAGTAGGTATTTGCGTGTATTTAAATAATTCATTTTAACGTATTTTAACACAGAACAGCTAGAGAAAGCACCTGGAACCGGCCGGCCGGCCCCGCGTTGAGAAAGCGAACATGACTTATTTAAAAAAATATATCGACTGTTTATTGTAGTATATGCTGTGTAAGCCTTGTTTTTAATAATCCAATCTACACTAATAATATAATAAAGAGGTAAAGTTTGCATTTTTGTTTGTAGAAGGTAATCTATGGAAGTACTGGTCCGATTGCTAAAATTTTTTCATCGATAGAAAGCTGCTTTGATCCTGAGTTTATTTACGCGGGCGAAGCAGCGGGAAAAAGCTAGCTATAATTTACTGAACAGCTGATTTTTTTTTCGCGATTTCAGTGTTGCCAGATGTCTCGATTTGCGCGGGACATCCCAATTTTTAGGGGTCTGGAGATGCATCTCGATTCGTGCCTGATCGGGACGCATTCGCATCACTATGTTGCAGGCGTTGCCTGGCCTGCAAGGGCTGCAAGAACGTTTACAAGAGGACCGTGGCCCTGGAATACAAAGAGCAACTAAAGGAAATAGGCAGGTTTTAGTCAGCAAAAGTTGGACACGCCCTCTAGAGAGCGCGAAAGTTAAGTTGGCGCGTGGCAGAAATCGGCAACTAATCGTTCGCCGCCATCTTTACGTTTATGTCATGTGTCAGGAGAATGTGTTGTGTTCTGTGATTTTAATAGTTTTAAAAATAAATAATCGTCATCATTATACCAAAAGTGATTAAAAGTGTTGGCTGTGATATTATCTTGGAAATCAAATGTGCTTTTTAAGAGGAATGAGAAAATATCGGGCCTATGGTACCATTTTCCAAAATTACTCATTTGTCAAACATTTTTTCGGGTGATCATAACCATAAAATTCCCCTACACATTGGTACCCGAGCAGTGCCTGGCAGGAAAACAGAGTTTGTTGAAAATTGACTGGTACTATGTATTTAAATCATGACGATATGAATTTTGCAAACTTCATGCGATGGATGAAAGAAAAAATAGTGTCAAATCTGCAACCGAGTTATATAATAATAATAATGGAAATGCATCCGATTCTTCTTATAAAGACTAGCTGGAGTCTGATGCTAAAACTCTACTAGATATTCAATAAAACATTTACAAGGTTCATGACTTTTTTATAATAATTTTGCCAATGAAAATTACCTCTAATTAATATATTTGTTTACTTTCCTTTAAGTACTTAAATAAATGTAAGTATTATAACTAATCGACGGATCCTAAGAACTAAATCTTTTATGAAAAATATTCGATTCGATATATTATGGTATGAGGTTTTGAAGTTAAGTGTACCTTTATAAAAGGTTAAAAGTTAGTGTTCGATTAGTTATTTTAATAATTAAAAAAATGTTGTATATAGTTTTTAGTATGTACAATATGAATACGTAATAAAATACATTACGCCTTCGTTTCTGAAATAATTTTGTTCTAGAGACCCGTCACAATAAATTCTATAAATTACAATTTGAGTTACAAAAGATTGTTTATAATTATATGAAGGAAAAAACCGGCCAAGAGCGTGTCGGGCCACGCTCAGTGTAGGGTTCCGTAGTTTCCCGTCCGTCACAATAAGTGTACCCACTTACGAGTTTAAAAAATGCTTGCATATACGATTATACTACAAACTTAGTCCAGAAATTATTTTGTAGAACCTTTTTTGTCTTTTTGTACAAAAACTGTTCTTTCCATCAAGTTCAAAATGATTTTCCTAGAAAATCCTTATAAAGTTCTATTTTTCAGATTTTTTTCATATTTTCTAAACTTATGGTTCAAAAGTTAGAGAGGGGGGGACACATTGTTTTTTACTTTTGGAGCGATTATTTCCGAAATTATTGACATTATCAAAAAATGATTTTAGTAAACCCCTATTCATTTTTAAATACCTATCCAACGATATATCACACGTTAGGGTTGAAATTAAAAAAAAAATCAATTCCTACTTTACATATAGGGGGGCTACCCTAATAAAACATTTTTTTCCAATTTTTATTTTACCACTTTGTCGGCGTGATTGATATACATATTGGTACCAAATTTCAGGTTTCTAGTGCTAACGGTCACAGAGATTAAGCGAGGACGGACAGACAGACAGACGGACAGACAGACAGACGGACAGACAGACAGACATGGCGAAACTATAAGGGTTCCTAGTTGACTACGGAACCCTAAAAATAGATTAGTTAGGTTGGCAACATTAAGAGCGCCCCCAGCCACGCGCCAAGTTATCGTGCAAGGGTTTTAGTTTCCCTTTAACAGAAGACATCATTGGATTATTTTCATAAAAAAAAGTTTTTATTTGTCCCGATCTAAAACCCTAAATCACGATTTGTTTTAACATCTGCTCCGATTTTAATCCAGTCGGACCTGGTAATACTAGTTCCCATAGTAAAAGTTGTTGGTTATCATGAGCACAATCACGTGTTTAAGTATCGTACACTAATTGCCAGTCACCCTATATATAAACAGTTAAGATAGGAACTGCTCGGCGAGCTGGCCACCCACGCAGCCGTCACCGCTACCGAACGCGGGCGCGCGCGAGTCGCGTGACAGGACGGCAACCCCAGCGCGACTACCGAGCGTAGTTAGGAAAATTGAAGTGCATACATGAGTTTGACTTCTGCACCTAAGTTTTGTGGTGAATCCGAGCACACAGCAAGTACATGATAATGATGTAGATAATGACCAGTGATAATGTTATGAGTGTCCGGAAATTCGTTTTTCAAAATATTACCAAATTATAATATCAATAATAATCAATAATCATTCATTTTTATAACAGGTAGTGGATATAGATCTTAAATAAAGTTCATAGGTCGCTATGTTATGCCTAGAGGCGTACAAATATGGTTGGTTGCATGCAAAAAGATTTAAAGAGATATAGTAGAGGATACTATTAAGAATGACCTTCACCGGTCTGTTTCATGAATGAAACGTATTTTATGACAAATCTAGTATATTAAATAATATTATAACGCGGGTGGGTTGCCTAAGAAATTCCTGGCCAAACTTTTATTAAGTAAAAATTGAAAAATGTTTTTTTTTTTTTGGAAACATGTGTATAAAATTGTAGGATATTTTAAGGAATTTTAGAGATTAAAAATACAGGATCGTAGCTTGCAGTGTAACAGTTTAATTTGCCAGTAATGAGATTTAAAAATCATGGAGGTAGTTAATTGTTAACTCCTGATAAAAAACTTATAGCTAATATTTATTTATCTACTTATTGCTAACTTAAAACTAGTGATGCAAAATTGAAGTGACGCTTCAACATGCCGCCGGCCGTTGAAAGCTTGCCTTTCAACAGCTGTCTTCCAACAACGGACAGATCTTGGAAAATGCTCTTCTGACAGTTCCGGTGGAGGTCCTGATATCAGCAACTCTGCTAATGCCATCTGTGCCAGGATGAAGAGCAATAACGCGACCCAACTTCCACTTCAAGGGTGGCTGGTTGTCCTCCTTGATAACAACGAGGGAATCCAAATGCAGGTTGTCGTTGCCGGTCCGCCATTTTACACGTTGCTGAAGTTCAGAGACGTACTCCTTGCTCCATCTCGTCCAAAAATGCTGCCGCAGCTGCTCAATACGCTGATGACGTGTCAAGTGAGGAGTGGAGTGGTCCCGGATGTCCTTTACAGGCAGAGACGTGATAGGTCGGCCGATCAAAAAATGACCAGGAGTGAGAGGCAACAGGTCTTCTGGGTTCGACGTTAGCGGTGTGAGCGGGCGAGAATTCAGAATGCCCTCAATCTGTATAAGGACGGAGTTAAGCTCCTCGTAAGTCAAATTACAATTGCCCAACACTCGTAACAAATGAAATTTGGTCGATTTGACACCCGCCTCCCAAAGACCACCAAAGTGTGGAGCGTAAGCAGGTATAAAGTGAAAGTTTATACCGTCTTGGGCTGCACTATCAGATAAGGAGTCACAATTGCGTTTCAAAAAATCAGATATTTCATTGTAGGCTCCTACAAATGAAGTTCCGTTATCGGAGTAAATGTTGAGAGGTTTTCCTCTCCTAGACATAAACCTACGTAAAGCCTGTAAATAATTGCTGCTCGTCAAGTCACCAACCAACTCTAAATGAATGGCCTTGGTGGTGAAGCACACGAAAACAACGATGTATACCTTCACCAGTCTACATCCACGACCTTGACGACTAGCCGCAGTTATAGGGCCTGCGTAGTCAACCCCTACACTTTGAAAAGGGAAGTCGGCTGGCGAGAGTCTGTTCAGTGGTAGATTACCCATTTGAGGAGTAATTGTCTGTGGCTTTAGTCGCTGACACCGAACGCACTGACGATAACAGGCTCTGGCTAAGTTGCGACCACCTAGTGGCCAGTAGGTCTCTCTGATTGTACTTAATAATAATTGAGGACCTGCATGCATTAATCTAATGTGCTCAGATTTAAATAAAAGTTTAACAAAATGATGAGTGGACTGTATCAATATTGGGTGTTTCTTTGTGTATAAATATTCTGAGTTATGTAACCTACCCCCTATACGAATGATTTTGTTTTTATCTAAAAATACGTTTAAACTTGTTAACCTATTTTTATGGGGTAGTTTTTTATTATTTAGTAATAAATTGTATTCAGGGAAAGACTCCTTTTGCGACTGAGTAATGATAAAGTTTAAAGCATCTTGTAGCTCATTCGCATTAAAACAAGATGTAGTTTTTGTTGAACGTCCTTTGCAAGTATTAATGAAGCGGAAAACATAACAAACGGAACGCTGTAATCGATTAAAATTTGAAAATCGATTAAACTCGATTATTCCCTTAAATAAATCTTCAGTAGTGTGGTGATCTTGGGCTAAATTAACTAAAATAGTAGATTTAATGTCTGGTAAGGTTTCTGTATTTATAGCAGTGGGTGGCCATGTAGTACTATCGTTTTTTAAGAAGCATGGACCGAACCACCACAAGTCCAGTGATTGCATAGCGGTAGGATCCACTCCACGAGTTATTAAATCAGCTGGATTGTCGTGGGTCGACACATGTCTCCAGGTACATGTACCGGATGTTTCTAGCACTTCGGCAACACGGTTACGAACAAAAGTACTTAATTTTATTGGCAACATTTTCAACCAACCCAACACTATCATGGAGTCAGTCCAAAAAACAATACTAGACGGTTTAATGTGAAGAGAATTAGCAACCTTTTGATATAAGCGTACACCAAGCACAGCAGCACAGAGCTCCAATCGCGGTATAGTTAGTGGTTTGATAGGAGCGACGCGACTTTTGGCTGTTAATAATCGCACGTCGACGTCACCCTGCTCATTCACACTACGAACATACAAACAAGCGCCGTATGCTTGCTCCGACGCGTCAGTAAAAATGTGAAATTCGAAGTGTTTGTATGCGTCACAGAGCACGCGACGTGAAACCCGTAAATTGTGAATGCAAGGTAATGATTTAATTATGTTTGCCCATATTGTTGCAATGTCAGGTGATAACTGATCATCCCATTTCAACTTGTCTAGCCAAAGTTTTTGGAGCAACATCTTCATGTTCACGACACACGGTGCTAACAGTCCTAAAGGATCGTAAATTCGTGCAATTACTGCTAACATGCCACGCTTAGTGTTTTCTATGCAGTCAGGAACTTGTATAGGGAAAATGAGGTCATCAGTGTCTGTTCGCCAACTAAGACCCAGTGTTTTACTACAGACATCACCTTCCTTGTGGAACTCGAAGCAAGACTCGTCAGATGGATCTGAAATTAAAGTGGGCTCGTTCGATTTCCACTTCCGTAACGGCATGCAAGCAGAGGCAAGAGCATCAGTCACCTTGTGACGCAACATGAGAGCTTCCTCATACACGTCTTCGCCGGTCAGCAGGTCGTCTACATAAAAATCATGAAGAATGACTTCAGCGACCCTTTGATCCTGGCATTCCAGGCCTATTTGTTTTATGCACCTAGTCGCGAGAAAAGGTGCACTAGCCGTACCGTACGTTACGGTATTTAATTGATAAGTTTTAAGCGTGCTAGTAACATCATCACGCCAAACGATTTGCTGCAGGTGCCTATCTGAAGGATCTACAGACACCTGCCTGTACATTTTCTCTACGTCAGCAGAGAGGACGTACTTATGAGTTCGAAATCTAAGAATGATTGCAGTCAAATCGTCCTGAACGGTAGGCCCGACCATCTGGATTGCATTTAAAGAAAGTCCAGAGGTAGTGGGTGCACTAGCATTAAATACAACCCGTAATTTTGTTGTGCTACTGCTTTCACGCAGGATTCCGTGATGAGGAATATAATATGACTGCAAATCTTCATTAATATGACACTCTGACATATGGCCTAAATAAATGTACTCAGTCATGAAGTCTTTGTACATTTTGTCAAGTGGAGGTTGGCTGAGGTTTCTGCGCTCTATTGACAGAAAACATCGTTTTGCACGATGATATGAATCACCTAAACCCTCCGGAGATTCCTTTAACGGAATCTTAACACTAAAACGGCCATCTGATAAGCGCGTCATGTTTTTTATGAAGTGTTCTTCACACATGTTCTCCTCAGCTGAATAAGTCGATGCATCATGGCTAACTTCCTCGAGCTGCCAGAAACGCGTCAATTGGTTTCGGATGTCATCTAACTCATTCGAACTGGAAGAACTTTCGTAATAATCATTTACGAAATTACAGTTAATTGAAGAAAGTTGAGAAGAATTAAAATTATAATTATAGCCGCCGTTAACTGGGCCACAAACTAGCCAACCTAGTCTAGTTTGGTGAAGTGTTGGTTTCCCATCACCTAATAAAATCTTATCAGATCCTAATAAACTCCAAAATACATCAGCCCCTATAATCATATCAATAGAAGCCGGTGTGTGGAAATATGGATCAGCTAATTGAATATTTGAAGGTATATTTACATGTACCTGTCTAACGGGAACATTATCAGTAATTGTGGGTAAGACAAAACAAGTTACATTATTTGAGTACGATTCGTGCAACGACATAATATGCACACGACACATTTTATTAACATGAGATAGAGAATTGTTTATACCTTGTATCGATCTTTCTGTGTTTACGTAGGGCAACTTCAACTTACTGTATAAAGTCTCCGTCATTAGACAAGCCGAACTACCTGAGTCGAGAAGCGCTCGAGCAATGTGTTCCTTATGATTTGCATCGTAACATCTAATTAGTGCAGTCGACAACAAAATGTTACCTGTGCTAGTCGTATGCGAATGTGCGGAGATATTGGCTGAGAGTGCAACGTGATTGTTTGTGTCGGTAGTGGAGGATGACTCACAGTTAGTCTTATCAGTCGTAACAGCTGATTTGCTTGAAACGGGTTTTTGTTTGTACTCTGCGTTATGAATAAGCGTGTGGTGTTTGCGCTTACATATTTTGCACCCGATTTCTTGCAATTACTAGGATAGTGACCGTGACGCAAACAGTTATAACATACCTTATAGCTAGGTAGTAAGGACATTCTCTCGTTGACATTTAATGATAGAAATTGTGGGCATGAATTAAGGTTGTGATCACCTTTACACCTAGGACAGTTTTGTGATGAGGAACTACTGGTGTTGTCTGTCGTTAGAAAGGATTTTATTTTTGTGTTGTGTTTTATGTTAGTTGTGGAATGACGTGACTTTTTCAGTGTTTCTACCAACTCAGCGCGATTACGCATAAATTCAATGAACTGCTCAAAAGTGATTCTTTTCGATTTATCAATACGCCCTTTGTATTCTTCCCATTCTCGGAATGATTTTGTGTCTAATTTTTGTCGTATGATGTAAATAAGTAATGTGTCCCAATTATGAACAGGTTCACCTAATGTTTTTAAAGCTCTGATATTTTTGTTTATATTATCTACGATGCCTTTCAACGCAGTTGAGGACTCCTTTGTGATTGACTCGATATTGAATAAAGCTGTAACGTGATTCTCAATTAACATTCTTTCGTTATCGAATCGCTCACAAAGTAGTTCCCACGCCATATTGTAGTTTCGAGCTGAAAACTCGATAGACTGAATTACAATAGCAGCAGATTCTGTTAATGAGGACCTCAAATAATGGAATTTATTGACCTCGTCTATATCGTCATTGCCGTGAATGAGACTAGTGAAAGTATCTCGAAATTCGAGCCAGTTATCGTACGAGCCTGTAAATTTAGGTAACTGTATGGTGGGTAACTTGACGAACTGACGCTTACTACTAGAGGTGGACTTTACTTCCTCTTGCTCAGATTTTAAGAACTTATTTAATAGTACTTTAGCTTGAGCCATCAAATCATAATATTGCGATTCAATTGTATCTCGTTCGAGTACCTCAGAGTCAACGTCACACATACATTCTAACTTTGATTGAACTTCGTTAAATTCGTCATATAAATTATCTAATTTGTTGACTCGCAACTGCAACTCCATTACCTGAGACGGGTTTACCGTAGAATCTTGAAATTTATTTAAATATGTTTCAAAGACGGTTAATCTTCCCTTATAACTGCTTCGCTTCTTTTTAAGATCTTTAATATCAGTCATTTTGACAGGAAGGTGTCGTAGACCTGAAATTATACAGTTATAATGTTAAATAACGAAACTATATTTAACAAAAATACCTAGGCGTAATAAATAATGAGACTAAGCAACTATTGATCTGAGTTATTGATTAATTTTACAATGTTGACCTTTGATCACTGCAAATTATAAAGAACTACCGTAGTCAAGTAGGTAGGTAAGGTTTACTATTCTATTAGAATAATGTAACAAACAAATTAATTACCTAATAATTTATATTTTAAAGGTTTACAAAGCGACAATTAATGGTAAAGGTTAAACTAAGAAATAATATTTGTAAATTGAAAAATAAATAGCTAACTAATGTAGGTTAACACAAACACTACTGTACGGTATTATAAGCACTGTTAACTATATTTTACAAATATAATTCAACCTAACACTTTGTAAATAAATCCTTGTAAATAAATTGTATAAAATAATGTGTAAATAATTTGTAAATATGTATAAAATAACTATGTTACTAACCTTATTTAAGTTTTTATAATCGCTACTTATTACCTATACTTTTTATATTACCTGATTAAATATTAATGAGTGTTGGGTGAATTTGATTGATATTATAATGCTTTGGCTTTAACACTTTTGGTTTTACTTCACTTGACCTTCACTTCACTTTCCCTCCAAAACGTGTTCATCACCTCGTCACTCCGGTAATTTTTAATATAATCTCCAAAATCCAATATTTAGCTTTTTCCACTTTGCTAGTTATAGATAATATAATATCCGGTTCGTATGGACCATGTATAAAATTGTAGGATATTTTAAGGAATTTTAGAGATTAAAAATACAGGATCGTAGCTTGCAGTGTAACAGTTTAATTTGCCAGTAATGAGATTTAAAAATCATGGAGGTAGTTAATTGTTAACTCCTGATAAAAAACTTATAGCTAATATTTATTTATCTACTTATTGCTAACTTAAAACTAGTGATGCAAAATTGAAGTGACGCTTCAACATGCACAACCATTATTCATGCCAGATTTTTTGCAGATAACCCTATAGCATCGTATTCGTAATGGAACAGCGTTTATTTTGATATATAATTTATTTATTAAACAAGTGGGTACTACTAGTATGGACATACCTGTTTATACCTGGCAACCCAAAGTTATGCCAGGAAACAAATAGGCAACCCAACGTTTTTCTGTTCTAATGGCTTTATATTTTCGGTTATTATTAAATTTATTCGTTAAACACACCGGTGCATTAAAAAAAAAATCTTAGGCAACCCACCCGCGTTATATTATTTAATTTATTTATTTAGTACATGGAGGACTTACAGCTAATAAAACCAGCCAAAAAAAGGAATCCATAATCACTAGAAAGCCAATTACAAGTCCTCACGTATAGACATTATAATATACATTAAATATGGTGTGAGTACAAAAACAGAAAGCTAGCTTCTTAGTTAGGAAGGATACAGCAAAAATCCTTAGCTTGCACTTAAATAACTAATTAACAATCTATTAAACCTAATGCTACTTGAAAAATTTGAGAATTAAGCACCTTCTGGCCGAGTTCACACTAATGGTGAATGGATCCAGATCATATTCCTTGCATATGTCATTGAAATTACTGCTTGCACGCATGATATAACTGTTCCACCTATAATTTGAAGACGTGTGAGGAACACGAATGGTTGCATTAAAACGAAATGTTTTATTTGGCACATTAAAATAAAACTTGGATAAAAGGTCAGGACTATCAATATTTCTATTAAGGATTTTGAGCAAAAACAGACAGTCGGCAATTCTACGACGATCTACCAGTGGTAACAGATGATACTTCTTACAGAGTTCAAGATAATCAGTTGACTGATATGATGGATACAAAGATATTTAATAAAACGTCTTTGGATGTTTTCAATGCGGTCTATGTATGTATTTATGATAACGTGGATTCCATATCTGAGACGCGTACTCCAGATGACTTCTTACAAAAGTGCAATACAATATTTTTAGTGTTGTAGCATCCGTAAAACACTTAGAGAGACGTATAATAAAGACAAGTATCAATGTGTACGTCAAAAATTAATTTAGTGTCATGATGGAAGCCCAAGTCACGAATGGTATTGCACTTTGGCAAGATCTGGCCAGCCAAAGTGTAAGTATTAGCTATGACTGCACGTTTTCTAGTATAGGTGATCACGGAGCACTTAGATGGGTTCAGATCAAGTTTATTAGCCCGACAGTACTCTTCTAACCGATGCAAATCAGCCTGAAATGCTAACCTATCTTCGACCGTTGAAATGGTGGCAAAGATTTTCATGTCATCAGCAAATCATAGCATTTCAGGAGAATGCAGGCACTGGTCGATGTCGTTCACATAGATAACGAATAAGAAAGGACCGAGTAACGAACCCTGAGGTACTTCACTAGGCACATTTACCCAGCTAGACATATAATTTTTAAGTACTACTGCCTGTGACCTGTTGTTAATGTAAGAGGAAAACCATCTTAAGAGGTCCCCACATATCCCCATGGAGTTTAGCTTCTTTATCTGAGTATCGTGGTCGATCCGATCAAACGCCTTGCTATAGTCTGTGTAAACCACATCGACCTGTTTACCATTGTCCATAGCATCTGTAATGAAATCGTTAAATAGTATCAAATTAGAAGTGGTAGAGCGTCCTTTTAAAAATCCGTGTTGGAAGAAGCTGAGTGAGCTCAGTTAGCAAGGGCGGGATATAACTGGTTATAGACAATCCTCTCAAATATTTTAGCTAAAATGCACAGATTGGATATAGGCCTTTAATTAGTGATCTCAGTTTTTGACCCCTTCTTATGTACAGGAGTAATAAAAGCAGATTTCAATACTTTAGGGACAACACCAAGAGTCAAAAATTTTATCAGGGCCAGCACCTTTTGTTGGATCTAAGTTGCGAAGTAAATCGGTCACAGCATCAACATTGACCTCTATGTGACAAATATCAGACGAACTTCTATTATCCGAATGTATAAAAGCATGTGGATTGGTAGTATTAGAGGAAGTGGAGTTAAGAAAAGTCGACATGAAGTAAGATGAAAAAACTTCTCATATAGAATCTCCAGTCATTAACGGTTCATTATTATAATTTAATGTATTAGGTATAGAATTGGAGTCGTAGCGGTTTTTAACAAAAGTACAAAAATATTTTGGGTTATCTTTAATGGATTTTTCAGTTTGATTAAGATAACATTTATAACACGAAGCTTCCATAGTCTTGACCCTGTTACGCAAATATTTAAAAGTTAACTCGGCAGATTATTTCTTGAACTGTTTTTAGATACTTATATTTTTCTTTAATTGTTTTGACGAGTGATGAGTTATACCAAACTGGTTTTTTTTTATTACATACTAGTTTTTGTGGTATATACTTGATATGAAGTTGTTCAATAGTGTCTATATAGAACTCAACGGACTCATCCAACGATCGGTTGAAAATTCTGGTTCCCAATTAGTGGTAGAGATCTCGTTCTGTATTGAATCAAAATCACCTTTGCTATACATATACCGCCAACGCGGCGCACAGTCAAGGGGAGGTATTTCAAAGATGTCAAAATTGATAATTAACGCAGGTTGATAAGAATCAATGGGCACTAAGGGGTCAACACACTCACTAATACACGCTAATTTATTTGAGAGGACTAGATTCAGCAGTTTCCAATACCTATGGGCTACCCCATTATACTGCCCAAAGTTCAACGTACATAACTCATCCACGAACAAGCATTCGTCACTAGAGGCGAGGTCCACCGGAACTACTGAAAGGTTATTATTAGATGGAGTCCACGTAATTCCACACATATTAAAATCACCTATAACTAAAAACACATCCGGAGTTTTATTTAAAGCTGTGTGATTCGATTTAGTCAGGAAGTTATTTAATTGTTCTGAAAACGAAAGCCCTCTGTTTTGTTGACACAAATAAACAGTACAAACATAAAGGTTAACGTATTCTCGTGATTTTGAGTTTTTAAGCCGTAAATTGATCCAAAGATCCGAGGAATGTAAGAGCGGTCGAGGAGTGGCAGGTTACTTTCTACGCGTCGCTATAAGCACACCACCACCCCTCGTTTGTCCAGTCAAAGCATAAACCAGGTCACGGTGCCACACCAAATAACGATCATCAAACAACTCCGAATTTAAAACACCATCTATTAACCACGTCTCCGTTAGAACAATCACATCGTAGGAATTATGTAATAATTGCCGATAGAACGAGTCCATTTTGGTTCGCAAGTGTTGTTTCTAACGGGTTTGCACTGTTTCAATTTTAGTTCCTGTCTGAAGCAAGAATTCTTTTTCAAATCGGTTGTAATCTACAGAAGTTTGTGCGCCAATTCTGTATATTGGTCGCGATTTCTTTATGTTTTTTAATCTGAGCGTCATCCTAACTAATCTGTGATCACTAGAGTGTAAAAATCTGTTTATCACTTCGACGTTTACTTTCGGTTTGTTTTGCTGCTATAAAATCAATTTCGTTTCTAGTGTAACCATCAGGCGACTTCCACGTCCATCTCAATTTTTCTGGTTTATTAAACAAAGTGTTAGCTACTTTGAGTCGGTATTGGTGACAGAAGTTTATGATCATTTGACCTCTTTGGTTCCTTTTTCCGAACTCATAGCTACCCCTTGTCATGTGCTCGCCAGGTTCCTGTTTACCTATTTTGGCGTTCATATCGCCCATGAAAATAACAGATTTAGTACATCTCATCATAGCGGAGTTCAGGTCTGCATAGAATCTTTGTATTTCCGATTCATTGGCTATTTCCGTTGGTGCGTAGGCCTGTAGTAGTGAGTAAATTTTGTCTTGGATTTTTTTTTTTTTTATATTGGATCGGCTCGCGTTTGACCACAATCTCACCTGATGGTAAGCGATGATGTGGCCGACGATGGAGCACGCTTGCCTAGAAGCAATCTATTCACTCTTGACTTAAAGACCCCTAGGTTATAGCTATCAGGAAACACAGACTCCGGCAGGGAATTCCATTCCTTAGCTGTACGCATAATGAATGTACTCCCAAAACGCTTTGTACGTATAGGTGGGATGTATTTATTTTGATGTTTTTACTTTCAAAGTCACGACTCTTTCCGATGTCGGAATAAAATCTTGTACTTGCAAGTGTTTTTGTTTTTTCACTAGAAAGCCCACACCCCTTGCTCCTTTCGTTTGTCCATAGTAGTATCACAGTATAAAAATCATATTGTACATAACTACCTCTATCTTCTATCGCATTACCTTCTCTTCGTACTTCTGAGATTCCTAAAATATCCCACTTTATAAAAGAAATTGCATACTAGTAGTAGTTCTATTGTTTTTGTTTCACTCGCTAATGATCTAACGTTGTAAGTAGCTATGTAGTATTTTGATTTTTCTACAGGTTGATTTAATATTTCTTCAGTTTGCTTTGGAAGGTTTTGGTCTACTGCCCGCGCGGTGACCGGCCGTTCTGGTAGAGGTTTTTTCAGGGTATTATTTATGTTTGTGGTGGATTTTTGTTGTATTTTGTATTGTTTGTATGTATTGCATTTGGGGGGCTTGCTTTTTGCTATTCTGATTCATCTGAAGAGAGGGCTGTAGCATGTCCCAGTGTATCCTGATGCTGCATATTATGTAAGTAGCTTGTCATGGAACTTTGGCCTGTATGTATTTTATTTTTAATCCTTTTAGTTCGTTTGCTGATTTGTCCCTTTGGCGATCTAGCCTTGTTTTGATATGCAAATGATACTTGGTGTAATGGAGTAATTTCTAATTCAAAAA
Organism: Mythimna ferrago; assembly: GCA_910589285.2. Taxonomy (NCBI): domain Eukaryota; kingdom Metazoa; phylum Arthropoda; class Insecta; order Lepidoptera; family Noctuidae; genus Mythimna; species Mythimna ferrago. The sequence goes on from OU342700.1 coordinate 11,961,682, forward strand.
CAAAAACCTTTGATCTCCGGTTATGTACAAGTGGAAATAGGTATTTTCTCAATTGATCGTCGAGAATGTTTTTGCACTTATCACCTTCATTCCGCTATTCGTCCACAGATGTCACCCTTTGCCGTTTTCTGTTACTTCGACAAACAGTATCTCTGCAACTAACGAACCTAGAGTACAGGGGTTAAGCTCAAATTGTAGTATATTTAGTTAGCTTTATTATATTATAAGCATATATACTTAAAAAACGCTTTGTTGAGATAAATTTAAAAAAAAAATGAAAGAAGTGCCAAAATTTCGCAGTTTTTGAGCACCATGGGGGTAGCACACCGTTCAGGGTTGCAAACTTGGGTGTTAAACCTTTTTTTTTCTCTTGTCCTTTTTATTTTTCAGTAAATTGTTGTTATCAATTGTTGGGATCGCAGTCAAGCACTAGTTTATATCAGGAAAAAAAATGAGCGGACAATTTTTTTTTTTACTTTTTTATTTGAGCTTTTAACAATACAGTCCAATGGTTTATATTAAAATTCATTGACTGGCCCTGGATTCCAACGTTTTACTAGTTGGCCTCCAGGGCCAGTTCGCCTTACGGCACTCCACTATTTATGGAAATTGTTAAATTTTAATTAATTACTGCGTAAATACCAAGAATATTTACGAAAATATTGACTACGAAGCTATGCTGTCTATTGGTATTATATATTTAATGTCTTTGGTTGCATGTGTTAGAAATACATAAATATATTGTAGATGGTAACTGTATGGATATATATTTATCACACCTATATATCATACTAAAATGTCAAGATAGATAACAGTTATTTACTGTGTATTAAAGTTCCTATGACTGTGGTTTTTTAATGAAGGGTTTTATGAAGAAAAGCACAGAAAGACAAAACTAAGTATTTATTTCAAATAGGCTTGTCAATTATTCGAATAACTAGTTCCTTGGTTCCAAAACTAGGTCGATCATGAGGAAGAACCAGGAAGAAACCTCAAGATAGCTTCTTATAAGTATTTTACAGACACATTTTATAATAGATATCATTAACTATAGTTTGCCACAATAACATAATTAAAAAAAAACCGGCCAAGAGCGTGTCGGGCCACGCTCAGTGTAGGGTTTCGTAGTTTCCCGTCCGTCACAATAAGTGTACCCACTTATGAGTTTAAAAAAATGCTTGCATATACTATTATACTACAAACTTAGTCCAGAAATTATTTTGTAGAATCTTTTTGTCTTTTTGTACAAAAACTGTTCTTTCCATCAAGTTCAAAATGATTTTCCTAGAAAGTCCTTATAAAGTTCTACTTTTCAGATTTTTTTCATATTTTCTAAACTTATGGTTCAAAAGTTAGAGGGGGGGGACACATTGTTTTTTACTTTTGGAGGGATTATTTCCGAAATTATTGACATTATCAAAAAATGGTTTTAGTAAACCCCTATTCATTTTTAAATACCTATCCAACGATATATCACACGTTAGGGTTGAAATTAAAAAAAAAATCACTTCCCACTTTACATATAGGGGGGATACCCTAATAAAACATTTTTTTCCAATTTTTATTTTACCACTTTGTCGGCGTGATTGATATACATATTGGTACCAAATTTCAGGTTTCTAGTGCTAACGGTCACAGAGATTAAGCGAGGACGGACAGACAGACGGACAGACAGACATGGCGAAACTATAAGGGTTCCTAGTTGACTACGGAACCCTAACAAAAGCCGGGGTTTATTTGGGGTTTAATGAATTAAATTGTTACATACAAACAAAAACTCAAATCTTTCCTCTTTGTAATATGAGTATATTTATTTATTTATTTAGGGACAATTAACTGCCACTATAAATATTATATAACAAACATCAGTCATTTGAGTGGTAACAATATTGCAGCCCACCTCATCATCCACAAATTATCATAAAACATGTGATAAAAAGTGCCACTAAATGAGCATTATTATTTAAATATTATCTATTAATTAAAATAATTTAAAAAATTAATAAGAAATTTAAAATACAAGAATAAATAGTTGACTAAAACATTACAAAACAAAACTAATAAAAAAAAAATCATAACCAAGTCAATTAATTAATTAATTAAATTTACATTTGTCTAATATGATATAAAATAAAAGTATTAAAATAATAAAACACGTGCAACACGATATTAAATTCCAAATTATACATTATCATTAAATAAAAGTTTCATAACATAACATTTAAACTGTAACTTCGAGCATGCAAAAATGTCAATATCAATAAAAAAATATTATAATTATCCACCATTCGTCGCATAGGGCAATGCAAACCAGAGTTAGTCCGACAGCTATTTACAAAAAATAGGGTACCTGCACGAACGCTACGCATATTAACAGTGCGAGGAACTGCGTAGCATAACCGACTTGTGAGATTAATAGAGTCAAAGCTACCATGAACAATACCATACAGTAAAGAGGCTTCCAAAGACTTACGTCTAGAATCTAGATTCTCGAGTAATAAGTTTGTATTTGGATAATAATTGCGAGTAAGATAAGCAAGTCCTGTAACACCTGTAATGCATGGCACGCAAAAACTTACGCTGAACTTTCTCGATCTCATCGACGTCTTTTTATAGAACGGATTCCAGATAGGGACGGCATATTCAAGCTGTGACCGCACAAGTGTCTTCTATAGGTAAAGGTAAGTAGAAACCCGTTTAAACTCTGCGGACGATCTCATAACAAATCCAAACATTTTGAATGATTTGTTAACAATATTTTCAACATGTTGGTTTAATGACAGCTTACTATCAAACAATATACCAAGATCTTTTACAATATCTACATTAGTAAGCGTGCTGTTATGTAGTCTGTATGCAAAATTTGTGACTGATCGGTTTTTGTAAAATTTATAACATTACACTTGGGGAAGCTGAGATGTAATTTATTGTCAAGGCAATACCCTGCAAGTATATCTAGGTCTTCTTAAAACATAAGACAATCATCAACAGTTTGTATGGTCTTCATATCAATGATCAGAGTCTTATTACAACTGAAACCGGTTGATGAGCTCAAGTTCGTGTGATCTAAGTTGTCATAGGACATATCCATACTGCGTTCATCAATCGGTAGCTCGGTATAGCTGCGTACTGGAGTGTTTAGATTTGACCTACCACGACGAGTTACGTTACTACAGGAGGGGCACTTCCAGACAGCTTTGTATACCGCATTCAAAGATATAAACTGATTTAAAGTTAAATTCAAGCATTCGTAGTGGTATTTCCCACCACATACCGTGCACTGTAGTACATTATTAGTAGAGTTCGAGGCATCATTACAGCATTCCATCATGTAAAACAAACAATAACTGAAGTTGCGACAGCTAATCCAAATGGTCAGTTTTATCAATTTTATAACTCCGACACACTACTAGCGCCCTCTACGCTGTGTAGGTTGCAACGAAGGAAATCTATTGATTACAAGGCAGGATCAATGAATGATAGGCAGTTGTTGTTATCGGTCAAATGGTTAACTAACCGACACTGTATTTCTCAAGTGTACCAATAGATGGCGTTCTACTAAAACTCGCTAATGACACTGCAACTTTGTTGTTGTTGTGTTTAAAGAAATTTCTTTTGCACTTAGCTGCGATGTTGTTTTGAGACTGTAAACGCCTGTCAAGGACGCTGACAGACCAACTCTAATCTTAAAGCCTCAGCCTCAGATGAAGATTTCTTGCTGGATATGATGTTGGAACACTAAGTTTTACACTTCACAACAAAGTTCACTTCTAAGTTTTATTTTGCACAGATAATAATATCTAAGGTTATTTATCACTCAAACTTTAGCTTATGTCCAGAAAATACCAATGTTTTGCACTTTTACTATTTTAAATAATTATTCAAAAAAAGAGCGTTGTAAAAAGTAAACACACGGTGACGCCCTCTAGTGACTATAGAAAGGTACATAAAATAGTGCAGCTCTTTTCATTTTTGTTTCCTTTTCAGTACTGTTTAGAAACCGACCTCAACGCCTGCCACAATGATTCTATTCACGTCGTGTTACTAATTACGATGTATATTTCATCAGGCGTTTACTATAGCATATTTTAGTTTTAAGTCCCTACGTAGTTTTTTTTAATTGTTAATTTTACGTTAGTACGGAATACCTGTCACTTATTGGTCCAGTATATATTTTTATTTTTCTTTCCTTATGTTAACCTAATCAAAATCTCAATCAAACACTATATTGACTCCTCCATCATTTACATCTATTAGTAGATAGCTGTTAACCACAACAAATTCGTTGATTAATGTCTTTTTTTTTCAATCACATTTTTTTAAACAGATTATGTCACCCCGATGATTTAATACAAATATTTTAAAACATATTTACTAGTCTACCCGCAACCTTATATCCTTAATAATACGATTAATACGATAAAGTATTCTAGCATCTGTTAAAGGTGAGGCTAGAACTCTATTTTGACAAAACAGCTTTGGACCCCAACACGCACACACTCCGACAGAATATAATGCACATTTTCTACAGTGCCACAGATAACATAATTGGGAGAATCGACTTTGCGCATCATAAATCCAAAGCTGTTGAGTGGGTTGTGGCCGAATCGGGGTCCTCCTGTCTATTCAATTCATTCAAATTCGCTGAACCAGAGCATCCGTGGAAGAGATGGCTGAGTCATCTTGGCGACAAATGCTTTTCGTTAAATACATCGTTCTCTAACCAAAGGTAAAAGATGTTCCGGCGCTAGTGAAGGAGGTAAACAATTTTGGTATTAATTAGCAAACGCCTATCAAAATTATGTCGGCAATGATTTGTACAATTTCTGGAGTAGGCGCTTGTAGCTGCGCTGAGACATCTTCCCGGCCGTTGAAAGACTGACCCTTTCAACCCTTGAGTTCATCCGCTGTTGGTAACGGGCAGAGCCGTACCAAGGACCGGCGTACGCAACCCTTATATTATTATATTTTAACCATGCACCTCCTTTTATACTAATGTACAATGTTACGGACTACTTAAGAATTTAACCAATAAGAAATGCTAACACTTAACCAATAATAGTCTACCGAATGTCCCGCTAAAGGTAACTAACCAATAAAGTCACTTTCACTTTGTTCGTATGCGTTACGTTATAACTATTGTCCAATTTCTAAATACTGTACTGTTCCCTTTCCCGGCGCCAAAACTATTGTCAAATCGCTGCTCCGGACATAGGTCTCGTGTACGCCCACTAGAGAGACGACGCGCGCGCATGCCAATTGCAACGCAGTAACTGTTTTATGTGCGTCCCGCAGATAAAGTCTACACCATACAGCTACCCAATCAACAAGCAAACATATTGATCAACCAGTTGAAGCCTGCTTACGTCGTCACAGAAGATTCCCGTAGTTTATCACCAACCATATCAAGTACCATTACCTACACCTCACCATAAGCCAAGATTACCACACCTGTTTGCTTTAGAAATCTTTTCTTTAGCTGCGGCCACAAAATTTGTTGTATTATCGCTGAATATTTCCGCAGGTTTTCCACGACAAGCAATGAATCTGCTGGGGGTCATTATAAACGCATCTTTCGTCAAATCACTGACAGCCTCGAGGTGAATGCATTTATAATGCAGGCAAATGAATATGCATTTATAACATTTTATAACGCGGCTTCCACGGCCTTTACGATTGTCAATAAAAAAATGTGCCGGCGAAGTCTAAACCAACAGGTAGAAAGGGATAATCTGGATTTACCGGCTGACAAGGCAATTCACTCAATCTAAGGCATTAAGTTTTATCTCGAAGACGCCTGCATCGCACGCAGTTATTAACGATGCGCCTCGCCAGATTACGGCCGTTTACTGGCCACACAGTTTCTCTTACCGTCGCAGACACTATGACCCTGCTTTCTACTTCTAACTCTACCTGGATGCGATACTGTCATTCTTGTCTTTTTAGTTCTATGTCTCGTTGTCTGTTTCTTTTTTTCTTCTTTTATCCTCTTTTTCTCTTCTCTCTTACTCATAATATTTCTCCTATATATGAAGGAATGAATACACTCAGGCAGATGGGCGTGATTCACGTTAGACGCCTGCGGGAGGCCTACGTCATCGAGGTGGACCGTGGCGATGGTGGTGTGACGATCTGATCACGTTCGCGTCACTCGCGCTTCAAGTCTGAGAGATCTGTACCTTTACCATGAATTACTATCGAAATCGAGTAGTTTACTATTAAACTCCCAAACCAATAAACCCATTCGTACAAAGCGTTTTGGAAACACATTTATTATACGTACAGCTAAGGAGTGAAATTCCCTGCCAGAATCTGTGTTTCCTGATAGCTACAACCTTGGGTGTTTTTAGTCAAGAGTGAATAGGTTACTTCTAGGCAAGCGTGCTCCATCATCGGCCACAATATCATCACTTACCATCAGGTGAGATAGTGGTCAAACGCGAGCCTATCATCAATAATAAAAAAAAAACTCGTTCCATGAGTCACACGGACTCGCTAACGACAACTCGATTTTTCATTATACTATTAATAAATATAAAATTCGAAAAATGGAGAGCTAAGCCCGGAATACGCTATACTAACTTCAATGTGCGTTAAATAACAGTGAGCATATTGAAAAGTGGTATTTCTATTATGAAAAGCAGGTATAAATTAAGTTTTGGGACTCGAGGTGGCGCTGCGCAAATCCGAGGCCATGTGTTTTCACGGTCGCGGCCGTCGAAACGCGCCACCGTCGGGTTCCCAACTAACGGTAGGAGGAGTTCGCATCGGCGTCGGGACATCGATGAGGTACCTGGGACTCATCCTCGACAGCCAATGGAATTTCGAGGAGCATTTCCGACGTCTGGCTCCCAAACTCAACCGGACTGGGGCCGCTCTCAAGCGGCTCCTGCCCAACCTTGGGGGTCCAGACGCCTCCTGCCGGAGGCTCTACGCGGGGATCGTTCAGTCCATGGCCCTCTACGGGGCGCCGGTGTGTGCGCCGGCGCTGCAAAAGCGACCGGCGGCCATTCTGAACGCCTGCCAGAGGGTCATGGCAATTCGGATGGTGCGGGGATACCGCACGATTTCCCGCGAAGCGGCGAGCCTTCTGGCTGGCCTACCACCGTGGGATCTGGAGGCAACAGTCCTTGCACACATGCACGACATGCGCGTGGAGATGCAACGCCGGGGTGAAAGTCCTCTGCCGCGACAGGTCGCGGCATGGCGGACAGATCTCCGGCGGGGTCTCATGGTGGAATGGCGTCAGCGACTATCGCAACCCCGTCATGGGCACGCCACAATTATGGCGATAAGTCCCCTCTTTGAGGCGTGGCTGGAAAGACCTCACGGCGTCCTTACCTTCCGCATGACACAGGTCCTCACCGGAAATGGCAAGTTCGGGAGGTTCCTGTTCCGAATCAAAGCGGAAGTGACGCCCGGGTGTCGCCACTGTGCGGAACGCCCGGAGGACATGGTGGAGCACACAATCGCGGTGTGCCCTCGTGGGGGTGATCGGCGGCGGAGACCTCTCGCGCCGGGCCTTGGTCGAGGCCATGGTCCGGAGCGAGGAGGAGCGGCAGGCGGTCGCCGACTTCTGCGAAGCAGTAATGCTTGCTAAGGAGGAGGCCGACCGCATCAGGCAACGGCGCTCTCGCCGCCACCGGGATTCCGATCCCGATTTCCAGCCACCGTAGGCGCGGGCTTGCGGACAGTGAGCAATGGGTAGCTCGCTGTCCGGCCGTCCGGTAACTGTCCGGACCAAGCCCAAGTCGTCGACGGCGCGCGCTGTTCCCGCGCGCCTCAAGGAGTTGTCAGCAACAGCAGGGGCCCAGCCGGGTCGAAGCCTACTGGGGCCAGGGTTATCCGAAAGGGCGCTCGAGCCCCGGTATGAAGGCTTGAAGGAACGGGATGGGTTTTTTAGTCAGTAAGAGTCTGACACTATCTCCCGCTCCGCCCAAGAGCGGAGGTTGTCATAAGATGATATTTCCCATCGAAAAAAAAAAGGTATAAATTAAGTTTACAGCAGGATGTTCCTGATTAATTTAGAAGTGCTGTGGACCGAAGGTATGAATGGTAATTTGCGGACGCCGAGGCCTCCCTTAGGGATGGGAAGAGTAACTTGAGCCCAAGTTCGATCGTCCAAGGTCATATTTAAAATTAAAGTAAGGGTATGCCGGATAATTTGGTCTATTTTTTCCAAAAGGTGAGGGTGCTTCCATAAGTGGGAAGCACGAAGGAAATAAAATAATTTAGGACCGAAACAACAATAACGAATTAGGGTAATGGCCGAATGCTTGTTAATTTCGAGCAACCTTTCCGAAACATCATTAAAATTTTTAATTTTTTCCTCGACAAAACTGGCAAAGGAATCCCCAAAGGAGGACCCAAGGAGGCGAAGTGAACTATGTCGATAATTTTGATTGCAGGGGCTATTGCATTGAATTTCGAATAAGTCAGATTTTTGTCAGTACTTTCAGATAGGAATAATTAATAATTAATTACAAATTATTTTTTAATTAATTATTAATTAATTTCACTTAGAAAAGTTGAATTCTAGTCCAATAGAAGAAAGTTGGTTTTTTAAGAAAAAAACTCCTAAGGTTCCATCATCGAGGTACCACACATTAAATGTGGAATTTAGTTTTCGAATGATTGGGTGTATAGCTAAACTAAAGATCACTGGCCCGAGGGGTCACCTTGTTGACAGCCAACAGCGGATTCCAAAACGTTGTCCCGAAACAGTAAGTTCGATGGTTGTCTATAACACCCGCCAGAGAAAACTAAAAATTTGAGGTATTTCTTAGTATTATTCAAATGTTGCTTTTTGTGTAGATTTCAAATCTGTATAAACTCTTTCCACAAAAATGCTAGGAAGCATCGTTATTGAGCCTTTATTCTTTGATGAAATTATTTTCACTATACGTTCAAGTGCCTTTCGTATAGTGTACAGTAACTTGGAAATTTGTTTTGAGGCGTCGTTCATCTTCATAATCTGTCAATCATCCGTACCGTACCATATATTTCACGTTAAATAAGTTTTACCGGACATATTTATACAAAAATAAATGAAATATGGTTTTACTCGACACTCTTCACAACACTTTCACTCTTCAATTTCCTAGTGAGTTACTTTACTACTGTAGTAACGGTTTGTTTCGATAGCGCCTGTCTTTGTTACTCATGGTGCCGATTTTCTATGGGAAATTGCTAAAAACTTATTAGTCGCTAGCGAGTTCCTACTTTTTGAGTTTTGTACTTGATGACTCTTACTAGCTGTTTTGGTTCTGCAAGTGACCGCTAGAGGCGTTGCCAAATTTAGAAGTATGCTTCCGAAATGGTCCCCTAGAAAAATTGTTCCTTTAATTTTTGAAGTGAAAACTTCTTTAGCGGCGTTGAGCACTTTCTGTAATGGGTATAAAATCTTAAACTCGCGTCAGGACACGTGACTTGATCGAAAAAGCGTAAGACGGATGGAGAGTAGACAGCTATCCCTTATCGCGCGTTGTGAAAGGGGGCTAGACGGAAAAAATTCTCACGAAAAATTGTACCGACACTTTTACTGTCAAAATATAAATCCAAGATGGCGGCTGCAAGAAATTATCAACTTTTTCGTCATGGGAGTCGTTTTCATGGTTTTCGAGGGTGTTGAAACCGATGGTACTGTCAAAATATAAATCAAAGATGGCGGCTGCAAGAAATTATCAAATTTTTCGTCATGGGTGTCGTTTCATGGTTTTCGAGGGTGTTGAAACCGATAGTACTGTCAAAATGTAAATCCAAGATGGCGGCTGCAAGAAATTATCAAATTTTCCGTCATGGGTGTCGTTTTCATGGTTTTCGAGGGCGTGGAAACCGATGGTACTGTCAAAATGTAAATCCAAGATGGCGGCTGCAAGAAATTATCAACTTTTTCATCATGGGTGTCGTTTTCATGGTTTTCGAGGGTGTTGAAACCGATGGTACTGTCAAAATATAAATCCAAGATGGCGGCTGCAAGAAATTATCAACTTTTTCGTCATGGGTGTCTTTTTCATGGTTTTCGAGGGTGTTGAAACCGATGGTACTGTCAAAATGTAAATCCAAGATGGCGGCTGCAAGAAATTATCAACTTTTTCGTCATGGGTGTCGTTTTCATGGTTTTCGAGGGTGTTGAAACCGATGGTACTGTCAAAATGTAAATCCAAGATGGCGGCTGCAAGAAATTATCAACTTTTTCGTCATGGGTGTCGTTTTAATGGTTTTCGAGGGTGTTGAAACCGATGGTACTGTCAAAATATAAATCCAAGATGGCGGCTGCAAGAAATTATCAACTTTTTCGTCATGGGTGTCGTTTTCATGGTTTTCGAGGGTGTTGAAACCGATGGTACTGTCAAAATATAAATCCAAGATGGCGGCTGCAAGAAATTATCAACTTTTTCGTCATGGGTGTCGTTTTCATGGTTTTCGAGGGCGTTGAAACCGATGGTACTGTCAAAATATAAATCCAAGATGGCGGCTGCAAGAAATTATCAAATTTTTCGTCATGGGTGTCGTTTTCATGGTTTTCGAGGGCGTGGAAACCGATAGTACTGTCAAAATATAAATCCAAGATGGCGGCTGCAAGAAATTATCAACTTTTTCGTCATGGGTGTCGTTTTCGTGGTTTTCGAGGGTGTTGAAACCGATAGTACTGTCAAAATGTAAATCCAAGATGGCGGCTGCAAGAAATTATCAACTTTTTCGCCATGGGTGTCGTTTTCGTGGTTTTCGAGGGTGTTAAAACCGATGGTACTATCAAAATATAAATCCAAGATGGTGGCTGCAAGAAATTATCAACTTTTTCGCCATGGGTGTCGTTTTCGTGGTTTTCGAGGGTGTTGAAACCAATGGTACTATCAAAATATAAATCCAAGATGGTGGCTGCAAGAAATTATCAAATTTTCCGTCATGGGTGTCGTTTTCATGGTTTTCGAGGGCGTGGAAACCGATGGTACTGTCAAAATGTAAATCCAAGATGGCGGCTGCAAGAAATTATCAACTTTTTCGTCATGGGTGTCGTTTTCGTGGTTTTCGAGGGTGTTGAAACCGATAGTACTGTCAAAATGTAAATCCAAGATGGCGGCTGCAAGAAATTATCAACTTTTTCGCCATGGGTGTCGTTTTCGTGGTTTTCGAGGGTGTTGAAACCGATGGTACTATCAAAATATAAATCCAAGATGGTGGCTGCAAGAAATTATCAAATTTTCCGTCATGGGTGTCGTTTTCATGGTTTTCGAGGGCGTGGAAACCGATGGTACTGTCAAAATGTAAATCCAAGATGGCGGCTGCAAGAAATTATCAAATTTTTCGTCATGGGTGTCGTTTTCATGGTTTTCGAGGGCGTGGAAATCGATGGTACTGTCAAAATGTAAATCCAAGATGGCGGCTGCAAGAAATTATCAACTTTTTCGTCATGGGTGTCGTTTTCGTGGTTTTCGAGGGTGTTGAAACCGATAGTACTGTCAAAATGTAAATCCAAGGTGGCGGCTGCAAGAAATTGTTAACTTTTCCGTCATGGGTGTCGTTTTCATGGTTTTCGAGGGTGTTGAAACCGATAGTACTGTCAAAATATAAATCCAAGATGGTGGCTGCAAGAAATTATCAAATTTTCCGTCATGGGTGTCGTTTTCATCGTTTTCGAGGGCGTGGAAACCAATGGTACTGTCAAAATGTAAATCCAAGATGGCGGCTGCAAGAAATTATCAACTTTTTCGCCATGGGTGTCGTTTTCGTGGTTTTCGAGGGTGTTGAAACCGATGGTACTGTTAAAATATAAATCCAAGATGGTGGCTGCAAGAAATTATCAAATTTTCCGTCATGGGTGTCGTTTTCATGGTTTTCGAGGGCGTGGAAACCGATGGTACTGTCAAAATGTAAATCCAAGATGGCGGCTGCAAGAAATTATCAACTTTTTCGTCATGGGTGTCGTTTTCGTGGTTTTCGAGGGTGTTGAAACCGATAGTACTGTCGAAATGTAAATCCAAGATGGCGGCTGCAAGAAATTGTTAACTTTTCCGTCATGGGTGTCCTTTTCATGGTTTTCGAGGGTGTTGAAACCGATAGTACTGTCAAAATATAAATCCAAGATGGCGGCTGCAAAAAATTATTAAATTTTTCGTCATGGGTGTCGTTTTCATGGTTTTCGAGGTTGTTGAAGCCGATAGTGCTGTCAAAATGTAAATCTAAGATGGCGGATGTCAGAAATTATCAACTTGTTCGTCATGAGTGTCGTTTTCATGGTTTCGAAGATGTTGAAATAGTGCTGTCAAAATGTACATAAAATATTATAGTATTTTTTAGTTATATTGTATTGGCTAGACGGAAAAAATTCTCACGAAAAGTTGTAACGACACTTTTTCTATAGTAAGCTATTGTAAGCCGTGCGGCGTGCGCATGTTTCTCTGTCTTTCTCTCTTTCTCTCTCTTATAGAAAGCAAGCCAGAACGGAACTTCGTTCCATCCGGGTGTCCCTTGACACCTCAGTAGTTTTTCGTAGAGATAAACTTTTTAATGTAAAATAATTGTAATAGTTTTAAAGTGTTAAATTTTTAATGTAATATAAATTGTCATGTTTGTGTACGATAGCGCAATAAATGAATATTGTATTCTACCACATAAATGATAGTACTTTTATACTGATAAAGCAATTGGTGCAAAATTATTCCCTAACCATTCCAAAATATCAAACATGCTCAACGTTAATAATCAAGTTTTCACTTCTGCCGGCACTCCCGGAGTGCAACCCGTCTTTTTTTTTTTTTTTAATACTTAAAATGAGGGGTCTTAATAATTTCAACGAGTAACATGCCGCTCGTGTGTTTGAGCTCTAAGACCGACAACATCGCGATTGTATCGCTGTACAAACTCCCCGTGACCGCTGCCTTAGAGACAACAAACAGTTACAATGAGTGTTCATTTTATGATTCCATAAAAACGTTAGTATTTTATTATTAAAACGGGAGTGTGCACTTGTTTTCTGTTGTTTGGAATATTCGGTAGTTATTTTTGCGTTAGTTTCAAGCTCTGTTTTGACCATGTTTTCTCTACGGACTTGAAAATTTCCTTGCCACTCCCTCCAGAACATTTGGGTTTGCAGACGGCTAGCAATGGGTAGCCGGCCGTCCGGTAGCTGTCCGGACCGAGCCCAAGCTGTTGACGTACTGTTCCACTTGCGCCTCAAGGAGATGTCAGCAAAACTGCAGGGGCGCAAAGGCCATGGGTTCGCTTCTGAGAGGAAAACCCGTGGTCGTGAAATGCAAGGCAGAGAAGGAACATAGAAGTGGGTTTTAGTTAGTAAAAGTCTGACACGCTCTCCCACTCTGCTTTGGAGCGGGAAAAGTCATTGGATGATTTCCCACCTAAAAAAAAGCCCAATACATTAACTCTTTGCTCGCAGTTGTAGTCTTATAGAGTAACTAAAACCAGAATTACTACCTAACTAGCCTTCACGCTAGATATAGAATATGTCTTCACGCTAGATATAGCAACTAAAAACAGAATCACTACCTAACTAGCCTTCACGCTAGATATTATTAAGGTAGAGTTCAGGTGGGTAAAGCAAACGACTTTATCAATGTTTACAACTCACACTTATATTTTGTACAGCAAATCAACCAAACGCCGGCCACACGTTAGCGTTCCGTACCGCGCCAGCGAGCTCTCTCAGCCCGGAAGTCCCCCAATATTCCTTGCTTTATTATTAACAAAAGTCCAATAAACCATATAATTTGACAAACTTATTATAGTTGATTACAAATTATTAAAGTTACTAGTGTGCAAACTAAAATCTTATATTTAAATGTCATTATCTGTAATATTTTCAAAGTATGGAATGAATACAAAAACAATTAAGAATTTAAATAATTAATATCCATGTACAATTGTCGTATTAGAGTCACAATAATTTGATAGATGGCGCTAGTGTCAGTTTTATAAGAATTGTATCGGATTGTACAAACATGACAAGTTACTATTACACTAGTTGTCTTGATTAGCCGGTAGATGGCGTTTATGCAGATCTATGCTTCAACGGTGACTGCCGGCATAGATGAGAATAAGACAAGTACTGCCGGTGAGTTGGGGTCTGGAGTCTGGGCCTACGGCAACACAGCAGGCGGACGATAGCCGTTACACTCGGCCATCCTGTTATTTTCGTGGCCCCCCACGAAGTTGGGTACCTGCTCCTTCAGCAGCGGCAATGGTACCAGGGTCGATTTTTGGTGATACCTGGAAAAAAGAACAAGCCCACAGTATATTGACATAAGTGTCAGCTTAAATATATTATTTTACTCTATGGCTTAAATACTGTTTTTTATTATTATTATTATTATTATTTTTTTTTTTTTTATTATTGTTTAGTATAGTCATCACATAGATCTTCCTATACTATAACAACTTCGGAATATATTCTTCGCACTGTACCATTCATATTTAATTATTAATGAACAATAATTTGATACCACTATGACAGTGTGATTTCCTATGCAGTTATTTTAAAATTAACTCGCATCCAAACAGTTTTATTAGACATCTCGCTCCCCTATATGTGTTGTGTTCACAAAGCACAAAAAGCAATATATTCACTCACTGATTTGTGGCACAGCAAGCTATACAGATACACAGATTTAATTGCCCTTATCACACAGCAAAGTAGGGAGGCTATTCTTAAAGGTCACTCTGACCTTTGATATTAAGAATATATATGTAGTCTCTGGTGAATCACAAAGTTATAACACAATAGTCACACACAGGTATTGAGGTCATATCACACAGTATATGTAGTCTCCGGTGAATCACAAAGTTATAACTCAATAGTCACACACAGGTATTGAGGTCATATCACACAGTATAGTAAGCAGGGTACTTAGTTATTCACCCAGAACCATCTGCCACATCACAGCAGAATAGTTATCAATACCATGTCACACAGTACAGTAGAATAGTTATAGGCTCAGAACCATCTGCCACATCACACAGTATAGTACAGCAGAATAGTTAATTAGTTATCCACATAGATTTATCTGACATTTCATGTATATAATGATATAGTAGTATAGATTTCACACAGATCTATCTACAAAAATAGTATAGCAAGACAGACCGCACTGGTTTAATATCTTTAAGTATTCAGTTACATTTGTGATACAAGAATAGGTAATAAATAATAAATTAACCCCTGTTTATGTCTCTTTTTTTTTGTGTTTACTTCTATTGATAGGTAGTGCTAAGTACATATTAGGTAGGTATCTGCTTTCCTTATGAATTTTCATTGTAAGATAGAAGGTGGAATTGAAATAAAACCATTGTTTATACAAAGTAGGTGTTTACATCCATTAACTTATCAGATATAACACTCGAGTAATCATAACAGAGAATAAGGTAAAGTATGGATACTTGGGCGACAAAGCATGAACTTACATAGGTGTAATTAACAGGTATACTTAAGAGCACGGCGACAGATGAATTTTTCATACAAACGTAATACCACGCTCATTTGCAATTGGAGCATATTTCCAACATATTATGATGTTATTCGGTTATAGACGATATTTATCTAGGTTCCTACATCTTTCTTTTTTTTTAAAAACTTGCCTAAATCGAAATTAAAGCGAATTATAATTCGCACTTTTTTACAACGTAAATGGCATGTTTTCATTTGGCTTTTCCTATATTAAAAATAACAATTTGTCCAATATTCTCAATGTAGGAACACAGATTATATTATCAATTTACAAATGATAGAAAACAAATTGGAAAAACATTAAGTTTTCATTCATCATTTTTGGTATTACGAAACACGTCCAATTTATCGCAAATTTCCAAGAGTTACTAGTGCTATCGCGGCAAGCGGGATGTCAGTGTCATTGTGTGCGTGCTGTCATTACTTCAGTTGCGTTCATAGGTCGAGTTTTATTGTAATATTTTTGACACTATTGACTTAAATAAAATAGTACGTAAGCATTTAAAGTTTAATAAAAGGAATACAGAACTCTTGAGGACATGTCAGACTTTAGCTGACTAAAAGCGCCGTCAAAAACCCCTTAAAAAAAGAGTAAAAAAAAAACGCTGTTGACGATTTGGGTTCGGTCCAGATGGTTACCGGATGGCTGGACGGCGATTCCAAGCCCAGGGTGGCTAGAAATCTGGGTCGAGATCCTGGCTGCTGGTGCGTCAGGGTCCAGGGTATTCCCTCGTCCATGCGGCCGCCTTCTTCGCTAGCATTACTGTTTCGTAGAAAGAGGGTTCGGCGCGAGAGGTCGTTGCCACCGATGGCCCCCACGAGGACGCGGCGGTGTTCCGCCTAAACGGGGCACATATGTACATCTCTACCGTATGCTCCACCGTATCCTTCAGACCGTCCACACAATGGTGATAACCAGGCGTTTCTTTCGCCTAAATCCGACGCAGGAGCCTCCCGTACTTGCCATGTCCGGTGAGGATTTGCGTAACGGCAGTCGCTGAGATCCTGCCGGAACTGTCTGCCATACAGCGACTTGTCGTGGCAGCGGAATTTCGCCCCGGGGTTGCATCTCCACGTGTAAATCATGTATATGCGTGCAAAGGACTGTTGCCTCCACATTCCATGGTAGCAGGCCTGCAGGAAACCATGCGGGTATATTGCAGGAAACCGTGCTTTGTCTTTATACCATTAGGATGGCTAAAACTCCCTGGCATGCGTTCAGCTTGGCAACTGATCACTTTCGCAGCGACGGCGCTCCATAAAGGGCCATGGACCGAACGATGCCTGCGTAGAGCCTCCAGCAGGAGGCGTCTGGACACCCCAGGTTGGACAGAAGCCGCTTGAGTGCTCCAGTCTAATCCAGTTTGAAAGAAAGAAAGAAAGAAAAATAATTTATTTGGTACAGCACAAGGCGCAACACAAAATAAACAATAAGTAACACGTTTGGGAACCAGACGTCGGAAGTGCTCCTCAAAATACCATCGGCTGTCGAGGACGAGTCCCAGATACTTGTAAACTTTTATTGTAATTTGGAAAACCGGCGGTGGCTCGTTCCGAGGGCCATGAAAACACATGCTCTCGGACTTGTGCAGTGCCACCTCGAGTCCCAACTGCTGGATCCTCTTCATGACTGTTGCAACTCTGCGTGAAGAGAAGGCGATAGAACTTCATCGATTCCTCCCTGACGTGGCGGTTAGGCTCAAG
Source organism: Mythimna ferrago (assembly GCA_910589285.2). NCBI lineage: Eukaryota > Metazoa > Arthropoda > Insecta > Lepidoptera > Noctuidae > Mythimna > Mythimna ferrago. The sequence continues at coordinate 11,978,846 of OU342700.1, forward strand.
GCAACTTGGGTCGAGCCGGACTACAAAGTCTCGCAGATCCTGACTGGACATGGATATTTCTGGAAGAAACTGTATGATATGCGGTTATGTGAGGTTAGCGTGTGCTATTGCGGTGATGAGGACGAAAATTTTGATCACGTTCTGTTATACAATATATCTTTAGTCGCTGTGACGAACAGCGACGAAAGATATATATGTAGATGATGGACGGGATCACTTGCTTGGATGAGAGACCAGCTTACTACTGCAATCTCATGGCCTCAAAAGAGTTCGAACACGAATGGCACAGACTAAGGAGTAAGCAGGCAGCGAACCCGTACTGTGTGTTTGTCTTACCCACGTGAGGGGGGACCGTTAGTATGCCGCCCCAGGATGGGGAGAAAGGCAACATGGGGACAAGACGAGGAAATTTGTAAAGGAGTCAAGAAGCGGCTGCGGTGATAGCGCGCTCATATTTATATGGGTGGGCTGTGTCCGCAGCCGTCTCATTTCGATTCGGCCCATATGACATGATGTCGGTGGGGCCAAGGCTGGTTGGAGGGTGTTGCAACCCTGCGTTCCGCTAGTTCGACAGCCGCTTGGTATGACTCTCCCTTCGTTAGGATCAGCGTGTCGTCTGTATAATAGACCACGCTGACCCCGTTGAGGAGGTCGTATAGCACATAGTATGCAAATATGGCTACAAAAAACGGTGACATAAAAATATAAACTACACTACAACTAGTGGCGGAGCCATGAGCGGATGAGAATGCTCCCCTTTTGACGGGAATAGAGCGTTCATCACACCCTTCATAAACAGGGGCCGGTACTCTGTGTCAGCGGGGGAGCCCAGGTACGGAGCTTGTTACGCACCATTTCGTAGGGTCATCCCCACGGGTCTCTGTTCAGAGTCCCCAGCTACACGTCGCGGGCCTACAGTTTGGCCAGCCGTATCTCCGCTCTGAGGGTGCGCTTCGCTGTTCTTTATTCCTCGTACGCACCTGGTACGGGTGGAGCCGGATCTTGCGGATGGCCAGTTTGGCTTTTGCAGGGAGCGCTCTATTTGGACCCCGGTATCACCTGGTGCCGGTCTACCTCATTCGTGTGATCGAGGCCAACCTGAAAGACAGGTTTATTATCTGCCCCGCTCACCGTGGAGAATGGAAACGCCGAGAGATGTCGTGCGGTGTTCCCCAGGGATCGGTACCAAGATATGGGTCGGAAATTCGGAATGTTTTTGGGACTTGTCCTCGACATCCGTTGGAATTTCGAAGAACACTTCCGACGTCTGGCTCCCAAACTGGACCGGACTGGGGCTCCTACCCAACATACAGGTCCTTAGCCCTTTGCCGGAGGCTCCACGCAGCATTGTTTGGTCCATGGCCCATTACTTTTATTACATTGCTGTGAAAGCGACCGGGGGCAAAGCTGAACGCATCCCAGAGGATCATGGCCATCCAAATGGTGCGGGGATACCGCACGTTCTCCAGCGAAGCGACGAGCCTTCTTGCTGGTCTGCCACCATGGGATCTAGAGGCAACAGTCCTTGCACGCATGCACAATTTGCGCATGGAGTTGCAACGCCGGGGTAAAAAAGCACTGACGAAGGCGGTCAGAGTACCGGCGGGATCTCGGGGCAAGCCATAATTATGGCGATAAATCCAATCTTTGAGGAGTGGGTGAATAGACGTGGAAACATCCTCACCTTCCGCATGACGACACCTCACCTCGTGGTAAGTTCGGAAGAAACGCCTGGCTGTCATCATTGTGTAGACCGCCCGGAGGACAGGGTGGAGCATACGGCGATGGTATGCTCCACTCAGGAGGAGCACTGCCGCCGCGCCGTGTCCTCGTGGGAGTGACCCTGGTACAAGCCATGGTCCGGAATGTGTAGGAATGGCAGGTGGTCGGCTCCTTCTACGAAGCAGAAGCTTGCTAGCATAATAGCAAAGGAGACAGTCGTACACGTGAGGGAACATCATTCCTCACGCCCCAGCCACCGGGATCCTGATCACTTTTTCCAGTCACCGTAGGCGCAGGATTGCGGACGGCGTGCAATTTGTATCTCTCCGTCCGGCCGTCCAGTAAGCATCCGTACCGAGCTCGAGACGTCGATGTTGTATAGTGTTCCACTCGCGTCTCGAGGACATGTCAGCAAAACCGTAGGGGCCCAGCAGGTTCGAAGTCTACTGAGGCCAAGGGTTGAGCGAAAGAGAACATCGGGGCCTTGAAACGAAAGAACAGTTTTCATTTCCCTAAAAGTCTGACACTAAAAGAGCGGCAGAAGTCATTGAATAATTTCCCACCTATGAAAAAAAAAAGCTCTCGCCTCCATAACATTTTCTGATTTGACCACAAGAAGACCACCTTGGGCACGCCACAATTATGGCAGTAAGTCCCCTCTTGGAGGCATGGCTGGAAAGACCTCACGGCGCGGGCGTCCTCACCTTCCGCATGACGCAGGTTCTCACCGGACACGTAAGTTCGGTAGGTTCGGGCTGTACCGGATTCGTACGGAAGTGACGCCCGAGTGTCGCCACTGTGCGGAACGCCCGGAAGACACGGTAGAGCACGCAGTGGAGGTTTGCCGCTTAGGCGGAGCATCGCCTTGCCCTCGTGGAGGTGATCGGCGGCGGCGATCTCTCGTGCCAGACTTGGCCATGGTTCGGAGCGAGGAGGATCAGTGGCAGACAGACGCCTCCTTCTGCAAAGCAGTAATGCTAGCAAAGGAAGAGGCCGACCGTATCAGGCAACGGCGCTCACAGCCGCTGCCGGGATTCCGATCCCGATTTCCGGCCACCGTAGGCGCGGGCTTGCGGACGGCGAACAATCGGTAGCTCGCTGTCCGACCGTCCGGTAACTGTCCGGATCGAGCCCAAGTCATCGACTGCGTGAACTGTTCCCGTGCGCCTCAAGGAGTTGTCAGCAACAGAAGGGGTCCAACCGGGTCGAAGCCTACTGGGGCCAGGGTTAGCTCCGAAAGGTAGCTCAGCCCCGGTACGAAAGGCAACGAAGGAACAGGAGTGGGTTTTTAGTCAGTAAAAGTGTGACACTATCTCCCGCTCCACCCAAGAGCGGGGGATGTCATTAGATGATTTTCCCACCGTAAAAAAAGACCACCTTTGTATGACATATCTGCTATTGTTATCATAATATGTTGAGATATTGGCGCGGTAATAAAATTTCCAAAAAACGCATTACTAGTTCGTACATTCACAAACAATTCCCGAAGTATTCGGCAAAAATAAAGCAAATAATGAATATACCTCATTTTACTAACAATAAATTGTAAGACGCTCACATACACACACACACAGCTGCATCAATCCGTCACTTGTTTTTGTCAAACAGAGATAGCTATATTCCGCGAACGAATTTTGAATACGCGTCAACTTGCAGTTGCGAGTGACATTCGCCGGCCTCTTAATTCGACGAATATCAATCATTTTAACTCTCCAATAGATCTATTAAATCATCCCTGTCTACCTCATGGTCAGAGCCTGAGGAACTATCTGTTACTGATGGTTTATAAGGACGAAGTGAATCACCAGGAGCTACTGCACTGAACTTTTTATACCCTTTGACCCCTTGGATACTGTTTATTGTGTATCGGTCGATAGTATGGTCTATCTTGGTGACCTTGTATGGTCCAGTAAATACACTCCCTAACTTTTTAGTGACTCCAACCGTATTATCCCGGGATAGACCCCCTTTCCACAAAACCAATTCTCCTATATTGTATTTCCTAACTTTCTTATGTCTTTTGTCATACCGGTTTTTCATAGTCACCATATTATTATCTATGCGTGATTTTGCTTTGAGCCTGCGCTCAAGTAACTGCTCTTGTGGATTGGTGTTCACAGGGACATTGGCAGGGTATGCAGGAAATAGAGAATTGTCATGAGAGAACATGAGGCTGAATGGGGAAAATCCTGTAACAGCATGGGGACTGTTGTTTATGCCCCAGACAACATCTGAAAGTTTCTCATCCCATGTGCATTCGCTTTCGGTGGTAGTGTTGAGGCCATTTATGATAGTTCTGTTCACTCGTTCAACTTGACCGTTTGAACGAGGACAAGCAATGGCATTTAATACATGTTTAAACTGTTTATGTATTGAAAACTCTTTGAAATAACGACTTGTGAAAGCTACACCTCTATCTGTGATTATTCTGTGAGGGTTTCCAAATGTAGATATTATTTCTTTTAGATTTTGAATAGTTTCTATGGAACCAGTGCCTTTAACAGCCCGCGCAAATACAAATTTTGTAAAGGAGTCGATTATTACTAGTATGTAGGAATAACCACGGCGTGTTTTCAAAAATGGACCCAAATGATCAACGTGTAAAGTATGCATTGGAATCGCCGCTTTTTCAATGGGATGTAGCTCCCCCTCTGGTTTCCCATAATTTCCTTTAGCATATGCACAGTGTAAACAAGCATTTATATACTTTCGAATGAACCGAGTCATGCCTGCAAACCAAAACTTTGATTTTATTGTCTTCTCACACTTGTCGAACCCTAAATGTCCTACCTGGTCATGGTACTTTTGTAATAGTGACCACTTTGAAAGTTTGGGTATTACGAATCTATCTCCATGCATCGTTTTGCGATATAAACATTCATTAATAATTGTATAGTTTTTAGTTATATCCGGATTATCCGTACCCTCACGAATCTGTCGAATAAGACTTTGTAACGTATCATCTTGCAACTGCAGCGTGAGGCGCCAGTCAGCTTCATCAATTCGAAGGATGGAAACGCTTTCAACGGGATTACGGCTGAGTGCGTCAACGTGTTTCATACGGTCGCCGGGACGATATTCGATTTCAATATCAAAGTCCTGGATCGTCAACCACCATCGAGCTATACGCGGGATCAAATCCTTTTTAGTTAGTGTGGTTCTGAGTGCCGCGCAGTCAGTGATTATTTTAACTGGGATACCTGTCACGTAGATACGAAAACGTTTTAGAGATTCAACGACGGCAAGTGTTTCTAGCTCATAACTGTGATAATGCATTTCTTCCCTAGGTACTCGTAACACGACTAAAATAAGCAACTGGTTTTAAATCGCCATTATTTTGATATTGAAGTAAAATACCGCCTAACCCTAGACTGCTAGCGTCAGAATGAATTTCAGTTTTAGCATGCGGGTCATATATTGCTAGAACTGGGCGCTCAGTCAGTATGGTTTTTAAAAGCTTGAAAGAATATTCTTGTTCCGAACCCCATATCCAGGGTACATCCTTTTTCGTTAAGCTGGTCAATGGTCGCGCTATTTCAGCAAACCCTCTTACAAATTTACGGAAATAAGACGTTAAGCCGATGAATTGACGCAGTTCATGTACATTACGCGGTTGTCTAAAATTAGTAACACTGCTTATCTTGGCTTGCCCCGGTCGTACTAACCCTTCAGTGATCTCGTGACCTAATTAATTTACGCTGTTTTTCAAGAAGGAGCATTTTTTGAAGTGAAAACTTCTTTAGCGGCGTTGAGTACTTTTTCTGTAATGGGTATAAAATCTTAAACTCGCGTCAGGACACGTGACCTGATCGAAAAAGCGTAAGACGGATGGAGAGTAGACAGCTATCCCTTATCGCGCGTTGTGAAAGGGGGCTAGACGGAAAAAATTCTCACGAAAAATTGTACCAACACTTTTACTGTCAAAATATAAATCCAAGATGGCGGCTGCAAGAAATTATCAACTTTTTCGTCATGGGTGTCGTTTTCATGGTTTTCGAGGGTGTTGAAACCGATGGTACTGTCAAAATATAAATCCAAGATGGCGGCTGCAAGAAATTATCAAATTTTTCGTCATGGGTGTCGTTTTCATGGTTTTCGAGGGTGTTGAAACCGATAGTACTGTCAAAATGTAAATCCAAGATGGCGGCTGCAAGAAATTATCTAATTTTCCGTCATGGGTGTCGTTTTCATGGTTTTCGAGGGCGTGGAAACCGATGGTACTGTCAAAATGTAAATCCAAGATGGCGGCTGCAAGAAATTATCAACTTTTTCATCATGGGTGTCGTTTTCATGGTTTTCGAGGGTGTTGAAACCGATGGTACTGTCAAAATATAAATCCAAGATGGCGGCTGCAAGAAATTATCAACTTTTTCGTCATGGGTGTCTTTTTCATGGTTTTCGAGGGTGTTGAAACCGATGGTACTGTCAAAATGTAAATCCAAGATGGCGGCTGCAAGAAATTATCAACTTTCTCGTCATGGGTGTCGTTTTCATGGTTTTCGAGGGTGTTGAAACCGATGGTACTGTCAAAATATAAATCCAAGATGGCGGCTGCTAGAAATTATCAACTTTTTCGTCATGGGTGTCGTTTTCATGGTTTTCGAGGGCGTTGAAACCGATGGTACTGTCAAAATATAAATCCAAGATGGCGGCTGCAAGAAATTATCAAATTTTTCGTCATGGGTGTCGTTTTCGTGGTTTTCGAGGGTGTTGAAACCGATAATACTGTCAAAATGTAAATCCAAGATGGCGGCTGCAAGAAATTATTAATTTTTCCGTCATGGGTGTCGTTTTCATGGTTTTCGAGGGTGTTGAAACCGATAGTACTGTCAAAATATAAATCCAAGATGGTGGCTGCAAGAAATTATCAAATTTTCCGTCATGGGTGTCGTTTTCATGGTTTTCGAGGGCGTGGAAACCGATGGTACTGTCAAAATGTAAATCCAAGATGGCGGCTGCAAGAGATTATCAACTTTTTCGCCATGGGTGTCGTTTTCGTGGTTTTCGAGGGTGTTGAAACCGATGGTACTGTCAAAATATAAATCCAAGATGGTGGCTGCAAGAAATTATCAAATTTTCCGTCATGGGTGTCGTTTTCATGGTGGAAACCGATAGTACTGTCAAAATGTAAATCCAAGATGGCGGCTGCAAGAAATTATCAACTTTTTCGTCATGGGTGTCGTTTTCGTGGTTTTCGAGGGTGTTGAAACCGATAGTACTGTCAAAATGTAAATCCAAGATGGCGGCTGCAAGAAATTATCAACTTTTTCGCCATGGGTGTCGTTTTCGTGGTTTTCGAGGGTGTTGAAACCGATGGTACTGTCAAAATATAAATCCAAGATGGTGGCTGCAAGAAATTATCAAATTTTCCGACATGGGTGTCGTTTTCATGGTTTTCGAGGGCGTGGAAACCGATGGTACTGTCAAAATGTAAATCCAAGATGGCGGCTGCAAGAAATTATCAACTTTTTCGTCATGGGTGTCGTTTTCGTGGTTTTCGAGGGTGTTGAAACCGATAGTACTGTCAAAATGTAAATCCAAGATGGCGGCTGCAAGAAATTATTAACTTTTCCGTCATGGGTGTCGTTTTCATGGTTTTCGAGGGTGTTGAAACCGATAGTACTGTCAAAATATAAATCCAAGATGGTGGCTGCAAGAAATTATCAACTTTTTCATCATGGGTGTCGTTTTCATGGTTTTCGAGGGTGTTGAAACCGATAGTACTGTCAAAATATAAATCCAAGATGGTGGCTGCAAGAAATTATCAAATTTTCCGTCATGGGTGTCGTTTTCATGGTTTTCGAGGGTGTTGAAACCGATAGTACTGTCAAAATATAAATCCAAGATGGCGGCTGCAAGAAATTATCAAATTTTCCGTCATGGGTGTCGTTTTCATGGTTTTCGAGGGTGTTGAAACCGATAGTACTGTCAAAATATAAATACAAGATGGCGGCTGCAAAAAATTATTAAATTTTTCGTCATGGGTGTCGTTTTCATGGTTTTCAAGGCTGTTGAAACCGATAGTATTGTCAAAATGTAAATCCAAGATGGCGGCTGCAAGAAATCATCAACTTTTTCCTCATGGGTGTCGTTTTCGTGGTTTTCGAGGGTGTTGAAACCGATAGTACTGTCAAAATTTAAATCTAAGATGGTGGCTGCAATAAATTATCAACTTTTTCGATATGGGTGTCCTTTTCATGGTTTTCGAGGTTGTTGAAGCCGATAGTGCTGTCAAAATGTAAATCTAAGATGGCGGATGTCAGAAATTATCAACTTTTTCGTCATGAGTGTCGTTTTCATGGTTTCAAAGATGTTGAAATAGTGCTGTCAAAATGTACATAAAATAGGATAGTATTTTTTAGTTATATTGTATTGGCTAGACGGAAAAAATTCTCACGAAAAGTTGTAACGACCCTTTTTCTATAGTAAGCTATTGTAAGCCGTGCGGCGTGCGCATGTTTCTCTGTCTTTCTCTCTTTCTCTCTCTTATAGAAAGCAAGCCAGAACGGAACTTCGTTCCATCCGGGTGTCCCTTGACACCTCAGTAGCTTTTCGGAGAGATAAACTTTTTAATGTAAAATAATTGTAATAGTTTTAAAGTGTTAAATTTTTAATGTAATATAAATTGTCATGTTTGTGTACGATAGCGCAATAAATGAATATTGTATTCTACCACATAAATGATAGTACTTTTATACTGATAAAGCAATTGGTGCAAAATTATTCCCTAACCATTCTAAAATATCAAACATGCTCAACGTTAATAATCAAGTTTTCACTTCTGCCGGCACTCCCGGAGTGCAACCCGTCTTTTTTTTAAATTGAGTTTCAGATTAGCGCGGGAAAGAAGTATCAAAACATCTTCTAGTAATTTTATACCTTCTTCTATTGTAACACTTGGCAATGTGACATCGTCAAGGTATGTTGCTATTTTATTGTCTAAAGATCCTAGAGCTTTTCGAATTAGTCGTGAGAAGACAGCCGGTGCGTTAGCCAAACCAAAAGGCATCTTCGTAAATTCGTACTGCCCGGTAGACGTTATGAAAGCGGTTTTATGAATCGAGTTTTCCGCCACTCTAACTTGGTAATAACTTTGCGCCATGTCTAGAACCGTGAAGAATATTTTTCCCGAAAGTCGATTGATTTGTTCATCGATATGTGGGAGAGGGAAGCGGTCTTTTACTGTACGTGCGTTGAGTGCGCGGTAGTCGATACACAACCGATAATCGCCACCCTTTTTCTTCACTAGAATTACGGGACTTGCATAGTCAGAATTCGATTCTCGCACAATGCCCGCGGACAAAAGGTCATTCACCTTTTCCTGTACGACTTCATTTTCTTTGTAAGATAATCGATACGGTTTAGAATATACAGGTATTTCCGATGTAGTTGTAATATGCATCTCTATTAAATCTGTACAACCCAGTTCATTGCTGCCTTCAGCAAAACAATTAGAATACCTATTTAATAAATCTAACAATAATTTGGCATGATTATCTTCTACGTCGCCAATATCTAAATCAGACAACAAAAACGTCGTGTTTGGGTGAATGTACTTCAAATGTGAACTGTTTGTCGAACTACTTTGCGTAATGAACGATACGTCACTTTGCGTAACCCTGTCTGCGCGAGCAATTAGTTGGCCTGCAGGCCACTTCAAACAATATTCCCCTAGATTAATTATGCGTACCCGTAAATTCTGTGTATTTTCTAAGACGATTTGTGGTATGTAGTACGATTCGTTAGCCATACAGTACAATCGTGGATGGGTAACTAGTACGTCACTGGATGTTAAGTCATATGTTGTGTAGACGCGTACCTCTGCGCTCGAGCAAGGCTGAACTTCGACACTTTCAGCCAAAAATAAAGGCATTTTTGATACATAGTCTTGACCAGATAAACAGATAGGTGATAAGGGACACGCTTGTTCATCATTTGCAATTAACTTTACGGACTTAGCGGTTATTATTAAGTTTATATCAGACTGATTAATAATAGGCTGCCCCACAATCAAATCTATATCGTCGAGTTTTGCATTCGTTATCTCGGCCCATGTTTTTAAGTGTACATTGTCGATAATTAGATCTAGGAACGCTTTTCCCAGCGAGTTTATAAGTAACCCGCCAAATCCTCTCATTATTATATTTGATGGCAAGATATTTATTCGCGACATTTCGATTATTCGTAATGTAATTATATTTACTTTACTGCCTGTGTCAATATAACCAATTGCCTCAAACCCGTTAATTAATAATCGCTTTCGGTACAAATCTGGAATAATCTCCGTGGTGACATGATAAACATGCTGTACCTGTACCTGGTTTCTTTGTGACGGCGCTAGCGTATCCCGCGAACTACTCCCGGCCGCATACCAGCAGCTGTTGGCGGCGTGTCCCGGACGTTGACAGACTTGGCAGCGTGCAGCTGCTGGACCTCTGCAATCCCGCGCTTCATGGCCCGGCCGCCGACAGTTGTAGCACACCTTTGGGCCCAAGTTTCCCGCGGAGCCTCGTTGCCAAGTCGACCTGCTCGGCCTCTGGTCGTAGGAGCGTCTTGGTTTTTCAGACTTCGGTTCCATTTTGTAGCTCTCGAGCGAGGAAAGGAATCCGTAGTACAGCTCTTCGGGTGTCCTGTAGCCACAGGCCTTTGCGTTCGCACGTAGTTCAGCCGGCAGTCCTCTAATAAGGCATGAGATGGCCTTTTCTCCATCCAGCCCGCACTTCTTCATTAACGATATTTTTTCATGGTAGTAATGAGTCATGGTTTCATTATTACCCTTTTGACGGGCTAACATCTCCTCCAAGCGGTCGACGAAGTCTGTAGTACGCGGAAAAGCCTTGGATAGCCACTCCTTCCACGTATCCCACGTGGCACTGTAGTCCTCCAGTTCGTCATACCAGTCGCGCGCCGCGCCGCGAAGGCGCGTCTGCATGACGAATACCCGGTCTTTCTGTTCCCAATTATATATATCACCAAGTTGGTCGATTTTCTGGACCCAGCCTTGCACGGTAACATTCTTCTTCGCTGGATCAAATTTTGGAATGATCTCTATATCCAGATGGGTTATTCGTGGTCTCTTGTTAGAAGGCAGCTGGATTGATGATTCAGGGGATTGGGGAGAAAAAAAATCTGAATTTTTCTCTTCACGACGTCCGCCATTTTCTCCCGACTCACAGGCCGACTCCACGCTTGGTGACCTCCCCAAGCCGCGCATGTATGGGCCGTGGAATGTCTCCATCCCACTTCTGAACTATTAAGGTAGAGTTCAGGTGGGTAAAGCAAACGACTTTATCAATGTTTACAACTCACACTTATATTTTGTACAGCAAATCAACCAAACGCCGGCCACACGTTAGCGTTCCGTACCGCGCCAGCGAGCTCTCTCAGCCCGGAAGTCCCCCAATATTCCTTGCTTTATTATTAACAAAAGTCCAATAAACCATATAATTTGACAAACTTATTATAGTTGATTACAAATTATTAAAGTTACTAGTGTGCAAACTAAAATCTTATATTTAAATGTCATTATCTGTAATATTTTCAAAGTATGGAATGAATACAAAAACAATTAAGAATTTAAATAATTAATATCCATGTACAATTGTCGTATTAGAGTCACAATAATTTGATAGATGGCGCTAGTGTCAGTTTTATAAGAATTGTATCGGATTGTACAAACATGACAAGTTACTATTACACTAGTTGTCTTGATTAGCCGGTAGATGGCGTTTATGCAGATCTATGCTTCAACGGTGACTGCCGGCATAGATGAGAATAAGACAAGTACTGCCGGTGAGTTGGGGTCTGGAGTCTGGGCCTACGGCAACACAGCAGGCGGTAGAGGTTTGCACCGGAGCGAGATTTCAACAACCGATTGAATTCACCGGTGATTGACCAATCTCCGGAGAAAAACCGGAGGTCACCGGAGAATAATGAAATTTTGTTTCTTTTTTAATCTATACATTTAAAATGAAGAAATAAGAATAATTATGTAATTGATTTAATTTATATAATCATTTATTAAAAAAAAAACATCTTATAAAGACAATAAATGCTGATTTTGGTTTAAAAAACACAACATGTCAACAGCGTCATAGCGTAACATGTTTATTCTATCATTAAGTACTCTGACCTTACAGAAGTAGCAAGCACAGTTAGGTATTTGAAGGCTATTTCGTCTAATGGCTTTAAATGTTTATTGCATATCCAGAATTGCACAACTTCATCCCAATTGTGGCGTTTTTCAGGATACTGTGTTTCCGTATTCATTTTGAATAAATTCATTGCCGAAGCGGATGTCATATCTGCATTACTGGTGTTTCTTTTTAGAAATCCAAGCAAATCCGGATGACCAGTTTCTCTTGTACTATTTTCACTTGACGTGGCAATTTCTTCTGCGCTTTAAGATATGCTTCGGATCCGGAAAATATTATTTATTTCTGCCTATAAAGCATCTTTCTGCCTATAAAGCATCTTTAGCAGCCAATTTATTTATTTAATTGATTGTTGAATGTGTCTTTTATTTTGTGTAAATTTATTATATAAAAAAAATAAGATGCTACGATCACCGGAGATCAATCGGTGAAATACCGATTATTTTAATCGAGTACTTTTACCGGTAAATCTCCGGTGATTCTCCGGTACTCAATGCTCCGGTGCAAACCTCTAGCAGGCGGACGATAGCCGTTACAATATGGAATATCACGCTAGATATGAGCACCTCCGGCATAGAAAACGCACAACAAGTATTTGGAAACTAACTCGTGTACAATATTCAATTGTAAATGAAACGATAAAAAAGATTTTCGTTTTAAAAATACACTGCAATATGTTTGTTTGTTGTCATAAGTAAGAAGTCATTAACCCCCGACGAAAAAGAGGAGAGTTATAAGTTTGAGGTGTCTATGTGTCTGTGTGTGGCATCGTAGCGCCGATTTTGATGCAGTTTTTTTTATTTGAAAGCTGACGTTATCGAGATGGTTCTTAGATACAATTTATGAAGATCTGTTTAGGTGTTCAAGGTCATCAGCTCGTTTGTTATGTGCAGTATAGATCTTAAACACATAATAAGTGTTTACTTTATATTCAGACGTATGTGTAACTTAATATTAGAAATATTCATAAGTGATGAACATGCCTGAGCCATTGAGCTGGTCTGATGATGGAGCTCGATGGTAAGTAACCCTGGATTGCCTATTATTAAACCCATCTAGTTTTGGCTCATTTAGATTCGTCTTAACCTGGTTCTATACATTTCTCATGATGACGAAGACTTGATGGTAGAACTGGGATGTGGCTGATAGAACCCTGAAATGCCTACTAGTAAATCCACCGAGTTTGGGCTCATTAGATTCGTCTTAACCAGTTCTATACATTTCTCATTATGACGAGGACCTGATGATAGAACTGGAAGGTAGTTGATGAAACCCTGGAATGCTTACCAGTAAACCCATATTACTAATTGTTTGTCACAACAGATTTTAAATAAAGAAATAGTTATATTTTGTGATGAAATTGGAAAAGGTTTAGGCCACCTTTTGGCACATGAATATCCGGGACACTCAATAATTAACAACTGTATGCCTGGCTGTTCATTATTTGATATTATGAAAAAAAATATAAAATGTAAAGTATAATATTCAGCACGCACGGTTTGGTGTTCAGCTTCATTGATTTGGAAATAAAGGACGTTATAAAAGAAAATATTACAAAAAGTTATGCGACTAACATTAAAACTACAGTAAATGATAACACATATTTTAAACCAAACACGATCAGTAGCGATGCAACCAATGCAACAGTTATTGAAGACACAACTGCATCTCAAGTTACAAACAGCGTTATGGATATCACTGACACTAAAGATCTAAACAAAGAAGTGACTACTGATACAGTGACAGCTACTGATAGTAAAGTTGAAGACATTATTAACGTCATGACATCTGTAAGTGATGTCACTGCTCCCTCCCGTGAGACAATGGGTTATTCTAAACCAGCCTACTATGATTACCCTGATCGTCAGATTGATCCGTTTGAGCACATGAATGATGGTCTCGACCTAAATATGTAATTTTAAGAAAAGGTTTCATCATCAAGTTGAAGCGCAACAATCACGCAGTTTCAATGAGTCGAAATCATTTAAATTGCCGAAACACAAACAACACAATCGAATTGCAGTTAATAACAGATAGTAAAGTAAATGTAGTGACTTAACTGTGTCCTTATTAAAAAAAAACTTTTTCCTATAAGTCCTTATCCCACCTAGGTTGCGTCATTGGGCACGCCATAATCATGACAGTAAGTCTCTTCTTTGAGGACTGGCTGGAAAGACGTCACAGTGTCCTCACCTTCCGCGTGCCGCAGGTCCTAACCGGACATGGTGAGTTCGGGATGTTCCTGCACTGAATTCGTATGGAAGAAACGCTTGAGTGTCACCATTGTATGAAACGCCCGAAGGACACAGTGTAAGTGTGCCACTTGGGTCCATCACCGTGTCCTCGTGAGGGCGACCGGCGTCCACAAACTCTCGCGCCGGAAACTGATACAGGTCATGGTCAGGAGCGAGGAGGAACGGCAGGCGGTCGGCTCCTTTTACAAAGCAGTAATGCTAGGGATGGAGGAGGCAGCACGTGGAGGGGACGGACTTAAGAGCCCTAGCCCCCGAGATCCCGACCCCGATTTCCAGCTACTGTAGCAATGGGTTGCTCACCATCCGGCCGTCTGGTAACCGTCCACACCGAGCCCGAGTCGTCGACGGCACGCAGAGTTCCACGCGCATCTCAAAGAGATGTCAGCAAAACTGTACGGGCCCAGTAGGGGCGAAGACTACTGGGGTCATGGGTTCGCTTCAGTAAGGAAAACCTGGGGTGGAAGAAGAAGGTACATGGAGTGAGTTTTAGTCTGTAAAAGTTTGACAGGAGTCTAGAGCAGGAGAATGCACTGAATGATTTCCTACCTACGAAAATACCAGATTGTGTCATGGTTCTTAAAACGACATATATATAATATACATATACACTTCTGGACACATCTATTGGCCCACCTTAGAGTTTAGGTTTCGATGGCCCCTACCGAAATATGATTGCTAGATTGAACAAAAACTGTTGATGCAGTTTTAAACCTGATACATTTTACCATCTTTTTCGATCGTATTGTTTTAAATTTGAATTCAGAATACCATACGACATGGAGCTACGCCTAACAAGTCGGATATGCGCCTTGTTAAAGGCAATTGATTTTGGAATAAAAAACATGTTTTATCAAATAAAGGTTTAATTTAATAACGCGTGTTGCTTCCATGGGCATCTACCACAGCTCTCATACGATTAGGCATAGAGTTTATCAACCGCTCTATGAAATTTTGAGGGATCATCTCCCATTCCTCTTCTATGGCAGTTTTCAACTCCTGCATCGTCTGGGCAACTGGCTGACGTGCCCTAACACGTCTTTTTAGCTCGTCCCACATGTGCTCAATGGGGTTCATGTCTGGGCTTCTGGCTGGCCAGTCCATAACTGTGATGTTCACATCCCGAAGATATTCCCTGACGTTGCCGGCCGCATGGGCTCTTGCATTATCATGCATAAAAAGGAAATTTGGGCCCACATAGTCCGCGTATGGTATCACGTGAGGTTCTAAGCACTCACGAATGTACCTTTCAGCATTTAATGTTGGCAGCCGTGGTCCTGTAACAACCTCAAGTTGAGTTTTGCCGCTCGCGGATATACCGCCCCAGACAGTCCATGAGCCACCGCCATAAGCAACCCTCTCTTCAAAGCAGCATTGCGCGAAATGCTCTCCCTTACGTCGGTAGACCTTCTTCCTTCCATCATTGCCATGTAACACAATTTTAGACTCATCAGAAAAGAGTACACGGCTCCAATCTTGCTGTATCCAATTTAAATGACTGCGTGCGAAATGAAGGCGCGCTTTTTGGTGGGCTCGCGTTAGTTTGGGCCCATTAGCTGGCTTGTGTGGTACCATATCGCGTTCTTTTAACCTTCTCCGAACAGTTCGAGCGCTCACAGATACTCCGTGGAAGTCGCGAAGTTGGTTTTGTATCTCAATGGAGGTAAGGTGACGATTTCTCAAGCTGGTCGTCACGATGAATCGATCCTGCCTTTCAGTTGTGACCCGAGATCGTGGCCTTCCTTGGCGACGAACAAAGCCGCCAGTCTCTAGGTACCTCCGATAAACATTTCGGACCGCAGATCGACTTAAATTAAGTTGAGCACTCACGTTTCTTTGGCTGTGTCCGGCCTGAATAAGTGCCACAGCTTGGGCGGCGACTTCAGGTGAAGTATCCATAGATTATTGATAGAACCTCACCTTAATGTTAAGAATAAGTAATGTTTGTTGCAAAACCAAAGATATCAATCACTTTTTCAAGAATTAAATCCAAGTAAACCAATAAAACCAAGTTTTCTTAGTATTCGATTGTTTGATATCAACAAACAGGCTCCAAATTGTCTTTTGTTTCTTTAAATTCTGTGTTCGAAATTCAAAAAAAGACTATTGAATGAAATTGTGAATGTGCCAGGTTCAAAACTGCATAAAAACTTTTTGCTCGACCTAATATAAAATTTTAGCTAGGACCAAACGAAACTGAAAATACAAGGTGGGCCAATAGATGTGTCCAGAAGTATAGTATAATAGCAATTCGATCGATAAATATTTAAGTCAGAATCGTATCTTTCGGATGAAAATCAGTGATGATTGTGTTGGAGAGTGAGGTGCGTGGAGGCGTCAGTGATGATGCCCAGAAAATATTTTCACCGATAGAAAGCTGCTTTATTCCTGAGTGACGTAGTCTATATGTTATGTCTGCAGGCAAAGTCGCGGGCAAAAGCTAGTAAGCTATATTTTAAACCAAAAAACTAACTTACGAATACTGTAGGTGTGGCAATATTACAGACATTGAAATATTTCTATTAAAGACCGTCAAGTTATAAATCTTGTAGTAATATAAGTTATGGGTGCTAGTCAAACAGATTTCGTTTTAATTTATAGCATCATTCACCTCCAAAGATCTACTTTTCCTTCTAAATGACTAAGTCAGCCACAGTTAACAAGCATTTGAATGATACCGTACGGTCTACGTACATTACCCTTATTTTTGAACGACAATGTGAATCAATACGTTCGCTCGTCACCACAAATATTGCTACTTAAACTTAGTGTGCAACTTACCAACACGCGGAACATACGTACATGTGAGAATCATCACTCTTTACGTTGTACAAATACCGGCAAGGATCTTGAGCGCTCGGCGTCAGAGTGGGGATCGCTTTGCGCAATCCATACATTGGCGAGCCAATCGTCGTCGTTGTTAGATACATGCAGCAAACGCAGGGAACGAATTACGAGTGACGTCTATGACACGATGGCGCGGCGAGCCAATCACTGACACTCCCCGCCCCCGCGTCTCACTTCGCACCAATAAAGAGACCGAATATTTGACTTCTGCGCAAATTGAAGCCAGCGCTCAAGATCCGTGCCGGTAATTGTACGACACTAGTTATAAATAAACTTTGATTTTTACTATGTGAAGTATTTCGCATGTAGGTCACACTCGCTACCTAACACCTATCTAAGCATACAAATATTATAGTGTACAGTTCAGGAACTACTCTGTCCCAAACAGATCTTATCTTAGCCACGAGTTATCTTTTAAGCCAGTAAGTCACTTTCTGGGTGGAAATAAAAAAAACACTCCGTGTCGGAGTGCGCTGCAATTCCGAGCTCGCTTCGCTCGCTCTTGGATTAAGAATCAGTTGCGCTACAAAAGAGGCGATTTAGTTTATAAGAATCCATCTCATTTTCTGTGTGGTGTGACGTGTGACTTATAAATTCCTCGCTATTTAAATAAGATTCTTTAATATTTCGACAGGCCTGTTGGTCTAGTGGTTAGTGACCCTGACTGCTATGCCGGAGGTCGTGGGTTCGATTCCCACCCAGGACAAATGTTTGTGTGATGAGCACGATCATTTGTTCTGTGTCTGGGTGTAATTTATCTTCTATATCTATACTTATAATAAATCTTTAGAAGTGAAAACTGTGTACATTGAAAATATCAAAAAAATAAATGGCAGGGGGTGTTACTAGACCGACACCGAACCCAAAAATGTGATTAAAAAATTTTTTGTCTGTCTGTCTGTGTGTCTGTTTGTTCAGGCATCACGCAAAAACTACCAGTTCGATTACGATGAAACTTGGTATAATTATTCTTTAATATCCTGGGCACCACACTGGGTACTTTTTATCCCGGAAAACTATATACAATAAAAAAAAAACTTAATTTTGCGGTTCGATCCCTAGACCCGATTACTGTACCAACTGCAAATAATAAGTTTGTCATAGGTTACGTCACCCGCAGTGGAGTTCGCTAAGGGAGTTCACTAACCCCCCACAGAAAGGGGAATCGTGTTACCCCGAATTTAACGCGAGCGAAGCCGCGGGCAAAAGCTAGTCTATAATATGTATGTATTTAGAAATATATAAGTATGTTTATCAGTTGTCTAGTACCCATAACACAAGCTCGGCTTAGCTTGGGACTTGACAGCGCTGTGTGATAGTTGTGGAATATTATATTATATTATTATATTGATCAGAATTTTAGGTTAGATTTTTTCGAGTGAATTATAATGGTTGTTACAATTATTCGCAATATTTTTAATTCATCCATCCATCACAATATCTAATTGTGATGTAAATTTGAAGTAGTTTTTATGTCTCAAGTGTGTATCTATCCAAAACTGAAAATTAAAGTAAACTAGAAGGTTTAATATAAAAATGCATAGATTATTTAATTAAGATATTTATTTAAAAACATTATTTAATAAAAATACAAAAGCAAAAATATTAGTAGAGAACGGTAAACTGATGCCCAAAGATAAAATAATGAATACAGAGCGAAATAGACGCACCACACAGACGACCGTGTGACGAGCAATCATTTGCACGGCGATCTGTTCGCGCGTCTCCCTCAGGACGAGAACTGTGAGCGTGACGCCCTGGCGACACTTGCTCCTCAGTCGGTCAGTCACCTGACGATACCTGGCTTACAGGTCACAGCTCGGACTAGTACACAGACTTAGGCCGATGTATTTTAACAGTAGCACAATAAGATAATAGTCAAAATATCTTAAATAATTATTACATTTTAAAACATTATGCTAGCCACTACGTTCTCCACAGATTAAAATTCCAAGTATTTAAAACTAGCTAGTACACAGATACAGAACTTATACAAAACTGCTCATTGTTCTGGAACTAATCTCTGAATTTTAAAATATATATAAAAAAGTCAATTCAAGTGCGTACATCATTAAAGCCCACGTTATTACATAGAGATAAATGACTTTTTACTTATGTAGAAAACTAATGTGGATTGAATTGAACTCATTCATATATGTATCAAACATACGATGAAGTGGTGAAAGCGAGCCAGCGTTGTATTTACAGAGGCTAGTAGCAAACAGACGTCGAGTGCGTACCTCGCGTACATGAGCTGTTCGAGGAACCAGCGAACACACTCTTAGGAGTCTGGACAATCAAGATGATGGCGGCTCACGTACAACAGAGATAAAACTCCTAGGAGTTTCCATTTCGACTTTAAGGTAAAAAATCATACTTTTTGAGAAGCAAGTTTTTTCCGATAACATCTAAAATAGATATCGCGAAGGTATTTACGTCGTGCTAGTTCATTATATTTGACGTAGTCTCGGGTTCCACGTAGGTACTGCACACTCTAACGCTGCACTCATTATTGAAGTTATTGACGAATACTACATTATTTTTAGTTTGTGCGAAACCCGAATATAGTTTGTTCAGAATCAGTAACTGAATGGATTCCAATAGTTTTTACATCATGTTATATTTTTCCCAAAAATATTTAAAAAGGTCACAAGTTGGACACCACTGACACTAAGTCACGGCAGGTCATAGCGAGCATTAGAAAAAAGCTGGCTGCAAGTGCAATACAACCGTTTAGTTGCCTGTATAGCTCGGTAACTATGTATTTTTGCTGAAATAACGAGCTTACAACTTTGTAATTTTTCATGATACAGTTATGAAATTTTGTACATAGATTCTTTGCACGAAAATACTAGACACGTGTTTCGCGTTTTGCATATACTAACACTAATGTATAAGTGCAATAAGGCGGAAGGTTGACGGACACCCCGGGAAGGTCTCATAACAAAACCGAACATGTGGTGGGGCTTGTTAACAATCTTTTCTATTTGAACATCCAGATGGAGCTTCGAATCCAGCAGAACATCAAGATTGCGGAGAAAACTAACTTTACGAGTACTAATACACATAATAGCAAGACGATAGTCGAACTCGGTGATGTTTTTCGTTTTGGTAATGTCATGACATGACGCTTTGGAAGGCTAAAGTTAAGCTTATTGGAAGAGCAGTAGTTAGAGAAACGGTCTAAGTCCTGCTGCAGGTTAACACAATTAACTTTATCAAAAATAATTTTATAGACTGAGAAATTTCGAATTTTGTCATTGAATGCAATAAACTGAATCTAATAAACATCTATAGGAATGGTATTGTACGCAACAGGCAAGAAGCTTTGTGTGATGGTGCGTCCATTAGTATTGAATACGTTTAGATTGACATGTTTTTGGAGCATGAAATTGTACTAAGAAAGAGAGTTTACAATGACAACTAATAGGTATTAGACATAAGGGTACTTAGCTAACGATTTACTTATTTATTGAGGAGCCTCAACTGAACAAGCGCACACGAATACACAATTTATAAAGAACCAAAGTCTTAGATTCGTGAACTGCATCCATCAGTAGGAGCTTGCTTTGAGTGTTGAAACTAAGATAACGTAAATCTAAAATACAAACTAGTTAATACCTACAACCCGTGCGCATTAACATGGCACCTGATAAATGACGTTTGAAATATTCAGTGCATTGAATTTTATTTTAGTTTTTTGATTAACAACATTTATTCTGCGCCGAGTAGTTTCTCATGACACACTACTTTACAAATTCAAGATGCTTTAAACGTGACGATACAAACTATTTTCGAGTATTCAATGTGGCAACTGTTTTCGAGCCAGGAGCCGTGTTAATGCGCTCGGGTTGTAAATATAATAAGAAGGAAAGAAAATGTAAAAAAAGAAAATTAAAAATATCAAACATGACTTAAAAAACTACTTTAACTACATTAAACTTATGTTCTTGAATTTGTAGAGATGAACGCGCACTCTTCGACTGCTGCACATTTCGCGCTCGTTTTGAACAAGCTCCGTTGTTCAGACAACCGTTGAAGCACACGTCGACTTGACGTCGCTCACAGTAACCGGCGGCACATCTAGAAAGAGAGCACAATAATACACAATGATGTCATGAGAAGATTATTAAGGCTCGAGAAACCAAGAAGGAAAGACTTTCCCAAGTCGCATCCTGCAACTCAACTCCGCCTCGAATCATCGAATTGACAGAATTTATTTCTCGTATTTTATTGAAATGAATCGAAGGTTTTCTTCCGTTGTTATGGCAAGTGGGCCATCGAACATGGGCCTGAGTCACTGGCACCGACCTCGTCTGCACTAGAGGGAAAGCTCTGCTTTAATCGATTAATATTAAAATAAGTTTAGAACGAAAACAAATCCTTACTTAATTGTATGCGTGTAACACCCATTTGGCGACGAAGGCGGGAATGTCGCATCTTTTACCCGCGTAATCAGCTGTGCACTGGCAGACTGGCGCATCCGCCTTGTTCAGAGAACAAGCGCCGTCGTTGAGACAGAACTGATGGCATGCGTTGAATGTCCCGTCCCCGTTACCGGCATCACAGCTGAAACAATGAAAATGTTCGAAAATAGTAACACAATAAACAAACACGTCCGTAAATTGTAACTATAATTTAAGATTAATCATAGTAATAACACTTTTAGTCAAAAATTAAAAAAAGGTTTGAAAAATGTACAGTCAAACGCACATCAGTGGCCGGTCATAACTACTGCAATGGCGCTCTCAATATCAAATTGTTACCAATTGCATTTATATTACTTTAACGAGTTAAATCATCAACTAGCTTCTTCCGCTTTAAAGAAGAACGAAAGTGTGTCAGACCTTTACTGACTAAAAGCCACCAGTGTCCGTCAGTTGCCTTTGCGGTCCAGGACCACTGTAACTCTTTCAATAATTCCCGCGGCCCTAGCGGCGTCGACCCTGCTGGGCCCTACGGTTTTCTATGAGCCCAGGCTTCGAGCTGCTACTGACAAGTTTCACGTACTAAAATTCATAAATATAATATGCATGACCCGGGTACCGAGCCCACAACCTCATGTTTAGAGGTAGAGCTTCTGACTACTAGACCAGCGAGACACTCGGAACGTGACGACATGAAATTATTATTTGAATAACAAACGACTGTGTCACTAGTTAGTTCCGTTTAGTTAGTCGGCCAACACTTTCATTGAACGCACAATTGTATCTAATATAAAGTTGTAACACCCACTACGAGTGAACGAACGTTATATACGGCAAACTTTAGAATTATGTTATTTTTACTTTTTCTTTGACAAATCTCGTCGCATCTGCCGAGTGCACGATCAGCGTCCAGCGCAGCGCTCGATATAACTAGTGTACAGTGAGAAGAACAAGTTTTACCTGTTGTCCTGATAGGCAGGAAGCTCGCATCTTCCACCATCGTAACCTGCTGCGCACTGGCAGGCCGGCTCGTCTTCTTCGTTTAAGGTGCAGACACCGCCGTTTAAACAGTGCTTATGGCACGCGTTTTCTTCGCACCTTTCCCCGGAGTAACCGAGCATACAGCTGAAATAACGAAGATATAAAAGAAAGAGTTACTCTATAACCAAGAAAACTAAAACATAATTTTTAGTTTTGATGATCGGTCAGTCACCATCAACGATTGCATCACTGATGAGATCGCAGTCAAGCTGGTCATATCATTTTTTTTTTATGTAAAGATAGTGATTTATATTAGAGTAGTTATATAGGAACTGTATTTTACAATTTCTAGTAGTTTTGTCGTGTCTGCATCGTTGTGTTTTGCTAAAACATCCTGGACTAGTAAATTACACCTATTGTAACTTAAACTATAAATCTGTAGTATTCTGTTTAACTGGTTATATAAATAAGGTCTCGGAAATATATAAAACCGATTCGCAAAAGCATGTTTAGTCCGAGAGTTAGCACAAACCAGATCTTTTCTTGTCCTATCTGAGAGTAGCTATTGGATTAAAATAAAGTTCAGTGTGTCTTAACACAAAAATGTAGTTTAAAACAAATAATTGTCGTACAGTTAGAATAAAGAAATTTTTATTACTTAGTTAAAATTCTTAAACTAATGGTTCATTTAACACGCTTATATTTTTGAATGAAATTTGCATCAAACCGTGTTTATACAATGCCTGCTTGGTAACTTGGTTTAGGTTTCTAGTTTAATTTATACACAACAAAGTTGTAGGGCGTTGAAAATGGCCAACTCCGAATTGTTTCGAGAAAAGCATGGTACGGCTGTGCCGCTTTTTTGCTCGCCTTGGCCCCAAATACAACCACTTCCATGGGTGTTCAGGGTAATATTATGATTTACCTGCATTTAGGTTGGCCCTCGGTGCTGACACTACAATTTCCTTGGAAACAGTAGTCCTTACAGATGGACACTTCGCACCTTTCCCCGGAGTATCCGGTTATGCAGCTGAAATAACGAAGACAGAAGAGTTTTTCTATAATCAAGAAAACTAAAACATAATTGTTAGTAGTTGAAAGCTAATCGCTTGTCTTGGTATGGTCATGTGAAGAGGAGGGATGAAGCGCATATTACTAAAAGAGTTCTGAGTATACATGTAGATGGATGAAGAGGGAGAGGGAGGCCGCAAAAAAGATGGATGGATTGTGTGAGAAGTGATATGAAAGAAAAGGGAGTTAGTGATAGTTTGACGGGTGACAGGACAGAATGGAAGAAGAAAACGTGTTGCGCCGACCCCAAGTAATATGGGATAGGGGCAGGAAGAAGAAGAAGAATTGTTAGTAGACGTAACAGATGCACGAGGTGCTCTATATGTATATCTTAGACCACACTGACGTCCCTCTCACCGACGTCAGTGTGGTCTAAGATACATTAGACCTTCGTAAAAAGTATTTAAATATTTTATGTTCTTCAAGGTCCATGTCTATCTTTACACTAAAATTTATCATAATTGGTTCCCGTAAACTCTAGTAGAGTGGATTCATCCCGGTCTTATTGACCAACGATCCCGAGTCCAGATCACATGTCAATACAGTTTTAAACCAGGGCTATGAAATGTGATCAAACTTCAATGCCTCCATAAGCGGTACCTGTGAGAGAATAAGTGATCAAAACTATCAGGGAGCTAATGGACAAAAAGCACCGACTTGGGCTTAATCATTCGACAAACTAGATCCAGATCGTACACTTTTAACCAGTAATGTAATAATGATTGTTAAGGG
This sequence comes from Mythimna ferrago, assembly GCA_910589285.2. Lineage (NCBI taxonomy): Eukaryota > Metazoa > Arthropoda > Insecta > Lepidoptera > Noctuidae > Mythimna > Mythimna ferrago. The sequence continues at coordinate 12,003,032 of OU342700.1, forward strand.
AAGCGCATTCTTTTTATAACTTAATTAACTACCTTTTAGCCTATTCTAAGTTGACATTGATTTTAGTTTTTGAAAAGCTTTATAGATTTCGCGAAAATCAGCCGCAAGTACCGTAACGAGCGTGACGTAAATTTTATTCAAGTTACGCCCGTTACGGTACTTCTATATAAAAAGCTTTTAAAAAGATTAAATTAATGTAATTGTCTTGGCACAAAATATTTTATTTTATTTATTTTAATAAAAAAAGCTCTAGGCAACTAATACTAAGGCCCGGACACAAAGTGAACAGCAGAGCAAGCACGCGGGGCAAGTGGGGCCCACCAAGCTGCCGGTGCCACCACAAGTACGGCGGGGCGCCACCGGTGCATGGTGGGATTCCCTGCCGGAGTTTGTTTTCTGATAGTTACAACCCGGGAATCTTTAAGTCAAGAGTGGTAGTGTAGGTAAGCGCGCTCCATAGTCGACCGTATCGTCGCTGTCCAGCAGATAAAAATTAAGAGCGATTGGCCGACCCAACTGTGACCTTACATCAAACCGTTAAATAAATTAGTCACATATTTTTGAAAGTCAAATCATTTCTTTCAAATAAACTATTTCAGGGGCTTTTCCGAGTAGAATTGTCAAGATATCAGTCAGTCAGAAAAAATATGCACATTCCAAAGATGGTAGAAGATAAATGTGCAGGAAACTCCACGTAAACTCTTTCTAAGGTATTACAAATATCTCGGTTACGTGATTGTTGTCGCTACTTACATGTGAGAATAATGTTAATAAAGTAAAAATAAATAAATTCTGAGTATTGAAAATAAAATAAGCCACTAGCAGTTAAGAGATGACCAGTCTTAACTGACAGCGCCCGCTCACGGACACGACTCGTATATCAGCAACACGCAGCTCAACCATTTTGAAGGGAACCGAATGATCCCCGCGCCGCCAGCAGTGAGACATTTGAGCGAGCAAGACAAACTCTCAACTGCACTGCTCGTTTCCCTTCTCCGTGTGAGAAGAGGCCTCTGCCGTCCAGTGGCGCGCTCACGGACAGGCATTATCTTTACATGTACAAAATAGTATTCTTCTGTACATGTCTATGTCACTGAACTCTTTCTAATCAGCTAAACTTTAATTGGTTTGATGAAAATATCGTTTGTATAAGTGATATTCTGGATGGCTTAAAGTTTACTATTGGACCTGGTAAGGCGATATTTGTTGGGTAGCGGACCCATTATTAACATTTTTTTATCTATACAGTGAATTCCATGCATAATAAGATTTACCTGCATTGAGGTTGGCCCTCAGCACCGACACTACAGTTTCCTTGTAAACAATAGTCTTTGCAGATGGACACGTCGCATCTTTCACCGTCGTAACCTGCTGAGCACTCACAAGCCGGCTGCCCCTTCTCGTTCAGAGCACACACACCATTGTTTGAACACCGATTACTGCACGCGTTCACTTCGCATCTGTCACCAGCGTATCCGGGTTTACAGCTGAAATAACGACGGTACAAAAGAGTTACTCAATAATCAACAAAACCAACAATTATTTGTGAGTAGCTGTAACAGATGCACGAGGTGCGCGACCACTGCGCTGTTTCAGGTGCTCTATAAGTATATCTTAGACCACACTGACGTCGGTGAGGGGACTCGGTCTACAACTCACTATCAGCAAGTGTGCTGATGAATGCTGGTCCCTTCTCTGTGGGAGAAGAGGCCTCTGCCCTCCAGTGGGATGACAGCGGGCAGGAATTCTCTTTACATTTATAATTTTATTTTACCTGAGTAGAATATTGAAGTCATCATCATCATCATTAGCCTTTTAAATAATCCCACTGTTGTGACTCCGGCCTTCTCTCTAAGAGAGGGAATGGGCCGTAATACACCACGCGGGCCCAGTGCGGGTTGGTAAATGTCACATATAGTCGAATTTGCCGGTTTGTTCACGATGTTTTCCTTCACCGTTTGAGAGCAGTAGTGATGAATTAAATTAAACAAAGTAATGCGTCTGGCCAGGTTCGAACCCGTGACCTACAACTTGTAAACTGTGGGGGCCGTTACCCCTCGGTCGCGAATGCTCTATGGATATTGAACTTCTTTTATACAATTCGACTGATTTTTAGGTGAGATATCATCCAATGACTTATCTCGCTCTAGGGCAGAGCGGGAGGGCGTGTTTTACTTTTACTGATTAAAACCCACTCACACACACAGTCGCATTTGTTTCGCTCCCAGTAGTGGGCACTCTCTAGCACACACACGCGCGTGTCAGTACTAGAGCGAGCGAGAGAAATGTATGGCTCGATTTCTATTCGGCCGTATGCGCTTTTCTGACATTTTAGTAGATTTAGTTTACGATAAATTGATGTTTTGTCATATCACTAGATTCTTTTAATGAAAAGACGTAATAAACAAGAATATTCGACATCTATCGGGATTTCGTGATACACTATAGATTTCGCGAAATCCCTGATATCCTTATTTCCCTGCGACATTGGTACAATATACTCGTAGTACTTAGCTCAATTTAATGTTTATAGACTTTGGGTAACAATAGAATCGGGCGGGCTGGCGCTAGTTAGTAATAAAATGTATTATCTATACAACGAACTCCATGGGTAACATGGTATATATTTACCTGCATTGAGGTTGGCCCTCAGCACCGACACTACAGTTTCCTTGTAGACAATAGTCTTTACAGATGGACACTTCGCATCTTTCACCATCGTAACCTGCTGTGCACTGGCAGGCCGGCTTACCCTCTTCGTTCAATGAACAAACACCGCTGTTTAAACAATGCTTATGGCACGCGTTTAGTTCGCACCTCTCCCCGGAGTATTTGGCTTTACAACTGAAATAATGAAGATAAGAAACAGCGTCACTCAGCCGACCAACAGATATTGTGACTAGTTGTAACACGCAAACGAGGTGCGCGGCCACTGCGCGTCACTAAACATGATTTACAATCAAATAGAATGTTCATGAATTCGATCAACAATAAGGAACTTTAGTATATTTCAGGGGTTGCAAGTACTCATGAAAATGAACCTATTTTTTATTGAACTATATTTTTATTAACCCTAAATCAATCAGCTTTTTCATACATTTGCCAATTAATACAAACATAAACTGTATTCGTAGAAAAGAGCTGATCCTGTAGTAAAAGTTGCGTTCGCTTGGGGTTTAATGAATCAAGTCTCTGTCCCACAGTTCACAAGACACATTAAACATTGAAATTAATATGTGTTCAATTTTTTTAGGTGGGAAATCATCCAATGACATCTCCCGCTCCAAGGCGGGGCGGGAGAGCGAGTCAGATATTACTGATTAAAACTCACTCGTACATTCCTTCGTTGCCTTGTATTCCAGGGCCGGGTTTTCCTTTCAGAAGCGAACCCATGGCCCCAGTAGGCTTCGACCCTGCTGGGCCCCTACGGTTTGCTGACATCTCCTTGAGGCGCGCGTGGAACAATACGCGCCGTCGACGACCTGGGCTCGGTCCGGTCGACTACTGGACGGTCAGACGGCGAGCTACCCATTGCTCGCCGTCCGCAAGCCCGCGAAAGTATTGTGTATGATAGACACACGTCACTTTTCCAGGAATTCTAACTTTATTCGAAGCTGGTGAGGACGTGGATGCTTGAGGATCTGTTACCGTTAGACATGTAACATATGTAGGCGTCGCTTAACTTGCCGTCAGTGAAAAACGTTAGGGTCAGCTCACACCGAGACGCGAAGTGATGCTGCGCGAATTATAATTATTAGAGTTAGTACACAACAACATATACGTATCACATAAGAGAATCTGAATAAACCCCGCGGCTTCGCTTTCTTCAAGCATCGTGAGCTGACCCCGAATATCTGTGCGATGAACACGTTTTACCTGCATGTAGGTTGTCTCTCAGCACTGACGCTACACTCTCCTTGAATGCAGTAGTTCTGACAGACTGGTGCTGGAGACTCACTCTTCGAGTCATTCGGAATCAGACCCTGGAGAGCATCGCAGCTGTTTATTCCCTGAATTTGTTCCTTTATCGTGTAGTTGGCTGCTATACGATGACAAGCCGCACAGTATGAGCTAGACGGCAAGGTTAGTTTTGTTGCCACAGTTTGTGTTGAATACTTCCGTAATCGCCAAATTCCCTGTTCCTTATAGTTCTGCCAGTATATAAAGTCTTTTGACACGGCCAATGAAAATGCATAATCAGTGTTTCTTACAGTATATAGTGTTGTTCTGTTCTTTCCATTAAAGTTTGCACTTTCAATAGACACGTGATCATCACCACCATCTGTTTTCTCAATCCAGTACATTTTTTGTGTTTGTTGATCGATGGCCAAGCTTAGTCGCCACGCAACAGTACCTGATATTAAAACTTCTCTCTCGGAGCCATCTAACCGAGCCCTCTCTATCTCATAGTTTGTGATCCAGTAAATATACCTGTAATTTGTAAACATCCATCAATATTAACAAAATTCAAGAGGAATTCAGCTGAGTCATAAACCTACACACAAGGGCAAACATAGCGGAACATAAATAGATACATTATTTTCAAGTACAATTTAATTTTATAATCTTGAGAAATGTAATAATCTTTTCTTAACTAGCTTTTTCCCGCGACTTCGTCTGGATAAATGTCGGTTATTGCGGACGTATATCTTTTCTTGTGTTTCAAGCTTACTCTGTTCCAAATATCATCAAAATCAGTTCAGTAGTTAAAGCGTGAAAGCGTAACAGACAGACATAGTTATTTTCACATTTAACCGGACGCGCTGAGAGAGACGCCATTGTCAACACTTCCCTAACAATCCAAGCGCGTCACCTTCCACACACCACTATCTGCCTGTCAGTCCGCGAAGTGATGGGTTACCAGTCGACATGTTTATCTGTTAAACTTTGTGCAATACTGTAACAATTTTTTTTACTGGCCTTTACTGTCGAATGGTGCAGCAATCGGACTTGTATTTTCAGAGATTACCTCCTACATAGAAAAAATATAATATCTGAATAAATTAAATGGGCTATCCAACTGATAAAGAATTTTTCTGTTCGGACCCGTGCTTCCTGAGATTAGTGCATTCAAACTAACTTACACTTCACATTTATGATATTACTAGCTTCTGCCAGCGGCTTCGTTCGCGTGAACGTTGTTTATAGCGGACGCGAAGTCGAAGACGGATAAAAAGTAGCCTATGTCCATCCTTGAGTTTGAAGCTATCTCCGTAACAAATTTCGTCAAAATCGGTTTAGTAATTTAACCGTGAAAGTGTAACAGACAGACAGTTACTTTCACATTTATAATATTATAAGTGGAGCTTCTCTAAGAGTGGGTCTTAAAATGAACATGGATAAAACCAAAATCATGATTAACAACCATGTAGCGCCCACTCCTATCAAGGTCGGAGACTCTACACTCGAAGTTGTGGACGATTACGTCTACCTCGGACAGACAGTCCAGTTGGGTAGGTCTAACTTCGAGAAAGAGGTCAACCGTCGAATCCAACTCGGTTGGGCAGCGTTCGGGAAGCTACGCGGTATCTTCTCGTCCAACATACCACAGTGTCTCAAGACGAAAGTCTTTAACCAGTGCGTGTTGCCAGTGATGACATATGGCTCCGAAACGTGGTCGCTCACAATGGGCCTCATCAGAAGGCTCAAAGTCACCCAAAGAGCAATGGAAAGGGCTATGCTCGGGGTTTCCTTGCGTGATCGAATAAAAAATGAAGATATCCGCAGGAGAACTAAGGTTGCCGACATAGCACAAAGAATTGCCAAACTTAAGTGGCAATGGGCAGGGCACATTGCTCGCAGAACAGATGGCCGTTGGGGCCGAAAGGTTTTGGAGTGGCGACCGCGTACCGGAAGACGCAGCGTTGGAAGGCCTCCTACAAGGTGGACCGACGTGGTGAAGGTAGCGGGAAACCGATGGATGCGGGACGCACAGGAACGTTCGATGTGGCGACGCTTGGGGGAGGACTATATCCAACAGTGGACGTGTATCGGCTGAAATGATGATGATGATGAATGATGAAGTGTAGATAAGTGCAAATAAGATTGAGTATGTTATTTGATTATTTCATGAAACAAATGAACACTTTTCTCAATACAAAAAAACAAGTTTTCTGATCTTCTCGTTAGTGTCCCCGCACAGGAGCCACAGAAACAAAGCCGTTTCAAGCTTCTTTTTGAGGCGGCGTTTTTTTGTGGCCCGTGTGCGAGTACTACTCACTAGTAACGTACCTTCCACAGATGTCCACGGCGAGATCCCAGCACCGGTGATCCAAGCTAACTAAAACATTTCCATCAGCTTGGTTAGAAGATGCAGGACTTAATGAAAACGTGCGTATACTATTTCCATCCCACCAATAGAGAGCTTGTGTGACGGGGTCGTACACGAGCCTCACGGCGTAGTTCGTTGTTGTAACTAAACGTACAGTCTCGGTTGATACGTCCAAGCTAGATATAAACACGGTCGAGCCGTGATAATCGCTAAACAGCACCCTGTAGTGCACAGGATCGTATGTTACTGAACTGATCTCACCAGCCGATGGTAAAACTTGTGTGTGCGTCCGTGTACCATCATTGTTGTAAAACTCTAGTTGTGTGTTTGTGGCGACGACGATGTCTGAAACATAGAAATAGATTTGTTTTAAGGACTGAGATTTATTTTATCTAATACTAGCTTTTGCCCGCGGCCTCGCTCCCGTCAACTGGTACTCTATTATACTCTATCATACTCTTCCTTGCGTACTCTACTCAACTCAACTTTACTTGAGTTGGGTAGCTTAGGATAGAGTACTACCCGTAGGTTTGCGGACGGCGAGCAAAGGGAGCTCGCTGTCCGACTTTCCCCACTCTACCCTTTTTTTGATAAGTGTGGAAATCATCCAATGACTTTTCCCGCTCTGGGTGGAGCGAGAGGGTGTGTCAGATTGTTATTGACTAAAACCACACCTGTGTCCTTCAGTTGCCCTTCGCGTTCTAGGACTACGGGTTCCCTTGTCAGGAACTCCTCGCGGTGCTAGCGGGCGTCGTCCCTGCTAGGCCACTATGGTTTGCTGACATCTCTTTGAGGAGCGCGTGGATCACTATTATATAAATCAAGCTATTCTTCATCTGTACATATAAATAAAATGGCAGTGTCTGTTTGTAATATTGAAATAACCACTTTTCACTACATGCACATTATGTATCATATATATATGATACTATATGATATATATACTAAAATAACATTTTTTACAATTTTTGTCTGTTTGTTCCGGCTAATCTCTGAAATGGCTGAACCGATTTTGAAGGGACTTTTTTTGGCAGGTAGCTGATGTAATAAGGAGTAACTTAGGCTACTTTTATTTAAGCAAAAAAATAATTATTTCAAAATCCTGTAGTCCACGCAAACGAAGTCGCGGGCACAGCTAGTCTTTTCATAAACTTGTTGCTCATACAAATGGTTTCCAAATGACTTGCATTCTCACTGATCCTACCTTCTACAATTCACTACTTACCCACTAACTTGCAAATGAAATGGTTCAACAGTTACACAGTACACGAGGTGGCACAGTCACTGCAACGGTATTGTACTCTTTTTTTTAATTACTATTTTATGTTGTGGTATATTGCTAAAAAAAGTCAATGACTTTATCATTTAGTATTGCCTCGTTACAATAACATAGCTTCAGAGTACTCCGACACGATTTTAATTTATGGGGAGTGCCACAGAAGTACGAGAGGACTAGGTACTACCAGTATTTTAATATATTGTCGGCGGCACGGTAACATTTATTTATTTATTTTATTACAGAAACCAATACATACATGCAGAGTCATTATTATATTCAAATATAAAAAAAAATATCATCATTGTCATTAACATATCCATACTGGTATTGTAAATGTGAAAGCGGATGCTCTATCTGTCCATATGTCTATCTGTTTGTTACCTCTTCACTTTTTTTTTTATCTGTTATAACCTACTTCTTAACGGCTGAATAGATTTAGATTCCTGATCCTGGATATAGTCTACTTGTGTTGTAGTTTCATGCAAATCTGTTCAGCTGTTTAGACGTGAAGAGGTAATAGACAGACAAAGTTACTTTTCCATTTATAATAGTATTGCTATAGATATTCAAAAAATCCTAAAGTTTTAGAAGTTGAATGGCTGCTGTGTTTTACATTGCAACCGGTCTCTAAAGCTGCACTGCAGCCCGGTGTCTCAAATGACGATTATTGCAAACTGAATGTGGCAAATAAATAAGTTTGTTCAAAAAATCACACTTGGTAATTATTTCAATACTTAATTGTCAAGTTTGATTTGTTGAACAAACTTTCAAACGCTTGTCGTTTCACTTCCAAATAACCAAAATATGATATCAAGTTTGATCGAAATCCGTTTAGTCGTTTGATTGTGAAGAAGTATTAATGAACATACAATTTATTATACACACAAACTTTCTCCTTTACAATATTACCTAGTGTAATAGCTGGATAGGTATAAAAAAACTGGACAAGTGCGAGTCGGACTCGCGCACTGAGGGTTCCGTGCAAACTACCATTCCCGAATGGAGCCTCGAAGATTTTTCGGGATAGAAAAAATTTTTTTTTTTTATTTCTTTCAGAAACAGTTTTATTACTTTCTACATATTTAGTGCGAGTTGGACTCGCGTACTGAGGGTTACGGAACTCTCAGTAAGTTTGTAGGAACAAACTTACCTATGAAAACAGTTCAATTCCTGAATTGAGTTACGAAAATTTTTTTAAATCGCAAAAAAGTTTTTTTTTTGTGACGTACCTTTATATTTAGTTTTCAGATTTTTTCCAACATTTCTGCTATGAGATCTTGTTTCATGCCAAATTTCAAGATTCTAAGTCAACAGCAAAAACCCTACGAATTTTGATTCCCTTGAGTGTCGAAATATTCTTGGACATTTGGAACGCATTGTACGTTTTTTGCGACATAAACGGCTATACATATCTTTTATTTTCGTTAACTTATAAGTTCGATTTTCAACTATTTTTATATATCTGTAAGTAAATGACATAATATTATTTAATCACGTGTACATTCTTCTGACAACTTTATATTTATTCCAATTATTACATAGTCGTACTGATTCAATTACATACTTTTACGATTGTTTTTTTTTTATTGTACCTTTGTTGATTTTCTCTTGCTGGCTTGACAATCTCTTCTGTCCGTGTTATATAAGCGCTTATATGAATGCGCACTCAAACTTCACTCCTGTTACTACTCACCAAAACTCAACATTTCAACAAATCAATTCTCCCAATAACACATATATGCAAACAAATCGACTGCGTAGGTCAGGGATCTTGTTTTTTACTTATTTATTAGCGTAAATTTATCTTGCCGCTGTTATTGTTATCCATCGATCAGCCATTTTTTTTTTTTACTACTGTACCGGAGCGGACCATAGAGGTTGTACAGTCTCAAAATGTGGCTATGTGACTGCGCATCATTGACAATTCTAGTTTTATATTCAATCGTTCATTGATTGCTTATAATAATCGACTAGTTCAGTGTTTGTTTGCCAATTTGTGTTTTGTTGTTTTTAATAGTTTTTTGTTATTTATATTTTTATTTTGTTTATTCTGTGATTGTTAGTATGATATAATATGTAAAATGCGGATGTAACGTATATCCTACTTACGTGCTACTTTAAGTCGATACTGTTATTTTTTTTTATTTTAAGGTATGCGCCATGTTTGACGCAAATAAACTCTTTTTCTTTTTTTCTTCTGCTGCAATCGCAAATCAGTGAAGGTCTACGTTGCGTAATGCACGCGCACCTCATAGAGTTGTCAGCAAAACTAAAAGGGCCCAGCAGGGCCGATGCCTGCCACGGCTTTAAGAGCATTTGAGAGAGAAAAAGCAACTTTGAAACGCAAAGAGCAACCTATGGAGTATAGGTCAGTTTAAGTAAAATTCTGGCGCGCCTGTTTGCTCCACCCTAGAGCGCGAGAAATCAATTGATGATTTCTCTCCTCAGAAATGTATTTTACCGTTACCACAGAATTAGTTATAGTTACAAGTAGGTACAGTTTCGCTCTTCGAAAGAAAACGTGCTAATATAAACCTATTAACAACACGCGTAATGTTCATAACACGTTGCACGGCTCGGACACGGTAATAATATCATACAGTTTTGGGACTCGGCCGTATCTTTGAAACAAATGCCTACCTACAGCCGCGCGGTACGTAAACATGCGATAGGGCTGCCCGCCTCCAGCATTATATTTACATTTCCCTACTTTGTGATTCCATTTAGTTATGTAATTGTAAATACTCTATTGAAATTTTAAATGCGTTTCTTGGCAAGTGGGGCCCGTTACTGACTGGGGCACATAGGGCTGGTTTACCCTAAAAGAAGATGTTCCCACTTTTGGGAATAAACAAATAAAATACTTTGTAAATTGAATAGGAAGTTTTCAGTAAAAATGCGTGTTGTTTTTTGCCAATTAGCTAAGGAACCCTAAAACGGTTTTTAGTGGTATATGTTGTTATAGCAGCAGCAGAAATACTTATTATGAGAAAATTTCAACTATCTAGTGACAGACGGTAAAATTTATTTTTTCTAGTAATATTCATGCTAGAATTTTTTTTTTTTCATCATTATTGCTCTTATTCAGAAACTGTTGCTGGCTAATACCTACTAACACGGTGTCTGGACAGGGCTCTGCAGGTAAGGTCGTACACCATGTCGGTGGAGTCAAACCAAGAGCGTGTATACTTTTCAATAATAATATTGATTTCTTACGCATACAAGGCCTGTGCAGCGATGATCTGATTGCAGCTTATGTTACTGTCAAGAGCGGAAATAGACGCCTCATCGTGTGCTCGGCATACCTTGACGGGTCGAAAACCGACCCATCCGAGGAGCTTGCAAAGGTAGTCGAGTACGTCTTGGCCAACAATGCCGAGCTTCTCATTGGGTGTGACGCCAACGCCGACCATACCAACTGGGGCAGTACTGACACCAACGACAGAGGTGAGCTGCTTCATGATTTTGTACTAACTAATCGCCTCCAAATAGTTAATGAGGGATGTAAACCGACCTTTGTAAGTAAATCGAGGAAGGAAGTTCTTGATGTAACTCTCGCTACTATTCACACTGCCAGGCTGATAACCAATTGGCATGTCAGTGATGAACCATCTATGTCTGATCATCGACTTATTAAATTCGCACTGAATACATCCCACATTTGCGAAACCATCACTTTCAGGGATGCGAAAGCCACGGACTGGGACTTGTACAGACGAAAGCTCCAGGAGAGACTCGCTCCCCTGAAACATTGGATTATGCTGTTGCTCAAGTTACTGAAGTCATTACAGCCTCTTACGAAGAGAGCTGCCCTTTAAGAACTGTGAGGGATAGAAAAGTGACATGGTGGAACAAAAAGCTCGATGTTTTAAGGGAAGAATCACGTAGGTTGTTTAATAAGGCCAAATGGACTGACGACTGGGATCGGTATCGGAAAGCTTTAACTATCTACCTAAAATAATTTTTGGGGGCCGAGTCACCCGCGTCCGTAGGAGAATACCCGAAGCAAGTCCCTACACGTGGTCCTCTGGTGGTGCTAATCAGGTGACACTAACTGGTGATAGGTTTCGACCGTTGGCTTACGACTACCCACTGAGCAAAGACGTACCGCCAAACGGCCTGGCCGTGTTCCGGTATGATGCTCAGTGTAGCCAGTCTAGAGGAGTTGGGTCGAAATAGTTGTTCCAACGCGAGCAGACCAATCTGGCTCGTGCTGATATCGAGGAATCGGGAAGCTAGTCGCGGAGGGTAGCGGAATCCGAGGCACGGTTGCCGATGGCCGACCGCAGGTAGTTGGGGGTTCAAGTAATGTACTAGCCACACATGAAAGGCTGCCCCGCCAACTGTCGAAAAATCCCGGAATGCGCCATCGTGCTGGTTGGCGACCAGACGAGAGGGCCCGATGGACATTCCCGGGGGGGCTTGGGCACCCCCGCAGTCTCCAGACTAGTCCCCCAATGATTTCGTCCTTTCAGTGCGTGCCTGAAGGTTAGCTGCGTGGAACCTCATTTCACTTCCTTCTCCTCTCCTCCCGTTCACTCGTATGAAAATGAAAAGGACAAAGAGACAAGTTAAACAGCGGTTGCACTCCCTCTCCCACAAAGTGCACCTCACTAACATAAGAGGTCTGCACTCCAATATCGTCGCAGTCCACCATCACCTGGAGACTGAAAAGCCAGCTCTCTTCTTCCTTTCGGAGACGCATCTCAGGTGTCCGTCCGACGTGTCGTACCTTTCCTACCCAGGGTTTACCTTGGAGTACAATTTTACACCACGTGCGGGTGTATGTATGTACGCCCGGGACGACATCTGCAATCGGCGTCTCCGTAACCTTGAGGACTCCAGTTTCTCGACGCTTTGGACTTTGGTGGACACAGGCCTGGATAAAATAATCTACGCTTGTGTCTACCGATCGCACAGCGGAGATCAGGATATATCCGGGCTCACACAGCATCTGAGTTAGGCGGCAGATGCGGCTCTACAGCGGTACCCTTCTGCCTAATTAGTGTTACTGGGGGATTTTAATGCCCACCACCAAGAGTGGTTATTCCCGTATCAGTCCACAGACTACGCTGGTCGAGCGGTGCGAAAGCTAGCGCTAGCACTAAATCTCACCCAGCTGGTCCAGGGGGCAACGAGGGTGCCGGATGTGGATTCGCACACAGCCAATTGCTTGGACTTCCTGCTGACAACAGATCCAGACCGATACTCTGTGTCGATATGTTCGCCTTTAGGCAGTTCCGACCACTGTCTGGTTAAGTCTGTGTCTGTCTGACTCCCCGCCCGATCCCAGCCCTAGAGGCACCCGGCGGGTTTGGCGATACAGGTCAGCAGATTGGGATGGCTTGCGGTCTTTCTTCGCATGCTATCCTTGGCAGCTCACTTGCTTTTCTGCGGAGGATGCTTCGTCGTGCGCAGATGCCGTGACGGATGTGTTGCGACAGGGGATGGAGTACTTCATTCCATTCTCTGACGTAACAATGTCTGGCCAAGCTCGTCCATGGTTCGGCGCCGTCGCTTGCAATGCTCGTATGCGCAAAGCAAGCGACGTGGCTCAAAAGAAGAAGGTCTTTAACAGGGCTGCCAAGTCCTGTAAGAAGGTGTTGAGGAGGTCTCGGTTCGACCACGTAAGCCGAATTGGGAGCAAACTTGCTTCATACCCTGCTGGTAGTAAAGCGTTTTGGTCCCTGGCTAAGTCGGTTGAATCGAACTTCTGTCGCCACTCACTTCCGCCGCTGCTAAAACCCGATGGCTCGCTGGCCCACACCGCGGAAGAGAAAGCAAACTTATTTGCCTCTCTTTTAAGGAATCTTCGCATCTGAACTCTGGTGACGCACGGCCCCCTGCCTTTCCTGAGCGATTCGCATCTATCGGAAGGACGTCCGTAGGGTGCTACGTAACCTAGACGTGAACATAGCCAGCGGTCCTGACGGGATACCAGCGGTCGTGCTTAAAACTTGTGCGCCTGAATTGTCTCCGATCTTGACACGCCTATTTCGCCTCTCATATGAAACTGGAAAAGTGCCGATTGCTTGGAAGCAAGCGACAGTGCAGCCTGTGCCTAAGAAGGGCAGTCGAGCTGACCCGGCAAACTACCGACCCATCTCTGTTACGTCCGTCCTCTGTAAGAGTATGGAACGGGTGCTTAACAGGAAGCTTCTGGCATACCTAGAAGCTAACGACATCCTCAGTGACCGGCAATACGGTTTTCGCCAAAACCGGTCTACTGGGGATCTTCTAGCGTATGCCACTCACATCTGGAGCGAGACCATCGAGAAACATGGGGAAGCGCTTGCCGTCTCCCTTGATATCTCGAAGGCTTTCGATAGGGTCTGGCACGAAAGCCTTATTGCTATGCTTCCTTCCTTCGGATTACCCGCTGGTCTGTGTGATTGGATCGCAGACTTCTTGCGGGATCGATCCATCCGAGTGGTTATTGATGGCTGCTCGTCCGGTCAAATGGATATTAATGCCGGGGTCCCTCAGGGGTCAGTGCTCTCGGCGACGCTGTTTTTGCTGCACATAAATGATCTACTTAAACCCGGTATCTTTGGGTATGCAGACGACAGCACTGTTGCTGAGAGATATATATCTGACGCACGAGCTAGCGGGTCACAGATCCAGTCATTCCGAGAGGCTATGGTTAAGCACATGAACTCGTCCTTGAAGGCGGTCTCCGATTGGGGCGACGCCAATCTGGTCAAGTTCAATGCATCTAAAACCCAGGCGTGTCTTTTTTCCGCCAAACGGAGTCAATTCCACCCAGCTCCATCTTTCCGGGGTGTGATCGTGCCGATAACCGACCACTTTGAGCTTCTTGGAGGTACGTTATCATCTACTCTCAATTTCGGCTCATACATTGATGCAAAGGCTCAACTGGCTGCCAAAAAATTGGGGATCTTAGCAAGGATGAGACGGTACTTCAAGCCACAGAACAGCTGCTCAATCTTTATCAAGCCCAAGTTCGATCGTATAGGGAGTACTGTTCTCATCTTTGGGATGGATCTGCCAAATACCAGTTTGATGCGCTGGAGTCGATTGAGAGGCGAGCCAAGAGAATCATCGGCGACGATTTTTTGTTTTTGCTCTGGCAACCCTAGTGACAGGTCGTGAAAAAACGACCTCTTAGACAAATTATCTTTAAAAATTAATTAATTAAGTATATTTTGTGTAAATTCTATTATAAAATTTTGAATCTTAGTGTAAAGTGCGACACACAGTGTTTGTACCGTGTTTGGTCGTGATATTTCATCAATAAATATATCTTTGTCGACCGGCTGTCAAAATTTGAATTGTTTGGATTGCAGATTTGAATTCATCAAACCCGGGGAGTACCTACTTTGTTTTATTTTATAGTTTAATAAAATTATATTTACACACTATTCAACACCTGTTAACTCTGCTCAGGGTTCTGAGCTACGTCCAGAACACATTGGCGCCGTTTATGTCTCCTTTTACTTGAAAAACTGTGGAAGTAAAATCGACGACTAAAACATAAGCCCCAGACAACACATACACTACATTACTTACTTCACATTATTTTAGTATTTTCAATCTGCTTTACCTTAACTTCCTAGATTAATAACTGTCTCCATTATCAAATTAATGTTACCTTTAATTAATTTTATAATTCAGCATTCTTAGCACTAATTAGATAGCAAATCTAATAATATTGGCTTAGCAATAATAATCTGTCGAATTAATCAATCAATAAATAAGTATGTAGTTCTTTTTTCTTTTTAATCTCTCCTTATTTTTTTTTCTTCCTCCTACACTACTAGTTAATATTATAAATTCTAAATTTCAATCTTCTTTTTTGTTTCTTTATTTCTTTTTAACTATTTGTCTGCCTCTAACTATCTCAAGTTCTTTACTCAATAAGCATCTCATCAAATACTTAGCCGTTTATTGTAACATTCCAGGAGCCACTCGGGGAACTTTATAATATGATGACCCGTGGAGCTACAGTTCGTGACATGCATGTAAAACTGAGTGCAGCACTGAAGGAGCTGGAGGATTCAAGAAAGACTTGCAATGACCTGCTGCGGGAAAGAGAGGAGAGCGAGGTGGAAGTTGGGAAGTTAATAGACTAAAACACTCAACTCAAGAGACAGCTTGTAGAGCTGCACACCCAGCATATGGACATACTTGAGCAGCATGACCATCTCCGTCAACTTGTGTCCGAGTTTCAGGAATGCAGAGACACTCCTGACCAGGCACTGAGTCGTATATCAGGCCTTGAAGCGGAATTATGCAAGGCTCGCAACACAATTTCTGCTGTAGATACTTTGAAAGCTAGTGAACAGGTTACCAACACCAATAACCTCTTCGACAAGCTGGTGGGTAGTGTAGCTGGACTGGAGTGTGAGAAACCTACTGTTATCATAGACTTAACCAGGGATGATACCATAACTAAAGGTCCAATTCTAAGTAGTCATAACAAAATTAAGAAGTATATTAAAATCACCAAAAACATTAAAAAGTACAAGAAACTCTTAAAGACACATAATGTTTATAAATGTAATATAAATCTTAGAAAGCAGCATAATAACTTACATAAGCAATTAAATGAATGTAATTATAATTTGGAAAAAAGCAAAATCTTGTATGATATTGATATACAGAACCTACAAAGGGAATTATTGAGTAGGGAAAATACTATAAAGGAAATATTTTGTAAATATGAGTCTTGCCAACAAATGTTGAGTGAGCGCATGCAGGAGGCTTGTGAGTTGGTGGACTTGGTGAAGTTCAACGCAGAGAGGTACGAGTCACTGACTAACAATATCACCTGGAGCTGTGCTCTCGCTCCGCCACCTCCCATGTCTCAGTATGAAATTCCTATGCCTTCCAATGTTGTACATAATAATAATTCAGAATCAATAAACCCTTGTCAAAGTAACATTTTGGTATATTCAGATAGATTAGGGACAGGTTTTGGGTCTTTGTTAAATAACCGTTGCAAACATACCATTATGAGTCATTGTTACCATAACCTGCATTTTAACGAGCTTGTTCATAAAATAAAAAATACACAAATGAATGAGCAGACCACAGTGGTACTTTTGATTGGAAATAGTCTTAGTTTAACTAAAAGAGACTTAGTGGTATTGAAACCCTGCTTAAATTGAAATTAGGAAAATTAATTTTGTGTGCATTGCCCTATTCCAACAGTTTATGTGAACACAATAACAATTACATTTATAGCCTAAATAACTTGATGCACATTTTGTCATGTCGTCAGAGTGACTGTGTATTATATTTTGACACTAACAATATTGTTAGAGATTTTATTTTGATTCGGGAACATACAAGTATGTTTCTTCCCAAAAACAGTCGACATTTGTTGGCTTCTTTGTTAGCATACAATATAAACGCAGTTATTGATGATTTAACAGAGATTAGGTTAAGTGACGAACCAGTATTACCTAGTATACCTAATAATACTGATATAGACTCTTTAAACTTTTAGGAACGACAAAAGGGAAGCCCATTAATAACATTTTACTATACCATCAGAATATAAATCGCTTCTCTGGCAAAATTCTAGATGTGGAAATGTTAATAGATAGTTATAATATGGATATCTTATGTTTTTGTGAAACCTGGTTAAAACCAGATAGCTGTTTAATGTAAATAATTTTTCAGTTGCCAGTGCGTACAACAGATCATCAATTGGGGGTGGCACCTTGATATTATGTAATAATTCTTTAAGATATAAGGAAAGGAAAGATATCACTGCTTGCTCTGTTGATCGCTTATGTGAGGTAGCATGTGCATTGTGCAGAGGTTGAAGGCCGAACTTTCTTATGTGTTTACAGACCACCTGCATCAAACTTGACATCTTTTTGATTATAATAGAAGAAATACTAAATAAACTTATTGGAGATAACAAATTAGTTTTCGTTTGTGGGGACTTAAATATTGATTTACTCGTAAATTCACCAGAAAAATGTAAACTTCTCTCATTGTTTAATTCTTGTAATTTAAAATAAACCTTTACGAGATCAGGATAGCTGCTTCAGACAGCTGAAAAACAATAAGGCGTCGGGCGAGGACAGAATTACCAGAAAACCGGTCCTAAAGGCCATTCAGAAGTTGTTCGAATCCATTATAATCGAGGCAAAAACGCACGAGGCATGGAGCAAAGGTGTGGTGCTCTTCTTTAAGAAGGCCGACAATACCCTGCTTAAGATCTACAGGTCCATCTCACTTCTGAGCCATGTCTACAAGCTGTTTTCGAAAGTCATCTCGAATTGTCTCGCGCACATTTTCAACGACTTCCAGCCTCCTGAACAAGCCGGACTTGGAAAAGATTTCAGCATCGTGGACCACATAAATGCACTGTGGCAGGTTATACAGAAGACTGAGGAGTATAATCAGCCTCTCTGCTTAGCGTTTGTAGACTACGAGAAAGTCTTTGATTCGATCGAGATTTGGGCTGAACTGCAGCCTTTCCAACGGTGCCAGATTGACTATCAGTAAACTTGACGACATCCTCCATTGCGGCCGTCAACAGTTTCTGAGAAATGACGTCTCCCTGCCTCACCCCGTTTCCAGGTCTAACATGATGTCTGACACCATGTTAGTGCGACTACAAAACCAGAACTCGAAACCTGTCCTCTTGCAGCGGGGTGTGAGATAGGGAGACGTTATTTCTCCGAAACTGTTCACGGCCGCCTACATTGCGGCCGTGAACTTGTCTTGAAGGTTCTGGAATGGAAAGAGCTAGGCATTCTTATCAAAGGCGAGTACATCACTCACCTTCGGTTTACTGACGACATAGTAGTCATGGCTGAGACTACGGAGGAACTCAGTGGTGATCTCAGTAGAGCTTCCGAAAAAGTGGGACTTAAAATTAACATGGACAAAACCAAAGTCATGGTAAAAACAACCATGTAGCACCCACTCCTATCAAGATCGGAGACTATACTCGAAGTTGTCGACGACTACGTTTACCTGGGACAGACGGTCCAGTTGGATAAGTCTAACTTCGAGAAAGAGATCAATCGACGAATCCGACTCAGCTAGGCAGCGTTCGGAAAACTGCGCGGTATCTTTTCGTCCAACATATTACATACCACAGTGTCTCAAGACGAAAGCCTATGATCAGTGCGTGTTGCCAGTGATCGCCGAAACGTGGTCGCTTACAATGGGCCTCATCAGAAGACTTAAAGTTACCCAAAGAGTATTGGAAAGGGCTATGCTCGGAGTTTCCTTGCGTGATCACATCAAAAATGAAGATATTCTCAGGAGATCCAAGGTTACCGACATAGCTGGAGGAATCGCCAAACTTAAGTGGCAATGGGCAGAGCACATTGCACGCAGAACAGATGGTCGATGGGGACGAAAGGTTCTGGAGTGGCGACCACGTACCGGAAGACGCAGCGTTGGAAAGCCTCCAACAAGGTGGACCGATGACCTAGTCAGGGTCGCGGGAATCCGATGGAGGCGTGACGCACAGGACAGGTCTTTGTGGTCACGCTTGGGCGATGCCTATGTCCAACAGTGGACGTCTTTTGGCTGATATGACGATGATGACTACCTACTTTTAGTACTAAAGTTTGTCGGATTGATTTTGTAACCAATTGGTGAGTAAGATATTTACCCAGAGATTACACATGAACAAGGTTCATATGTTCTAAATTTCTAATATTACTATCGGTGGCAATAAAGTTACCACCGAAACCACCGATATTGCACCACCGAAATTAGAAACATGAAGAAAAAATTAAATAAAAACAAAACTATTTTTGCTTCCGTCACTTGTGTTGTATGATTGCTAAGGGTACCCAATAACAGATAATATTCTAGAAAACGTAACGTAAAAAACAACATTCATTATTTATTTATTTATTAAGCTATTGCATAGCTTCTATCGCGGGCCTTGACCGTGGAGACCGAATCCAGAAATTCCGTAACGAAAATAACCTAACACCCCCAATAATTTGTTTTTTGAGCGTGGTGACCGATAAGAAAACAAATGAGTGAACAATCAATCAAAATTCAATTCAATTCATGTGTGAAAGTGTAACTTCAATTAAAATCAAAGAAAAAAAACAAAGGAAAAAAAATACTGCATAAATAAAATAAATAATTATAATTGCATAAGTTGATAAAAATGCTATGCAATAGCTTTAGGTACCGCGGCAGTCCCCGAGTGCCACACGTCTTTTTTTTTACAAT
Organism: Mythimna ferrago; assembly: GCA_910589285.2. Lineage (NCBI taxonomy): Eukaryota > Metazoa > Arthropoda > Insecta > Lepidoptera > Noctuidae > Mythimna > Mythimna ferrago. The sequence goes on from OU342700.1 coordinate 12,022,768, forward strand.
TTATGTACACACAAATATACTGAAGAGGATAATAATAATAGAATACTTTGTACAAAGGTACTGCTTATTTCAAATAGAAATTTCTTCCAGCAGACCTGCGAAAGGAGAAATTACAAGAGATGTAGACAGTAGTGTGCAGAGATGAGTAAAGAAGAGTTAGTGAAATCTTAAATTAAACCAATAAATACTTATGTAACTATACAAGGTGTCGTTTTGAAGCTGCAAAATATTTCAGGAGGTAATTATGTTAGTGATTCTCGACCCGAATCAATAATAAAATAAGTAGGTAATTTTTTTTTTTTATATAACCGCGCTTTTTTTCACACACACAAACACGGAACAATAAAGGGCGTTTTCACACACACTAACTCGCAACGATAGTTTCATAAATAATGTATCATCCAATCATCATCCCGCACGCCACACCCTAGCCACGCCCCCGCGGCCATCGATCAATCGATTTAGTTTAGTGTAATTAAAAAATTAAATAACAAGTATTACTGATTATTGACCAGGTATCGTTTTTTACATGATTATTTATGAGTTTTATTACAACCTCCTGAAATAATGTGCAGTTTTAAAACTGCACCTTGTATATATCTTATACTAAAAACAAATACATAATATGTATATATATATGATTATTACGCAAGAGAGGAAAGATAGTGCTCTTTTACTTTAGTCTTAAAGAGTGAGATCGTTTTCAAATCACGAATGCTAGGCGGAAGTGAGTTCCACAACCTTACTGCGTGGACAGAGAAAGAGTAGGAATAGTAGCCGGATCATTCGTACAGTAACCCATCGAAATTGCGTAAGTTCGTATTCCCTCTCAGATAAAAAAGTACCTACTTATGTAATGGAGTGAAAACTCGGCAGGATGCGATATGTCACTACTATGAGAACGTAAGAGCACGTCTTGGCCTGCGTGTGCGTAAGGAGATAGTTTGTTAAAATAGACTTGTTTACGTTATAGATCGATTTCAACAAAATACACCGAAATTGCACTTTTGGCGTGGACGTTTCTTATCACAATGGTCCTGATGTCTGCATGATAGAAAAGTATCGGAAGTGATAAATATGGTTACTTTATGTATTGGCCAATATAATAATGTTTAATTGAAGTACTAAAATTGCCATCACAACTATTTAAAGAGGTAAATGCGCTTAAAAATTAATCACGGACATACCACCGTTATTGAGAAACAGATTTTTTTTTTTTAATTTATATCTAAGAGAAATATATTTATACTAGTGCCTTCATATGAGCTAGTTTTCTTATTACACGAAAAAAAATAGAATGTTCACAGATAAATATTTTACATAGTGATTTCACGCGTAGAACCTCTAAAAACGCTGTTGGAGAAAACACCCACATAGATAAAGACTTTGAATTAAAAACCAGTGAGAAACCACCTTATATATGTGATGAAGTACCGCCAATACTTACAGCAGAAGTACAAAATACCAAACGAGCTGGTAAGGGGCATGGTGGGACAACTGACTCCAATTCTAAGCAAGATATATAACGGCATACTCAAAACAGGCGCCATACCAAGTCAATGGGGAGAGTCCCACATCATTTTCCTGCATAGAAAAGGGCCTAGAGAAGTCATCAATAACTATAGACCAATTAGTCTGATTTCATATGTATACAAGGTGTTTGCTAAAGTAATTCTAGAGAGAATCACAAAAAGGCTTCAGAAAAAACTATAGCACCATTGACCAAATTCTCACAATCAAACAAATACTGGAAAAAGCAATGAATACATACCAGTAACCCATTTACATAGCTTTTATTGATTATTCCAAAGCGTTGATAGCCTAAACCATAATTGCATTTAGCCATATTTGCATTTAGCCATATTTGCATTTTGCACCTTAAAAGAGCAAGGAGTGGACAATGCCTACATATAAATACTCAAGAACGTCTACAGTATAAACAAGAGCCGCATAAAACTGAAATCAAAAGGGCTGCTTCGTCTCTCAACCAAGACCATCGCGAGAAACTTGCAAAATGCCAACGAGCGATGGAGAGAAGTACGTTAGGAATAAAACTCAGGGATAGAATTAGTAATGTGGAAATAAGGAAAAGAACTAAAGATTCAGACATCCTGACCAGAATTGACCATCTAAACTGGGGCTTGATGGGTCACATGATTCGCTGCACGGCTAACAAATGGAGCAAGCAAGTGACCCTATGGTACGCAAGAGATCGTCAGAAAACAGGATCGCCCAACAAGACGATGGGAAGACGATATCCACCTGACATTGGATCCATATAAGGGTGACAATGGATTTAGTTCAGTGGAGGCAGTTAGAGGAGGCCTATGCTAAAAGGCACACCGAACGGAGGGGCATTCTAAAACAGCCACACAAAGAAAATTGTATCCTAAAGTTAAGAAATAAAAGGCTATTTTATTATTACTATTTATTACATTATCGGAGTCTCTCTCTAGTGCTGCTATCTTTGATAATAAAATATTGTTCCAAGCTTTACTTGTATTAGGTTACGATGCGGCTGTCATGGTCTTTCTCTGACCAAAAGCCAACATTAAAAATTATAGAAATTGAAAAGAAAAAGTTTTTAAGCGATTCAATTAATAGCATCAGACTTAGAAGTCAGAAGAGCTTCCTCCGCTGCACACAGGCCATTCGGAACCGACCATCCACAGTGAGATGTATATTGTTGGAGGAACGCCACTTACCACCGCCCGACTTCGTTCAACCCCTGGAACATCTGCTACCCGGAAGCGATCTGCTGTGGCCTATGTGGAAAGCTATCAATAGATTGCGCACCCAAGTAGGCCGTTGTAAACATATCCTGGCAAAACAAGGTATTATGGACCCCTCCGATACCTAGTGCGAGTGCGATGCTCCTGACTAGACAAAAGCACACTTATTAGAGTGTCCAAAGTGTCCTAACTGTTCGTACTTTGGAGAATCTAAAAGACGCCACTGATGGCGCTATAAACGTGGCAACATACTGGGCCCAAACTTTGAGAAAAAGAAAACTGTCGAGTCGAGAAGAAGAAGAAGAAAAAGACTATGGCATTGAAATAATTTCGCGACCCATATTGAATAGAATGATTTAGGCTTAGATTATTAACCGACTTCAAAAAAAAGGAGGTTATAGGTATGTTTTTATGTTTGTGTTCGCATATCTCCGGAACTACAAGTCCGATGACTCCGATTTAAGTAATTCTTTTTTTGTTGTACTAGGTATTGTTCAACTTAGGGAACACTGTAAGTTTCATCAAAATCGGTTTAGTAGTTTTTGAGATTGAGAATTTTAACCGCCTTTTTTATGTATGTTCGCCGATTTCTCGGTAATTTGTGGACCGATTTTGAAAATTCTTTTTTTGTGAGAAAGGTTATGCTTTCAAATTAGTCCTATTAAAATATTGTTATGATCTGATCATGAACTTTGAAGATATGGAACAGAACTCCTCATAGGATCACAGCAGAAGTAAAATTGCTTTGTTTATTACGTGTAGTCAGTGACTGGCTGAAAAGAAATGGGGAGGGGATGTATCGGACTGATCTGATGATGAAGCCAGATGGTAAATTAATGTAATCTAGCCGTGTTTGGGATTATTAGAATCGTTATGAGATGCTCTCTGGCTATAAGGTGTTTTTAAGTTTGGTTGAGAGGTACTTTTTAGTGGTGGTACCATAACTAAAAACCGGCCAAGAGCGTGTCGGGCCACGCTCAGTGTAGGGTTCCGTAATTTCCCGTCCGTCACAATAAGTGTACCCACTTATGAGTTTAAAAAAATGCTTGCATATACGATTATACTACAAACTTAGTCCAGAAATTATTTTGTAGAACCTTTTTGTCTTTTTGTACAAAAACTGTTCTTTCCATCAAGTTCAAAATGATTTTCCGAGAAAGTCCTTATAAAGTTCTACTTTTTATTTTTATTTTTTTTATATTTTCTAAACTTATGGTTCAAAAGTTAGAGGGGGGGGATACATTGTTTTTTACTTTTGGAGCGATTATTTCCGAAATTATTTACATTATAAAAAAATGAATTCAGTAAACCCCTATTCATTTTTAAATACCTATCCAACGATATATCACACGTTAGGGATGAAATTAAAAAAAAAATCACTTCCCACTTTACATATAGGGGGGCTGCCCTAATAAAACATTTTTTTCCAATTTTTTATTTTACCACTTTGTCGGCGTGATTGATATACATATTGGTACCAAATTTCAGCTTTCTAGTGCTAACGGTCACAGAGATTAAGCGAGGACGGACAGACGGACAGACATACAGACAGACAGACAGACAGACGGACAGACAGACATGGCGAAACTATAAGGGTTCCTAGTTGACTACGGAACCCTAAAAAGAGTAAATTAAAAAAATTGCAGTTCCAATTTACACCGATCATTTTAATTAGGTACCTATAATTTCTTAATAATTTGATTTTGTTTTTAATTGAATTTTCGTAATTAGTAAAAAAAATCCACAAATGTTTTTCTATAACTATTTTATTGAGTATTCTAGCCACTGGTTTGTATTTTTTGGTTATTAATTCTATTAGGACTTTAGAAGTTCTCCAGCTTCGAAATTGAAAAAAAATTACATAATTATGTGAACATAGTATAAAGGCGTTCTCTTAATTGAAATAAAATCCTATCTAACTATTTAGACAAGAATATTTCCTAACGTTATTGGTAAATCACATTCATGTTTATCCTAACTAATATTATAAATGTGAAAGTGTGGGTGTTTGGGTGTTTGTTACTTAATCACGCAAAAAAAGCTGAATGGATTTGGATAAAATTTTGGCATGCGTATAGCCTATAACATGAAAAAGAACATAGGCTACTTTTTATCCCCGAAAAACATCTTATTCCTACGGGAAAACACGTTTAGAGTGCGATAATCGAAGTACACGCGGACGAAGTCGCGGGCGGACAGCTAGTACCTATACAATAAATCATTCATGGATATAAACGGGTTTTAAAATCATGGTTTTTGAGCCAAATACCACGTAATTTGCAGTGAACGCTCTTAATAAAGTTGTAATGTGGTCGACAATTAAACAAAAAGAGTAATACTTGGTATCGTTCACGATTCTGGCACTCACCCCAGGAGAAAGAACGCGCCGAACTCACGAGTAACACCAACACTAACACACACGTGCCATACATCTTGTGGTACTATTAGATGTAACGCTCGATGAATACGAAAGAAGAGTGATGGAGTTGTGTTAAACGTAGCTATATATATAGGTGGCTGGCATTTACCTGTTTGTTAGAACTCTTCTGGTAAAGGGGACCCGTATGGTTTAATCATGATTACAAGAGGAAAAAAGCTGCCAAGTGCGAGTCGGGAAGGGTTCCGTAGCAGCAAGTAACATAATATAAAAGTTCTTGTAGTTCATTGTAATTTTAATCTATGTTTTATTATAATTAGTGTTTTTTTTAGGCTTGCGTTTGACCATCATTTCACCTGATGGTAAACGATGATGTGGTCGACGATGAAGCACGCTTGCCTAAAAGTCCTTTTCATTTTCATACGAGTGAACGGGAGGAGAGGAGAAGGAAGTGAAATGAGGTTCCACGCAGCTAACCTTCAGGCACGCACTGAAGGGACGAAATCATTGGGGGACTAGCGTATTAAAAAAGAACTACTTCCTTTTCGGTGTAGGTTTGCATAGTAATGTAGGTAATTAGATACATTTTTTTTTAGTTTTATCATTCTTATATTTTATAAATTACTGGGACACACACATTTTACCATTAAAAAAAAAATGATTAGAAACCTCAATATCATTTTTGAAGACCCCACATACCCACACTAGGGTGTCCCAAACTTTAAGGGCGAATTTTTTTTTTCCGATTTTGAATACGCATACCCTCTATTTTTTTTCTATTTGACCCTAAGAACTAAAATAATAAATATTATTGGTATCGGATGACGATAAGCCGTGCCGACTTGATGTCAAACTTTTAGAAGAAAGTTTATATGAAAACTACAAGGACATTTTAGAACTTAATTTTT